>CM038681.1:9610176-10210176 GCA_021605205.1 Aegilops longissima
GACCGCCGCCGTCCTTGCCCTTCTCGAAGCTGTTGAGCGTCAAGACGGCCTTGGTGGTCGCGGTGACCGGCGGCGAGCAGTGGTACTGCGGGTATCTCTTGCCATCCTCGCAGCAGTCGGGGTCGTTGCTCTTCTCACAGTTGCCCGACTTTCCTGGAAGGTAGCCACTCGCACGGCAGACACCGAGACCCGGGCGGAGCGAGGACGCAATATGGGAGGTGGAGAGCGCCACCAGGAGGAAGATTGCCATGGTGGCTAGAGCTCTTGCAGTGGCCATCTTACCTACTGACCACTCTTGAACTGTAAACGTCCTCTTCTTCTTGCTTGCGACTACAGTACTGCTTTGTTTGCCTCGACTGCTTGTGTTGTGAGGTTAGAGAGCTGCAGGGTCTGACTTTATATGGTAGTGCTTCTGCTAGATCGGTTATGATCACCAACTTGTTGCATGTTCTCCACGGCAAATCATTGATGAGTTCAGACATGGCACTCGTCCGTGACGTATCAAATGATTTGTTATAATACTAGGTCGGACGTGTATACTACCCCGTCCCGTCATAACATTTTCAAGCTAAAACAGGTCGAAAAATGTCGTTATATTATGGGACGAAGGGAGTAACATTGTCTGAGCACGAAAGACAGACAACGACAGAGCACGAAAGACAGACAAACGACAGGAAGGGTTACACCGATGAACAAAACATTGTAGAACATGTTCAAGGAACTGAATGAATTGATAGCAACATTCTTCATATTCTATTTCTACCGCCCTGTTTTTCGATTCATTTATTCTTGCAAGTTCGTCTAGTTCGTGCAGGTCTCATTCGCTCGTGTGGTCATGCAAGGCTTCCCTTCTTCTTACTAAAAAATTGAGGTCCAAGCTTGATTCATGTGTTATTCAAAATGTTACTCCCTTCGTCCCATAATATAAGAACGTTTTTGAAACTACACTAGTGTCAAAAACGTTCTTATATTATAGGACAGAGGGAGTAGGAAACTAGATATCCTAATTCAATTTCGCACTTTAGGAAACGATATATAATATGCTACCACCAGAGGTGTTCCTTTGCTGGTGCGACACACATTTTCACCATTTGAGCAATTTACCTTGAGACCAGAGTGTCATCCTCAGATTTCATTGCCGTAGTAATGTCTTAGTTGGAAGTTCAGAATCCTGCAGACCAGGATCAGGCTTGGACCTCCGGCATCACAAACCGAGCTTTCGCTTGGATCTACAACTGCAAGGCTGGAACTGCAAGACACGCATCCAAATGGTTCGATTTCGTCGAGTCTGAGGTCCTCCGGCATCTTGTTAAAATCAAGGAATAACCACTCATTTTTCCACTGGCGTTACATCCGAATGTGACCAGAATCAAAAATAGGATGATCTCGCAAAAATAAGTCAGGACGTCTCTGCTCCTCCATACATACAGGTAGAATTTTCCGTTGTTGGACAGCCGCAACAGGTTTACTTCCTACAGTAAAACTTATTTCTCTTGCATGACAGTATAGAGTGAATAGCCCTAGTAACAAAGGGAAAACGCTCTCGCTCCATTCGCTGAAGACGGTCCTCAATTTGACTTGGTAACATCATGAATGGCGTTAGCCAAGTAGGCGACGTTGCCCGTCGTTACGCCGGCCATGCTGAAAGAAGCGATGCAGAACAAGTTTATGTGAGGAAATTAGACCAAAGGCGCCAGTAAAATAAAGAAAAACACGAAGAAACTGAATAGTTCTAGTCGTTGTTAGTACCTTATTCTCCCGTTGCGTGTCATGTAGATATGGTATTCACTTGTCAAGCGGTCGACTTGTTCCGGTGTCATCCCACTGTAGCAAAACATCCCAATCTGCACGAATATAGAAAACAGTTCTTACATATAACCAATAACCAAATTGCCAATCTCCAAAAGAAACAAAGTTGAAATGAATGCAGAGGTTCTTGTCCAGCTAAAGATATCAGCGCCACACAGAAGGAGAATGGTCTGCACCAGTTGTATTACTTCAAGAGTTTAATCACGGAAGTTACTGACTCTTCCCAGTTCTAATTAAGACTATAAGCTTGAATGCCACACCTTCATTTGTCAGATTGACTATAACCATACGTAAGACAACTAATATATTACAAAATCACACTTCTAGTTGATTTGGAAAATTGTTAGGCCCAAAAAGCCCCTGACATATGTTTCTAGATGGTTGTTTGGCTCTCTGACATGGCTGTGACTTGCAGGACTGTATTGGCACCATAGACCACACATCATAGAATTATTTTCCCTATCTGAGTTTGCGCAAGTGTGGAAGCCATAATTTCTTTAAGTTACATCAAATGTAGTCCCTGGTGAACAAAATTGTCTATAACTACAAGATTATGGTACCCCAGGGTGGCACCTTAGGATTGCTAGCATTATCGCAACTATTGTACATCAGTACAATTTGCATGCCACTAGTATCAAATTCAGAAATTCCATAGTGACATTTATCATAGTGCTATTTACCTGATTGGTGACATGCTCCCATGATAAAGGTGAACCTAACTTTTCAAGATTCTCCCGAAGTGCCTTCCGCATTCCAATGATACGATCAGCCATACCCTAGAGACAACAAGAATTGTTAATAAACTACTTTCTTTACATACTCCATAGACTTCATTTAGGAGCTTTAAATGGTTTAGACAGCTAATCAACAGTTTACCTTGACCTCTCCCAACCATACGTTCTTCAATTCTGGATCACTAAGGATAATTGAAACAACCAGCGCACCATGAACAGGTGGGTTGCTGTACATTGGTCTCGCAATCTGTTGCAATTGGCTCTTAACAGCAACTGCTTGCATCTCATCCTCGCAGAGGATACTGCAATAGCAGCAAATCAAACGATAGCAACGATCATGATATGGCTACCATTTAGACAAAACACAATATACTCCCTCCGTTCCTAAATATAAGACCTTTTAGAGATTCCAGTATGGATTACATACGGAGCAAAATGAGCGAATCTACACTCTAAAATATGTCTATATACATACGGATGTTGTCCGTATTGAAATCTCTAAAAGGGCTTATATTTAGAAACGGAGGGGTTATTTCTTTGACAGTCATAGACTTCGCTGCAGACAATACATAGGGAGCATTCCCTGAAGTGAAATTTGTTTGGTCTTTTGTTTGATTTCAAAACACGGTGTCTTGAGAAATCCAACAAGCTATACTTATTTTTATTTTTACCAGAAAGACACACTTAATTTTACAAGTGCATGAGTGAAGTTGGTCAGGAACATACACAGATACACTATTACTGAAACCAGGAGCTAGGTGATAGCATCATGACATACGTTTCAAGGTTAACTATCAGTGATAAATAGGATACCTCAGACATCCCGCTCTCTGGCCATAAAGACCCATGTTCTTTGCATATGACTGAGCACATCCAATTTGGTGTCCATCTTCAAGGAATATACGGATTGCCTTGGCATCTCTCTCTGGATCACCGCTAGCAAATCCTTGGTATGCCATGTCAAAAAATGGGAAATGATTCTTCAACTATAGAAACACAAGAGTGAGATATGTAAACCATAACCGGTAGAAAACAGGAAGCCAATATACAAGTAACACAATTGTCTGTTATCTTCTCTTTCTCCTTACCTTGAACTGATAGGATATTTCTCGCCATTGTTCCTCAGTAGGATCTACTCCAGTAGGATTATGGGCACATGCATGAAGCAAAAAGAACGAACCATTTGGAGCATTCTGCACATGACACAGAAAATCAGAAGCAGAAAACATTAAATCCAAGTAACTATAGGAAAATACACACTGCCAACATGCCAGAATCACTTGGGAAATGGTGAATCTTTCTGTGTCGACTGAAACTATATATGTATGTAAAACGACTCAAGGTGAGAGACAGAATAAGTAACATGACAAGAAGTTCACTTGTTTTATAGCTACTTGGTTTTAAAAATGCATACAAAGTTAGATACAGGAGTGAGAAACAATGCAAGATGTCAGGAAGAGCAATATATAACTAAAATGATACTCGAGAAATGGATCACCTTGATATCATCCATCAATCCTGCAAAGTCAAGCCCTCTTGATTCCGGATGGTAATATGAGAATGTCCTCTGTGGCACTTGAGCATCCCTCCAAATATTATGATGGCTGGAGAAGTAACCCACATTGATGTTAGCTACTAAGGATATAAGGCAAGTGGGAAGACATAAACTATTTCTCATACAAACCACCATGAGATTTACTGAAGATCTTTCAATTTTTTCCTTAAAACAATCTGAGAAGTGAACAAAAGAACAATTGGTGCCACAGCAGAACATTAACTCACTTGGACCATGTTGGTGTAGGTATGTAGATCTGCGAATCCGGCAAGAAACGCTTCTGGAAATCAGCGAAGAGCCGGCATGCGCCAGTTCCTGAAAGTGCCTGCACCGCTGCAATTCTTTTATCTTTGATGAACTCAGAGTCCTCGCCGTACGCCAGCTTTAGCGACTCTTCAATCATGTGGATACTCCCTCCCATTGGAAGGTACTCCCTGTTTTGCAAATTTAACCAAGATAGCGATCATAAGTTTGGAAGCCAAAGCTCATGCAAATTGGCAACATCCACTTTCCAGTAGTTAAGTGTTTGTTTTTAACATTGATATGGTCTAGTATCAAGCAAAAGACAGCATGTATAGGATGGTCAAACCATCTTTTTCAGGATAAAGCTGCCGAAAAGCATCATCTTAAATTTTTGATGTAGATCAATCCAAAACCGATATCCGGCAAATAAGCAGAAAGTAACAAATGGTATCATTCCAAAATCTCATTGAAGGAGAAAATAAGAAAAACTGGCGCCCCTACAGGATAAAGGCGTCGATGCAGTTCCTATTTGGAAGGTTGTTGTAATTTCTAAACCGCAATGGTTTCTACCCCTGCCAATAGTATCAGTTATCGATCAAACATCTAGCATGCTATTTCTCCCCAACCAGAATGAATAAGGTTCTTGCAACTAACTTGTGGGTCAGCAGGTGCAAAGCAAGCAAACAGCTAAGATTCCCAACATGCACAACTAGACAGGAAAAGAAAACTAGCATCAGCCATCACCTGGCTGGTGGAAAATTCATCGAACACTATCCGTGCAAGCAGCAGCTAGCAAGAGTGAGCGAGCGGATCAAGGGAACCGGGGAGGGGATCTCACGCACATGTTGAGGTTGCCGGCGATCCGGCGCTCCGCCTCGCGCACGCAGTCGAGCACGACGGGCTTGCCGTTGTCGTCCCGGTAGGCGCCCTGCAGTTGACCCCCAATTTTTCAGAACCAGCCGGCGGCGGCACACGGACGGAAAGATTCCAAGCAAAGAAGCAGGCTACGGGAGGGGCGAGCGAGCACGTACGACGCCGACGTTGACTTTGTCGGGGGAGGGGTCGGCGAGGAAGGCCTCGGTGACGCCGAGGATGGGGTCCTTGGGGGCCGGCTCGACGTGGCCGAGGAGCGACGACGCCATCGCCCGCGCCGGGAGCAGGGGCAGCGGCAGCGGCAGGGCGCCTGCCCCGCGCCGCCGGATCGCGGAGGCCGCGCGGCGGTACAGCGCCATGGCGGGCCGGCGAGGAGGGGGGCGGCGGCGAGGTTCTTGGCCGGCCGGAGGAGGGGAAAGGTGGGGGGAGGGAGGAAATCTGTGGGCTGGTTGCGGCGGGCGGGCGGTGGTTTTGCAGGGGAGAAGAAAAAGGCGTTCCGTTTCGCTGGCTGGTTTCACTCCACTGTTTTCAATTTTACCGCTTTACCATTCTCCCACGTTGACATGTTCAGACGTGTCCGCAGTCAATGATTCGGAAAAAAAAAAAGACAAAGTGCACACAGAACCATAAAAAATGTGGTACAAAAAATGAGCTCGGAGATGAATGCATCTTTAGTGGAGCCATAAGAAACGCCATGTTCCAAATGTTTCCGGCCAAGGCTCCTGGACCGGATGGGTTTCTCGCCCTTGTTCATGGGCGCCCGGACTTGCGCGATAAAGAGATCACGATGGTGGTTGTAAGAATTGTCAAGGGGGAAGAGAACGTTGAATCCATCAATGCCGATGTCTTGGTTCTAATACCAAAGGGAACAAATCCTTCCTCCCTCTCACAATTTCGACCCATAAGTCAGCACCACCAAGTTGGCATACTTCAATACGGGCACCTCCTATTTGGCGCATAGGGCGTTGTCTAGCGCCCTAGCGCGCACACCCGAGGTTGAATGTTCGCACAATAGGCCGGCCAAGTTTTTTCGGATTTTCACGAGCAGTCTCGCCCTTTTTCTATTTTTTTGTTCTGGTTTTTCTTTTCTTTCTTTTCTGTTTTTTTCCTTTTGTTTTATTTTCTATTTTTTCTTATTTAATTTTCAATTTTTTGTGATTTTATTTTAAAATTCATGAACATTATTTTTGTTCCAGATTCAAAAAATGTAAAAAGAATGTTCATTGAATTCAAATTTTGTACATTGAATTTAAAATTGTTCATCAAATTCAAAAATTGTTCACCAAAATTAAAAAATGTTTAGTAATTCGAAATTTGTAAATTGTTTTGTCAAAAGATGTACATCAAATTCAAACTTTGTTCATTGATTTTGTTTGTTCATCAAGTTTGAAACTTTTCATCGATTTTTAATTAGTGAACATTTTTCTAAAATTTATGAACATTTTTTTAATACACGAACATTTTTTTCAATATGCGAACATTTTATTCAAAATCATGAACATTTTTTTAAACCACGAACATGTTATATTTTTCTGGAACATTTTACCAAAATTCATATTTTTCCTTCAATTTTGAATTCTTTTTATATTCCGAATCGTTTTATAGAAGAAAAAACAGAGAAAGTTAAAAAAATGAAAAACACGGAATAAAATAACTGGGGCACCCAATCCCGCTTATGGGCCGGCCCATGAGGGGTGCGCGGGAGGGGAGTGGGTGCGCTCCACACACACAATAAGAGCTCCCTTCAATACGAGCTGAGATGGAGAACCTTGTAAGAGAGTTTTATGAGAATGTTTTTTTTTTCAACATAAGGGGTGCACGACATGGAAAGAAGTCTTAAAACAAGTGCTACAAAAAGTGAGTTTGGAGATGAATGGTTCCA
Source organism: Aegilops longissima (assembly GCA_021605205.1). Classification (NCBI taxonomy): domain Eukaryota; kingdom Viridiplantae; phylum Streptophyta; class Magnoliopsida; order Poales; family Poaceae; genus Aegilops; species Aegilops longissima. Next base: position 9,617,273 of record CM038681.1, read on the forward strand.
AATGTTTCCGACCAACGCTCCTGGACCGGATGGGTTTATCGCCCCTTTTTTCAGCGTCACCGGGACTTGTGCGGTAAAGAGATCACGATGGTGGCATTAAGAATTGTCAAGGGGGGAAGAGAATGTTTTAATCCATCAACGGCACTATCTTGGTTCTAATACCAAAGGGAGCAAATCCTTCCTTCCTCTCACAATTTAGACCGATAAGTCTGTGCAATGTTCTCTAAGATTGCTTCAAAAGTTGTGGCTAACCGTCTCAAGGTTATTCTCCCTAGAATTATTTCACAGGAACATTCAACTTTTGTTCCTGGTAGACTCATCATAGACTATTATATCAGCATATGAGTATATACATTTTATGAAGAGGAATATATCCAAGACCAACAATTATGATGCTCTTAGATTAGATATATGATGAAAAAGCTTATGACAGGGTTGAGCGGCAGTATCTCGAGGCTATAATGTTGAAGCTTGGGTTTAACCATCAATGGGTTAATGTGGTTATGTGATGGTCAAGTCAGTTTTATTCAATCTCATTTGACCCTACATTTTTCTTGTCAGTAGTGGAGGGCCTTTCATGTCTATTGAGATCTAATTAGTCATCTCACATGAGCGGGATTAAGGTGGCTTCAATGGCTCCACCAAGGAACCACCTTGTTTAGAGAGAGAGAAAGGTCACGGGCCAAAAGCGTGGCTAGGCCGGTTCTTGTGCGCCTAGGCCGAACAGTGTATCGGTCCAGGGAAATAGTTTTATTTATTTATTCAATTTGCAGCAAGGGTTTTGGGGGCCAAAACCTATCCAAATAAAATCATAAAAAATCCAAAAAGTTCACAACATTAGCTAGAATCATATAGAGTTTTGTAAACATTTATTTCTGACTAAAAGCAATTATATATGTTTTATGCAATAAAGTCAATTTAGCAGTAATAATAATTCCCTAAATTAAATTTAGAGCTTATTAAATGTTCAAAATGTTTCCAAGAACTCCAAACAATTATTCAAAACATTTCCAAATTATTTAGTATTGAAGAAGTCATATTATCTTCTCTCTTTGCTTTCTTTTCAAATGAGAAATTGTTTGAATATTTCAAATTCCAAATAATCTGCCAAGTGCAATAATAAATTTTCAGAAGTTTCAAATTCAACTAAAATTCAAATAAGATCGAAGCAAAACAATCATTATTATTTAATTAGGTAACATTACAGTATTTAAATATTTTTGATATTACAGCAATTGTCCAGGAGATACAGGAGAGGAAGAGCTCTTTTACTAGCTCTCATTTTATGTATGAAAGTAGCAATTTTAGTTTCGAAGCTCATAGATTGGAAAAAAAACCACACATCTTCGTTGGGTATTGGTCATTATTTCTGATTGGGCCTAACATCTGACCCTATGACGGTACCTATAAACATTCATATTACTGATCAATAAAGCGTGTGTTTTGCCTAAAAAAAATTCAAGGTGGGTTTCGTCACCTAAACGATTAGCTAAAGGAAATGCCGACGGAGCGATCTGTGTGACAAACAAAAGGGGTGCAGCTGCTACTATTTTCAAGGTCGAAACTTGTGAGTTCATGGGGCTTCAGTTTTGAAGTGCAGAGGTGTCACAGAGCCAGGATGCATGGAAGCGATGGCATACCAAGAGGCACTATGCCTAGGATGATATCAACCTGCAGAAGGGAGGAATCTCAATGGACTGGGCGTAAGTAGTGCGAGCAATTCACGAAGGAAGCAAAGGATTGCATGCCATGATTATCAAAGTGATTAGTAGTATGAAACTTTTGGTAGGAGATTTTGTTTTTAGATATGAGAGGAGGGAAGATAACGTTGATGCTCACAACATCGCGCAGCCTTCCTTGGCTTTAGCACGAGAGTAACATTGTTGAATTTTGGATCCTCGGGCCATGTAAAACTTTAAATTACGTACGAATAAATGAGACCGGGAGCTTTCCCTAAAAAAAGTCTCACTCAGGTTTGGTTCCGGTTTGTGAGATTTCGTAGATCCGGGCCGGTAGAACTTTCGGTGACTCCTGTTGGCGGGCGGAAAGTGCCCGGACCTGGACATTTAGGGGCGATTTGATGATCCGATCGGGTCTCATCGGCGGAAGGGAGCGGCGCACTGCGCAGCGGTGGCGGCAGAGCGGAGGTGGGCGGGTGGGCCAAGCCGGGCCCTAGAGCAAGAAAGGGAAGGACGGGCCCAACAACCAGCTGGCCAACCAAAGTGGGCTCTCTCACTCCGGCCGAGCCCACGAAGCTCGCGTGGCCCATACGACCAGGCCCGTTCCGTCCTACAAAAACCCCGCATCCCCATCCCCGTCCCCGCCGTGCAACGGACCGTAGCGTAGCGTAGCTTCTCTTCTCCCACCATAACCGCCGCACCGTGGCGCAGCTCTCCTCCTCTCCCTCCGCTCCGGTGGCCCTCGCCGTCGCCGTCGCCGCCCGCGCCGCGCTCCACGGGTAAGCAAGCCCCGCTCCACCCCCCCACCGAATGCACGCGAAACCCCTCCCCCGCTCGCTCGCCCGCCCGCGCCGCACCCCCCCTACCCCAGAGCGCGACTGCTCGGCTCGGCTCGGCTCGAGACGCCCTGCCGCACCCTAGTCGGCGGGGCCTCGCGCGGAAGCCGCGGAGGCGGAACCCCTGCGCTGCGCTCCTCCCTCTCGCCCTTCCGCGACCAGAGCGCGCCGCGCGCGCGCGCGCGCGCGTGGCTGCTCCGCTCGGCCCTGCTCGAGAGGCCCTAGCCCGGTCGTCGTCGACGCCGCGCGCGTCGCGGCGGCGGAGCTCTCGCTCTTCTCCTGCCTACCAGAGCGCGTCGTCGGTAATTTCCTGCTGCCGTTGCTGACCGACCCCGTTTCGCCGTCTCTCGCTGATGAACCTGCAGGGCACGCGATGGCCGCCAAAGGGGACGAGGAGGGGGCCGCGGCGCCCAAGGTGGTCGGGCTGGCGCTCAGCGGCTCCAAATCCAGCGCCCACGTCCTCCGGTGGGCGCTCGGCAACTTCGCCCACGACGGCGCCCCTCCCGCCGCCTTCAAGCTCATCCACGTCCTCACCCCGGTCCTGGCCGTGCCCACGCCAAGTACGCCACGCAGCGGCTCTTCACGCCCCGCCGCTCCTTCCTCTTCCTCCTCGTCGCTTCCGCGCGTTCGAGTTCCCTTCCGCCGTATGCATGCTCACCATCTGTTTGTGTTTGTGCCTGTGCGTGGCTTGCCTTCAGTGGGGCACCTCCTCCCGATCGACGAAGTCAGCACCAGCGTTGCCGAAGGCGAGCTCGAGAAGATGTGGATCCAGAAGCAGGAAATGCTGCAGCGCTGCAAAGACGCATGTGATGAAAACAAGGTTGGTTTGGATCAGCAACTAGCAAGTACTCCCTTTGCATTTCATGTTCTAGACTGAATCTGAATGAATGAATGAATCAATGGATCGACCCCCTTGGTATGTTGGTTGGATTTACTTGTTCGTTTAATTGGCTCAGGTTGACTTGCCTTAACAAGTAGTAGTACTCCATTTCCATTTCATAGTCTGCTGGTTGAATTTATTTGTTCACGTACTAGTACTAGGCCCAGGTTGACCTGCCTTAACAAGCATATCTCCATTTCCTATTTCTGGACTGGCTGAATGAATGCATCAACCCCTTGTCTGGTGGTTGAATTAATTCCTTTACTTACTTGGCTCAGGTTGAAGCTCAAGTACTGCTTGTTGAGGGCAAAGATGTCGCGGATACCATTTCCAGTCTTGTTTCTCAGTACCAGATACATAACCTCGTTGTCGGTAACCCTCCCAGCAAGAGCCCATTCACTAGGTAGCTCCTCATAATCATACTCATACCTGTACTGTACTAATTCGTGATGAATAAGAAATAATGTGCGTGCTCTTGTTGATCATTGGATCTTATAGGAGGTCCACTGCAAGTAGGACGGCCTGCAAAATTTGCAAGAGTCTCCCCAGCTTTTGCACGGCATATGTTGTTTCAAAGGATGGATTGTCTTCAGTTCATGTTCCTGAATCAGAAAGTGGCTCGCCCTCTGGCTCTCCAGTACCAACAGGCAACTCTGGGAGCTCTGGCACCAAACAAGTTACAGATGGAACGCCCTCAAGATCAGGTAAGGCCCCATAGGCGTCACCTTTCTGTGCATCTTTGGCGTGCAATGTATTCCTTCCCATTTCTCATTGCTGCTAGAACTGTGAAACCGCAGCAAGCTTGCATGAAGACATAAGCCTATTATTGTTTCTAGTACTTGGCTTAAAAGTATAATCTCAAATGCAAAGATAGACAAGTTGGAGTTGCTTATTTCCCCTTCTCATCATCTGAATGTTACCTGTTCCCCTGTCTCATCAGATTTGGATGGCAGTTCAGCGCCGGGCCTGCCTAGTTTTACTCTGAACGATTATCTCACTGGAAATGCACCAGTATATGCCAACAAGGACAGAAGAATTGCCTCACGCACTGGTGCTGAAAGCTCTATATTAAGTCAATTGCGGGGTTCGGACAAGGTGCCAACAAGTTCACTGCAGGAATTAATGCTTTCAGACAACAAGGTTGGTGGTGCAATTTCTTGGTTATTGACAGACTTCTAATTATATGAACGTCTTCATTGAAACTATATTTACGCGTCAAACACATACCTTTTGCTTTGATTTTTTCCCTAGATAATAGTTCATATATAACAAATTCCCCAGTTTCTTGTTTGCTAACTTTGCTACAGTAATTTGCTTTCCCTCCAATCTGATTGATAATGAGTTACTATGGAGTTGGCACGTGCCTTAAGGATCTTGAATTATTATAGATGCATTCCTTAATTAGGCCAATTGACTGTTGCTCTGGAAAAAAGAGGTGAATGGAATATGGTATGTTTTGGGGATTGCACTCTAACTCTCGTCTGATCTGATAACCTGTCCCATTGCAGGATGATGTCAGTACAGGGCTTGAAAAGCTGAACCTTGAACCGAGTCATAATAGGCTGCTGGCAACGGCATCCAAGGGCGCTGATAGGGAGTCGAGGCTGGAGAAGCCCCTTGTACTTCCAAGCGACTCGTACTCAATGTTCACCTGGGAAGAGATTGATAATGCTACAGCATCGTTCTCACTCAAGATCGGAACTGGGTCTAATGGAACGGTATACAAGGGCCATCTCAATCACTTGGATGTAGCGATAAAGGTCCTTCATTCTGATGACAAATCCAGTACCAAGCATTTCAACCAAGAGGTAGCATTATGTATTTGCTGAATTCATCCTGTTCTTCTTCTTCTTCTAGTGAACTGTTTTTTTATTGGGCAGCACTGTGTGTGTGTGTGTGTGTGTGTGTTTTAATGGCCTTTTCATCATGACATAGTGAAGCAGCTAGCGTCTCATCTTGAGAAATTTTTATGTCAAAAGTTATCTAAGTGACAATGTTCAAAAAAAGTTGATGCAAGTGCACTCTGTTTCTGCAGCTTGAGGTTCTGAGCAAGATACGCCACCCACACTTGCTGATGCTCCTGGGAGCCTGTCCGGACAGGGGCTGCTTGGTGTACGAGTACATGGAGAACGGCAGCCTTGCGGACCGTCTGCAGCGCAGAAAGGGCACACCACCGATCCCATGGTTTGACCGCTTCCGCATTGCCTGGGAAATTGGGTCAGCCCTGGTGTTCCTGCACAGCACGAAGCCCAGCCCAATCATCCACCGCGACCTAAAGCCTGAGAACGTCCTCCTCGACCGCAACCTAGTGAGCAAGATTGGCGACGTGGGCTTGTCGACCCTGATGCCACCCAAGGAGACTCTGTCGAACCGCACGGTGTACAAGAAGACGGGCCTGGCGGGCACACTGTTCTACCTGGACCCGGAGTACCAGAGGACCGGGCAGGTGTCGGTGAAGTCGGACACGTACGCGCTTGGCATGGTGATCCTTGAGCTGCTGACGGCAAGGTGCCCGATCGGACTGCCTGAGGTGGTGGAGCGAGCAGTGGAAGACGGCCAGATTACCGATGTCTTGGATGAGAGCGCGGGGGACTGGCCCGTGAGGGAAGCGCATGACCTTGCTCAGCTAGGCCTGAATTGTTTGGAGATGCGGAGCAAGGACCGGCCTGACCTCAACAGCGTGGTGCTGGAGGAGCTGGCACGGCTGAAGCGTATCGCGGCCAGCGTGTCGGGGGTGGCCTTGCCAGGGTCACCCAGTCACTTCAAGTGCCCAATACTCGAGGTACAGTAGAGTAATGTCGTCCCAGTGTGTGTGTGTGTGTCATAGATAGACATTGGCATGCATGTGGATGTGTGGATTGATAGCTTATTGTGTGTGTGTGTGTGTTTGGTTGCAGACGGTGATGTATGACCCGTGCATCGCGTCGGACGGGTACACGTACGAGCGCAGCGCGATGGAGATGTGGCTGTGCGACCAGGACGTGTCGCCGGTGACCAAGGCGCGGCTGCGCGACAAGACGCTGTTGCCTAACCTGTCTCTCAAGAGCGCCATCATGAGGTGGGTGGCCGATGGGGGGAGGCCTGTGAAGGAGTAAGGCGCTCCAATGGTAAATACATACTACGAAGCTAGTCTAACAGAAGAGAGTGCTGCACATATCATGGGGGCTTGGTTGGGTTGGGTTAGGAGAGAAGGCTGATGGTATTGGTATTGGTACAGAGAGTGGAGTGCACATATCATGGGGACTTGGTGTCAGCTGCTTCTGCATAACGTCAAGGAGCGATTTTGCAACGATACTATCATACTAGAGTAGGTAAGTCGTGGAGATGTCCATGAGAGGAGAGGAGAGGAGAGGAGAGGAAACCCTGAGTTGAGTTGGTCTTACAAATAGAGAATACGGAAAATTTTGGTTGGATTGGATTGGATTGGATGCCGAGGTTATGTCTGGCATTGGAACTTCTTGGATGATTTATGGCTTTGTCCTTTGTTGTTGTTGGCATTGTGCTGTGAAGCCAGATTGAGATGAGACGAATGGAATGTGGATATCTTTTTGGGTGCGGGATTTAAATACGGAGTTGCTGATTTTGAGCTGACTGAAAAACAACTGGCTTTCAGTCGGATTTCTTGTCCGTCCGATCATTGCTTGCTCGCTTGGGTTGTTCATTTTCTGTTTCACGGGTTTAGGGTTTAGGGTCATGTTTTGTCGCTTGGTGTCCTTGAGCCTCTTTGGCTTGTGTTTTGCTGCCCCCGATTGGATAGTTTGTTAGGTTTGGGGCTGCTCTAGGGTATTTAAGCCTTGTGTTTTTGCTCCTCTGTGTGATTTTTGGCGTGGTTGTTACTCTGCAAGTAGTTCAGAGATGGCTAGGTTTGTTTTGTGGCATGGCTCATATGTCCTTCTGGTTTTGCAGTGCTGCATCGGTTGGTTATTCTTAGTTTGTGTAGACGAAGCGGTAGGTGAATCCCTAGTTGTACTATTTACAAGATGGCTCATTCTTTTTTTTTTTTGATTAATTTTTATAGTTCAGAGCTAGTAGCAAGTTTAATCTTGTGGTGTAACCGCCCTTCTGCTGTAGTGCCTTTTCCATCGGTTGGTTTATGTACCTTGTATCTTATGCTCAAACCTGCAAGTAGAAGGATCATCAAACCAAGAAACCTTTTGATGATGCATGCTGCCCAAAACGTAGAATCATTTTGAAGGTGGTGTGCTGGATGCCTAGATACTAGGGCATCACAATGCTGAATGATGGGAAAATAATTCCATGCAAAAGAAGCAGCTATAATAGCTAATATATATATATATATATATATATATATATATATATATATATATATATATATATATATATATATATATATATATCCAGACAGTCCTGGATATAAGTGTTTGGAAACCAGACTTTGGCAAAACCCCAAAGCAGGTATTCGATGTCTTGGTGGAAGGAACTCTGAGTCTGAGAGACAGCAGTTTCTAATCAGTGGGTGTTTGGTGCACAACATCTTTAATTCCTCTCTTTTTCACTTCATATCAGCGATGGCACGCTGAGCAGTGCATCATGATCAGGCGATTCTTCATGATTTAGTTCAACTCGTCTGTGCAGCTGAATGGTTTGACAGGCAAACCTATAGCAAGTTCAAGCTGAAAGGAGCTGGTCGTCAATGAGTGGCTACATGTTGAAGGCCTTGACACATGCATCTACTTGGCACCTTGAGGACTCTATAAAGGAATGGTGGGTAAACAGATCAAGATGATGGCCTGTGCGTCGTGTTCCGGTGTAAGAAAGGAAAGCTTTTGCACATTGCAAAAATTTGCTGTATGATGGCGCGTAACCATATTTCATCATGATTAATTAGTTAATTTGTGCCTGGGGAGAGGCATTCTCTTTATCTTGCTGGAATGCATGAGTGAGAAGCCAAGTGGACCTCCATAGTAGCTTGGTTATTTTTGCTTGTAGAAGACGATGGGCCAACGAAGAATGGTATATGTTGTTGGATTTAGAAGATTTCTCTTCTCTAGCCAGGAAGCTAAGGGGGCAAGCTAGGGATTTCTGGAAGAACCTCATCTCACGATTCATTCCTCTCTTTGTCCCAGTATATACAATTTACATTTACATTTTAACCCCTCTCACTTCCCTATCCGCAACTAACTCCTCACAACACTCCCCCTCAAGATGGAGTGAAAATGTCTAAGAGCCCCATCTTGCCACACAACATAAAGAAGGATACAACACTCACGCCCTTTGTTAATAGTTGGTCTCCAGTTTTGACAAAACCTACTTGAAGTACTCCCTCATCAAGTTTCTCCTTAATAAAATGTCTATCAATTTCGATATGTTTTGTTCTATCATGTTGAACCGGATTGTTGACAATGTTGATTGCGGCTTGATCATCACAATGGAGCCTGAGTGGTCCTCCTTTAAACAACCGAAGTTCAGTTAATAATAATCGAAGCCATAAGAACTCACATAGCCCTGAAGCCATGGATCGCAGCTCTGCTTCTGTCGTGGATCTGGGGACAACACTTTGCTTCTTACTCCTCCAACTGACTAAATTTCCTCCCAAGAAGATGCAATAACCTGAAGTGGATCTCCCTGTCGTCCAAGCACCCAGCCCAATCAGCATCTGTGTATCCCTCAACTTCTAGATGCCCATGGTTGGAAAAGAGAATTCCTTTTTCAAGACAACCTTTGAGATCCCGCGGAATTATATTTACTGCATCTAGATGACCTGATCGAGGATCATGCATATGTCTACTCACCAGGCTTACGGCATATGCAATATCTGGTCTAGTATGGGATAGATAAATTAAACGTCCCACAAGTCTCTGGTATCTCCCCCTATCAACAGGTTCTCCTGAATTGGCTGTAATACGAAGGTTTGGCTCAATTGGTGTGGCCACTGGTTTACTTTCAAGCATCCTAGTTTCAGCGAGAAGATCAAGCACATATTTTCTTTGAGATAGATAGATACGTTGAGCTCCATAAGCTACTTCTATTCCCAGGAAGAAGTGGAGGAAGCCAAGGTTTTTGACTTCAAATGACTTCGCCAACATCAAGTTCTTTATCTCCACATCATCGTTCCCTGTGATCACAATGTCATCAACATATACGACCATTATGACAGTTTTATTTTCATGGTGCTTAAAGAAAAGGGTATGGTCAGCATTGCTTTGTTGAAAACACAAAGTGCAGACTTCCTTGTGAAATCTCCCAAACCAAGCCCTTGGTGACTGTTTAAGTCCATAAAGTGATTTCTTCAATCTATACACTTTACCCATTGTCTCCGGCCCACTGAACCCTAATGGAATCTCCATATAAACTTCTTCTTTCAAATCTCCATGAAGAAATGCATTCCTCACATCTAGCTGAAACAACTTCCACTTGTCATTTGCTGCCACCGAGATTAAAGCTCTAATGGTGTTCATCTTTGCAACTGGGGCATCATAGTCCACTTCATACGTTTGGCTATAACCTTCCGCCACAAGTATCGCCTTATATCTATCTACTTTCCCTTCGGGTGTATGTTTTATGGTAAACACCCATTTGCAACCTACCACTTTCTTGTTACAAGGAAGTGGAGTAATTATCCATGTATTGTTCTTGTCGAGAGCAGACATCTCCTCAAGCATTGCTGCCCTCCATTTTGGGTTTAATTTTGCCTCCTGCTAGTCCCGTGGTAAGGGTTCTATAGAATCCAGCGCTGCAATAAAGGACTTGTAAGAAGGACCAACAATGTCATAAGAGACATAGTTGGAAACATTATAAGGATCCAATTTAGAGGGCAATTTTCTGGCACTAGCTCGTGGTTGCTTTCTATAAGCTATTGGGACATCAAGGTCGTCATATTGAGAAGAGATGTTACCACTGTCCAAGGAAGGTTCAGTATCACTAGTTTGAACTTGAGTATTGTCTTGTTGGTTAGCCTCCTTCTCTTGCTCACCGTGTTGCCCATAAGCCTCGGGCTCAGGTTCCAACACTTGCATCCGTTCCTCCTCAATACGACGTCTTCGTGTATACACCTGAATCTCCCTTTCCTCATTTGGTTTTGGCCACCGGAATGCTTCACTTGATGTATCATGTTACTGCTCATGTCTTCGTTCTTGCTTTGTTTCCACTGGAATTACCCCAATTATCATCTTTCTCGATGTTGCATCATCTTCCTCTTCCTTATCTCCCCCTTTCTCACAATCCACATATAAATTTTCATTAGCAAACAAACCAGGGAAGACATCAGTTAAATCCGTCGGCTCACCATAAAATGGTTCCTGCTCCCTAAATACCACATCCATACTCACAAACATTCTCCTTTCAGATGGACACCAACATTTATATCCCTTCTGCTTACCAGAGTACCCCACGAGTACACACTTTAATGCCTTTGGATCTAGCTTGCCAACTGATGGTCTATAATCCTTCACAAAACAAACACACCAAAAGACCTTAGGTGGAACCACATATTTTGTTTCACCCGTTAGACACTCTAACGGTGTTTTATAACCAAGTACCCTGGATGGCATTCTATTCATCAAGTAAGCAGTTGTCATTACAGCTTCACCCCACAAAAACTTAGGAACATTCATAGATACCATTATGCAACGAGTGATTTCCAGAAGATGTCTATTCTTCCTTTCTGCCAAACCATTCTGCTACGAAGTACTTGGAAAAGTTGTGTGATGAATAATCCCAAAACTGGATAAGTACTCATCAAATTCCTTGTTCACATACTCTATGCCATTATCAGTGCGAAATGTTTTCACACAAGCATTATACCACGTTCTGATCATATTATGAAAATCAACAAAGCATTCAAACACATCGTTCTTGTTCTTCAACACATAAACCCAAGTTACTCTAGTACAACAGTCAATAAAGGTAACAAATGAGCTATATCCATTTAAAGATGAAACTCCACTAGGACCCCACACATCAGAATGCATAACTTGAAGTGGCGTGTCACTTCTATTATCAGACGATGTATAGGAGCTACGTGTTTGTTTACCATATTGACAAGCGTCACATACTAAACTCCTTTGGTTAACTTTACTATAAAGAGCAGGATAAAGCCTACCAAGGGTGACAAAAGACATATGTCCTAGCCTGCGGTGGTGAAGAAGGAATTCGTCAAGTGGTGAAAGGGACGCAACAGCTGCAACCACAGGTGGCACATCATTATCTAGATAATACAGTCCATCATGCATGATCCCCATCCCAAGTCTTCTTCCAGTCCAAGTTCCTGAAACAAGCACCATGATGGAAAGAAGATAGCAACACAATTAAGTTCATTTGTGATGCAACTGATGGATAGTAGATTTATTGGGAACGAGGGAACATGCAAAACAGATGACAAAGACATATCAGTGCTACACATAATTGTCCCTGATCCCATAATGGTTTGGGAGGGGACATCAGCTAATTTAACGGTTTTCTTATTTAAATCAGGAGTATAGTCAATAAAATTTCTGTAGGAACCAACCATATGTCTAGATGCACCTGAATCTAATAACCATGGTGCACCAATGGACTTGTATATAACAGTGTGAGAGTTGTTACCAACGAAATTTGCTAAGGCAGCAGAGGTAGGCGGTTAAACAGTTGGCTTGTCACCTAGAGAAAGCCCCTTGAATTGACACCACTTTTCCCAATCCTTAGTAGTCATCTCAACACTCATAGTTTGGGTGGTATTTTCAGTGATTATCGACGTGTTTGCTTTAGCAGCAGGGCGTGTACCTCGCCCATGGTAGCCTCGTCCTTGAAGCCCACGGCCACGGCCTCTTCCATGCCAGTCCTGCCCTCTTCCTCTATCGCCTCCCATTAACTCAGGTCATGAAAACTTCAAACGTCCTGGCTGACCGCACTTGAAGCATTTCTTCTCAGCTGTATTTGATCCCGACCTTTGATAATTTCCACCCTCTGCTGCATAAAGTGTTGATCGCTGCTGCATGATACCTTGGATCACTGACCCGGTTGCCTCTAATTTCAATCTAGTTTCCTCAGTAATGATAGCTGATATTGCCTGCTCCAGTGTAGGAAGCTTTACGCTACCATACAGTGCAACCCTCCTGTTTTCATACTTAGAATGAGGTCCATTTAGGAAGTCCCCACTATTGCAGGATGCTGCTAAAGCGATACTACGATCAGAGACCCTTTGACGAAACTGTGTGCGATGCATTAATCGCAAACGATGATGTAACCATCAAAAAAGGTGCAAAACGTTCCTCCATCAAACACGGTTCTGAGTTTAGTTGCGTGTGTGATGCAGGACATACGGTGGTTCAGTTTAATTAACCGTTTGCAATGAGGAAGAAGAACAGAAACGGGCAGCCAGATGAAGGCGTGTGTGATATACGCCATACAGTTCAGTCGGATGAACTGTTTGTGATGAGGCGGAACATCAGAAACGGGCAACCAGATGAAGGTGTGTGTGATATACGGCATACAGTTCACTCAGATGAATTGTTTGTGATTAGGCAACATAAAAGAAACGGTCAGCCAAATCAAGGTTTGTGCGATATACGGTATACGGTTCATTGGGATAAACCGTTTGTCTTGAACCAAGAGAACACAAACGTTTCACATAAACAAGATGTGTGTAATACGCGGCAAACATCCAATTACATAGGTGGCTAGTACACACATGACATTTTCACACACCAAAGTAAACTATTACATGCATAATTAAATAGGATAAACGATCATCTGATCATCATCTACTTCTTGTGCTAGCTCGATGTTCCTCCTATGCTAAGTTTTCATTAATTGACGGCGTTTTATGAACACGCCACCGTTTCCCGCCATTTCCTCACCTGTTTCCCGCCACCCAATGATATTGCGCATAAACCTAGGCGGCGCGCGACGCATGGAGGCAACAAGCGCAGCCTATAGCACATCCACCTTTTCCAAGCATGCCAACCCACCAAAGCGCCGCCTCTGGCATCAACCTCGTCGACGAGGAAAATGAGAAGGCGCCACGGCCCGTCGAGGCCGAGGCGCTCCTCGGCAACGCGATGGACGATGCCTTGATGTCCGTCATCGCCAGGGTTGAGCAGACCCTTGGCGCATGGCGCTTTAGCGCCGTGGATCAAGATAGGCATGTCAGCGCCGAGAGGCTGCAGCTTGCCGCACAACATGCATGACCGATGGCACGCCACAGAGCAAGCTAGGCGCGTCTACGCCGATAGGCTGCGGATCGCCGCATGGCGAGACCGTTGGAGCGCCGCAGAGCGAGAGGCGCGGCGTGCCGCACAGCAAGAGCGGATCAATCGGCGCTTGCCTACTGTAGACAGGGCGTCGCAGCTGGGTATACGTCACGTCAGTACCCCCATTCCTCGCCAGGAGTGGGCAGAGGCCCTCTGCGTCGTAGTTGCACTAGAGGTCGGCCGTGCCATACTTGCACCGGATGCCTGCCGCGCTGTTCGCATGGGTCGCGTCATTCGCCTTGTCCGCGGCCCACTCGATGCCAATGCTCTAGTTGGTAGGCTCGACTGCCTCTTTGGCCCAGGTGTCCACCTGGCGGCAGTAGAGGAACATGGCCATCGCATCCTCGAGCTGGTGATCTCCGATGAAATAGCCAACTTGGAGCTTGAGATCGCGCTCCAGATATACCGCGAGCGTGTCGACCGCTTGGACGAACGTCTGCACGAGTTCAGGCAGAGCCAAGAGCTACAGTAGGCAAGGACTGGTCATGGTCTCATGGACGCGTTTTATTTTGTTGAGTCATTTTGACGTGGATTGATACGTCTCCAACGTAGCTATAATTTTTTTGTTCCATGCTGTTATATTACCCGTTTTGGATGTTTATGGCCTTTACTTTACACTTTTATATCATTTTTGGGACTAACCTACTAACCGGAGGCCCAGCCCGAATTGTTGTTTTTTTGCCTATTTCAGTGTTTCAAAGAAAAGGAATATCAAACGGAGTCCAAACGAAATGAAACCTTCAGGAGCGATCTTTTTGGAACAAACGCAACCCAGGAGACTTGGAGTGGACGTCAAGAAGCAGCCGAGGCAGCCACGAGGGTGCAAGGCGCGCCCTAGGGGGGTGGGCGCGCCCCCCACCCTCGTGGGCCCCTCGTGGCTCCACTGACCTACTTCTTCCTCCTATATATATCTACGTACCCCGAAAACATCCAGGAGCACCACGAAACCCTATTTCCACCGCCGCAACCTTCTGTACCCGTGAGATCCCATCTTGGGGCCTTTTCCAGCTCTCCGCCGGAGGGGGAATCGATCACAGAGGGCTTCTACATCATCGTCAAGGCCTCTCCGATGAGTTGTGAGTAGTTTACCACAGACCTTCGGGTCCATAGTTATTAGCTAGATGGCTTCTTCTCTCTCTTTGAATCTCAATACAAAGTTCTCCTCGATCTTCTTGGAGATCTATTCAATGTAACTCTTTTTGCGGTGTGTTTGTCGAGATCCGATGACTTGTGGGTTTATGATCAAGTTTATCTATGAGAAATATTTGAATCTCCTCTGAATTCGTTTATGTATGATTGGTTATCTTTGCAAGTCTCTTCGAATTATCAGTTTGGTTTGGCCTACTATATTGATATTTCTTGCAATGGGAGAAGTGCTTAGCTTTGGGTACAATCATGTGTCCTTTCCCAAAGGATGCAGGGGGCAGCAAGGCACGATTTTATTGTTGCCATCGAGGATAAAAAGATGGGGTTTATATCATATTGCTTGAGTTTATCCCTCTACATCATGTCATCTTGCTTAATGCGTTACTCTGTTCTTATGAACTTAATACTCTAGATGCATGCTGGATAGTGGTCGATGTGTGGAGTAATAGTAGTAGATGCAGGCAGGAGTCGGTCTACTTGTCGCGGGCGTGATGCCTATATACATGATCATGCCTAGATATTCTCATAACTATGCACTTTTCTATCAATTGCTCGACAGTAATTTGTTCACCCACCGTAATACTTATGCTATCCTGAGAGAAGCCACTAGTGAAACCTATGGCTCCCGGGTCTATCTTCCATCATATAAGTTTCCAATCTATCTTATTTTGCAATCTTTACTTTCCAATCTATATCATAAAAATACCAAAAATATTTATCTTATCTTATTATCTCTATCAGATCTCACTTTCGCAAGTGGTCGTGAAGGGATTGACAACCCCTTTATCGCATTGGTTGCGAGGTTCTTGTTTGTTTGTGTAGGTACGAGGGACTTGCGTGGAGCCTCCTACTGGATTGATACCTTGGTTCTCAAAAACTGAGGGAAATACTTACGCTACTTTGCTGCATCACCCTTTCCTCTTCAAGGGAAAACCAACGCAGTGTTCAAGAGGTAGCAAGAAGGATTTCTGGCGCCGTTGCCGGGGAGGTCTTCGCACAAGTCAAGACATACCAAGTACCCATCACAAACTCATCTCCCTCGCATTACATTATTTGCCATTTGACTCTCGTTTTCCTCTCCCCCACTTCACCCTTGCCATTTTATTCGCCCTCTCTTTTCCGTTCGCCTCTATTTCGCTTGCTTGCTGCCACTATGTCTGAAACTGGGGAGGTTATCGTTGATAAGAACAATAGTATTAACATGGAAAATTTTGATGCTTTTGATGATCCTGTTGAGGAACCACCCATCTTACGTACTAAAAAGTTTCGAATCGGTAGTGGTAATATTATTGGAAAAGGGGTTATTCAAGATTTCTTTACTTGTGCCGGTGCTTTGCCCGCTATGGGTGGATCTATTCTTCATAGAACTAGTAGTCTTGCGGATGCTATATCCTTGCTTGTAGTTGAACTTGAAAGACAGTTTATGCATATGCATCCTTGCATACAAAGGATTTTCCTAGAATTTCCAAATATTGAGCATTCTTCTGTTAAGCGTGCAGCTACGATCTTTTGGCTCATGAGTTCAGATTCATAATAAAAGAAGCCAAAGAAATTTTTGCGCACTATAGGGTAGATGCTGGCCGTCCTCCCATAGAGGCAATCCTCTTCAACCAAGAGGACATAATGCGTTTGCAATCTCTATATTATGTTGCTTTTAATGAAAACCTTAGAAAAAAGGTTCCTACCAATGTTCTAGTTGATAGAATTTCCGAACTTAATACTGATTTTGCAATTCAAGACAATGACTTAGGATTTACTCTTGAGTATAGGCTCATGACTTTCTGCCAAAAGAATGCTTATAATGATGAATTGGTTGTGCAATATGAAGGGCCAAAGGAGGAACCTATACCTCCCGAGATTGATCTTGGGGACTTCTGTCCCATTAAATTTAGCCCTTTTGATTACTTTTGCTTGCCACAAAAAAAATTGCTGCTGAACATAGGGAATATGAGATGAGTTTTCGTGATTTATCTTATTATTATAGCAATACTTAAATCTGTTCTCGCTTTTATGCCTAGCTAGGGGCGTTAAACGATAGCGCTTGTTGGGAGACAACCCAATTTTATTTTTGTTCCTTGCTTTTTGTTCCTGTTTAGTAATAAATAATTCATCTAGCCTCTGTTTAGATGTGTTTTTATGTTTTAATTGGTGTTTGTGCCAAGTAGAACCTATCGGATCATCTTGGGTGATAGTTAATTTGATCTTGCTGAAAAACAGAAACTTCTGCACGCACGAGAATAATTTTAGTAAATCACAGAAACGTGCTTTTGAGTTGATTCTTTTTGAAGTAGATCAATAAACAAATTTACTAGGACTTCATATTTTGGTAGGATTTTTAGAGTTATAGAAGTATTCGAAAGTTACAGATATCTACAGACTGTTCTGTTTTTGACAGATTCTGTTTTTTGTGTGTTGTTTGCTTATTTTGATGAATCTATGGCTAGTATCGGAGGGTATGAACCATAGAGAAGTTGGAATACTGTAGGTTTAACACCAATATAAATAAATAATGAGTTCATTACAGTACCTTAAGTGGTGGTTTTTCTTTCTTGCACTAACGGAGCTCATGAGATTTCCTGTTGAGTTTTGTGTTATGAAGTTTTCAAGTTTTGGGTAAAGATTTGATGGACTATGGAGTAAGGAGCGGCAAGAGCCTAAGCTTGGGGATGCCCATGGCACTCCAAGATAATTCAAGGACAACCAAAATCCTAAGCTTGGGGATGCCCCGGAAGGCATCCCCTCTTTCGTCTTCGTCTATCGGTAACTTTACTTGGAGCTATATTTTTATTCACCACATGATATGTGTTTTGCTTGGAGTGTCTTGTATGATATGAGTCTTTGATTTTTAGTTTACCACAATCATCCTTGCTGTATACACCTTTTAGGAAAGACACACATGATTCAAAATTTATTAGAATACTCTATGTGCTTCACTTATATCTTTTGAGCTAGACAATTTTGCTCTAGTGCTTCACTTGTATCTTTTTAGAGCACGTCAGTGGTTTTATTTTGTAGAAATTATTGATCTCTCATGCTTCAATTATATTATTTTGAGAGTCTTTTAGAACAGCATGGTATTTGATATGGTTATGAAGTTGGTCCTAATATGATGGGCATCCAAGTTGGGTATAATAAAAACTATCATAGAAAGTGCATTGAATACTAGGAGAAGTTTGATGCTTGATGATTGTTTTGAGATATGAGGATGGTAATATTAGAGTCATGCTAGTTGGGTAGTTGTGAATTTGAGGAATACTTGTGTTAAAGTTTGTGATTCCCGTAGCATGCACGTCTGGTGAACCGTTATGTGATGAAGTTGGAGCATGATTTATTTATTGATTGTCTTCCTTATGTGTGGAGGCCGGGATCGCGCGATGGTTAACTCCTACCAACCCTTCCCCTAGGAGCATGCGTGTAGTACTTTATTTTGATAACTTGTAGATTTTTGCAATAAGTATATGAGTTCTTTATGACTAATGTTGAGTCCATGGATTATACGCACTCTCACCCTTCCACCATTGCTAGCCTCTCTTGTGCCGCGCAACTTTCGCCGGTACCATACACCCACCATATACCTTCCTCAAAACAGCCACCATACCTACCTATTATGGCATTTCCATAGCTATTCCGAGATATATTTCCATGCAACTTTCCACCGTTCCGTTTATGACACGCTCCATCATTGTCATATTGCTTTTGCATGATCATGTAGTTGACATCGTATTTGTGGCAAAGCCACCTTGATAATTCTTTCATACATGTCACTCTTGATTCATTGCATATCCCGGCACACCGCCGGAGGCATCCACATAGATTCATATTTTGCTCTAAGTATTAAGTTGTAATTCTTGAGTTGTAAGTAAATAAAAGTGTGATGATCTTCATCATTAGAGCATTGTCCCAAGTGAGGAAAGGATGATGGAGACTATGATTCCCCCACAAGTCGGGATGAGACTCCGGACTTTTTTTAAAAAAGGTGGGGGAGACCAAGAAGCCCACCAATAAAAAAAATGAGAGAAAATGAGAGAAGGGACAATGTTACTATCCTTTTTCAACACTCGTGCTTCGAAGTAGCACCATGATCTTCATGATAGAGAGTCTCCTATGTTGTCACTTTCATATACTAGTGGGAATTTTTCATTATAGAACTTGGCTTGTATATTCCAATGATGGGCTTCCTCAAAATGCCCTAGGTCTTCGTGAGCAAGAAAGTTGAATGCACACCCACTTAGTTTCTTTTGTTGAGCTTTCATACACTATAGCTCTAGTGCATCCGTTGCATGGCAATCCCTACTCACTCACATTGATATCTATTAATGGGCATCTCCATAGCCCGTTGATACGCCTAGTTGATGTGAGACTATCTTCTCTTTTTTTTGTCTTCTCCACAACCACCATTCTATTCCACATATAGTGCTATGTCCATGGCCCACGCTCATGTATTGCGTGAAGATTGAAAAAGTTTGAAAATACTAAAGTATGAAACAATTGCTTGGCTAAAACCGGGGTTGTGCATGGTTTAAATATTTTGTGTGATGAAGATAGAGCATAGCCAGACTATATGATTTTGTAGGGATAACTTTCTTTAGCCATGTTATTTTGAGAAGACATGATTGCTTTGTTAGTATGCTTGAAGTATTATTATTTTCATGTCAATATGAACTTTTATCTTGAATCATTTGGATCTGAACATTCATGCCACAACAAAGAAAATTACATTGAGAAATATGCTAGGTAGTATTCCACATCAAAAATTCCTTTTTTATCATTTACCTACTCGAGGACGAGCAGGAATTAAGCTTGGGGATGCTTGATACGTCTCCAATGTATCTATAATTTGTTATTGTTCCATGCTATTATATTACCCGTTTTGGATGTTTATGGGCTTTACTTTACACTTATATATCATTTTTGGGACTAACCTACTAACCGGAGGCCCCGCCCGAATTGTTGTTGTTTTTGCCTATTTCAGTGTTCCGAAGAAAAGGAATATCAAACGGAGTCCAAACGGAATGAAACCTTCGGGAGCGATCTTTTTGGAACAAACGCAACCCAGGAGACTTGCAGTGGACATCAGGAAGCAGCCGAGGCGGCCAGGAGGGTGCAAGGTGCGCCCTAGGGGGGTGGGCGCGCCCCCACCTCGTTGGGTTGGCATAGATTGAGGTTAGGATTTGTCACTCCGAGTATCAGAGAGGTATCTCTGGGCCCTCTCGGTAATACACATCATAAGAAGCCTTGCAAGCAAAGTGACTAATGAGCTAGTTGCAGGATGATGTATTACTGAACGAGTAAAGGGACTTGCCAGTAACAAGATTGAACTAGATATGAAGATACCGACAATCGAATCTCGGGCAAGTAACATACCGATGGACAAAGGCAATTACGTATGTTGTCATAACGGTTCGACCGGTAAAGATCTTCTTAGAATATGTAGGAGCCAATATGGGCATGTAGGTTCCGCTATTGGTTATTGACCGGAGAGGTGTCTCAGTCATGTCTACAGAGTTCTCGAACCCGTAGGGTCCGCACGCTTAACGTTCGACGACGATATAGTATTATATGAGTTATGTGATTTGGTGACCGAATATTGTTTGGAGTCCCGGATGAGATCACAGACATGACGAGGAGTCTTGAAATGGCTGAGAGGTAAATATTGATATATAGGACGATGGTATTCGGACACCGGAAGTGTTCCGGAGGATACGTGGTACATATAGGGGCACCGGAAGGGGTTCCGGGCACCCCCGGCAAAGATATGGGCTTAATGGGCCAAGGGAGGAATAGACCAGACCACAAGGGGTTGGTGCGCCCCTCCACCAGGCCGGCCAGCCCTAGGGAAAGGAAAGGGGGGAGGGAAAGTCCCTCCTTCCTTCCCCTACTCATGGGAGAAAGGAAAGGGGGGAAGCACCTCCCCCTTCCTTCCCCTGGCGCCTATTGTCAGTGTCAAAACCGGCGGATCTCGGGTAGGGGGTCCCGAACTGTGCGTCTAAGGCTAATGGTAACATGAGGCAGGGGACACGATGTTTTACCCAGGTTTGGGCCCTCTCGATGGAGGTAATACCCTACTTCCCGCTTGATTGATCTTGATGATATGAGTATTACAAGAGTTAATCTACCACGAGATCGTAGAGGCTAAACCCTAGAAGCTAGCCTATGATTATGATTGTTGTTGTCCTCTGGACTAAACCCTCCAGTTTATATAGACACCGGAGGGGGCTAGGGTTACACAGAGTCGGTTACAGAGAAGGAAATCTACATATCCGAATATCCAAGCTTGCCTTCCACGCAAAGGAGAGTCCCATCTGGACACGGGACGAAGTCTTCAATCTTGTATCTTCATAGTCCAACAGTCCGGCCGAAGTATATAGTCCGGCTGTCCGAGGACCCCTTAATCCAGTACTCCCTCAGTAGGCCCTGAACCAGGCTTCAATGACGATGAGTCCGACGCGCAAATTGTCTTCGGCATTGCAAGGCGGGTTTCTTCTCCGAATACTCCATAGAAGAATTAGAACACAAGGATCGTGTCCGGCTCTGCAAAACAAATTCCACATTCCACCGTAGAGAGTATAATATTCCACAAATCTAATCTGCTGACAACTTTTTATAGCATGACATCATGCCACGACTCAGTCATTATTCGAACCGTTTTTCACAACCAGCTACCGCACGTAATGCGAGGCGGTTTCCTTGACACGTCTTGTCGAAGCAGAGATCGTGTCCCCTTATCACGGGATTCTCATCAATACGGGCATGGGTAACCCAACCGCGCCATCAATCGTGGCGCTTGGGAAATAAGCGATTTTAACGGGCAAGTGGGGAGGCGCACAGTTTCTACCGCCTTTATAAAGAGATAAGGATTCTCCTCTTTCACCCACGCCTCCTTCCTTCTTTGCTCATCCATTCTCGCACGCACGAGCTCCAGCGCCCCATTTCGCACCTTCTCCGCACAGCCAAACATGTTCGGAGCGGGAGGCAAGTGGATGGCCTCCTCCATCAAGGAGGAGGACATTATGAAGCTCCGGGCGGCCGGATACTTGGCCGCAAATATTGCGCACCGGCTCCCGGACGCAGGGCAGATCATTCCGACTCTGGGACCCCATGAGAGGGTCGTGTTCCTCGCCCACTTCGTCCGCGGACTGGGATTCCCCCTCCACCCATTTGTCCGCGGATTCATGTTCTATTACGAGCTGGATTTTCATGATCTGGCCCCTAACTTCATCCTCAACATCTCGGCATTTATCGTCGTGTGCGAGGCTTTTCTCCGCATCAGGACCCACTTCGGCCCATGGCTAAAGATCTTCAACATGAAGCCGAAGATAGTGGTCGGCCAGTAGGCGGAGTGTGGAGGCGCCATGGTGGGCAAGATGCCTAGCGTCACCTGGCTCGAAGGCTCCTTCGTGGAGACCGTGAAGGGGTGGCAATCGGGGTGGTTCTACATAACCGAGCCGTGCGACGCCAACTGGGTGGTGGCCCCCGAATTCCGATCCGGCATCCCCGTGCGGCTCACCTCCTGGAAGAAGAAGGGCCTGGCCTGGGGCGCATCCGCGGAGCTGACCGGACTCCAGAACTGCATCAAGAACATGATAACCAAGAATATCAAGCTTGTCAACGTGGTCCATGTCATGCTATTTCGCCGGATTCTCCCGTGTCAAAGACGGGTATTCAACCTGTGGGAGTTCAACGCGGCCCAACACCAGACACTGCAAGAGCTTTTCGACACGACGCACGAAGACGTCTGGAAGGTGTTGTTCAAGACCGGCGAATTTCCTCCTCCCACTTCCGAGGACCGTGGACTCAGCGCGAAGCGCCACGCCAATGTGGTAAGCATTCTTCATGTCGCAAGATGTGCCTTTCCTCAGTATATTCGTGGGAGGAACTTAAACCATCGTATTGATTTGACTGGAATATGTGGCGACAGCGGAGCGGATCGGCTGTCCGACTCCATTGCCTGAAGATCCAGCAACCGCTCTCCTGACGAAGATGCTGGTTCCGGCGCCCTATGAGGTGCCGGAAAAGAAGGCCAAGAAGAAGGCCACGGGGACCAGGAGAAGTCTTCGGCGCAAGGTGGTGCCGGACTCATCGTTCGAAGACACCGAGGCGCACTCCTCCAACGACAATGAGGAGGAGGAGGAGGAAATCCCTCTCCCCAACCCGAGGGGGAGAAGAAAAGGAATGCCGCCCCTTCCGTGGAGGCCGAAGGGTCCAAGAAGGGAAGGACCCTCCCTCCGGACCACTCCACAACCGCCGCCTACAGCGAGGAGGAGTGGCTACCCAGGGCCAAGCCCCTGGCGAAGTCGTAAGTATCCGGATGCCATAAATACCTTTTTGCATGTTTTTAGCTTTACTTATTATGTCAAGATTTGCTTGTGCAGTCCGCCCAAAGCCCACATCGACTTACCCTCCTCGGATGGGTCCTTGAGTTCGTCAGAGATGAATAGCTATTCGCTCCCGACGGCTTCCACTCCCCGGCCCGCAGATGATACCGAGGTGTTATCTCAGAGGATACCGGGCCAGGAGGAGGTAGTCCTGGAGACGCCTCAAGGCGAGATGCCCGACGCCGGGCTCATGGGGGGGGGGGATCCCCATGGATTCGGATGAGGGGGGCCACAGCAGGATTGGCCCCCAGCCGGATACTGCACCAGAACCTCCAGTGGTTCCGGATTCAGGCAGGCAGCCACCCGCCAAGGGGGGCGAGCCGTCTGTGGCGATGACCTCTGTCCATTGACGAAGGACACCGTACTCTTATGAGTACGGTGATTGCGAAGGTTCAGTCCGCCAAAAGCGGATTGACCGAAGCCTGCGCTAGCCTCCTGACAGGCTTTGAGGTAAGTATTTTGAATTATAAGAAAGTATCATAGTGTAGACAGTAGCCCCTGATGCTCTGTTTGGTGTTCGGGAAGAAAACCCGAACAAAGGATCATATATTATTCCCAGGAGTCTAATCATATTATGTATTTGTGAATAAGCAGGCGTCGCTTCTGGCCGCCGCTGCTGCCACTGCGGAGGTCTCCGAACTGAGGCAGAGCCTAGGGCGGGCCGAAGAAGAGCTCGACCTCGTAAAGAGGCAGCTTGAGGAGAACAAAGGTAAGCAATACCCCGTCTGAATTTTATATATAAAGGAAAACATCATTGACGCTAATAGAAGCACGATTAAATTTACTAGGGGCCACGACCGAAGTGGCGGCCCTTAAGAAGGCGCTATCTGAGGCCGAAAACAAAGCGGCCAAGGAGCGCACCGAGCGCGAAAAACAAGAGGCGTGAGTTGATGAGGTCCAGCAAGAGCTTCAGGACTTCGTCAAATAATTCGAGTCCTTGGAGCGTGACTCCAAGACGCAAGAGTCGAGCTTGCGAAGGCCCGTCAGAGCGCACTAGACGCCAAGGCCGAAGCCTAGAAGGCCCTCCAGGAAATTGAGGCGGCCAAGAAGATAGCTGCGGGTAAGGCTTTCATTATGCAAAGCAAGCATGTGAAGGAGACTTTCCTTTTACTTACCCGAATTCGGAGCTCTCCAAGAGCATTTGCAGATCTGCCGCGCAACATCTCTGATGCCGCAGAGTTCTACCGGGCTGAGGAGGGGAGCTCGACGGAGAAGCTGTTTTGGTCCCAGTATATTGGGGCCGAACATCCGATGCCCTTGAGCGACCAGCTAAAGCAATTGGTCGAACTTCAGAAGGCGGCCGAACTGGCCATGAAGGACTTCATAGTCCAGCTGTGGCCTGGCGAGCCCCTGCCCAGCAGCTACTTCGGCATTGTCAAGCGTATGGTGAATGCCTGTCCGCGGCTTGAAGTCGTCAAGCGGTCCGTCTGCATTGAGGGTGCGCGCAGGGCCTTGGCTCGTGCGAAGGTGCACTGGGGGAAGATGGACGCCGAGAAGCTGGTGACAAAGGGGCCTTCAAAGGGCAAGGAGCATCGCCACCCCGAACAGTATTATGACAATGTCATTAAGGGTGCCCGCCTTGTGGCGGATGAATGTACGAAGGATGTGATATTTGAATGAATGTACTCATGTCATCCTGCATTATGAAAACCAGTTCATGTGCGCTATGTAGTGCTTGTTAATTTAAAATATTACCTTCTGTGCGGCCGTTTAAAAAATCTTGAGAGTTGGCCAGTCGTTGGCTTCCGCCCCCATGTAACTAGTACTGGGGTGTTCGGGATAAATATAAATACTCTTTATCCAAGTTGTTGGTCCTTTTAAGGAGGTGTTTAGCGCCACGAACGAGGCAATCAGACTATACGGCTTTATCGTCCTCACTTAGCCATAGAAGTCTACAATTTTAAATTTTGGCGAAGCCCCTAGTATCCGGAAAGCCGGACTCGGGGCGCTATACACGCCTAAATCGGACGAGGCCGATTCCTCGCCTAAAGCGGAAAAAGTATTTAAGGATTTGAGACCTCTCGAACAGCGACCAGCTCTCGCCTTATCATGACAGTCAGTTTTTGGCTTTCTCTACTGAGGTGCTTGTCCGGAAGAACCGGGACACAATCGCAGTATTTCTCCCTGCGCTACCTTAGCCGATATAGCGGAACGTAAGGCACCAAAACATAGGAGCCGGGCAAACCCAACTATTGACCCAAGACATGATTCGGAGCTGATGCATATAGTGCTATAAGTTCGGGGTGCCGCACTGTCGAAAGTGTTCATACTTGTCTTGCCAAGTTATGGGGTACTGAAGCCCCTGCCAAACTGATTGTGCCAAAATGCACAGGTATAATAAATAAGCAGTAAAGAAAAAGGGGCAATTAAACTTAATAGCAAGCTGACGCTGTATACTATTTTCCCTTGTTATTCAAATGATACGTCAAAGCATACATATACAAGTAGTGCGATAAGCATAATAGGACTGTTTGACACATCCTGACCAGGAGCGGGCGGTATGCGGGTATGTAAAACAGGTATAACGATCGTTATCAGAGACCACCTAAGGATTCCCTCGTACACCAAAGCTTACTGTCCTCCTGGTGTGTCCGTCCCGCTATGTGTCCGATAGCCGGTCTTTCGGAAGAGCCTCCTGAAGATAGGGACCTGAAAGAAAAAAGGGGTGCAAAAATGCGTGTGTCCTGGGGCGGTCGAACCGCATTGTGGACCGTATCATGGTCGTGCCTCCGCCTATGCCCAGGGTATTTTAAGTGCGTAGTTGTGTACGCGCGGCACAAATGTTGCCGCTTGGCTGGGACTAGGGCAGAGGCAGAATTGCTAGTCGAGCTCTGGACGTGCCGGACGATCCTGTTGTGGAGTACTCCGGACTCACTTGACGGTATCTGGGTTCTTTATCACGAATTGGCTGTTTGCCTAAGAAGGCTGTTTTGTACTTCCGCCGCGAGGGCCGCAGTGTGCTCCTCTGTACGAAGCGAGCGTTCTGTGTTTCCATTAACTGTAATAACCCCGCGAGGCCCCGACATTTTGAGCTTGAGGTATGCATAATGCGGTACCGCATTGAATTTGGCGAATGCGGTTCGTTCGAGCAGTGCATGATAGCCGCCGCGGAAGGGGACGGTGTCGAAGATTAACTCCCCGCTTCGGAAATTGTCCGGAGATCCGAAGACTACTTCCAATGTGATTGAGCCCGTACAACAGGCCTCTTCTACGTCTTGAGCTTGCGTTGGTTTTCCTTGAAGATGAAAGGGTGATGCAGCAATAGTAGAGTAAGTATTTCCCTCAGTTTTTGAGAACCAAGGTATCAATCCAGTAGGAGGCTCCTCAAAAGTCCCATGCACCTACACAAACAAACAAAGAACTCGCAACCAACGCAATAAAGGGGTTGTCAATCCCTTCACGGCCACTTGCGAAAGTGAGATCTGATAGAGATAGTATGATAAGATAAATATGTTTTTGGTATTTTATAATATAGATGCAAAAAGTAAAGATGCAAATAAAAGTAGATTGAAAGCTTATATGATAAAAGATAGACCCGGGGGCCATAGGTTTCACTAGAGGCTTCTCTCAAGATAGCATAAGTATTACGGTGGGTGAACAAATTACTGTCGAGCAATTGATAAGAAAGCGAATAATTATGAGATTATCTAGGCATGATCATGTATATAGGCATCACGTCCGAGACAAGTAGACCAACTCCTGCCTGCATCTACTACTATTACTCCACACAGCGACTGACTCCTGCCTGCATCTAGAGTATTAAGTTCATAAAGAACAGAGTAACGCATTAAGAAAGATGACATGATGTAGAGGGATAAACTCAAGCAATATCATATAAACCCCATCTTTTTATCCTCGATGGCAACAATACAATACATGCCTTGCTGCCCCTGCTGTCATTGGGAAAGGACACCGCAAGATTGAACCCAAAGCTAAGCACTTCTCCCATGGCAAGAAAGATCAATCTAGTAGGCCAAACCAAACTGATAATTCGAAGAGACTTGCAAAGATAAATCAATCATACATTAAAGAATTCAGAGGAGGTTCAAATATTTCTCATAGATAAACTTCATCATAGATCCACAATTCATCGGATCTTGACAAACACACCGCAAAAGAGTTTACATCGAATAGATCTCCACAAGAGGGGGAGAGAACATTGTATTGAGATCCAAAAAGAGAGAAGAAGCCATCTAGCTAATAACTATGGACCCGAAGGTCTGTGGTAAACTACTTACAACTCATCGGAGGGGCTATGGTGTTGATGTAGAAGCCCTCTGTGGTCGATTCCCCCTCCGGCGGAGCGCCGGCGAAGGCTCCAAGATGGGATCTCGCGGATGCAGAAGGTTACAGCGGTGGAAATTGTGTTTCGTTGGCTCCCTGGATGTTTTCGGGGTACGTAGGCATATATAGGAGGAAGAAGTACGTCGGTGGCTGCCCGAGGGGCCCACAAGACAGGGGGTGCGCCCTGTAGGGGTGGGCGCGCCCTCCTATCTCGTGGCCGCCTCGGCTGCTGCTTGGCTTGCACTCCAAGTCCTCTGGATCACTTTTGTTCCAAAAATCACGCTCCCGAAGGTTTCATTCCGTTTGGACTCTGTTTGATATTCCTTTTCTTCGAAATACTGAAATAGGCAAAAAAAAACAGCAATGCGGGCTGGGCCTCCGGTTAGTAGGTTAGTCCCAAAAATGATATAAATGTGCAAAATAAAGCCCATAAACGTCCAAAAGGGGTAATATAATAGCATGGAACAATCAAAAATTATAGATACGTTGGAGACGTATCAAGCATCCCCAAGCTTAATTCCTGCTTGTCCTCGAGTAGGTAAATGATGAAAACAGAATTTTTGATGTGGAATGCTACCTAGCATAATTCTCAATGTAATTTTCTTTATTGTGGCATGAATGTTCAGATCCAAATGATTCAAAATAAAATTTCATATTGATAAAAGAAATAGTAACACTTCAAGCATAGTAATCAAAGTAATCATGTCTTCTCAAAATAACATGGCAAAAGAAAGTTCATCCCTACAAAATCATATAGTTAGGCTATGCTTTATTTTCGTCACACAAAGATGTTCCCAACTTCTATACCCCCGATGACAAGCCAAGAAATTGTTTCATACTTAAATAATCTTCAACCTTCACGCAATACATGAGCGTGAGCCATGGATATAGCACTATGGGTGGAATAGAATATGATGATGGGGATTGTGTGGAGAAGACAAAAAAAAGAGAAAGTCTCACATTGACGAGGATAATCAACGGGCTATGGATATGCCCATCAATTGATGTCAACATGAGGAGTAGGGATTGCCATGCAACGAATGCACTAGAGCTATAAATGAATGCTCAACAAAAGAAAACTAGTGGGTGTGCATCCAACTTGCTTGCTCACGAAGACCTAGGGCATTTGAGGAAGCCCATTGTAGGAATATGCAAGCCAAGTTCTATAATGAAAAATTCCCACTACTATTAAAAAAACCACCTATGAGACTCACTATATGAAAAACATGGTGCTACTTTGAAGCACAATATATGAGACTCACTACATGAAGAACAAGGTGCTACCTTGAAGCACAAGTGTGGAAAAAGAGATAGTAGCATTGCCCCTTTTATTTATTTTATTTTCTTTTATTTTCTTTTTTTCTTTTTTTCTTTTTTGGGCCTTTTTTTCTTTTGGCCTTTCCCCCTTTTTTTCTTTTTGGGCAATGCTCTAATAATGATGATCATCACACTTTTATTGATTACAACATATGAATTACAACTCGAAACTAGAACAAGATATGACTCTATATGAATGCCTCCGGCGGTGTACCGGGATGGTGCAATGAATCAAGAGTGACATGTATGAAAATTATGCATGGTGGCTTTGCCACAAATGTGATGTCAACTACATGATCATGCAATAGCAATATGACAAAAGTAAAGTATGTCATGATGATGATGAACGGAATGGTGGAAAGTTGCATGGCAATATATCTCGGAATGGCTATGGAAATGCCATAATAGGTAGGTATGGTGGCTGTTTTGAGGAAGATATAAGGAGGTTTATGTGTGATAGAGCGTATCGTATCACGGGGTTTGGATGCACCGGCGAAGTTTGCACCAACTCTCAAGGTGAGAAAGGGCAATGCACGGTACCGAAGAGGCTAGCAATGGTGGAAAGGTAAAAGTGCGTATAATCCATGGACTCAACATTAGTCAAAAGAACTCATATACTTATTGCAAAAATTTAGAAATCATAAAAAATCAAGCACTATGCGCATGCTCCTAGGGGGATAGATTGGTAGGAAAAGACCATCGCTCGTCCCCGACCGCCACTCATAAGGATGCACAAGCCAGGTACACTTCATGTTTCAAATTTGTTACACAACTTTAACCATACATGCATGCTACGGGACTTGCTAACTTCAACACAAGCATTCTTTAAATTCATAATCACCCAACTAGCATGACTTTAATATCACTACCTCCATATCTCAAAACAATTATCAAGTATCAAATTGATCATCGCATCCAATTCACTTCCTATGATAGTTTTTATTATACCCAACTTGGATGCCTACCATTCTAGGACCAATTTTATAACCATAGCAAATACCATGCTGTTCTAAGAGACTCTCAAAATAATATAAGTGAAGCATGAGAGACTAGCAATTTCTACAAAAATAAGCCACCGCCGTGCTCTAAAATATATAAGTGAAGCACTAGAGCAAAAAATATCAAGCTCAAAAGATATAAGTGAAGCACATAGAGTATTCTAGCAAATTCTAATCAAGTAGGCTTCTCCCAAAAGGTGTGTGCAGCAAGGATGATTGAGGTAAACTAAAAAGCAAAGACTAATATAATACACGATGCTCCAAGAAAAACACATATCATGTGGCGAATAAAAATATAGCTCCAAGTAAAGTTACCAATGAACAAAGACGAAAGAGGGGATGCCTTCCCGGGACATCCCCAAGCTTAGGCTTTTGGCTATTATTGAATATCTTGGGGTGCCATGGGCATACCCAAGCTTAGGCTCTTGCCACTCCTTATTCCATAGTCCATCAAAGCTTTACCCAAAATTTGAAAACTTCACAACACAAAACTCCACAGGAAATCTCATAAGCTCCGTTAGTGAAAGAAAGCAAAACCACCAAATAAGGTACTGTAATGAACTCATTATTTATTTATTTTGGTGTTAAACCTACTGTATTCCAACTTCTCTATGGTTTATAAACTATTTTACTAGCCATAGATGCATCAAAATAAGCAAACAACACACGAACAACAGAATCTGTCAAAAACAGAACAGTCTGTAGCAATCTGTAACTAATGCAAACTTCTGGAACTATAAAAATCCTACCAAAATAGGAAGCCCTGGACAATTTATCTATTGATAGCAGCAAAAATAATAAATGCAAAAGCACGTTTCTGTGATTTAACAAAACTAAATTCGTGCGCGCAAAGTTTCTGTTTTTCAGCAGAATCAAATCAACTATCATCATAGGTTATCCTATAGGTTATACTTGGCACAAACACTAATTAAAAGATAAAAACACATCTAAACAGAAGGTAGATGCAAAATGTATTACTAAACAGGAACAAAAACAAAAAACACAAATAAAATTGGGTTGCCTCCCAACTAGCGCTATCGTTTAACGCCCCTAACTAGGCATAAAAGAGAAGATAGATCTAAGTAGTGCCATAATAATAAGATAGATCTTGAAAGCTCATCTCATATTCTCTACGTTCGGCAGAAAGTTTTCTTTGAGGCAAGCAAAAGTAATCAAAAGGGCTAAATTTAGCGGGACAAAAGTCCCCAAGATCAATCTCCTTTGGCCCTTCATAATGCATAACTAATTCATTACTAAAAGCATTCTTTTGGCAAAATCTCGTGAGCCTATACTCAAGAGAGTATCCTAGCTCATTGTTTCGAAGGGCAAAATCATTATTAAGTTCGGTAATTCTTTCAACCAAGACATTGGTAGGAACCTTTTTTCTAAGGTTTTCATTGAAAGCAACATAGTCCGAAGATTGAAAACACCTAATTTCCTCTTGATCAAAGAGGACACCCTCTATGGGAGGACGACCGGCATCCACCCTATAGTGCGCAAAGATTTCTTTGGCCTCTCTTATTATAAATCTAAACTCATGAGCCAAAAAGATAGTAACAACACGTTTAACAGAAGAATGCTCAATATTGGAAAATTCCAAAAAAATTCTTTGTATGCAAGGATGCATATGCATAAATTGTCTTTCAAGTTCAACTACAAGCATAGCAATGGCATCCGCAAGACTACTAGTTCTATGAAGAATAGAACCACCCATGGAAGGTAAAGCACCGACACAAGTAAAGAAATCTTGAATAACACTTTTTCCAATAATGTTACCACTACCGATTCGAAACTTTTTAATATGCAAGATAGGGGGTTCTTCAGCCGGAGCCTCGGAATTTCCCATGTTATCATTATTGTCCATATCAATGATAATCTCCCCAATTTTAGACATAACGGCACACAAAAGCAAGGAAGAAGAAAGCAAGCGAGAGAGAGAGGAGATTGGGAAAGAGAGGGCGAATAAAACGGCAAGGGTGAAGTGGGGAGAGGAAAACGAGAGGCAAATGGCAAATAATGTAAATGCGAGGGAGATGAGTTTGTGATGGGTACTTGGTATGTCTGGACTTGAGCGAAGACCTCCCCGGCGACGTCGCCAGAAATCCTTCTTGCTACGTCTTGAGCTTGCGTTGGTTTTCCTTGAAGAGGAAAGGGTGATGCAGCAATAGTAGCATAAGTATTTCCCTCAGTTTTTGAGAACCAAGGTATCAATCCAGTAGGAGGCTCCTCAAAAGTCCCACACACCTACACAAACAAACAAAGAACTCGCAACCAACACAATAAAGGGGTTGTCAATCCCTTCACGGCCACTTGTGAAAAGTGAGATCTGATAGAGATAGTATGATAAGATAAATATATTTTTGGTATTTTATAATACAGATGCAAAAAGTAAAGATGCAAATAAAAGTAGATTGAAAGCTTATATGATAAAAGATAGACCCGGGGGCCATAGGTTTCACTAGAGGCTTCTCTCAAGATAGCATAAGTATTACGGTGGGTGAACAAATTACTGTCGAGCAATTGATAGAAAAGCGAATAATTATGAGATTATCTAGGCATGATCATGTATATAGGCATCACGTCCGAGACAAGTAGACTGACTCCTGCCTGCATCTACTACTATTACTCCACACATCGACCGACTCCTGCCTGCATCTAGAATATTAAGTTCATAAAGAACAAAGTAACGCATTAAGAAAGATGACATGATGTAGAGGGATAAACTCAAGCAATATGATATAAACCCCATCTTTTTATCCTCGATGGCAACAATACAATATGTGCCTTGCTGCCCCTGCTATCACTGGGAAAGGACACCGCAAGATTGAACCCAAAGCTAAGCACTTCTCCCATGGAAAGAAAGATCAATATAGTAGGCCAAACCAAACTGATAATTCGAAGAGACTTGCAAAGATAACTCAATCATACATAAAAGAATTCAGAGGAGATTCAAATATTTCTCATAGATAAACTTGATCATAAACCCACAATTCATCGGATCTCGACAAACACACCGCAAAAAGATTTGACATCAAATAGATCTCCACAAGAGAGGGGGAGAACATTGTATTAAGATCCAAAAAGAGAGAAGAAGCCATCTAGCTAATAACTATGGACCCGAAGGTTTGTGGTAAACTACTCACAACTCATCGGAGGGGCTATGGTGTTGATGTAGAAGCCCTCTGTGGTCGGTTCCCCCTCCGGCGGAGCGCCGGCGAAGGCTCCAAGATGGGATCTCGCGGATACAGAAGGTTACGGCAGTGGAAATTGTGTTTCGTTGGCTCCCTGGATGTTTTCGGGGTACATAGGCATATATAGGAGGAAGAAGTACGTCGGTGGCCGCCCGAGGGGCCCACAAGACAGGGGGGCGCGCCCTCCTATCTCGTGGCCGCCTCGGCTGCTGCTTGGCTTGCACTCCAAGTCCTCTGGATCACGTTCGTTCCAAAAATCACGCTCCCGAAGGTTTCATTCCGTTTGGACTCCGTTTGATATTCCTTTTCTTCGAAATACTCAAATAGGCAAAAAAAAACAGCAATACGGGCTGGGCCTCCGGTTAGTAGGTTAGTCCCAAAAATGATATAAATGTGTAAAATAAAGCCCATAAACATCCAAAAGGGATAATATAATAGCATGGAACAATAAAAAATTATAGATACGTTGGAGACGTATCAGCCTCCACACCGAGTATGACACCCTTGAAGGTGGTTTTTGTGGGCTTGATCCTTGAGGGGTCGATGCCCATTTTGCGCACTGTATCCTGATAGAGCAGGTTAAGGCTGTTGCCACTGTCCATGAGGACTCGTGTGAGATGGAATCCGTCGATGATGGGGTCAAGGACCAATGCGGCCGAACCGCCATGACGGATACTGGTAGGATGGTCCCTGCGATCGAAAGTGATCGGACAAGAGGACCGTGAGTTGAATTTTGGGGCGACTGGCTCCATCGCATAGACGTCCCTTAGTGCATGCTTCCGTTCCCGCTTGGTGATATGGGTTGCATATATCATATTCACTGTTTTCACCTGGGCAGGGAATTTCTTCTGTCCTCCCGTGTTCGGCGGTCGGGGCTCCTCGTCGTCGTCGCTATGCAGCCCCTTTTCCATGTTCTCGGCATTCAACTTGCCGGCCTGTTTAAACACCCAGCATTCCCTGTTGGTGTGGTTGGCTGGTTTATCGGGGGTGCCGTGAATTTGACATGAGCGATCGAGTATGTGGTCCAAACTGGACGAGCCCAGACTGTTTCTGTTGAATGGCTTTTTCTGCTGTCCGGATTTAAAGCCTTTGAATCCGGCATTGACTGCCGTTTCTTCGGCGTTGTCGCCATTATTGCGACGCTTATGTCTATTCTGTCGCGGCTTGCCGTTGCTATCCCTGGCGTCTGAATCGCCTGAGTTTTTGGGTGTGATGTTGCTACGAGCCAGCTGTTGGAAATATGCCCTAGAGGCAATAATAAAAGTATTATTATTATATTTCCTTGTTCATGATAATTGTCTTTTATTCATGCTATAATGGTATTTTCCGGAAATCGTAATACACGTGTGAATACATAGACCACAATATGTCCCTAGTGAGCCTCTAGTTGACTAGCTCGTTGATCAACAGATAGTCATGGTTTCCTGACTATGGACATTGGATGTCATTGATAACGGGATCACATCATTAGGAGAATGATGTGATGGACAAGACCCAATCCTAAGCATAGCACAAGATCGTGTAGTTCGTTTTGCTAGAGCTTTTCCAATGTCAAGTATCTCTTCCTTAGACCATGAGATCGTGTAACTCCCGGATACCGTAGGAGTGCTTTGGGTGTACCAAACATCACAACGTAAATGGGTGACTATAAAGGTGCATTACATGTATCTCCGAAAGTGTCTGTTGGGTTGACACGGATCGAGACTGGGATTTGTCACTCGTATGACGGAGAGGTATCACTGGGCCCACTCGGTAGTGCATCATCATAATGAGCTCAAAGTGACCAAGTGTTTGGTCACGGGATCATGCATTACGGTATGAGTAAAGTGACTTGCCGGTAACGAGATTGAACGAGGTATTGGGATACCGACGATCGAATCTCGGGCAAGTAAAATACCGATTGACAAAGGGAATTGTATACGGGGTTGATTGAATCCTTGACATCGTGGTTCATCCGATGAGATTATCGAGGAGCATGTGGGAGCCAACATGGGTATCGAGATCCCGCTGTTGGTTATTGCCAGAGAGCCGTCTCGATCATGTCTGCATGTCTCCCGAACCCGTAGGGTCTACACACTTAAGGTTCGGTGACACTAGGGTTGGATGAATATGAGTATGCAGCAAACCGAATGTTGTTCGGAGTCCCGGATGAGATCCCGGATGTCACGAGGAGTTCCGGAATGGTCCGGAGGTAAAGATTTATATATAGGAAGTCTTATTTTGGTCGCCGGAAAAGTTTCGCACTTTATCGGTATTGTACCGGAGTGCCGAAGGGGTCCGGGGTCCACCAGGGGGTCCACCTGCCCCGGGGGGCCACATGGGCTGTAGGGGGTGCGCCTTGGCCTATATGGGCCAAGGGCACTAGCCCCAAGAGGCCCATGCGCCTGGAGATAAGAGAGAGGGGAGAGTCCTAAAGGGGGAAGGCACCTCCGAGGTGCCTTGGGGAGGATGGACTCCTCCCCCCCTCTTGGCCGCACCCTTCCTTGGAGGAAGGGGCAAGGCTGCGCCCTCCCCCCCTTCTCTTGCACCTATATAAAGGGGGGGGGGGAGGGAGGGGTGGCCGCACCCTGAAGCCCTTGGCGCCTCCCCTCTCTGCTACACCTCCTCCTCCTCCCGTAGTTGCTTAGCGAAGCCCTGCCGGAGTTCTGCTGCATCCACCACCACGCCGTCGTGCTGCTGGATCATCATCAACCTCTCCTTCCCCCTTGCTGGATCAAGAAGGAGGAGACGTCATCCGCTCCGTACGTGTGTTGAACGCGGAGGTGCTGTCCGTTAGGCACTAGGTCATCGGTGATCTGAATCACGACGAGTACGACTCCATCATTCCCGTTCCATTGAACGCTTCCGCACGCGATCTACAAGTGGTATGTAGATGCAATCACTCTCCCATGACTCGTTGCTAGATGAACTCATAGATGGATCTTGGTGAAACCGTAGGAATTTTTTTTAATTTTCTGCAACGTTACCCAACAGTGGCATCATGAGCTAGGTCTACGCGTAGTTCTCTATTGCACGAGTAGAACACAATTTGTTGTGGGCGTAGATGTTGTCAACTTTCTTGCCGCTACTAGTCTTATCTTGCTTCAGCGGTATTGTGGGATGAAGCGGCCCGGACCAACCTTACACGGACGCTTACGTGAGACCGGTTCCACCGACTGACATGCACTAGTTGCATAAGGTGGCTGGCGGGTGTCTGTCTCTCCCACTTTAGTTGGAGCGGATTCGATGAAAAGGGTCCTTATGAAGGGTAAATAGAAGTTGACAAATCACGTTGTGGCTTTCACGTAGGTAAGAAAACGTTCTTGCTAGAACCCTATTGCAGCCACGTAAAACTTGCAACAACAATTAGAGGACGCCTAACTTGTTTTTGCAGCAAGTGTTTTGTGATATGATATGGCCAAAGTTGTGATGAATGATGAATGATATATGTGATGTATGAGATCATGTTCTTGTAATAGGAATCACGACTTGCATGTCGATGAGTATGACAACCGGCAGGAGCCATAGGAGTTGTCTTTATTTTTGTATGACCTGCGTGTCATTGAAGAACGCCATGTAAATTACTTTACTTTATTGCTAAACGCGTTAGCCATAGAAGTAGAAGTAGTCGTTGGCGTGACAACTTCATGAAGACATGATGATGGAGATCATGATGATGGAGATCATGGTGTCATGCCGGTGACAGGATGATCATGGAGCCCCGAAGATGGAGATCAAAGGAGCTATATGATATTGGCCATATCATGTCACTACTTTATATAATTGCATGTGATGTTTATTATGTTTTATGCATCTTGTTTACTTAGAATGATGGTAGTAAATAAGATGATCCCTCATAACAATTTCAAGAAAGTGTTCTCCCTAACTGTGCACCGTTGCTAAAGTTCGTCGTTTCGAAGCACCACGTGATGATCGGGTGTGATAGATCCTTACGTTCACATACAACAGGTGTAAGAAAGTTTTACACATGCAATACACTTAGGTTAACTTGACGAGCCTAGCATGTACAGACATGGCCTCGGAACACAAGAGACCGAAAGGTCGAACATGAGTCGTATGGAAGATACGATCAACATGGAGATGTTCACCGACGATGACTAGTCCGTCTCACGTGATGATCGGACACGGCCTAGTCGACTCGGATCATGTATCACTTAGATGACTAGAGGGATGTCAAATCTGAGTGGGAGTTCATTAACTAATTTGATTAGATGAACTTTATTATCATGAACAATAGTCTAAAATCTTTGCAAAATGTCTTGTAGATCAAATGGCCAACGCTAATGTCACCATGAACTTCAACGCGTTCCTAGAGAAAACCAAGCTGAAAGATGATGGCAGCAACTATTCGGACTGGGTCCGGAACCTGAGGATTATCCCCATAGCTGCCAAGAAACAATATGTCCTAGAAGCACCGCTAGGTGAAGCACCCATCCCAGAGAACCAAGACGTTATGAACGCTTGGCAGTCTCGTGTTGATGATTACTCCCTCGTTCAGTGCGGCATGCTTTACAGCTTAGAACCGGGGCTCCAAAAGCGTTTTGAGCAACACGGAGCATATGAGATGTTCGAGGAGCTGAAAATGGTTTTCCAAGCTCATGCCCGGGTCGAGAGATATGAAGTCTCCGACAAGTTCTATAGTTGTAAGATGGAGGAAAACAGTTCACAAGGTGAGCACATACTCAAAATGTCAGGTTGCACAACCGCTTTGTCCCAACTGGACATCAACCTCCCGGACGAGGCGGTCATTGACAGAATCCTTCAGTCGCTCCCACCAAGCTACAAGATCTTTGTGATGAACTACAATATGCAGGGGATGGTGAAGACCATTCCTGAAGTATTTTCAATGCTGAAGTCAGCAGAGGTAGAAATCAAGAAAGAGCATCAAGTGTTGATGGTCAATAAAACCACTAAGTTCAAGAAGGGCAAGGGAAAGAAGAACTTCAAGAAGGACGGCAAGGATGTTGCCGCGCCTGGTAAGCCAGTTGCCAGGAAGAAGTCAAAGAATGGACCCAAGCCTGAGACTGAGTGCTTTTATTGCAAAGGGGAGGGTCACTGGAAGCGGAATTGCCCCAAATACTTAGCAGACAAGAAGGCCGGCAACACTAAAGGTATATTTGATATACATGTAACTGATGTGTACCTTACCAGTACTCGTAGTAACTCCTGGGTATTTGATACCGGTGCCGTTGCTCACATATGTAACTCACAGCAGGAGCTGCGGAATAAATGGAGACTGGCGAAGGACGAGGTGACGATGCGTGTCGGGAATGGTTCCAAGGTCGATGTGATCGCCGTCGGCACGCTACCTCTACATTTACCTACGGGATTAGTTTTAAACCTCAATAATTGTTATTTAGTGCCAAGTTTGAGCATGAACATTGTATCATGATCTCGTTTAATGCGAGATGGCTACTCGTTTAAATCCGAGAATAATGGTTGTTCTATTTATATGAGAGATATGTTTTATGGTCATGCTCCGATGGTCAATGGTTTAGTCTTAATGAATCTCGAACATAATATTACACATATTCATAGTGTGAATACCAAGAGATGTAAAGTTGATAACGATGGTCCCACATACTTGTGGCGCTGCCGGCTTGGTCACATTGGTGTCAAGCGCATGAAGAAGCTCCATTCTGATGGAATTTTAGAGTCTCTCGATTATGAATCATTTGACACATGCGAACCAAGCCTCATGGGCAAAATGACCAAGACTCCATTCTCCGGGACAATGGAGCGAGCAACCAACTTATTGGAAATCATACATACCGATGTGTGCGGTCCAATGAGCGTTGAGGCTCGCGGAGGATATCGTTATGTTCTCACTCTCACTGATGACTTGAGTAGATATGGGTATGTCTACTTAATGAAACACAAGTCTGAGACCTTTGAAAAGTTCAAGGAATTTCAGAATGAGGTAGAGAATCAACGTGACCGAAAGATAAAATTCTTACGATCGGATCGTGGAGGAGAATATTTAAGTCATGAATTTGGTACACACTTAAAGAAATGTGGAATCGTTTCACAACTCACACCGTCTGGAACACCTCAGCGTAACGGTGTGTCCGAACATCGTAATCGCACTCTATTGGATATGGTGCGATCTATGATGTCTCTTACCGGTTTACCGCTATCATTTTGGGGATACGCTCTAGAGACAGCTACATTCACTTTAAATAGGGCACCGTCTAAATCCGTTGAGACGACACCGTATGAATTATGGTTTGGGAAGAAACCTAAGCTGTCGTTTCTAAAAGTTTGGGGATGCGATGCTTATGTCAAGAAACTTCAACCTGAAAAGCTCGAACCCAAATCGGAAAAATGCGTCTTCATAGGATACCCTAAGGAAACCATTGGGTATATCTTCTACCTTAGATCCGAAGGCAAGATCTTTGTTGCCAAGAACGGATCCTTTCGGAAAAGAGTTTCTCTCGAAAGGAGTAAGTGGGAGGAAAGTAGAACTCGATGAAGTACTACCTCTTGAACCGGAAAGTAGTGCAGCTCAGAAAATGTTCCTGTGGTGCCTACACCAACCGGAGAGGAAGTTAATGATGATGATCAAGGTACTTGGATCAAGTTGCTACTGAACTTCAGAGGTCCACTAGGACACGCCCGCACTGAGTGGTACGACAACCCTGTCCCGGAAATCATGTTGTTAGAGAACGGTGAACCTTCGAACTATGAAGAAGCGATGGCGGGCCCAGATTCCAACAAATGGCTTGAAGCCATGCAATCCGAGATAGGATCCATGTATGAAAACAAAGTATGGACTTTGACAGACTTGCCGATGATCGGCGAGCGATAGAAAACAAATGGATCTTTAAGAAGAAGACGGACGCGGATGGTAATGTCACCATCTATAAAGCTCGACTTGTCGCTAAGGGTTATCGGCAAGTTCAAGGGATTGACTACGATGATACTTTCTCTCCGTGGCGAAGCTTAAGTCCGTCCAATCATGTTAGCAATTGCCGCATACTATGATTATGAGATATGGCAGATGGACGTCAAAACAGCGTTCCTTAACGGTTATCTTAAGGAAGAGCTGTATATGATGCAGCCGGAAGGTTTTGTCGACCCTAAGATTGCTAACAAGGTATGCAAGCTCCAGCGATCCATTTATGGGCTGGTGCAAGCATCTCGGAGTTGGAACATTCGCTTTGATGAGATGATCAAAGCGTTTGGGTTTATGCAGACTTATGGAGAAGCCTGCGTTTACAAGAAAGTGAGTGGGAGCTTTGTAGCATTTCTCATATTATATGTAGATGACATACTTTTGATGGGAAATGATATAGAACTCTTGGACAGCATTAAGGCCTACTTGAATAAAAGTTTTTCAATGAAGGACCTTGGAGAAGCTGCTTATATATTAGGCATCAAGATCTATAGAGATAGATCAAGACGCCTCATAGGTCTTTCACAAAGCACATACCTTGATAAGATTTTGAAGAAGTTCAAAATGGATCAGTCCAAGAACGGGTTCTTGCCTGTACTACAAGGTGTGAGATTGAGCTCGCTCAATGCCCGACCACGGCAAAAGATAAAGAAGAGATGAGCGTCATCCCTATGCCTCGCCATAAGTTCTATTATGTATGCCATGCTGTGTGCGGACCTGATGTAAACC
The DNA here is from genome assembly GCA_021605205.1 of Aegilops longissima. Classification (NCBI taxonomy): domain Eukaryota; kingdom Viridiplantae; phylum Streptophyta; class Magnoliopsida; order Poales; family Poaceae; genus Aegilops; species Aegilops longissima. Next base: position 9,657,793 of record CM038681.1, read on the forward strand.
TTGCCGTAAGTTTGGTAGGCAGGTACCAAAGTAATCCCGCAAGGAACACCGGACAGCGGTCAAGAATATCCTGAAGTACCGAAAAGGACAAAGGACATGTTTCGTTTATGGAGGTGACGAAGAGCTCGTCAGTAAGGGTTACGCCGATGCTAGCTTCGACACAGATCTGATGACTCAAAGTCACAAACCGGATACGTGTATATGTTAAATGGTGGAGCAATGGCTGGTGCAGCTGCAAGCGAGCGTCGTGGCGGGATCTACATGTGAAGCGGAGTACATGGCGGCCTCAGAGGTAGTACATGAAGCAATTTGGGTGAAGGAGTTCATCACCGACCTAGGAGTCATACCCAATGCGTCGGAGCCGATCAAACTCTTCTGTGACAACACCGGAGCTATTGCACTTGCCAAGGAGCCCAGGTTTCACAAGAAGACCAGGCACATCAAGCGCCGCTCAACTCCATTCGTGAAAATGTTCAAGATGGGGACATAGAAATTTGCAAAGTGCATACGGATCTGAATGTCGCAGATCCGTTGACTAAACCTCTTCCGCGAGCAAAACATGATCAACACCAGAACTCTATGGGTGTTCGATTCATCACAATGTAACTAGATTATTGACTCTAGTGCAAGTGGGAGACTGTTGGAAATATGCCCTAGAGGCAATAATAAAAGTATTATTATTATATTTCCTTGTTCATGATAATTGTCTTTTATTCATGCTATAATTGTATTATCCGGAAATCGTAATACACGTGTGAATACATAGACCACAATATGTCCCTAGTGAGCCTCTAGTTGACTAGCTCGTTGATCAACAGATAGTCATGGTTTCTGACTATGGACATTGGATGTCATTGATAACGGGATCACATCATTAGGAGAATGATGTGATGGACAAGACCCAATCCTAAGCATAGCACAAGATCGTAGTTCGTTTTGCTAGAGCTTTTCCAATGTCAAGTATCTCTTCCTTAGACCATGAGATCGTGTAACTCCGGATACCGTAGGAGTGCTTTGGGTGTACCAAACGTCACAACGTAAATGGGTGACTATAAAGGTGCATTACAGTATCTCCGAAAGTGTCATTGGGTTGACACGGATGGAGACTGGATTTGTCACTCCGTATGACGGAGAGGTATCACTGGGCCCACTCGGTAGTGCATCATCATAATGAGCTCAAAGTGACCAAGTGTTTGGTCACGGGATCATGCATTACGGTATGAGTAAAGTGACTTGCCGGTAACGAGATTGAACGAGGTATTGGGATACCGACGATCGAATCTCGGGCAAGTAAAATACCGATTGACAAAGGGAATTGTATACGGGTTGATTGAATCCTCGACATCGTGGTTCATCCGATGAGATTATCGAGGAGCATGTAGGAGCCAACATGGGTATCCAGATCCGCTGTTGGTTATTGCCCGAGAGCCGTCTCGGTCATGTCTGTGATGTCTCCCGAACCCGTAGGGTCTACACACTTAAGGTTCGGTGACGCTAGGGTTGTATGAATATGAGTATGCAGCAAACCGAATGTTGTTCGGAGTCCCGGATGAGATCCCGGACGTCACGAGGAGTTCAGGAATGGTCCGGAGGTAAAGATTTATATATAGGAAGTCTTATTTTGGTCGCCGGAAAAGTTTCGCACTTTATCGGTATTGTACCGGGAGTGCCGAAAGGGGTCCGGGGGTCCACCGGGGGGGTCCACCGGGGGGGTCCACCTGCCCCGGGGGGCCACATGGGCTGTAGGGGGTGCGCCTTGGCCTATATGGGCCAAGGGCACCAGCCCCAAGAGGCCCATGCGCTGGAGATAAGAGAGAGGAGAGTCCTAAAGGGGAAGGCACCTCAGAGGTGCCTTGGGAGGATGGACTCCTCCCCTCTTAACCGCACCCTTCCTTGGAGGAAGGGGCAGGCTGCGCCTCCCCTCTCTTGCACCTATATAAAGGGAGGGGAGGGAGGGGTGGCCGCACCCTGAAGCCCTTGGCGCCTCCCCTCTCTGCTACACCTCCTCCTCCTCCTCCCGTAGTTGCTTAGCGAAGCCCTGCCGGAGTTCTGCTGCATCCACCACCATGCCGTCGTGCTGCTGGATCATCATCAACCTCTCCTTCCCCCTTGCTGGATCAAGAAGGAGGAGACGTCATCCGCTCCGTACGTGTGTTGAACGCGGAGGTGCTGTCCGTTAGGCACTAGGTCATCGGTGATCTGAATCACGGCGAGTACGACTCCATCATCCCCGTTCCATTGAACGCTTCCGCACGCGATCTACAAGTGGTATGTAGATGCAATCACTCTCCCATGACTCGTTGCTAGATAATCTCATAGATGGATCTTCGTGAAACCGTAGGAAATTTTTTTAATTTTCTGCAACGTTACCCAACACCAGCCAGCTGTCCTCGCCCGCGCAGAAGCGGGTCATGAGTGTCGTGAGGGCTGCCATGGACTTTGGCTTCTCTTCACCGATATGTCGGGCGAGCCCTTCGTCGCGGATGTTGTGCTTGAAGGCTGCTAAGGCTTCGGCATCCGGACAGTCGACAATTTGGTTATTTTTAGTTAGGAACCGAGTCCAGAATTTCCTGGCCGACTCTCTGGGCTGCTGGGTTATGTGACTTAAGTCATCAGCATTCGGTGGCCGCACGTAAGTTCCCTGGAAGTTATCGAGGAATGCGTCTTCCAGATCCTCCCAACTGCCAATGGAGCTTGCAGGCAGGCTATTGAGCCAATGCCGAGCCGGTCCTTCGAGCTTAAGTGGTAGGTACTTTATGGCATGTAAGTCATCGCCGCGGGCCATGTGGATGTGGAGAAGAAAATCTTCGATCCATACCGCGGGGTCTGTTGTGCCATCATATGATTCAATGTTTACGGGTTTAAACCCTTCGGGGAATTCATGATCCATAACTTCGTCAGTGAAGCATAGGGGGTGTGCGGCGCCTCTATGCCGGGCTACATCCCGACTTTTTTCAAATGAATCCGGTCTATTGTATTCGGCCTGCCGGACTTTGGTTTATTGTATCCGGCGTGACGGTCATCGTCACGTCTTGTGGCGCGCCCCCGTGATCCGTAGATCGATCTTGACTGTCCTGCTTTGCTTTCCAATACATCTCGCAGGTCCTTCGTGTAGCCCCGGGCCTTAGTGTTATTGTTTGATTGGCCACGGGGTGCGGTCTGGACTTCGGGCTAGTACGCCGTTTTGTCGCGGCCACAGGTTGGCCGGCCAGCCGCATCATGCGCTGGTAGCGTGGGTTTTAAAGCCTCCTCCTCGAGTTGAGGTAGCAGCCTGCGCTTTGGGTAGCTTTTGCTAGGGCGTTCGAGTCCGTATTCCTCGGCAGCCAGGACCTCGGTCCATCTGTCAGTTAGCAGATATTGATCATCTTGAAGCTGTTGCTGCTTTTTCTTCAGGTTTTTTGCAGTGGCTATAAGCTGGCACTTGAAGCGCTCCTGCTCGACGGGATCCTCAGGCACGATGAATTCTTCATCGCCAAGGCTCACTTCGTCTTCGGAGAGAGGCATGTAATTATCGTCCTCTGATTCTCCATCAGTTGCCTGTTCTTTAGGGCTAGCTTGCCCATCCTCTTGCTCGGCGTGCTCGAAGCCTGGCTGGGCAGGATTGTCTTCGTCTTCGGCACCATCCGGATTGTTATCTCTTGTGCCGACATCACTATTTTTGCTATGGCGGGGCTTGGAGCGGCGCCGATGACGCCGGTGTCTGGATTGCTTCCCCAAGGGGTTATCTTCCGTTGCCTCATCGCCATTGTTTTCTTTAGGGGTGTCCACCATATAAATATCATATGATGAGGTGGCGGTCCAGCGCCCTATAGGCGGTGGTTCCTGTTCTTCTCCTGCATCATCGTCCATATCGTCGATGTCTTCGGAGTCGAAGTCAAGCACGTCGGTTAAGTCATCGACGGTGGCTATAAAGTGGGTGGTGGGTGGGGGATGAATTTCTTCATCGTCTGCTCCCCACTCGAGCCGGACATAGTTCGGCCAAGGATCTCCTGACAAGGAAAGAGACTTTAATGAGTTCAGCGCATCACCGAAGGGCGAGTGCTGAAAAATATCCGCGGCGGTGAACTCCATGACGGGTGCCCAATCCGATTCGATAGGCACGGACGCACGCGGTTCGGATCCTGCAGCCGGAGACGAGTCCGGGGGTCCGAGGACACCACCCTCACAGGAGGTGGGTTCAGTGTTCGGCTCCGACGCCGATGAGTGTGCGACCTCCGTGACGGGGTCCATCCACCCGCCCTCGGAAGGCACGATCTGCTCCGGATTAATTCCCGGTGCCACCGCAGGCACGATCTCCCGAATATTGTCCGACGGCAGATCGAAGTCATGCCCGTCGTGACAGTTCGGCGCACCCGGCATGGGCTCGAATCCGTCGAAGATCAAGTCTCCGCGGATGTCGGCAGTATAGTTTAAGCTTCCAAACCTGACCTGATGGCCAGGGGCGTAGCTATCGATCTGCTCCAGATGGCCAAGCGAGTTGGCCCGCAGTACGAAGCCACCAAATACGAAGATCTGTCTGGGAAGGAAAACCTCCCCCTGGACTGCGTCGTTGAAGATGATTGAAGGAGCCATCAAGCCTTATTGCGACGGCACAGTGGAACTCTCAATGAAAGCACCAATGTCGGTGTCAAAACCGGCGGATCTCACGTAGGGGGTCCCGAACTGTGAGCCTAAGGCTAATGGTAACAGGAGGCAGGGGACACGATGTTTTACCCAGGTTCGGGCCCTCTCGATGGAGGTAATACCCTACTTCCTGCTTGATTGATCTTGATGATATGAGTATTACAAGAGTTGATCTACCACGAGATCGTAGAGGCTAAATCCTAGAAGCTAGCCTATGATTATGATCGTTGTTGTTCTACGGACTAAACCCTCCGTTTATATAGACACCAGAGGGGGCTAGGGTTACACAGAGTCGGTTACAGAGAAGGAAATCTACATATCCGAATATCCAAGCTTGCCTTCCACGCAAATGAGAGTCCCATCCGGACACGGGACGAAGTCTTCAATCTTGTATCTTCATAGTAGAACAGTCCGGCCGAAGTATATAGTCTGGCTGTCCGAGGACCCCTTAATCCAGGACTCCCTCACCTATACAAGGAAGGGGGGAGGCGAACCAGGGCAGGAGCCCAAGTGGGATTCAGCCCCACTTGGGGCTCCCCTTGGCCTCTCCCCTCTTCCTCCCACCTATATATATGAGGAGGGGGCGCCTAGCACACACCAGATCAATTGGTAGCCTTGTGCGGCACCCCCCCCCCCTCCACTGTTTACCCCCTCGGTCATATTTTCGTAGTGCTTAGGCGATGCCCTGCAAGGATCATTTCACCATCACCGTCACCATGCTGTCGTGCTGACGGAACTCATCTACTACCTCGACGTCTTGCTGGATCAAGAAGGCGAGGGATGTCACCGAGCTGAACGTGTGCAGAACTCGGAGGTGTTGTACGTTCAGTACTCGATCGGTGGATCGTGAAGAAAGTTCGACTACATCGACCGCGTTGTGAAACGCTTCCGCTTACGGTCTACGAGGGTACGTAGACACAGTCTCCCTCTCGTTGCTATATATCTCCTAGATAGATCTTGCGTGAGCGTATGATTTTTTTTTAAATTGTATGATACGTTCCCAACATCCTAAGCCAAAGACTAGATCAGGGGCTACTGATGGTGTCCTGGACTTGGGGGTGCCAACCTAGTCAGCGCACAGTCTTCGGGCCGGGTCCACGGGCCCTCATTCTCATAAGGAAGGACTCCGGAAGCCTCGTACCTCGACGTGATCGGGACAACTTCTACCGAAGACTTGACGTGTACTCCAAGGATATATTCGGCCACCATCATACGCATCCTTAGATCTACAACCGACCATATAACCCTAGATACCCCTCTTGCGTGTATATAAAAGAAGTGGTTTAGCCTGCAGAAGGGCTCCGATCATAATCACATCCTCCTAGCCGTAGGGTTAGGACACAATTTAAGATCTCGGGTAGATCAAACTTGTACTTGATACACAATCATCAATACAATCAAAGCAGGATGCAGGGTATTACCTCTTCGAGAGGGCCCAAACCTGGGTAATTACTGTCTCCTTCGTCCCTTATCTTCTATTATATAATTAAAACGATAGAAAACGAATGGTGAAGATTAATCGCTCTAAAGTTAAGAAAAATCAACGACTGAGATTTATCAGCATAGATGTTTGAATCTACGTGCAAGAAACCATCACACGTACATGTATACCAGACCAAACCGAGTACCTGTCAAAAAAAAAAGAGAGACCAAAAGGAAGTACAATTGACTAATGTCCGTGAAGAATACGCCCAATGGGGATGGCTGGTAGATTTCCTACTGAAACACGCACAGCACAGCTGATTGATTTCTGATTGAAAGACACGCACACAACTTGATTTACGGTAGGAATAGAAACGTCTAAGCTGAGAAGTGCACACCTCTGTGCGCCCAGCGAACACTCAAGGCCGCCGCCACACACCCGGAGATCGAAGACACAACAACAACACATCTATATGCGTCAACGTTAGAGGCACATCGGCCGGTGTGAATCGACCGCAGTATATTAACACATCCAATGCAAAGCTCAAGATGCCAAGATGCCGAACAGGTCAAAGCCATGAAAACAATGCTGTCATTAACTTTGGACAATACATCTGTAGGTACTTGATTAAATTCCTGCAGCCATGTGTCCAGAACTTCCAAATGACCAACGTGTTACCATGTGAATTATTATTTAATAGTTTAGTAAAACACTTATTTCAAAAATCGTCTGAAGGTAACAATATTATTGGTTTACAGAGCCGGGAAGAAATCGTGTCAATCCCTGTCCGGATAGCCCAGCGCTCCCAAGGAGCAGGCCCAAATACGGAAACACCATATCCATACCATATAGGGGGTATAAAGCTACCTCACGTGCATCTTTTTCTAAGAGAAGATAAGCTAATGTGCATATAAGCTGCCGTTGTAACCCTAGCCTAAAAAAGGTTGCCTTTTGTCTCACCCTAGCCTTAACAGAAGTTGCCGACTATCTCGGACTATCGGTTGACCTTAGCGAGCTCACGCAAAAAAAAAAGGGTATCATAACTGTACATCACACAATACTTTGTCTTTTATATGTTTGTACGTCTGGTAGATTGGTGCAAATATGGTTGATGTCAAAAAAACCATAGCAAGCACGTCACTCAAAACTAAATGATAGTCTCGACGAAACAGAATATCGCATAGTCCCTCCGTTTATTTTTACCTCAGTATATAAATTTCGTCTTAAGTCAAAGTTTATAATGTTTGACCAGAATTGTAGGGAAAAAATATCAAATCAATATCATTAGATACATGAAGGAATTAATTTTCACATTATACATCTTAAATATTGTAGATGCTGATATTTTCATGAAGTTTGACTTAGACAAATCTTATACGCGGAGTAAAAGAAAATGGACAGATTACATGTCAATGACCCCAGTCGGACATACATACTGTCGCTTTAAGCTAGAATCTACACATTTTGATCATGGGCCAAGCAAAGGTTATTAGTAAGCTTGCTAACAAAAATGATAAATGTATTCCCTACTATGTGAATAAAGAATAAAACTCAATTTATATGTGAAGTTCAAAATAATGAGTAAAAATAAATAGCAAATTACTTTTTCATCATGCAGAATTCCACGATGGGATTTACAATAAAGCTTACGCGTAAAGCTGAATATGAAATACAATAAAAAGTATAATAAATCTGATTACTGTCAAATTAAAATGTAAGTTGGTCTGTGCTTACATTAATCTGAATGATAGGATCAGATGCTTTTGATCATCGAATGCTAATTTCACATTTGTACAAGAAGTAACAAAACAGAAACGCTTATTACTAAATTTATATCATAACATTTGGTCAAAGACGAAAGTGCCAATCAAGTTTCCCACATGAGTGTAGAAATTCCAACCAAAGACCGATCATGTTTCGTCGAGATTCAGATGATAGCTATGATTTGTTTTGTAGTTTAAATTATATATCAAGACCAATGTGGGCGAAAATACTAAATAAGATCAGTTTCCCTACATTGGAAAATATTAGTAGAGAAAAATATAATATTTATAACTATGCCAATCAAGTTTCCCAGATAAGTGTAGAAATTCCCACAAGTCCGATCATGTTTCCTCGAGATTCATACGATAGCAATGGTTTGTTTTTGTAGTTTACATTATATATCAAGACCAATGTGGGCAAAAATACTAAATAAGATGAGTTTCCCTACATTGGAAAATATTAGTACTAGAAAGATATAATCTTTACAACTGTGACATGTCGGTGAAGGAAAGAAAAAAGTTTAAGCAAGAAGGTTAGGAGAATATTCATTACATGTACGTGAATAACCATTTTGGCTATGTGGAAAATCATAATTCAATGCAAAAGAACATGTGCATCACACACAAAAAAAAGCTAAAATTTCCTCGAGTGAGAGAAAATATAACAATTTCCACACCATTCACAAATTAGGTTGTTTTAGACTGGAAAGCAGTGAAATAGAAAATAAGATTAAGATGAGAAGACGTGGATGCACATATATTGTATCGATTGCACTATAGATACACAATTCTGTTATGCTGGTGCAAGGGAAGATGATGGGATAGATAACAAGATACTGATTCAAGTCATCGATGTTTCTTTTTCTTTGTAATAACTTATAAAGTAATATCGGTGCAAAGAAAACTGTATATGGATGAGAAGGAAAGGAATTTGGAAAGCTGATGAGCACATTTAGATCTTTACCAATAATTTACAAAAATCAAGAGAATTTTAGAAAATTACAATGGGGCCCCAAGTTTAATAATGTTTAATAATTTATTTCTATATATGAATACTCAAGTAGGGCTATAATTAGACATGTTGAGAAAAATATTAGAACATTTAGCAAGTCTAGCCGCGCAAACGCGCGGGTTGCATTGCTAGTTACCCATTGATCCAAGATCCATAGTTTGAGACCCCCTACCCAAGGTCTGCCGATTTTACCACCGATAGACATGAATCAGCGCAAGTATAGTACGTAGTTGTACATCTATGCGTCTTCTCGTGATATCGGTGGCCATATCGTGTCTGCACATGCTTGCGATTATATGAGGAAGTTCTCCAACATGTCGGAGAATCCGCCGACAGAAGGGTGGCCGGTGCCGGCGAGCATCGGGGGGTTTCTGTTGGACGTGTGTTGGTAAAAGGGGAGTCCGAGACCAGCGCACTTGATGATGATGCATGCCAACAGCTTGGTGTGTACGTGAGTATGCTGGCAGTACCATGAATAAAGCACATACTATTCTATAGGTACATGAATGTTATAAAATACTCCTTCCGTTCCGAATTACTTGTCGCACGTATGGATGTATCTAGATATATTTTAATTCTAAATACATCTATTTCAGCGACAATTAATTTGGAACGGAGGGAGTAGATAACTAAAATCGTATTGTCTCTCAAGCTTTCAGCTCATCCTACAATTGAATGCCAACGAGAACTGAAATAACCACATTATCATCAAGATGTGGTGCTGAGCATCAATTATGATTGTGATTTTTGCCTCACAATCCTTGATTGATGCTTTTAAAATTAATTAAATATCAATGGGCCTTAAAAAACCAAGAGGAGGAAGGCAACTTGGTCCATAAGAGCCCAAGAGGAGAGGCACCCTTTTAACTCTACGGGAGGACGAATTGGGGGAGGGGAAGGAGCACCCCTTCCCCCTTGGACGGCTCAAGGAGGGGAAGGATTCCCCTCCTTGTGTGACCTCCTCCTCTCCCCTCTGGCCTATATATAGTAGAGGTTTTTGCACCTTTTCTCTACACAAGTTTTTGGAGCCTCCTCTAGTTCTCTAGTTCTAGTTCTAGTTGGTCCTAGTTGATCAATTAGAGATCGACCTATATCCTCTAATCCTCATAATTAGAAGCCTAGTGTGGTTCTAATCTTCTCCCTTTAATTCTCAGACGATGATTAGCTCTGTACAGCGAAGCGCTGCCGGATCATGAAAACCGTATGCTTGCAACTCATAGAGAGGCCGTGCTTTCGGTCTTCCGTTCGAGGCACTGTTCGTGGGCGGTTCGCGGGAACGTTCATCTACGGTTCGAGGGACTCCAAGTACGATCTACACCGATTGATCTACTTCTGCTGCAACTCGGAGTCGGTAATGATCGAATCCAAACCGTTAATGCATCTTCATATTGTTCCTGTGTGATCGTAGGGCGACTTATTTTGTTTTGTACTATGTTTCCAACAGGGACGACACCCCAGTCGACAGATCGGGAGTGGTCGGAGTTAGATGCGTTGCCCGACATGATGGAGAGGGCTAGAGATCGCCGAAAGAGAACTTAGGGGCGGAGTGGAGTGGCTAGGGTTTGGTTCGAGGAGCGGATGAGATGGATATATGTGGGGTCGGGATGGGTCAGCATGGACCGGATCCAACATGGCGGCGAGCCCGGGCCTGCCCATATCCTCCCCAGATTTGAGCTGGATATGAGGCGTGCAGGTCAGCACGGGCATTTGAGGCCAGTGCGAGGTGTAAGTCGGCATCGATTTTTTGACCTGTCAATGGCAGCGCGCGCCCCCGCAGCCTCCGCCTATGCTACATCGACGACGAGGCGGGCCTTGCGCTTCGTTGCCCTCTGCTTGTTATGGCGGGGGACACCACTCCCTGTAGCACTCGTATGTCGCACACCGAAGATGGCGTGGTAGACGGACCTCGAGCTTCCAGCACCGGCGGATCCGAGCGCCGGTTGTGCCGACGCAATGGATCCGACGCAATGGATCCGTTCGTATATACGGAAGATCGGCACTCGCGTATATATATGTATGAGATTCAAGAGATGTTGAAGAAGGTAGTGGCCTGAGTTCAAAAAGAGTACGTCCGTTCGTATATACGGAGTACTCCCTAACCTAGGCCTAAATCGAGTCCGATCACCACCTCGAGTTCTACTTGAACTCGCGTGCCGGCCGTATCTATATATAGCGGTTCCGACGGGACAGCCAAGGCGCCGACTACAGTAACACAAACGATCACCACGAACCAATCGATGGCAGCCGGCAAAAGGGCGTCCAGCGGCCGTGGTCTGAGCTCCCAGGCGATCTCCTGGCGGCCGTCTACCGCTGCTGCTCCTCGGCGCACGACCGCTTGCGCTTCGCCGCTGTCTGCACGTCATGGTGCGCAGTCGCTTCGTGGCACCGGCCGCTGCCTGCTCTGCCTCTGCTGCTGACGCTCCCTCGCCGTCCACCGGCGACCATGATGCGGCGTGGGCGTACAGCCCTGAGGATGGCAGGGCCGTGCGCGTCCCACTCCCGTCCTTGTTGGGTTCCATGATGGCGGCTGGATCGCCGCCACGGGCAGCAGCTCCTGGTCGTGAACTCCTTCTCCGGCGTCGAAGTGGCGCTCACCGCGAACCCGAGCGTCGTCGAGTACGCGTGGCTGCACGCAATCGACGCGGGTTTCATCCCCACAAACGCCTGGCGCGCCATCAAGAAGGTCGTCTTCTCCGACGACCCTTCCTCCGACAGGTGCATTGTCGCCGCGATCACCAAATGGGGCAATCTCGCACTCTGCCGCCCGGAAGCCGGATGGACCACACAAGGATGTGGCACGGGAGCATACGGGGACCTTATGGACATCGCCTTCTGCGGCGGCGAGCACCATGGCCTCTCTCGCAACAACCGCAAGCTGTTCCTATACGGCGCCTCGTGCACCAAGCTGTTCATGTACGAGGTCGCCGTGAACGAAGACGGCGACGCTCCAACGATCGCCATGGTGCACACCAACACCATATCCGACCTCAAGGCGAGCATCCCGAACATGTACAAGCAATGGCCCAAACGCATGTTCGAGCTGCATGTCAAGGTGGCAATTAATCGCAGTGGAGTTCTGTGAGTGGCCCGACCTCCGCTCATACTTCAAGGTGTACGAGCTCGCCGAATGCGACGAGAGGAGGACTCAACATCAATACAAGTTGGCGGAGGTGACAAGCTTGGGAGACCATGCCCTATTCCTGAGCCCCGCCTGCTCTAAGCCGGTCCGCATGCCAGCTACTACTGGTGGCCAGCGCGGAGGTGTGAAGAGGAACTGCATCTACCACCCCAAGCAATACTCGCCGCCCTTCCAAGGCGAGCATTACATGCAGCGTTTGAATCTCGCTAGTTGCGCCGTCTACTTCTCGGACAACAGGCACAACAGGCATCAAATGGGGAGGATCATATCACAGGTGTACCATTGCCGCGATCAGGACGACGGTAATGGTTGCATGTGGTTTCTGCCTCCAGACTTTTAGCTTCTCATGGTCAATGCATGCACAGGCAGAAATTCTCTTCATGTTTTCTCAATTTTTGCTAGATGGTTCATGTTGATACTACAAATTGTCAGAGAAAATGGTGTGACATTAATCTGCTATACCACACTGGATTCTTGTGTGTTGTTCATCAAACCAGCTGGAGTCTTTATTTCTGAACATATAACAGAATATAAACACATGCAAAATCCGAGAGCTGTCCTGTGTCGATTTCTGTCATTGAAATCAAAACTACAAGAGTTGAAACCTAATGCCAAAAAAATTGTGGGGTTCAAGCAAAAACAACTGTAGCACTCCTGCTCGTGGTTTTCAGTTTCAGAAGAGACATGAGACTATTTTCAAATATAGCAAAAACAACTATAACATATAACTGAAGCTTCTCAAATATAGAATGAGGAAGAAGCATGAGAGACAATTTTCAGTTTGGCATGATAGCTTGTTGTAATTACTTTGTTCTTAGGCTAGTTGGTTGTTTAGTTTTTTCTTTCTTCTTTTGTTTTCTAGGTTTTAGGTTTTTAGTCTTCTGGTTTCTTGGGCTTACCTCAAGCCATTCAAACTCCTTTGTTTCTCAGCGTTTTTTTATTAATAAAAATTGCAGTGGGGTTTTACCCTACTGTTTATAGTCAAAAAAAAAGTTTCAGAAGAGAAAAAAAACAACTGAAATTCAATTAATTTCAAAGATTTCCCTTTGTATTTCAGCCAAGAGCCGAAATATTCACTTGAATTCAATTATATATTTGAAATTTTGTAAATAAATTGGAAAATATTTGAATTCCTGTGTACTACTGAAATTCCTGAATATTTTGGCTAAACTGTAAATATTTAGTATCGACTGAAATTATTGCAATTCAATGAAACGTTTTGATATTGATGTTTGGGCTATGTTTTTTCAAGCCTGTCGGTGGAAAACGACACCTATCGGATCACTGGAATCCCTCCTACGGTTGCGGGGCGCGGGGATCGTGAGAAGAGCGGGACTAGTAGACAACACAAAGGGAATTTACCCAGGTTCGGGCCGCAAAGATGCGTAAAACCCTACGATCCTGCTTTGGTGGATGTATTTAGTGTTCTTGAGCTCTCGAACTAGCTCTGGGTGCTGCTAGGTTTCAAAAGCCGAATCCTTCCCTCGTGCACCATGGGCCTCCTTTTATAGGCGAAAGGGGCTGCCACAGTGGCACACAGAAGGTGGAAAGTGCTACAGTGCTATGAGCTTATCGCTGATATTACAGGACAAAGTGCATTTAATGCAAGGCTTAGGTGTCCCTTCGCTTTATCGGGGACGGGGGCGAGGCCCGTCCCGTCCGTCGCCGCTCCTCCTTTCTTCGACACGTGCCCTGGCCAGCGATGCATGCGGTTCCATGTAGGCAGGCAGGCAGATGAGGTGGCGCGGTGATGGAGCCTCCATGAAGGGTTGCATGTTGCCACACAGGTGCCTGCCCAGCTGGTTGGGTCGGCAGCTGCATGTGTATGGCGGCGGAGTCTTGGCTGGCGCGGGCCTGGCAGTGGCCCCGCTGGTGTGCTTGGCGAGGGCCTTGCCGGGTGGCCCGGCAAGGGTCTTGCCAGGTGGCCCGGCAAGGGTCTTGCCGTGGCGCGCAGGCGTCCCCGGCAAGGATCTTGCCGAGGGTCTTGTGGGTTTCTTTAGTGAGGATGGTTGCCTTCCTATCCTCATTTGATCTTGACTATTCTTTGTCTTCACAAAGATCTGCATGCCACCACGGAGGTGCCTCCCGAGCCCTGTCCGAGCGCGTTTGTTTAGCGTTGGTGGTCTCAAAGGTGGCTCGCTCGGCTGGCGGGGGCGAGCTGCCCCGGCAAGGGTCTTGCCGGGACCGCTGAGGTTGCCCCGGTAAGGGTCCTTGCCGGGGAAACCTGCTTCATCCATTTGATCTTTGTGGCCTTGGTCCTTGTCGTTGCTTTGTTTGCCTTGTGCCTTCGGCTTCTCTCCGGCTTTTCTTTCCTGCCCTGTTATGCGTGGCCGTGGCGGGAGGCTCTGACTGCCCATGCACAAGTAAAGGGTCAAAAGGAGAGCCCCTACTTTTGTACACCGACAGGAGCCCCCGGGCCTAGGCCATACATAAGCGCAACACGTTGTTGGGCCTGGCCCAGAAAGGTGCGTGGGCAGTTGGGGCGGATTTTACCGCGGTAACTACTCCGTCCGCTGCGCTTCCCCACGACCCGTGTTGAACGCACGGCGTGGGGGTTGTGCGCGCGCGCATGACGGAAGCATGCTGGACAGTAAAGGGGCGGCTTGCGTGTCTCTTCGAGACCACAGGGCCGCCTCCCATTTACTGCCCTCGCTTGGGAACCGTCGCTCCACGCGTCCCACTGCGCCCGCCCTTTGTGCCATGTTTGCGGCATGCATAATGCAGACCGAATGACACGTCTCCAACGTATCTATAATATTTGATTGCTCCATGCTATTATATTACCCCTTTTGGATGTTTATGGGCTTTATTTTACACATTATATCATTTTTGGGACTAACCTACTAACCGGAGGCCCAGCCCGTATTGCTGTTTTCTTTGCCTATTTCAGTATTTTGAAGAAAAGGAATATCAAACAGAGTCCAAACGGAATGAAACCTTCGAGAGCGTGATTTTGGAACGAACGTGATCCAGGGGAGTTGGAGTGCAAGTCAAGAAGCAGCCGAGGCGGCCACGAGAGGGTAGGGCGCCCCTATAGGGCGCGCCCCCTGTCTCGTGGGCCCCTAGGGCGGCCACCGACGTACTTCTTCCTCCTATATAAGCCTACGTACCCCGAAAATATCCAGAGAGCCAATGAAACACAATTTCCACCACCGTAACCTTCTGTATCCGCGAGATCCCATCTTGGAGCCTTCGTCGGTGCTCTGCCGGAGGGGGAATCGACCACGGAGGGATTCTACATCAACACCATAGCCCCTCCGATGAGTTGTGAGTAGTTTACCATAGACCTTCGGGTCCATATTTATTAGCTAGATGGCCTCTTCTCTCTTTTTGGATCTCAATACAATGTTCTCCCCCTCTCTTGTGGAGATCTATTCGATGTAAACTCTTTTTACGGTGTGTTTGTTGAGATCCGATGAATTGTGGGTTTATGATCAAGTTTATCTATGAGAAATATTTGAATCTCCTCTGAATTCTTTTATGTATGATTGAGTTATCTTTGCAAGTCTCTTCGAATTATCAGTTTGGTTTGGCCTACTAGATTGATCTTTCTTGCCATGGGAGAAGTGCTTAGCTTTGGGTTCAATCTTGCGGTGTCCTTACCCAGTGACAGAAAGGGTTGCAAGGCACGTATTGTATTGTTGTCATCGAGGATAAAAAGATGGGGTTTATATCATATTGTATGAGTTTATCCCTCTACATCATGTCATCTTGCTTAAGGCGTTACTCTGTTCTTTATGAACTTAATACTCTAGATGCAGGCAGGAGTCGGTCGATGTGTGGAGTAATAGTAGTAGATGCAGGCAGGAGTCGGCCTACTTGTCATGGACGTGATGCCTATATACATGATCATGCCTAGATAATCTCATAATTATTCGCTTTTCTATCAATTGCTCGACAGTAATTTGTTCACCCACCGTAATACTTATGCTATCTTGAGAGAAGCCTCTAGTGAAACCTATGGCCCCCGGGTCTTATCTCTTATCATATTTGCTTCCAATCTACTTTTATTTGCATCTTTACTTTTTTATCTATATTATAAAATACGAAAAATATATTTATCTTATCATACTATCTCTATCAGATCTCACTTTCGCAAGTGGCCGTGAAGGGATTGACAACCCCTTTATTGCGTTGGTTGCGAGTTCTTTGTTTGTTTGTGTAGGTGGTGGGACTTTTGAGGAGTCTCCTACTGGATTGATACCTTGGTTCTCAAAAACTGAGGGAAATACTTACGCTACTATTGCTGCATCACCCTTTCCTTTTCAAGGAAAACCAACACAAGCTCAAGACGTAGCAATGACAGGCGCACGGGATGTGGGAAGTCATGTGTGCGTGGGTCGATTCCCACGCGCCTTCAATGGAGTGGGGAGGGCGGTCGACGGCCCCGCTTGCTGTCACTTCAATGAGCCGGATTGGCCGAGAGGGGGCGGCCGAGCCTCGCCCCCGCCCCTTTATAAAGAGGGGAGCGGGAGGAACGGTGCCTCTCAACTCTTCGCCATCTTCCTCTTCCCATTCCTGCTTCCTTTCTTCTTCTTCCATGGCGAGGGGGCGTGGCGACGCTTCATCGGTGGCGGTGTGGGTTTCGGCCAGACAGCGCATCGCTCCTCCCGAAGAGCTCGTAATGGCGGAGCCGGCCGTTAGAGGAAGGGGGAGAGGGCGAGGTCGAGGCCGTCGTGGTGCCCAAGGGAGAGGAGGACGGGGCGGCAGATCAGCCTCGCCTCCGCCAGCAGCCCCTCTTTCGATGGAGGGCCACGCCGGGGACAACCCCTGCGAATTCTTCGTCAGGCTGCGCCAGCCACCGCGCCGTCGCCTTCGCCTCCCGACTCCATTCACGCGGGAGATGGAGCTGGATCTGTCGCAGGCATTGCGGCTGCATATGAGGGGTTGCGGGAACAACGGCACATGGGCCGATGTCGAGTTCCCCGCCCCTCACAGCATGTATCTTCACCGAGGGTGGAAGACCTTCGCTCGCCTCCACAGCTTGACGGATGGGCTCACTCTCCATTTCAAACTAATGGAGGGTGGCCTCCTCTTGATGACCCACAAGTGTAGGGGATCTATGGTAGTCCTTTCAATAAGTAAGAGTGTGGAACCCAACGAGGAGCAGAAGGAAATGATAAGCGGTTTTCAGTAAGGTTTTCCCTGCAAGCACTGAAATTGTAGGTAATAGATAGTTTTGTGATAAGATAAATAGTAATGAGCAACAAGTAAATAAAGTAAATAAAGTGCAGCAAGGTGGCCCAATCCTTTATGTAGCAAAGGATAAGCCTGGACAATTTCTAATAATGATAAAGGAGCTCCCGAGGACACATTGGGAATTATTCGTCGAGCTAGTTTTCATCACGTTCATATGATTCGTGTTCGGTACTTTGATAATTTGATATATGGGTGGACCGGTACTTGGGTACTGCCCTAACTTGGACAAGCATCCCACTTATGATTAACCCCTATTGCAAGCATCCGCAAGTACAAAAGAAGTATTAAGGTAAACCTAACCACAACATTAAACATATGGATCCATATCAGCCCCTAACGAAGCAACGCATAAACTAGGGTTTAAGCTTCTGTCACTCTAGCAACCCATCATCTACTTATTACTTCCCCATGCCTTCCTCTAGGCCCAAATAATGGTGAAGTGTCATGTAGTCGACGTTCACATAACACCACTAGAGGAAAAGACAACATACATCTCATCAAAATATCGAACAAATACCAAATTCACATGACTACTCATAGCAAGACTTCACCCATGTCCCCAGGAACAAACGTAACTACTCACAAAGCATATTCATGTTCACAATCAGAGGAGTAATAATATGCATAAAGGATCTGAACATATGATCTTCCACCAAGTAAACCAATTAGCATCAACTGCAAGGAGTAATCAACACTACTAGCAAACCACATGTACCAATTTGTGGTTTTGATACAAGATTGGATACAAGAGATGAACTAGGGTTTTGAGAGGAGATGGTGCTGGTGAATATGTTGATGGAGATTGACCCCCTCCCGATGAGAGGATCATTGGTGACGACGTTGGTGATGATTTCCCCCCTCCCGGAGGGAAGTGTCCCCGGCAGAACAGCTCCACCAGAGCCCTAGATTGATTCCGCCAAGGTTCCTCCACATGGTGGCGGAGTTTTATCCCGTAAGCTTGCCCACGATTTTTTCCAGGGTAAAAGTGATGATATAGCAGAAGATGGACGCCGGAGGCCCACCAGGGGGCCCAGGAGATAGGGGCGCGCCCTATAAGGGGGGGCGCCCCTGTCTCCTGGACAGGGTGTGGGCCCCCTGGCCTATTTCTTTTGATCAGAAATTCTTATTAAATCCAAAAAGTTGTTTCGTGGAGTTTCAGGACTTTTGGAGCTGTGCAGAATAGGTTTCCAACGTTTGCTCCTTTTCCAGCCAGAATTCCAGTTGCCTGCATTCCCCCTCTTCATGGTAAACCTTGTAAAATAAGAGAGAATAGCCGTAAGTATTGAGATATAATGTGTAATAACAGCCCATAATGCAATAAATATTGATAAAAAAGCATGATGCAAAATGGACGTATCAACTCCCCCAGCTTAGACCTCGCTTGTCCTCAAGCGGAAGCTGAAATCGAAAAATATGTCCACATGTTTAGAGATAGAGGTGTCGATAAAAATAAAATACGGACATGAGGGCATCATGATCATTCTAATAACAGCAACATATACAGATTTTATCATATGATTTCCTATGCTCAAGTGACAAGCAATTCACAATGTCAAGTATGGTTCAAAAACTTCATTGGGAACTAACAAACTATAATCTCAGTCATTGAAGCAATTGCAATTTATTGTAACATTAGAAAGAGTCAACAATAGAGCTTTTCAGCAAGCTCACATACTCAACAATAAAGGAAGGGGGAGAGGGCGAGGTCGGGGCCGTCCTACTTCTACGTGAGGAACGTCGCCCCACAAGGCGACTTCGTCAACCTGCCGGCCTACGTAGCCGGCCCGCCGGCTGGGAGGCAGCCTTCATGGTCCTACCGAGCCAGGACGCTGTCTCCGGCTGGAGCTGCTGCCGTAGCCCGGCTTCGGGTGATGGTCCAGTTGGAGGGCCTGGTCGGGGCCGACCTGGTGGCTGCCTTCGTGGAGCGCCGGGTGCTCCCGCTCCAAGGCCAGCCGCACATGATCTGCCGGATGAGCGACCGCTTCGACCCAAGCCGGCTGAGCACCAAAGAGATGCCTCATGATGAGGTATCTTACATGGTGAACTACATCTCCAACTGCAAGCTCACCGAGGAATGGCGGTACGGCAAGGAGCCGTATTCTCGAGCCGATCCCCCGCCTTCGGTAAGTTTCCCCTCTCTTCTTCTCTTGTTGCCGGGCTCACAATGGCCGACTCTTGACCAGCCGGCTTATTTTTTGGCAGAGCCCCCTTCTTCGACCAGCGGCCGGAGCCGCGGGGCCAGAGCGCCAGTTTATGCCCGACCGCATGGTGGACGACGTGGACGATCCGGACTTGGGGGCGGCCGCCCTGGACGAAGCCGTCGTAGGAGGAGGCGGCGAGGCAGGCGGCCCCGAGCTCGGAGCCGGCTTCGGGGACTGGCCGAATGACGACGATGCCGAAGTTATTCCACATCGTCAGCCGGCGTCCGATCGCCAAGGGGCGGGCCCATCTGCCTCGCCGGCTGCCCGGGGTGGCGCGCAGAAACGCCAGGGCGCGCCGACTCTCTTTGGCAGCTGGCCGAAGAAGCCCAAGGGTTCCACGGTGGCGACCAAGCGGGACGAGGCGGCTGCGAAGGCGGCCCGCTTCCACAAGGTGGTGAAGCAGCCGCAGGCGGTTTCGGCATGAGTATCGATTTTCCCATACTTTTCTTTCTTCTCTTTGGTGGAGGCTCTTCTGAGCCTTTTTCTTGATTGGTCAATCAGGGCGCCGCTTTCCCTCGAACGGGTTCCTACCGCCTCCATAGTCGGACCGGCGGGAGGGTCTTCGAGCTCCCGCCGCATGGATCCCCGCGCCGACCTCCTGGAGGCAACGGAGCAGAACACGCGGGAGGCGCGGGAGGAGCGAGAAGCGGAGGAGCGGAGGGCCGCCCAGGAGGCGAAGGAGAAGTCGGCCGAGGCGCAAGCCGACGCGACGGCCAAAGCTCACGCGGAGGCCGCAGCTGCGGAAAGGGAGGCGAAGGCCCTGCGTAACCAACCCCGTAGCTCATCATTCCCCTCCGCACCGTGGCCCCCAATCCAGTGCCTCAGTCGGAGGAAGCCGGCCGCGACCAACCGGTGATGGAGAGGGAGGAGGGCGATGTGATCGTCCTGGAGGGAGAGGCGGTGCTGTCAGTGGCGACTGGAGCGGGCCAAGGTGGCCGACCTGTCGCGCCGCCCGAGCAGCCGGCTGGAGGCGAGCCGGCTGTAGGGGCGGATCTCGTGGTTCAGTCGCCGCCTCGTCGGCGCGCAGGGGAGGCGACTTCAGCGCCGAAGCCGCAGAAGGTCGCGGGAGCCAGCTCGACGGCTCAGGATCTGGAGGCGGCCAGCGCCAGCACGTCTGAGTGGACACCCAGCGGTGGGACGGCTGAGATGAACGTGGCGGCACAGGAGGTCCGGAGCCGGCTTCAGGCCCAAGCCGCCTTGTTGAAGCGGTACACTCAAGAGTTCCTCATGACGCGGGCGGTCATTCGGGTGAGTCCTCCAGCCTTGGTCGATTGTTTTCTTGATTTCTTCCGTGGGGGCGCCTCAGCGCACCCACTGGGTGTAGTCCCCGAGTTCCGAGTCGGCTGCTGAGCAGGCGGCTTGGGACTTATAGTAAGCTTCGATTTGCTATCTTGTTCTTATTCGCACCTCCGTCCTGTTTCCAGGAATATCATAACCTCCATGCGGCTGCGTTCAACTCCCAGGCCCAGGAGCTGAACCAGAAGACCGCTGATCTGACTGATAGCCGGAGTGAGTGCTTCGTTTCTTTTATCTCACGTGGGGGCGCGTCAGCGCACCCACTGGGTGTAGTCCCCGAGATTCGGGCCGACTATTGAGCAGTCGGGTCGGATCTTTCCTGACGACTTCTTCCTTATTGCTTTTTTATTTTTCTTCATATTTGCAGGGGCCAACGCCGACTTGAGGGAGCAGCTAGGCGGGATCCAGACCGCCCTTCGTGGCAAGGAAGCTGAGTGCAACGCCTTGGCCCAGGAACGTGACCGCCTAGCCAAGAAACTGGCCGACCAGTAGGAGGGCCATAAGGCGGCCCTGAAGAAGGTGCAGGACAGCGAGGCCGCCCTCAAAGCCGAATACGAGACCGAGGCGGCAGGCTGGGCCGAGGCAAAGCAAGCGCTGAGCGAGGGCTATGGACGGGTTGAGGATTTGATCGACGGTAGGCCGCCTTCCTCTTCGTCCCTTTGCTTGCCCCTTGTCCTCTGGTTTATCTTCTAACTTTGTTCTGCTTCTTTCTTCTTTGTGCAGATTACTTTCCTGGTTACTCCGTCGCCGCCACCCAAGCCATCGAGGCCCACCGCGAAGCACGCCGGCTGGCAGGGGTCGAGATCGCGCCGGATGCTAGTTGGACACTTGAGGAGCAGCTTCTGGCGATTCAGGCCCGTCTGCAGCCGGCTCACCGCATGCTCCGCCGTCTTCAGCGTGCCGGGGCACAAGTGCTGGCCGCCCTCTGGCCCAGCGAGGCGGTTCCCCACACCCCCAGTCGGACTGCCGACTGGCTGGAGGTTGCAGTTGGCCGCTTCGAGGCCTGGAAGGCCTCTACAGCTTGGTCCGGCGCCAGGCAGGCGCTGGAGTTCGTCCGAGCCTGGTATCCTGGGCTGAGCTTGGCCTAGCTGAGCACCTGGCGGCAGGAGGCCGACGAAGAGCTGGTGGCGGTGCGGCCGGCTATCATCTAGCGCGCCTCTGCGATCGTCGACTATACCGACACCAGCGCCTTTGCTCCTGAGGTGAATGATGACGGCGTCGCTCAGCCGGAGGAGTGGTTCGGGCTGAACCCGGCAGAAGGCGAAGATTCGGCGGAGGAGATCGCTTCCAGCGATGAGGGCGAAGATGAAGAAGGGGAGGGTGGCGAAGACGTCGTGCCAGACGGTGAAGCGACCAGCCAGCTTCAGCCTGATCGTGCCTCTAGCAACAAGGCGCGCGTGAGCGCGCCGTCTGCCAGAGGTGATGATCAAGCCGAGACCCGCCAGGCGGCCACTCCTCCAACCGGCACTGCCGTCTCCACCAACCTGCCCGACTCGCCCGTCATTCCCTTGGCCTGATCTGCCGTCCTTGCTTTCCTGCCTATTACTCTTTGAACAGCTATTTATTAAATTCACGCAGTTCCACCCACTGGGGGTTTATTCAAACTATGTTGGATGCTGGCCTTTCGAAGGCCTTTTGTGTAAATATAATCATGCATGTGTTTGGCTTCCATTCATGTTTGCCTTTTATCCTTAGGATGTTTCCTTTGCCGCCTTCCTTTGGTCGCCGCCTTCCCAGCCGGGCAGCTGCTCTGCAGTCTGTGGCTGGGGAGGAACTTGGCCGTTTTGGGAAGACAAGTACTCGAGCTTTCTTGGATTGCAGCAAGGTGAGTTGGAAGCCGGCCAGCCGGCTGCTCTGGCAGCCGGTTGGTGCAGGGGGGGGGGGAGCCCGCTTTCGTTATATAAGTTCGTTAGTCCTTAGCCTTTTTTCATGTGGGCATCCTTTCCTGCCTTTGACTCTTGCCAGCCTGACAACCGATTCTTCGAGCTGCGGCTTTCGACAAGAGAGGGCTTGGCTGCCGACACACTACTTGTCTGACTGCAGGTGGAACTTGAATATAACTCAAGGCAGCAAGTCCCCGGGCCGACTGGTCGAACCCGGTGTCGAACGAGAAAAATGAATGTAATAACATAATCATAGGCATGATACTCATCATTCATAGATAAAAGAGGGTAGTCCCCGAGTGTTCCTCGGGAGGCCCATTGTCTCATACTTAGTACAAAAGGTAGCGTGGTACATACTACTTTTTAACTGTAAAATCTTCGGAGGAGATTGGCGTTCCATGGTCGTTCCGACTCCTTGCCGGAATCATCTCTCTTGCGTGCCTTCGGCTTCTGAGCGTCGATCAGGTAGTAGGATGTTGGGGAACGTAATAATTTCAAAAAATTTCCTACGCACACGCAAGATCATGGTGATGCAATGGTTCAGGGGCTACTGAGGGAGTCCTGGATTAGGGGGTGTCCGGATGGCCAGACTATAACCTTTGGCCGGACTACTGGACTATGAAGATACAAGATTGAAGACTTCGTCCCGTGTCCGGATGGGACTTTCCTTGGCGTGGAAGGCAAGCTTGGCGATACGGATATGTAGATCTCCTCTCATTGTAACCGACTCTATGTAACCCTAACCCTCTCCGGTGTTTATATAAACCGGAGGGTTCTAGTCCGTAGGACGAACAACAATCATACCATAGGCTAGCTTCTAGGGTTTAGCCTCTCTGATCTCGTGGTAGATCTACTCTTGTACTACCCATATCATCAATATTAATCAAGCAGGAGTAGGGTTTTACCTCCATCGAGAGGGCCCGAACCTGGGTAAAAACATCGTGTCGCTTGTCTCCTGTTACCATCCGCCTAGACGCACAGTTCGGGACCCCCTACCCGAGATCCGTCGGCTTTGACACCGACATTGGTGCTTTCATTGAGAGTTCCTCTGTGTCGTCACCTTTAAGCCCGATGGCTCCTCCGATCATCAACAACGATGCGATCCAAGGCGAGACTTTTCTCCCCGGACAGATCTTCGTATTCGGCGGCTTTGCACTGCGGGCTAATTTGTTTGGCCATCTGGAGCAGATCGAAAGCTACGCCCCTGGCCATCAGGTCAGATTTGGAAGTTTGAACTACACGGCCGACGTCCGCGGAGACTTGATCTTCAACGGGTTCGAGCCATAGCCAAGCGCGCCGCACTGTCAAGATGGGCATGATCTAGCTCTGCCGCCGAATAGTGTCCTGGAGGCCGCACCAGTGTCCGCTCCGACCCTTATCTTGGAGCCGACTGCGCCAATCGAGGACGGGTGGCTGGACACCGCCTCCGGGGCTGCAATCTCTACGGCGATCAAGCCGAATACCATACATGTCCTTTGCGGCTTAGACTCAAGGTGCCGGACTCTCTCCGGACTCCGAACATTCACGCTACCGCCAATCGAATCCGATTGGGCACCGATCATGGAGTTCACCGCCATGACATCTTTCAGCACTAGCCTTTCGCGACATTCTGAATTCACTAAAGTCTCTCTTTATCGGAGAGCCTCGCCGACTATGGTCAGCAAGGTTGGGATGCGGACGATGAAGAAATTCAAAGCCCACCCACCACCCATTTCAGAGCCACCGCCGATGATTTAACCGACATGCTCGACTTCGACTCCGAAGACATCGACGGTATAGACGACGATGCAGGAGACAACCAAGAACCAGCGCCTACAGGGCACTGGAAGGCCACCTCGTCGTATGACATATACATGGTGGACACCCCAAAAGAAGGGAACGACGATGGAACAACGATGGATGACCCCTCCAAGAAACAGCCTAAGCGTCGGCGTCAGCGGCGCCATTCTAAATCCCGCCACAACAAAAACGGTGATTCCGGCACGGGAGATAATAACACCCCGGACAGTGCCAAAGACAATCCCCTCCAGCAGGATTCAGCGCAGGAGGATGGAGAAACCAGCCCTCATGAGAGAGTGGCAGACAGAGAGGTAGATGACGGTAATTACATGCCTTCCTCCGAAGACGAGGCAAGCCTCGACGACGAAGAATTTGTCGTGCCTGAGGATCCCGTCGAACAAGAGCGTTTCAAACGCAGGCTTATGGCCACGGCGAGCAGCCTCAAGAAAAAACAGCAATAGCTCAGAGCTGACCAAGACTTTCTAGCCGACAGATGGACTGAAGTCCTCGCAGCCGAAGAGTACGAACTCGTACCCCCCTCCAAGAGCTACCCAAAACGCAGGCTGCTACCCCGATTAGAGGAGGAAGCACCTAGACCTACATCACCAGCGCATGATGCGGCCGACCGACCACCTCGTGGTCATGACAGAGAGGCCTCTCGCCCTCCACTCAAGCCGCACCCCGGCGTCGCTCAAAGAATACCAAGGCACGGGGAAATGCGCCAGACCTGCGAGATATATTGGAGGACAGGGCAAGGCAAACAAGATCGATCTATGGATCGCGTGCGCCTACCACGACACGTGATTTATAACCGCATGCCGGATATGGTAAATCCGTGGGCAACAACATGAGACAAAGCTCATTTGAGCTACGTCTTGATATAGCCCAATACAGAGGCGCCGCACACCCACTATGCTTCATAGATGAAGTAATGGATCATCAAATCCCCGAGGGTTTCAAACACATAAACATCGAATCATGCGATGGCACAACAGATCCGGCGGTATGGATCGAGGATTATCTCCTTCATATCCACAAGGCCCGCTGTAATGATCTACACGCCATCAAATACCTCCCACTCAAGCTTAAAGGACTTGCTCGGCATTGGCTTAACAGCTTGCTAGCAGAATCAATTGGTTGTTGGGAGGACCTGAAGCCGCATTCTCGACAACTTCCAGTGGCACCTATGTGCGACCACCGACGCGATGACCTAAGCCACATAATTCAGCAGCCGTAAGAATCGGCCGCACAATTCTCGACACGGTTCCTAACCAAGAAAAATCAAATAGTCGATTGTCCGGATGCAGAGGCCCTTGCAGCCTTCAAACATAACATCCGTGATTTAATGGCTTGCCCGGCACCTAGGACAGGAAAAGCCAAATCCATGGCAGCCCTCACAACACTCATGACCCGCTTTTGCTGGGAGAAGACAGCTGGCTAGCTCGTAGTAATAACATGACCAAGAGCCCTGGTAATTCGGATACCAAGGACATCATTGGTAGGTCGAGTCACAACAAGCAAAAGCGCTGCATTAACGGCGACAATGCTGAGGATATGGCAGTTAATGCCGGATTCAGAGGCTCTAAACCCGGTCAGTGGAAAAAGCCATTCAAAAGAAATACTCCGGGCCCGTCCAATTTGGACCAAATACTCGATCGCTCGTGCCACATACACTGCACCCCCGAAAAACCAGCCAACCACACCAACAGGGATTGTTGGATGTTCAAGTAGGCAGGCAAGTGTCGATCAGAGGAGGAAGCACCCAAGTCACCAGCGCACGACATGGCAGACCGGCCACCCCGTGGCCGCGACAGAGAAGCCTCTCGGACCTCCGCTCAAGCCACACCCCGACGCCGCTCAAAAGTACCAAGGCACGGAAAACGCTACCGGACTTGCGAGATATATTGGAGGATAAGGCAAAACATACAAGATCGATCTACGGATCGCGTGGGCGCCCAACGACGCAGGATGATTACCGTCGCACCGGATACAGCAAAACCGGCCGGGCCGAACACAGTAGACAAAGCTCATACAGAGGCGCCGCACACCCACTATGCTTCACAGATGAAGTAATGGATCATCAAATCCCCGAGGGCTTCAAACCCGTAAACATCGAATCATACGATGGTATCACAGATCCTGCGGTCTGGATAGAGGACTATCTCCTCCATATCCACATGGCCCGCGGTGATGATCTACATGCCATCGAATACCTCCCACTCAAGCTTAAAGGACCAGCTCGCCATTGGCTCAACAGCTTGCCAGCAGAATCAATTGGTTGTTGGGAGGACCTGGAAGCCGCATTCCTTGATAACTTCCAGGGCACATATGTGCGACCACCAGACGCCATGACCTTAGCCACATAATTCAGCAGCTCAAGAATCGCCGACAATTCGACACGGTTCCTAACAAAGAAAAATCAAATTGTTGATCGTCCGGATGCAGAGGCCCTTGCAGCCTTCAAACATAACATCCGCGACGAGTGGCTTGCCCGCACCTAGGACAGGAAAAGCCAAAATCCATGGCAGCCCTCACAACACTCATGACCCGCTTTTGTGCGGGAGAGGACAACTGGCTAGTTCGAAGCAACAACTTGGCCAAACATCCTGATAGTTCGGACACCAAGGACAGCAATGGCAGGTCGCGTCGCAACAAGAACAAGCGCCGCATTAACGGCGATAACACTGAAGATACGTCCGTCAATGCCGGATTCAGAGGCTCTAAACCCGGTCAGCGGAAGAAGCCATTTAAAAGAAATACCCAGTATGGCCCAACTTGGACCGAATACTCGATCGCCAGCGATACATGGCACCCCGAAAACTAGCCAATCACACCAACATGGATTGTTGGGTGTTCAAGCAAGCAGCAAGTTAAGTGCCGAACTCAATGACAAGGGGCTGTATAGCGATGACGAGGAAGAGCCCGCCGCCGAACAATAGAGGATGAAGGGTTTTCCTACACAAGTGCGGACGGTGAACATGATATACGCAACCCACATACCCAAAAGGGAGCGGAAGCGTGCACTAAGGGACGTATATGCGATGGAGCCAGTCGCCCCGAAGTTCAACCCATGGTCTTCCTACCCGATCACCTTCGATCGAAGGGACCACCCCACTAGCATCCGTCACGGCAGCTTCGCCGCATTGGTTCTTGACCCAATTATCGACGGATTTCACCTCACCATAGTCCTGATGGACGGCGGTAGCAGCCTGAACCTACTTTATCAGGATACATTGCGCAAAATGGGCATAGACCCCTCAAGGATTAAACCTACAAAGACGACCTTTAAAGGCGTCATACCGGGTGTAGAGGCCAGTTGTACGGGCTCAGTTACACTCGAAGTGGTCTTTGGATCCCCGGATAACTTCCGAAGCGAAGAGTTAATCCTCGACATCGTCCCATTCCGCAGCGGCTATCATGCACTGCTGGGACGAACCGCATTTGCAAAGTTCAATGCGGTGCCGCACTACGCATACCTCAAGCTCAAGATGCCAGGCCCTCGAGGAGTAATCATGGTCAATGGAAACACAGAACGCCTTCTCGAACGGAGGAGCACACGGCGCCCTCACGGCGGAGGTACAAAGCAGCCTCTCACAGCAATTCTCGAGTCCGCCACTAAGCGCCCGGACACCGCAAGCGCGCCCGAGTAACCTACAACAAGACCGCCTGCACGATTCAAGCATCGCCAGAGTAATCCGCCCCAACCCCGCCTCGCTAAATTGGCGGTTAGTATTACACGCATATAATTACGCCCGAGATACCATGGGCATATGGGGAGGGGCAAGACCACGGCACGCCAAGAATGCGGCTCGACCGCACCAGGGGCTCCCGATTGTGTCATTCTTTTCTTTTTTTCCTTTTTCTTCCTTTTTTCTTACTTTCAGGACTCCGTCTTTGAGAAGTCCTGTCCGGCACTTGAATCGCCGAACTCACGATGCAACAGCCAGGGAAGCAGAAAGCCACGTCAAGTGTTCAGGTGGTCTCTATTACGAGCATTATACCTGTTTTACATACCATCTCGCAGCTTACCCCTGGAGGGGGACATGTTAGATAGTCCCATCCCTTGCTTATCGCACTATTTGTATCATTCTGCTTTC
The DNA here is from genome assembly GCA_021605205.1 of Aegilops longissima. Classification (NCBI taxonomy): domain Eukaryota; kingdom Viridiplantae; phylum Streptophyta; class Magnoliopsida; order Poales; family Poaceae; genus Aegilops; species Aegilops longissima. The sequence goes on from CM038681.1 coordinate 9,686,208, forward strand.
ATTGCAGTACCTTTTTGAATAAACAATACATAGCTTTTGCTTATTATTGCTTTGCTTCCTTTATCTATACATATGTTCATTTCACGACATGTTGCAACCGTACACTTTGGTACAGCCAATACACCAGGGGCTTAAGTATCCCAAAATTATGGTGTGATAAGTCCTAACACTTTCACAAGTGCGGCACCTTAACTTATAGCATTATATGAATCGCTCCAATCATGTCTTGGGTCAATAGTTGGTTTGGCGGCTCCGTGTTTTGGTACCTTACGCCCGCTATATCGCTAAGGTAGCACCGGAGAACCATCGCGATTGTGCCCCAGCTTGAGCTGGGTCGAGCACCTCAAAGGAGAAAGCTAAAACTGACCGTCATGATAGGGCGAGAGCCGGTCGCTGTTCGAGAGGTTTTTCGGTCCCTAAAGACTTATGCCGCTTAGAGCGAGGAACCGAATTGTCCGCCAAGGCGTGATAGCGCCTCAACTCGGTCTTTCGAATACTAGGGGCTTCACTAAATTTAAAATTATAGAATTCTATGGCTGAGTGAGAGTGTTCAAGCATTATAAGTCCGGTTGCCTTGTTCGTTGTGTTGAGCGCCTCCCTAGATGGACCCAAGAATGGGAACAAGAGTGCTCAAGTTTATCCCGAACAACCCAGCACTCGTGGCATGGGGGCTGAAGCCAACGACTTGCCATCTCTCAAATTTGATAAACGGCCGCACATAAGGTAATATTTTAAATTAACAAGCATTGCTTAGCGCATATGAACAAGTTTTCAGCGTACAGGATAACAAATGTGAGCCTATTCAAAAATTACATCTTTGGAGCACTCATCCGCTATTCAAGGGCACCTTCAGAGGCCCTCATAGTACATTTCGGGCGTATGATGCTCATGGCCCTCGGTGGCCCATCCGTCACAAGCTTCTCCGCATCCAGCTTGCCCCACCACTTTAGCACGGGCAAGGGCCCGACGGACACCTTCAATGCAGACGGAGCGCTTGATGACTTCAACCGTGGACAAAGGCCCACCAGCCGCTGCGCCAAGTAGCTCCTGTGCATGACCTCCAATGGCCACAGCCGCCGCTTATAAGGCCTTTCATGGCCTGTTCGGCAACCTTGTGGAGCTCGACCAGCTGCTTCAGCTGGTCGCTCAGGGCACTGGACGTCCGCCTCAGATACTAAGACCAGAACACCTTTTCCGCCGAGCTCCCTCCTTGGTGCGGTAGAATGCGGCAGCATCGCATACACCACGGGCAAATCCACGAATGCTCCCGGAGAGCTCCGAATCCGGTAAGTAATAGGTAATTCACTTTCACATGCTTGCTTTGCATAAAGAATGCCTTACCCGCCACTATCTTCTTCAACGACTCAATTTCTTGAGGGCTTTTTGGGCCTCGGCCTTAGCAGCTTTGGCACTCTCAAGAGCTGAGGCAAGCTCGACTCGAGTTCGAGTCACGCCCAAACCCTCGTGTTTTTCCACGAGCTTGAGCTCTTGTCGCACTTTGGCCAGCTGCGCCCCCTTCTCTCGCTGCGCGCTTGCAGCCGCTTTGTTTTCGGCCACAGACACCGCTTCCTTCGTGGTCGCCACTTGCTCGCGGGCCCCTGTAGTACCCAAGTTATTCCTCATACATTTTTTTGCAACCAAAACCTTTTCTATAAGGTATTTCTTTAATAAGGTATTACTTACCTTCCTTGTCCTCGAGCTGCTTCTTGGCTTGTCCGAGCTCGCTCGACCGCCGTGGTTCTCGCTTCAATGCATTGACCTCCGTCAGTCAAGGCGGCAGAGTCAGAGAGCGCAGCCTGCATTCCCATATTGACATACTTATGTTAGACTCCTGCGATATCTTTTAGATCCTTAGTCCGCTTTTCTTTTCAACACGAACTAAGCATCAGGCTACTACCGTCTACGCGTAATATTTTTACATATTCTAAACTTACCTCAAAGCCCGTTAGAAGGCTGGTACAGCTTCGTCCGCCGCTTCTTGGCGGACTGAATCTGTCCGGATCACCGCACTCATAACAGGCGGTGCTCCTCCTGATGGAAGCGCCGTTAAGCGCCCAATAAGCTATCCGTGCCTCTGGTTGACGGAGGACACCAGCGCCTTACCTTTCTTGCGGCGGATCCGCTGGCCGGACTTCGAATCACTGATGGTTCCGCATGGAGTCCGGATGAGGGTCGGGCTTAGAGCCCTCGGGGTCTTGCCCCCACGCGCTCGAGTCCGGGAGGCTGCCTTGTGGCTCCTCCCGCGCCACCTCCTCTTGACTAAGCCTCTTCGGCACCACCTCGTGTCGTCCGCAGCAGGGGCGCAGGAGGCGGTCGGAAGCGGGCACTTCCATTTCCGACGAGCCCAGGGACCTGCTCGATGAATCGGCGAACTCGCCTTGGGCGGGCTACACGATTGTTCGACATTAGAGAACACTGCAGTAATAAAAAGCCATGGGTATCCGGACACTTACGATCTCGCCAGGCTTGGCCCTTGTAGGCTAATCCTCCTCCTCCTCGCCGACGCTGGTGGAGAAGTCCGGAGAAAGGGTCCTTCCTTCTGACCCTCCGCCTCCCTAGTTGGGGCGGCCTTCCTTTCCTCTCCTTCGCTGGGGAGAAGCTTTTTCCTCCTCCTCGCCCTCGTGGAGAAGATTCTGCTTCAGAATCCGACAAGACTGGCGCCGGAGCTCCTTCAGTTCCCGTGGCCTCCTTCTTGGCCTTCTTCTCCGCACCACATGGGGCACTGGAGCCAGCAGCCCCGCTAATCGGGCGCCCTCCGGTCTTCGGCAAAGGAGCCGGACAGTTAATCTGTCCGGACGCCTTCACCAGTCCTGCCAAAGATTAGGGAGTTTTAGATCCCACATAGAGTCAATCTATGAAAAAGAGTCCCGTAAAGGGTAATATAACTTACCTCGCCGGCTGGACGCCATGAGCTGTATCCGCGATCCTTGTTAGCGGATGTTGGGGCTTCAGCGCCTTTGAACAGACCTTCCGCATCTTCGTACGTAGTGTCGAATAGCCGGCTCAAGGTTCGGTGCTGTGCCGGATTGAACTCCCACAAGTTAAAGGCCTGTTGTTGGCATGGGAGAATCCGTCGGATGAGCATCACCTGGATTACGTCGACAAGCTTGAGATTCTTGTCCACCAGGTTTTGGACACATGTTTGGAGTCCGGCTAGCTCTTCCGAATTCCCCCACGACAGGCCCGTCTCTTTCCATGGCGAGAGCCGTGTGGGGAAGCCAGATCTGAATTCGGGGGCCGCCACCCATTCGGGGTCGTGTGGCTCGGTGATGTAGAACCACCCCGATTGCCACCCCATTATTGTCTCCACAAAGGCGCCCTCGAGCCATAGGACCTTGGCCATCTTGCCAACCATGGCGCCCAAGACTGCTTGACGGCCGCCCACAACCTTCGGCCTGACATTAAAGTTTTTCAGCCATAGGCAAGTGGGGCTGGATGCAGAGGAAGGTTCGCATTACCCACGATAAACGCCGAGATGTTGTGGACGAAATTGGGCCAGGTCGTGGAAGTCCAGTGCCGAGTAGAACATGAGCCCCGGACAAATGGGTGGAGGGAAAGCCTAGTCCATGGAGGAAGTGGGGAGAAACACCACCCTCTCATGGGGCCTGGGGTTGGGATGAGCTGCCCCTGTCGGGCAGCCTGTGCGCGATGTCGCCGGGACAAATATCCGCCTCCGCAGTCTTGTGATGTGCCCTCCGTGACGGAGGAGGCCATCCACCTGCCTCCCGCCTCCCGACATGGTTGGAGAAGGTTGAGGTGGGATGTGCGGACTTGGGCGCTGGAGCTCGAAAAGGAAATGGGTGAGCAAAGGAGGAAGAATGCGAGGTGAAAAGGTGGATCCTTATCCCTTATATGGACGGACGGGTTATGTGCCCCCACCAGCCTGGTAAAACTCGCTATCTCCCAAGCACCGTAATCAATGGCGCGGATGGGTTACCCACGTCCGTATTGATGAGAATCCCGAATAAGGGGGCACGATCTATGCTTTGATAAGACGTGCTAAGAAACCGCCGCTAAACGCGCTTAAGGTGAAAAGGTAAAAATGATTCATATAAAGGCTCGGCCGTGGTGTGATGTCACGCCATGAATACGCCAGCAGATCTGTGCAAAAGTTATTCTCTACGGTGGAATGTGGAACTTGTTTTGCAGAGCCGACACTATCCTTGTGTTCAAAACCTTCTATGAAGTATTCGAGGAGGAACCCGCCTTGCAATGCCGAAGACAATATGCGTGCCGGACTCGTCGTCATTGAAGCCTAGTTCAGGGGCTACTGAGGGAGTCTCGGACTAGGGGGTGTCCGGATAGCCGGACTATCATCACGGCCGGACTCCAAGACTATGAAGGTACAAGATTGAAGACTTCGTCCCGTGTCCGGAAGGGACTTTCCTTGGCGTGGAAGGCAAGCTTGGCGATACGGATATGTAGATCTCCTACCATTGTAACCGACTCTATGTAACCCTAACCTATCCGTGTCTATATAAACCGGAGGGTTTTAGTCCCAGAGGACTAACAACAATCATACCATAGGCTAGCTTCTAGGGTTTAGCCTCCTTGATCTCGTGGTAGATCTACTCTTGTACTACCCATATCATCAATATTAATCAAGCAGGAGTAGGGTATTACCTCCATCGAGAGGGCCCGAACCTGGGTAAAAACATCGTGTCCCTTGTCTCCTGTTACCATCCTCCTAGACGCACAGTTCAGGACCCCCTACCCGAGATCCGCCGGTTTTGACACCGACAGTTAGGAAACTTAACCATCTTTGATTTACAAGCTAGTCAAGTAGAGGCATACTAGTGACACTATGTTTGTGTATGTATTCACACATGTATCATGTTTCCGGGTAATACAATTCTAGCATGAATAATAAACATTTATCATGATATGAGGAAATAAATAATAACTTTATTATTGCCACTAGGGCATATTTCCTTCATAGGAGTCGTTGCCTAATGCTCTGCTGATGACGAAGGGGCCTTCCCAAGGGGCCGAGAGCTTGTGCTCGCCGGCTGTTCACTGGATCAGCCGGAGCACGAGGTCGCCCTCTTGGAAGGATCTTGGCTTGACCTTCTGGCTGTGGTAGCGGCGCAAACCCTGTTGGTAGATGGCGGACCGGCTGAGGGCTAACAGCCGGCTTTCTTCCAGCAGGTCGACGTCGTCTTCTCGTGCTTCCTTGGCCTCCGCCTCCGTGTACATGGTGACCCGAGGTGAGTCGAACTCGATGTCAGTTGGGATGAAAGCCTCGCACCATATACAAGGAAGAAAGGGTGAAGCCGTTGACTTGTTCGGGTAGTGCGCAGATTCCAGAGGACGGCTGGCAGCTCATCGAGCCAATAGCCGCCGAACGCCCAAAGGGCACGACCAGTCGGGCTTGATGTCGGAGAGGATGAGGCCGCTTGCTCGCCGACTTGACCGCTTGATCATGGGTGGGCAACGGACGCTAAGTCCAAATGGATGCCCTGTGGTCGCGCAGAATGTGCCGTGCTCCCTTGGCAAAATTCGTGCCATTGTCGGTGATGATGCTGTGTGGTATGCCGTACCGGGTTGTAATATCTGCGATGAATGTCATGGCAGTCGGCCCATTCAGCTTCTTGATCGGCTTCGCTTCAATCCACTTGGTAAATTTGTCCACGGCGACGAGCAGATGTGTCATGCCGCCGCGCGCCATCTTGAACGGGCCCACCATATCCAGTCCCCAGATAGCAAAAGGCCAGGTGAGGGGAATGGTCTTGAGTGCAGAAGCCGGCAGGTGCTGCTTGGAGCTGAAGACTTGGCACCCTTTGCAATATTTGACTAACTCCTTGGCGTCATCCAAAGTAGTCGGCCAAAAGAATCCATGGCGGAAAGCTTTGGCAACGAGTGATCTTGAGGCCGCGTGGTGGCCGCATTCGCCTTGGTGAATGTCCTTGAGGATTGCGATGCCCTTCTCTGGCTCGACGCAGCGCTGGAAGACTCTAGTGACGCTGCGCCTAACGAGCTCTCGGTTAACAATTGTGTATGCTCCAGCTCGGCGTTGGACTTGTCTTGCCGCGATCTCGTCAGTCTGCAGCTCTCTGTTTACCAAGAAGTTGAGGATGGGTTGGGCCCATGATGGAGCTGTGACTTCTTCTATTGCCAACACGGCTACTGCGACCAGGGCGGGTGGGCTGGGTGGTGAAGAGCTGGAGTCGGCCACCGCCTGTTGTGTTGATGCAGTCCCCGGGCCGACTGCCGTAGTCCCCGGGCCGGGTTCTGAAGTCCACGGGCCGGGTGCGACTATGGCAGTCCCCGAGCCGCTTGTTGAAGTCCCCGGGCCGCCTATCAAAGTCCCCGAGCCGCCTGCTTGGTTCCCCAAGCCGGATCCGACTGCGTCGGGTTTAGGCGGTACGAAGATGGAATCGGATTCTGGAGACGGCTTGATAGACGGCTTGAGGAGGCGCTGGAGAGAGACGCCGGTTGGTATAGCTTGTCGAGTGGAGCCTATTCGTGCCAGGGCATCTGCTTGCTCGCTGTCGGCCCGTGGTACGTGGAGGAACTCGCATCCTTCAAAATACCCGCTGATTTGCTGAACGAGGAAGCGGTAGCTCGCCATGTTTGCATCCTTGGCATCCCAGTCGCCAGATGATTGCTGGATTACCAAATACGAGTCGCCATAGCACGTGATCCGCGGATGCCGAAGTTCTTTGGCTAGCCGGCTCGCGTATGAGCGCCGTACTCGCCACATTGTTGGAGGCGGCAAAATGAATTTGCAATGTGTATCTGAGCTTGTCGCTTTGGGAGAGGTGAGGATGATGCCGCCCCAAGCCGTGCGCATCTTGGACCCATCGGTGCATCCGCCAATGAGTGGAGTCGGGGTCGGTGGTGTATCGGGTCTCGACCACCGACGAGGAAGTCGGCCAATGCTTGGGACTTGATGGCGCAGCGAGGCTGGTAGAAGATCGTAAGGGCCAGCTCAATGGCCCATTTTGCCACCCGCCGACGCATCCCGGCTGCCTATGATCTCGGCGAAGGGCAGTGCACACGACCGTGATGGGGTGCTCTTGAAAGTAGGGCTTGAGCTTTTGGCGCGGCACACACCATAGCACATCTTCCGTAGTGCGGTAGTTCTGCTTCGAGGTGGACAGATTCACTTAAATAATACACCGCCTCGACTGGTTGAGCTCGCCTTCTTCCGGCGCTGAACCACGATGACGGTGTCGACCACCCGCTGGTAGCGGCAATGTAAAGGAGCATGGGCTTTTTCGCCGGCGCCGCTAAGACAAAGCGGCGTACCAGATCTTCTTCAGCTCGGAAAGCTTGGTCGGTTTGGTCGCTCCACTCAAGTGAGTGGTCTTCATGAGTCGGTAGAGGGGGAGCTTTCTCCAAGCCGCTGATAAAGCGTTCAGGGAGGCCAGCATCCGTAAACTTCTGGACGCCTCGTAGTTTAGTGGGAATTCCATTCTCTCAATGGCTTTGATCTTCACTGGTTGCATTCGATGCCGCTGCTCGAGACCAGAAGCCTAGGAGCTGCCGGCCGGTAATTCAACACGCATTTCGGGTTGAGCTTGATCTGAAACCGTGCAGGTTCTCAAACGCCTCTTTGAGGTTTTCCAAAGAAGGTGCCGCGCTTCTCCGCCTTCACCACAATATCATCTACATAGACGGGCATTTCGCCGAGTTGCTTGAGGAGGCATTTCGCATGCAACGCTAAAAGTGGCGCCGCATTTCTCAAGCCGAATGTCATAGTCGGTAGCGTAAAGTCTAATGGTGTGATGAAGGCGGTCTTCAAGAGGTCGGCTGGATCCAACTTTATCTGGTGGTAGCCTGAGTAAGCATCCAAGAAACTCAACAGCTCGCATCCGGCTGTGGAGTCTATTACTTGATCAATCCTTGGCAGGGCGAAGGGGTCTTTGGGGCAGGCTTTGTTGAGACTAGTGTAGTCTATACACATGCGCCACTTGTTATTCTTCTTCAGCACGAGGACCGGGTTGGCAAGCCATTCCGGAAAGAACACCTCCATTATGAAGCCGGCTGCCAGAAGCCGGGCTATCTCTTCTCCTACAATCCTAGTCTTCTCCTCCGACAGTCGGCGAAGGGGCTGCTTAACGGGTTTTGTATCTGCTCTGACGTGTAGCTTGTGCTCGGCGAACTCCTTCAGAACACTCGGCATGTCCTTGGAGGACCATGCGAAGATGTCCCGATTCTCACGGAGGAAATCGACGAGCTCGCCTTCCTATTTGTTGTCCAGGTCTGCCCCTATGGCGGCAAACCTTTCTGGGTGCTCCGGGTCCAGAGGTATCTTCTTCGTTTCTTTGGCCGGCTGGAAAGAACCTTGGGCTTCACACTCCTTGGGGTCGAGGGACAGGGCCGGCTGCTTGCCGGCCATGGCCACGACTCGGTCCAGCATCTTCTTTTCTTCAGCGATCACAAGGGACTCGGCCAGCCGGCTCCTGGCTGCCGCACACTCGGAGGATTTCTTGTAATCGCCGGCTATGGTGATGATGCCCTTGGCACTCGACATCTTCATCTTGAGGTAGGCGTAGTGGGGCACGGCCATGAACTTGGCCAGAGCAGGTCGGCCAAGCAGAGCAGGTCGGACAAGGGTCATTTCATAAATAGTGCCCAGGGACAAGTGTCACTGTACATGATGGCGTCGCGGTACGGTTGTCCCGGCGGTGTCTTGTCGGTGTCGGGTCGGGCTGCAGTCGGCAGCCGGCAGCCGGCCGGGCAGAGCAGTCGGACGGGGAGCCGGCAGGAGCGGCCGGGCAGTCGGACTGAGGGACTTTTGCTAGCCCCGATGTCTTGAATTATTGTCTTGTCGTCTTCGGGGTATCCGTGTCCAATTCCTCCGACAGTAGCCCCCAAGCCTCCGGGCAACTTGGCAAAGTTGGGCGGAGGTTTTTTGGCGAGTGTTCATGGAAATAATCATGAAAAACACGAAGTTAGTCCATGCAGATATATCAAATATTTGCTTTTAGCATTGCAAGTTTTATGCGGAGGGTGCCGACTCGGTTTCGTCCCGAGCCCCTTCAATATTTTTTCATGTTCCTCCACTTTGGCTTGTGCTCGCTGCCGGACAGCCGCCTGTGGTCTGTGGCTGAGAGTGGACCGCGGAGTGGAGTGTACAATACTCAGACTCTGGGAGCGAATTTAACCGAGCAGATACTCATAAAGTAAACGGCCGGGTCACCCGAACCGTTTTTCTTCCCGGATGTTTTTCGCATGGGTGGCCTCCAGCGTTCACCCTTGCTAGCCGGACAGCTGCTCTGTGGTCTGTGACTAAGAGTGAGCCTTTGGTACTGCGCACGCTATTAAGCCGTCTGCGGGAACAAACGTCTCAAGCCAAGCGGCCAGCCTCCGGGCCAACTCTGGCTGGCGCCGGGGCGAACAGTGGTGCAACTGTAATGAAATGCGAAGATAGTTCCCCGAGCATCGCTCGGGGTTATCCGTGCTCGCGTGATGCAAAAAATACGCGGGTGAGGAGCTCACATTGATTTTCGTAGTCGCGTCGTCCGAAGACAGCCGGGCGCGACCGGTGCTCGCGAGCGCCGCCGCGCACTGCTGGTGTAGCCTTCGAGATTCGGGCCGACTGCTGAGCAGTCGGGCCGGATCTCCCGGCGACTACTTTGTCTTCTTCTTCGAGGGGGCGCACAACAGACCACAGTATAGCTCTCGAGATTCGGGTCGATCGCTGAGCAGTCGGCCCGGATCTCCCGGCGACTACTTTGTCTTCTTCGTGGGGGCGCGTCAGCGCACCCGCTGGGTGTAGTCCCTAAGATTCAGGCCGACTGCTGAGCAGTCGGGCCGAATCTCCCGGCGACTACTTTGTCTTCTTCTTTGCGGGGGCGCGTCAGCGCACCCGCTGGATGTGACGCTCGAGGAGGGTCCAACCGGTCGGGCTTGACCGCCGGGTTGCGAAGCGGGGCTAGCCGGACGGGCCCCTCAGCCGGCTATGCACGCAGCTGTGCTGCCGGCAACGCACGCAGGCGTGCTTGCGGCCGTGCAATCGGCCATGCATGCATACATGTATACATATTGTGTTTTCTCTCTTTTTTTATAGAGTCGGCCCGAAGACTTTTCTCCAGTCGGCATCTCACTCGTTTTCTTTTCTCTGTATATAAGCAACCGGCAGGAGCGGGACGCGGCGGAAGCCAACGGCCGGGTCGCGCCAGAGGCCGGCATCCGGGTTGCGGGGGAGCTGGCAGGCCGGGTCGCCGGGCGGAGCCGGTCAGCGCAGGAGGCCGGGTTGTGGGGAACCGGCAAGGGCGGGAGCCGGCCGGCCGGGTCGCGCGAGAGGCGGAGGGAGGAGTCGGCGAGCGGCCGGGTCGCGCGGGCGCGACGGGAGGCGGCCGAAGAAACCGTGACCCGACAAGTGCTCTGGAGGCCAGCGGGGCGGCGAGAGGAGGTCGGGCTCGGGGCCGGCTTGCTGGTGGAGCCGTCCAGCGGAGGAGATGCCCGCGAGGAGGGAGCTGGTCCCGGCCAGGCGCAGGGCAGGTGGAGCCGACCGCGGCAACTCGGCAGAGGGAGGAGCCGGCGGGGGCGACAAGGCGCGGAGCAGGCCGGCAGCCACGGGAGCGGGAGGCCGCAGCTGCGGAAGCCAGCGGGGGCGCGGGCGACCCGGCGGGTGCAACCCGGCCACAGCGGGGCAGGCGGCCAGGCAGGCCAGAGCAGACACTGGGCGGGGCGAAGCCTTTGGCGAGGCCGAAGGAGGGCGGGCGTGTGGCGGCCGAAACGAGGCGGCGCGGGGAGCGGCGAGGCCGGCACAGACGGAGCAGTGACGGGGGCGGCGAGCCGGCGCACGCCTGAGGGCGGAAGCCGGCCCAGGCAAGCGGGTGCCAGGGCGGAGAGCCGGGGGCGCACGAGGCCGGGTCGATGCAGGACGGAGCCAACAGGCGGCGAAGTCGGGATGGGGCCGCAGCCGGCGTGGGCGGCGGGGCGCGGCGACCACGGCGTCGGCACCGGGCAAAGAGGCGAGGCGGCAGGCCGGAGTGAGTCGCAGCGGCACGGCTGCGGGTGCTCGGGCGCGTGGGAGGTCCGAGCAGCGTGGGGAGGGTCCCTCAGTCGGGAGCGACGGGGGAGAGCGGGGCACGAGCCGGCTGGAGGCCGCCGGTGGCGCGAGGGTGGCTGCAGGCTGCGAGCGGAACGACGCTGTGACAGGGCCGGCACGCGGCCGTGGAGGCGACCCGGCAGCCGGCCTGGAAGGCCAGCGGAGCGGTGCAGGAGGAGGCCGGATGCAGGGCGAGGCGACCCGGCAGGCGGCAGCTGGGACGTGCAGATGCGTGGAGCAGACCAGAGTGGCGAGCTGCGGTTGCAGAGCAGCTAGGAGCGGAGGTCGCCGGCCGAGCAGGAGGCCAGGCGCTGGGAGAAGGCGGCCGCGGAGGGCGTCACGGTGGCTGCGCTGGGCAGAGGAGTGGCCGGTGGCGCGACTATGCGGCCGAGCGGACGCGCGAGGGGCCGAGGCCGGGCAGGGAAGTGAGCGTCTGGGTAGCACCTGACTTATGCAAAGGCAATGTACAGGATGTATATGACCATTGTCTAAGGACTATCTGACTTGTGTACGAGCAATGTCCGTCATGTATATGTGTTTGGGCAGTGCATGGCCGTGGTTTGACCATTGTTGACTTGCATCTAGCTAGCTTGTATAGATAGCATATGGAGGAGTGAATCGTGCGTGTCGGCCGGAGGAAGGCGCAACACAGAGGAAAGCAGACGCGAGCGGCGCGTGAACGGATGCGGCTGACCGGTGAAGCCCGCGCGCGGCGCGCGCACGGACTGACGGCCGGCATCGCAACGGTGATGACGAAGAGGCCGACGGCGAGGACAAGGGCGCGCCGTCCCGCACGGCCGCTCCGGGGGCGGGTCGAAGTCGAGCCCCTGAGCGCTGCCGGAGAGACGGCGCGACGCCGCGGCGGGGAAGACGAAGATGGTCCCGCCCGGACAGCGAAACCAGCAGCAGCGTGGTAGCATAATAGTAGTACTACACCACGGTGGGCGCCAACTGTCGTGTGGTAGGTGCGACATATGCCAACGGGTGGCTTATCATTGTGGGAGCCAATAAGACGTCGCCGGTGCCTGGAAACGGGATGAGGTGAAGACATGCACGCCGGCGAATCTTACCCAGCTTCGGGGCTCTCCGTGGAGATAACACCCCTACTGCTGCTCTGCGGGGTCTCCGCATGATCACTAGGTGAACAAGTAGCTACAAGAGGCTCATTGAGCTGTTTCGGTGAGAGGAAGAAGAAGGGCACGGCTAGCTCTCCTCTTCCCTCTATGTGGTGTCTAAAACTCTAAGAGATCAACCCTTTGCATGGGTGCCCTGGGGGTTTTATATAGGCCTACCCCCGGGGTACAATGGTAATCCGGCTAGGCGCGGGCCCGAGCCGTCAGTGTCTATGTTCGCCGGCTTCTCCGTCGGCCGCTGGGGCCCGCCGACTGGTGGGTCCCGCCGGCTGCCGGCTCCCTAGTCGACAAGCAGGTCCCACCGCTCGGGGGCCTTGTCGGGGGCTAGTTATTGTTACCTCACTCTTGATGACGAGGGCTCTATCGAGGTAAGCATGGCTACAGTGTCGCCGCCTTGGCGGCGATCACTATAGCCTTACCTCATCTTGTCTCCTTAATGAGGCGCCTCCTTCGAGGGAGGGAGCAAGCCGGCTACGGGGAGCCGGCCATATCCCAGGCCGACTGGAGGAGGCCTAGCCGCCTTCGGGTATCTCTCTGACTGGAGGGGCCCGCCGCCTGCGGGCCGTCCTGACAGCTTGTCAGGGGGACGTCATGGTCAATATGGCAACAGTGCTACTGGACGGGGATGATCGCCTGCACGGGCGCACCGCGGGCTATGCGCGCTCCGGGATTCGGGGGTGGCAGGCTTTATTGTAGCCACGCCTGCCCTCATCGCCGCATGAGGGTGCAAAGTTTGAGGGTGCGGTCTTGGCCTTTCTGGGGCGGCTTGAGTCGGCCTTCGTGGCCGGGCTTCGAGTCGGCCCTCTGGTGGCCTTCCTCCTGTGGGTCTAGGGCCGGGCCGCCTCCCGGTAGCCGGCCTGAGAGACAGCCGGCCAAGGGAAGGCGGCCCCGCGTCTTGGATGCTTGAGGGCTCGATCGGTCCGGAATTTCTCAGAAGTGCCATGGGGAGCCGGCTACGCGTGGTCATTTACTCCGACAAGGCATGTGATGAAATTCAAGTGCAAATGCTAGCTGATCTGCATCATTCTTATATCTGGAATCTATTTCTCCAACGTTTATACATACTCAATTACGGTAGGTAAATAAACTTGACTAGTGAACTTACTACATGAAGGCAATGAGCTGACAGTTGCTAGCTCCTGAATCAAAGTGCTCTTTCATTCATTTGGTTGTTGCTAGCTCCTGAATCAAAGTGCTCTTTCATTCCTTTGGTCGTTGCTGGCTCCTGATGAAACTGATACTTTTTTTCCTTGATGGCATGGTTTTGAACTTCTTCATATTCATGTCATGTTGACACCACATGTTGGAATGGAGATATTACGAGATCAGGCGATTCTTCGTTGCATTAAATTTTTTTTTTAAATGAAAGGGGTCTCCCCCCGCCCCAACTTTATATTGAAAGCCAAGGCAAAACCAACAACCGCAAAGACTGTTTAACAGCGCTCGGCAACAGCCTGAAAGTAGCTGCCACAGACATAACCCAACCAAGGTCGATCTACCCTATTACATCAGGAGTTTTATCAGAACCAGGTCCAGGAACTAGATGCATAACTAGTAAAAGCAAAAGCCCTAGCTATGGAGCCAGCTCCCCTCCTCACTTTATTCCTACTTCACATCCAGGCGATTCTAAGCAACTCCCCCCTTCGGTAGTCCAGCAACCTTAAGCACCGGAGAAGTAGAACACCCTGAGCTTCTGAGCATAAGATTTTCCACAGCCTGACCGTAGCTCCCAACAGATTCAAGGCACAGTGAATATTTCGCCATCTTCGCCCCTGGAAAACAAAATCATTGCGCAAGCGCCATAAGCTCCACAAGGTAGCAGCCGTAACTATATTCAAAGCTTCACATCGTTTTCGTTTCCTCCAAAAGGAAGATAACATAGCAAAAGAAACAGGTATGTCAATTGAAAAGGATTCAGCCACAAAAGCCCAGACCTGCTTAGCAACAATGCAGTCAAAAAACAGGTGTTGAATAGTTTCTAGTTCATCACAAAAGACACATGTCTTATCTTCTACATGTCTGCGTTTGGCCAAATTGTCTCTGGTTAGACTCTTATTGTAGTAGATCAGCCAAAGGAAGACATGGATATTAGGTGGAACTTTAATTTTCCAGATGTCATCTTTGATCACAGAAATGACCCCCCCCCCCCCCCCAAATTGATTAGTTTATAAAAAGACCTAACTGAATATTTGCCAGAAGGGTCCAGCCTCCAGACAGGTTGATCTGGTGTATTAGACAGCACCACTTGTTTCACAATATTCACCAGATCCTCCCATCTAGTCAAAGTATCCCCATTCACACATCTCCTGAAAGTTAATCTGAGCTCACCCCCAGCCCACACTTGGGCCAGAGTAGCATCTTGTTGTTGATAGATGTCAAACAGGTCCCAAAAGGCAGTTTTTAGGGAACAATCCCCAACCCAAGTGTCATGCCAAAAGGCAATGTTCTTACCATCCCCAGGGATCCATCTATAAAAGTTTTTTGCAGCTGCCAGAGCCCAAGCTAGGCTTTTCACAAAAGGAGATCCCAAGGTAGGCCTAATACTAAACAGATTGGGACTATCAACATTATATTTGTATGCCAGGATTTTTTTCCAATCACTAGTTCTTTCATCAAAAAACCTTTTCCCCCAAGAAGCTAGGAGAGCCATGTTAAAATCCCTAAGATTAGGGACCCCAAGACCACCAAATTCCTTCCTTCTGGAAATAGCTACCCAGTTAGCAAGGTGATACTTATGATTATCTCCCATATTCCCCCAAAAGAAATGTGACATCTGGGAAGTAATCATATCAATAGCCCATTTAGGAAATTTAACAATAGACATCAAATAAGTAGGGATACTGGCAATACATGTCGTAAGCAGGATTAGCTTGCCTCTATAGGTGAGAAACCTCCCCAACCATCCAGCTATATTCTTAATAATCCTATCTATGATGGGTTGAAGGTCTTCTTTCCTAAGCTTTTTAAAATGCAGAGGGACGCCTAGATATTTAAAGGGGAAATCCCCCAGCTGGCAACAAAAAACCTGAGCAAGATCTTTGGCCCTTTGTTCCTGAACATTTATGGTGTGCAGGTCACTTTTATGAAAATTAATTTTCAAACCAGAAAGCTTCTCAAAGCATGATAGGATCCACTTCAAGTTCCTGGCACATTCAATAGAGTCATCCAAAAAGATGATGGTGTCATCAGCATATTGCAGGCTAACCACACCCCCAGGAATTGCATTAGGCAGAAGCCCACAAATCAAGTTGTTATTAACAGCTTTATGTAACATTTTAGAAAATACATCAGCTACCAGATTAAATAACAAGGGGGAATGGGGGTCACCTTGTTTCAACCCTTTACCCCCAGCAAATTGAGGGCCATTAGTGTCATTAATCCTAACCTGGGAAGTCAGTTGGTGGATAGTAGACATCACCCACCCAACCCACTTGTTACCAAAACATCTAGAAAGAAGCATTTCTTTCAAAAAATCCCAGCTAACTCTGTCATAGGCTTTCTCATAGTCAAGTTTAAGGACTAACCCACTAGAACCAGATCTATGAATCTCATGGATGACCTCATGGGCCATAACCACACTTTCCAAAATAAACCTGCCCTTGATGAAGGCAGTTTGATTAGAAGAAATAAGCTTGTCACATAGAGGGGAAGCCCTAGTAGTCATAGCTTTAGAGAAAATTTTCACAGCACAGTTACTTAAACTAATAGGTCTGGAATTTTCCATATCTCTAGCCAAAGGTACTTTGGGTATGAGAGTAATGATGGCATAGTTCAGTTTATACATATCCAACACCCCATCCTCAAAATCTTTAACCATCCACATAAAATCTTTTTTAATCAAATCCCAAAAAGTTTGGTAGAATAAAAAGGACAAACCATCAGGACCAGGAGCACCACTAGCATATGAGCTCATTATGGCCTGTTTTATTTCATCTTCAGAAAAAGATCTCTCTAGGTGTTCTCTTTCCTCGACACTCACCATTTCATCCTCAGCCCAAAAATCAGAATCCAGGTGAATGTCAAGTCTAGGCTCAAACGCAAACAGTTCCTTATAGAAGGACGTGGCCACATTAAATTTTGTTGCTACGTTTTAGTTTAGTAGGTTGTTCCTTCCTTGCAAGAAATTTAGTATTTTCAGTAAGCAGACCATGAAGTTATCGTTTCTTGGCAAATGATAAATTACCTCGGCTGATTGCTGTTTCAGAAATCTCTTCCTTCCTACTGGGGAAAGGAAGATGGCGACTGTCGGTGTCAAAACTGGCGGATCTCGGGTAGGGGGTCCCGAACTGTGCGTCTAGGCGGATGGTAACAGGAGACAAGGGACACAATGTTTTACCCAGGTTCGGGCCCTCTTGATGGAGGTAAAACCCTACATCCTGCTTGATTAATATTGATGATGTGTGTTACAAGAGTGGATCTACCACGAGATCAAAGAGGCTAAACCCTAGAAGCTAGCCTATGGTATGATTGTTGTTCGTCCTATGGACTACAGCCGTCCGGTTTATATAGACACCGGAGAGGGCTACGGTTACACAAAGTCGGTTACAAAGGTAGGAGATCTACATATCCGTATCGCCAAGCTTGCCTTCCACGCCAAGGAAAGTCCCATCCGGACACGGGACAAAGTCTTCAATCTTGTATCTTCATAGTCGTGGAGTCTGGCCATGACGATAGTCCGGCTATCCGGACACCCCCTAGTCCGGGACTCCCTCAGTAGCCCCTGAACCAGGCTTCAATGACGATGAGTCCGGCGCGTTGATTGTCTTCGGCATTGCGAGGCGGGTTCCTCCTCTGAATACTTCATAGAAGGTTTTGAACACAAGAATAGTGTCCG
Organism: Aegilops longissima; assembly: GCA_021605205.1. NCBI lineage: Eukaryota > Viridiplantae > Streptophyta > Magnoliopsida > Poales > Poaceae > Aegilops > Aegilops longissima. The sequence continues at coordinate 9,703,180 of CM038681.1, forward strand.
GCTCTGCAAAAATAAATTCCACATACCACCGTAGAGAGAATAATATTACACAAGATCAATCTGCTGACGTATTCTGTGGCGTGACATCGCACCACTACCAAGCCTTTACTCAAATTGTTTTTATTGTTCCACCTCAGCGCGTTTAGCGAAGCGGTTTCCTTGGCACGTCTTGTCGAAGCAGAGATTGTGTTCCCCTTATTCCGGGATTCCCATCAATACGGACGTGGGTAACCCAACCGCGCCATTGATTGTGACGCTTGGGAGATAAGCGAGTTTTACCAGGCCGGTGGGAACACATGTTTTTGTCCACCCATATAAGGGGATAAAGATCCAACCCTTTTACCTGCGCCTTCTGTTGGGGAACGTAGTAATTTCAAAAAATTTCCTACGATCACGCAAGACTATGGTGATGGCATAGCAACGAGAGGGGAGAGTGTCCGTCCACGTACCCTCGAGACCGAAAGCGAAGCGTTATAACAACGCTGTTGATGTAGTCGACGCCTTCACGATCCGACCGATCCAAGCACCGAACGTCGGCACCTCCGAGTTTTGCACACGCTCAGCTCGATGACGATCCCGGACTCGATCCAGCAAAGTGTCGGGATGAGTTCTGTCAGCACGACGGCGTGGTGACGATGTTGATGCTCCACCGACGCAGGGCTTCGCCTAAGCTCCGCGACGATATGACTTCTCCGACGCAGGGCTTCGCATAAGTTCCGCGACGATATGACCGAAGTGGAATATGGTGGAAGGGGGCACCGCACACGGCTAAGGAGAGATCCGTAGATCAACTTGTGTGTCATGGGGTGCCCCCTGCCCCGTATATAAAGGAGCAAGGGGGTGCGGCCGCCCTTGAGAGGCGCTGCTGGAGGAGTCCTACTCCCACCGAGTAGGACTCCCCCTCTTCCTAGTTGGACTAGGACTTGGGGAAGGGGAAGAGGGAAGGGTGCGGCCCTCCCCTAGTCCACCCGGACTAGGCCATGGGGCGCGCGCCTGCCCTAGGCAGCCCTCTCTCTTTCCCTTGAGGCCCAATAAGGCCCAATACTTCTCCCGGCGAATTCCGTAACTCTCCGGTACTCCAAAAATACCGAATCATTCGAACCTTTCCAACTCCGAATATAGTCGTCCAATATATCGATCTTTACGTCTCGACCATTTCGAGACTCCTCGTCATGTCCCCGATCTCATCCAGGACTCAACTCCTTCGGTACATCAAAACTCATAAACTCATAATATAACTGTCATCGAAACCTTAGCGTGCGGACCCTACGGGTTCGAGAACTATGTAGACATGACCTAGAACCATTCTCGGTCAATAACCAATAGCGGAACCTGGATGCCCATATTGGTTCCTACATATTCTACTGAAGATCTTTATCGGTCAAACCGCATAACTACATACGTTGTTCCTTTGTCATCGGTATGTTACTTACCCGAGATTCGATCGTCGGTATCCAATACCTAGTTCAATCTCGCACGGTAAGTCTCTTTACTCGTTCCGTAATACATCATCTCACAACTAACTCATTAGTTGCAATGCTTGCAAGGCTTATGTGATGTGTATTACCGAGAAGGCCTAGAGATACCTCTCCACAATCGGAGTGACAAAACCTAATCTCAAATACGCCAACCCAACAAGTACCTTTGGAGACACCTGTAGTACTCCTTTATAATCACCCAGTTACGTTGTGACGCTTGGTAGTACCAAAGTGTTCCTCCGTAAACGGAGTTGCATAATCTCATAGTTATAGGAACATGTATGGGTCATGAAGAAAGCATTAACATACTAAACGATCAAGTGTTAAGCTAACGGAATGGGTCATGTCAATCAGATCATTCAACTAATGATGTGACCTTGTTAATCAAATAACAACTCCTTGTTCATGGTTAGGAAACATAACCATCTTTGATTAACAAGCTAGTCAAGTAGAGGCATACTAGTGACATACTGTTTGTCTATATATTCACACATGTATTATGTTTCCGGTTAATACAATTCTAGCATGAATAATAAACATTTATCATGAAATAAGGAAATAAATAATAACTTTATTATTGCCTCTAGGGCATATTTCCTTCAGTTTCCCACTTGCACTAGAGTCAATAATCTAGTTCACATCATCATGTGATTCAACACTAATATTCACATCTCTATGTGATTAACACCCATAGTTCACATCGTCATGTGACCAACACCCAAAGGGTTTACTAGAGTCAGTAATCTAGTTCACATCGCTATGTGATTAACACCCAAAGAGTACTAAGGTGTGATCATGTTTTGCTTGTGAGATAATTTTAGTCAACGGGTCTGTCACATTCAGAGCCGTAAGTATTTTGCAAATTTCTATGTCTACAATGCTCTTGCACGGAGCTACTCTAGCTAATTGCTCCCACTTTCAATATGTATCCAGATTGAGACTCAGAGTCATCTAGATCAGTGTTAAAACTTGCATCGACGTAACCCTTTACGACGAACCTTCTTTCACTTCCATAATCGAGAAACATATCCTTATTCCACTAAGGATAATTTTGACCGCTGTCCATTGATCTACTCCTAGATCACTATTGCACTCCCTTGCCAAACTTAGTGGTAGGGTATGCAATAGATCTGGTACACAGCATGACATACTTTATAGAACCTATGGCTGATGCATAGGAATGACTTTCATTCTCTTTCTATCTTCTGCCGTGGTCGGGTTTTGAGTCTTACTCAATCTCACACCTTGTAACACAGGCAAGAACTCTTTCTTTGACTGTTCCATTTTGAACTACTTCAAAATCTTGTCAAGGTATGTATTCATTGAAAACTTATCAAGCCGCCTTGATCTATCTCTATAGATCTTGATGCTCAATATGTAAGCAGCTTCACCGAGGTCTTTCTTTGAAAAACTCCTTTCAAACACTCCTTTATGCTTTGCAGAATAATTCTACATTATTTCCGATCAACAATATGTCATTCACATATACTTATCGAAATGCTGTAGTGCTCCCACTCACTTTCTTGTAAATACAGGCTTCACCAAAGTCTCAGATAAAACTATATGCTTTGATCACACTATCAAAGCGCTTATTCCAACTCCGAGATGCTTGCACCAGTCCATAGATGGATCGCTGGAGCTTGCACATTTTGTTAGCTCCTTTAGGATTGACAAAACCTTCTGGTTGCATCATATACAACTCTTCTTTAATAAATCCATTAAAGAATGTATTTTGACATCCATTTGCCAGATTTCATAAAATGTGGCAATTGCTAACATGATTCGGACAGACATAAGCATCGCTACAGTTGAGTAAATCTCATTGTAGTCAACACCTTGAACTTGTCGAAAACCTTTCGCGACAAGTCGAGCTTTGTAGATAGTAATACTACTATCAGCATCTATCTTCCTCTTGAAGATCCATTTATATAATATGGCTTGCCGATCATCGGGCAACTCCATCAAAGTCCACACTTTGTTCTCATATATGGATCCCATCTCAGATTTCATGGTCTCAAACCATTTCGAATCTGGGCTCATCATCGCTTCCTCATAGTTCGTAGGTTCATCATGGTCTAGTAACATGACTTCTAGAATAGGATTACCGCATCACTCAGTGCGGATCTTACTCTGGAAGACCTCGAGGTTTGGTAGCAACTTGATCTGAAGTTTCATGATCATCATCATTAACTTCCTCACTAATTGGTGTAGGAATCACCGAACTGATTCCTGTGATGAACTACTTTCCAATAAGGGAGAAGGTACAATTACCTCATCAAGTTCTACTTTCCTCCCACTCACTTCTTTCGAGAGAAACTTCTTCTCTAGAAAGGATCCATCTTAGCAACAAATATCTTGCTTTCGGATCTGTGATAGAAGGTGTACCCAATAGTTACCTTTGGGTATTCTATGAAGACGCATTTCTCGATTTGGGTTCGAGCTTATCGGTGAAAACTTTTCACATAAGCATCACAACTCCAAACTTTAAGAAACGACAGCTTAGGTTTACTGCTAAACCATAGTTCATACGGTGTCATCTCAACGGATTTAGATGGTGCCCTATTAAACGTGAATGCAGCTGTCTTTAATGCATAACCCCAAACGATAGTGGTAAATCGGTAAGATACATCATAGATCGCACCATATCAAAATAAAGTACGGTTACGACGCTCGACACACCATAATGTTGTGGTGTTCCGGTGGCGTGAGCTGTGAAACTATTCCACATTGTTTTCATTGAAGACCAAACTCAGAACTCAAATATTCATCTCCACGATCAGATCGCAGAAACTTTATTTTCTTGTTACGATGATTTTCCACTTCACTCTGAAATTCTTTGAACCTTTCAACTATTTCAGACTTATGTTTCATCAAGTAGATATACCCATATCTACTCAAATCATCTTGTGAAGGTCAGAAAATAACGATACTTGCCACGAGCATCAACATTCATTGGATCGCATACATCGGTATGTATTATTTCCAATAAGTCAGTAGCTTGTTCCATTGTTCCGAGAACGGAGTTTTAGTCATCTTGCCCAAAAGGCACGGTTCGCAAGCATCAAATGATTCATAATCAAGTGATTCCAAAAGTCCATCAGATGGAGTTTCTTCATGCGCTTTACACCAATATGACCTAAACGGCAGTGCCACAAATAAGTTGCACTATCATTATTAACTTTGCATCTTTTGGTTTCAATATTATGAATATGTGTATTACTATGATCGAGATCCAATGAACCATTTTCATTGGGTGTGTAACCATATAAGGTTTTATTCATGTAAATGTAACAACAATTTATTCTCTTACTTAAATGAATAACAGATTGCAATAAACATGATCAAATCATATTTATGCTCAACACCAAATAACACTTATTTAGGTTCCACACTAATCCCGAAAGTATAGGGAGTGTGCGATGATGATCATATCAATCTTGGAACTACTTCCAACACTCATCGTCACTTCCCTTCAACTAGTCTCTGCTTATTCTGCAACTCCTGTTTCGAAGTTACTACTCTTAGCAACTGAACCAGTATCAAATACCGAGGGGTTACTATAAACACTAGTAAAATACACATCAATAATTTGTATATCAAATATACCTTTGTTCACTTTGCCATCCTTCTTATCCGCCAAATACTTGGGGTAGTTCCGCTTCAAAGGACCAGTTCCATTGTAGCAAAAGCACTTAGTCTCGTGCTTAGATCCAGACTTGGGCTTCTTCACTCGAGCAGCAACTTGCTTGCCGCTCTTCTTGAAGTTCCCTTCTTCCCTTTGCCTTTTCCTTGAGACTAGTGGTCTTGTCAACCATCAACACTTGATGTTTTTCTTGATTTCTACCTTCGCGATTTTAGCATCGCGAAGAGCTTGGGAATTTTTTCGTCATCCCTTGCATATTATAGTTCATCACGAAGTTCTAGTAACTTAGTGATGGTGACTAGAGAATTCTGTCAATCACTATCTTATCCGGAAGATTAACTCCCACTTGATTCAAGCGATTGAAGTACTCGCATAATCTGAGCACATGCTCACTAGTTGAGCGATTCTCCTCCATCTTTTAGCTATAGAACTTGTTGGAGACTTCATATCTCTCAACTCGGTATTTGCTTGAAATATTAACTTCAATTCCTGGAACATCTCATATGGTCCATGACGCTCAAAACGCCTTTGAAGTCCCGATTCTAAGCCGTTAAGCATGGTGCACTAAACTATCAAGTAGTCATCATATTGAGCTAGCCAAACGCTCATAACGCCCGCATCTGCTCCTGCAATAGGTCTATCACCTAGCGGTGCATTAAGGACATAATTCTTCTGCGCAGCAATGAGGATAAACCTCAGATCACGGATCCAATCCGCATATTGCTACTAACATTTTTCAATACAATTTTCTCTAGGAACACATATAAAAACATAGGGAAGCAACAACGCGAGCTATTGATCTACAACATAATTTGCAAAATACTACCAGGACTAAGTTCATGATAAATTAAAGTTCAATTAATCATATTACTTAAGAACTCCCACTTAGATAGACATCTCTCTAGTCATCTAAGTGATTACGTGATCCAAATCAACTAAACCATGTCCGATCATCACGTGAGATGGAGTAGTTTCAATGGTGAACATCACTATGTTGATCATATCTACTATATGATTCACGCTCGACCTTCGGTCTCCGTGTTCCGAGGCCATATCTGTTATATGCTAGGCTCGTCAAGTTTAACCTGAGTATTCCGCGTGCAACTGTTTTGCACCCGTTGTATTTGAACGTAGAGCCTATCACACCCGATCATCACGTGGTGTCTCAGACGAAGAACTTTCGCAACGGTGCATACTCGGGAGAACACTTCTTGATAATTTTAGTGAGAGATCATCTTATAATGCTACCGTCAATCAAAGCAAGATAAGATGCATAAAGGATAAACATCACATGCAATCAATATAAGTGATATGATATGGTCATCATCATCTTGTGCTTGTGATTCCATCGCCAAGCACCGCCATGATCACCATCGCCACCGGCGCGACACCTTGATCTCCATCGTAGCATCGTTGTCGCCTCGCCAACTATTGCTTCTACGACTATCGCTACTGCTTAGTGATAAAGTAAAGCAATTACATGGCTTTTGCATTTCATACAATAAAGCGACAACCATATGGCTCCTGCCAGCTGTCGATAACTCGGTTACAAAACATGATCATCTCATACAATAAAATATAGCATCACGTCTTGACCATATCACATCACAACATGCCCTGCAAAAACAAGTTAGACGTCCTCTACTTTGTTGTTGCAAGTTTTACGTGGCTGCTACGGGCTGAGCAAGAACCGTTCTTACCTACGCATCAAAACCACAACGATATTTCGTCAAATAGACTCCGCTTTAACCTTCTCAAGGACCGGCGAGCCACACTCGATTCAACTAAAGTGAGAGAGCAGACACCCGCCGGTCACCTTTAAGCAACGAGTGCTCGAGCGGTGAAACCAGTCTCGCGTAAGCGTCGCGTAATGTCGGTCCGGCCGCTTCATCTCACAATACCGCTGAACCAAAGTATGACATGCTGGTAGGCAGTATGACTTGTATCGCCCACAACTCACTTGTGTTCTACTGCACATGACATCAACGCATAAAACCAGGCTCGGATGCCATCGTTGGGGAACGTAGTAATTTCAAAAATTTCCTACGATCACGCAAGACCATGGTGATGGCATAGCAACGAGAGGAGAGAGTCCGCCCACGCACCCTCGTGAGACCGAAAGCGAAGCGTTATAACAACGCTGTTGATGTAGTCGACGCCTTCACGATCCGACCGATCCAAGCACCGAACGTCACGGCACCTCCGAGTTCTGCACACGCTCAGCTCGATGATGATCCCGGACCGATCCAGCAAAGTGTCGGGATGAGTTCCGTCACAAGACGACGGCGTGGTGGCGATGTTGATGCTCCACCGACGCGGGGCTTCGCCTAAGCTCATGACGATATGACTTCTCCGACGCGGGGCTTCGCCTAAGTTCCGACGATATGACCGAAGTGGAATATGGTGGAAGGGGCACCGCACACGGCTAAGGAGAGATCCGTAGATCAACTTGTGTGTCATGGGGTGCCCCCTGCCCCGTATATAAAGGAGCAAGGGGGGTGCGGCCGGCCCTTGAGAGGCGCTGCGCTGAGGAGTCCTACTCCCACCGAGTAGGACTCCCCCTCTTCCTAGTTGGACTAGGACTTGGGGAAGGGGAAGAGGGAAGGGGTGCGGCCCCTCCCTAGTCCACCCGGACTAGGCCATGGGGCGCGCGCCTGCCCTAGGCAGCCCTCTCTTTTCTGCAGGGCCCAATAAGGCCCAATACTTCTCCCGGCGAATTCCGTAACTCTCCGGTACTCAAAATACCGAATCATTCGAACCTTTCCAACTCGAATATAGTCGTCCAATATATCGATCTTTACGTCTCGACCATTTCGAGACTCCTCGTCATGTCCCCGATCTCATCCGGGACTCCGAACTCCTTCGGTACATCAAAACTCATAAACTCATAATATAACCATCATCGAAACCTTAAGCGTGCGGACCCTACGGGTTCGAGAACTATGTAGACATGACCTAGAACCATTCTCGGTCAATAACCAATAGCGGAACCTGGATGCCCATATTGGTTCCTACATATTCTACGAAGATCTTTATCGGTCAAACCGCATAACTACATACGTTGTTCCTTTGTCATCGGTATGTTACTTACCCGAGATTCGATCGTCGGTATCCAATACCTAGTTCAATCTCGTTACGTAAGTCTCTTTACTCGTTCCGTAATACATCATCTCACAACTAACTCATTAGTTGCAATGCTTGCAAGGCTTATGTGATGTGTATTACCGAGAAGGCCTAGAGATACCTCTCCGACAATCGGAGTGACAAAACCTAATCTCAAATACGCCAACCCAACAAGTACCTTTGGAGACACCTGTAGTACTCCTTTATAATCACCCGATTCGCTGTGACGCTTTGGTAGTACCAAAGTGTTCCTCCGTAAACGGAGTTGCATAATCTCATAGTTATAGGAACATGTATGGGTCATGAAGAAAGCATTAACATACTAAACGATCAAGTGTTAAGCTAACGGAATGGGTCATGTCAATCAGATCATTCAACTAATGATGTGACCTTGTTAATCAAATAACAACTCCTTGTTCATGGTTAGGAAACATAACCATCTTTGATTAACAAGCTAGTCAAGTAGAGGCATACTAGTGACATACTGTTTGTTCTATATATTCACACATGTATTATGTTTCCGTTAATACAATTCTAGCATGAATAATAAACATTTATCATGAAATAAGGAAATAAATAATAACTTTATTATTGCCTCTAGGGCATATTTCCTTCACCTTCTTCCTCCTTGGCTTATCCATCTCCGCGAACTCGAGCTCCAGCGCCCAAGTCCGCACTTCTCACCTCAACCTTCTCCAACTATGTCCGGAGCGGGAGGCAAGTGGATGGCCTCCTCCTTCACGGAGGGACAGATCCAGAAGCTGCGCGACGCCGGATATTTGTCCAGCAACATCGCGCATCGGCTCCCCGACGAGGGAGAGCTCGTCCCCAACCCCAGGCCCCACGAGAGGGTAGTATTTCTTCCCCATTTCCTCCGCGGACTGGGCTTCCCGCTTCATCCCTTTGTCCGGGGGCTCATGTTCTACTACGGCCTAGATTTCCATGATCTGGCCCCGAATTTCATCCTCAACATCTCGGCGTTTATCGTGGTAATGCGAGGCCTTCCTCTCAGATCCAGCCCCACTCGCCAGGGCTCAAGACCTTGATGTCAAGCGAAGGTTGTGAAGGGCAGCCAAGCGGAATGCGGAGGCGCCATGGTGAGCAGGATGTCCGACGTTACGTGGCTGGAGGGCACTTTCGTGGAAACCATCAAGGGGTGGCAATCGGGGTGGTTCTACATCACCGAGCCGCGTGACCCTGATTGGGCAGCAGCCCCTGAATTCAGATCTGGCATCCCTACACGGCTCACCTCCGGAAAGAGAGTGGCCGACTTGGGGATTCGAGGAGCTGACTGACTTCAAGCCCAGATCCGTAAGCTGGTGGACAAGAAGCTCAAGCTTGTCAACGAGTCCAGTGTCATGCTCATCCGCGGATTCTCCCGTGCAGCCGACGGGCTTCAACATGTGGGAGTTTGATCCGCGCAGCACCGCACCTGAGCGGGCTCTTCGACACTACGCACGAAGATGTCTCGAAGGTGCTGTTCAAGGGCGCCGAAGCTCCGCATCCGCCATCAAGATCGCGGATTCCGCCGCAGCGTCCAGCCGACGAGGTAGGTGATTTCACCACTTGTTTTCCATAGTTTGGCTCTATGCGGATCTAAACTCCCTTTACCTTTGATAGAATGGCTGGCGAAGGCGAACGGACTATCTGCCCGCCCCATTGCGGAGGACCCAGCGGACGCCCGCCTAACGGGGCTCTTGGCTCCGGCACCGACGTGGTGCCGAGAAGAAGGCCAAGAAGACGCCCACGGGACTCGGAAGAGTTCCGCTTTCAGGTGTTATCTGATGATGAATCTGAGGCCGACTCCTCCCACCAAGGCGAGGAGGAGAAGAAGAGCCTCTCCCCAAATGAGGGAAGAAAAGGAAGGCCTCCCCAACAAGGGAGGCCAAGGGTCCAAGAAGGAAAAACTCTTCCCCGGACTGCTCCGCCAACGCCAAGATGACGACGCGGCGGGATGGCCTCCAAGGGCCAAGCCTCGGCGAGATCGTAAGTATCCGGACTCCCGAATAACTTCAAGGTTTTTTCTTTTTGCCACATAATGTCTTTCTAATGCCGCATACAACCCTGCAGTCCGCCCAAGGATGATCTTCCCGTTTCATCGAGCGGGTCCTTGAGTGCGTCGGATATGGATTCCCTTCCGACTGCCTCCACCCCCCGTGCCGCGGACGACGCCGAGGTGGGATCCCAGAAGGGACCCACCAGGAGGAGGAGGCCCCGGAGGTGTCACAGACACCCTCTCGAACTTTGCACGGACTCAGCCCGGAGGCCACAAGGGCTCCGAGTCCGGCGGCGACCCTTCGTAAGAAGGGCAAGATCCATGACGCCGGCTGCCTCCGTCCAACCGGAGGTGCCGGATAATTTGCTGGAGGCGCTCAACGGTGCCTCCATCGAAGAGGAACACCGCACTGTTATGAGTGCGGTGATTCAGAAGGTTCAGCTCGCCAAGAGCGGGCTGACCGAAGCCTGCAGCAGCCTTCTAACAGGCTTTGAGGTAAGAATTTTAATATATGTAAAATGGTACCGCATAGACAGTAGCCCCTGATGCTCGGTGCGGTGTTCGGAAAGAAAAGCCGGACTGAGGATCTTTAGAAAGATAAACGCAGGAGTCATAAAAAATATGTCAATATGGGATTGCAGGTTGTGCTGCTGACCTCCGCCGCACTGACTGCAGAGGTCAATACTTTGAAGGAAAACCTCGAGCGGTCCGAGAACGAGCTCGGCCATGCCAAGAAGCAGCTCGAGGAAAAAGAAGGTGAGTAATACCTTATGAAAATTGTACCTTACAGAAAAGGATTTGGTTGCAAGAAAAATGACAAGGATAACGTGGGTATTGTAGGGGCCACTAACGAGGTGGCGACCCTGAAGGAGGCGGTGGCCGCGGCCGAACGTAATGCGGCTGCGGAGCGCACCGAGCGAGAGAAGCAGGAGGCGCGGGTGGCGGAGGTACAGCAAGAGCTCCAGGATCTCGTGAAAAAACATGAGAGCTTGGAGCGTGACTCGAAGACTCGAGAGTCTGAGCTTGCAACGGCTCTTGAGAGTGCCAAAGCCGCTAAGGCCGAAGCCTACAAGGCCCTCCAGGAGATTGAGGCGGTGAAGAAAATAGCAGCGGGTAAGGCATTTTTCATGCAAAGTAAGCATGTGAGTGTTAATTACCTGTTGCTTACCCAAATTCGGAGCTCTCCAGGAGCGTTCGCAGATCTTCCTCGCAGCGTGTCCGATGCTGCCGCATTCTACCGGGCCGAGGAGGGGAGCTCGACGGAGAAGGTCTTCTGGTCTCAAGATCTTTGAGGCGGACATCCGTGCTTATTAGCGACCAGTGAAGCAGCTGGTCGAGCTCCACAAGGCGGCCGAACAGGCCATGAAGGGCCTCATAGTTCGGCCAGGCCTAAGGAGGCCATGCACGGGAGCTACTTCGCCCTGTGCGGCGGCCGATGGATGTGTGCCCGTGGGTAGAAGTCATCAAGCATTCCGCTTGTATTGAGGGTGCCTGTCGGGCCCTTGCCCGCAAAAAGGTGCACTGGGGCAAGATGGATGCCTGTGGCTCGTGACGGACCCGCCACCGAGGGTAAGGAGCATCGCACGCCCGAGATGTATTATAAGAGTGTCTCAAGGGCGCCAGACTATTGCGGTGAGTGCTCCAAAGATGTAATATTTGAGTAGACTCAAGATTTGTTATCCCGTGCGCTGAAAACTTAGTTCATATGCGCTAAGCAACGCTTGTTAATTTAAAATATTACCTTCAGGCGGCTGTTTATCAAATCTGAGATGGCAAGTCGTCGGCTTCAGCCCCCATGCCACGAAAGTGCTGGGGTGTTCGATAAACTTGAGCGCTCTTGTTCCCATTTTTGGGTCCATCTAGGAGGCGCCAACACAGCGAACAAGGCAACCGGACTTATAATGCTTGAACACTCTCACTTAGCCATAGAATTTATAATTTTAAATTTCGGCGAAGCCCTAGTCTTCGAAGGTCAATTTGGGGCGCTATCACGCCTTGGCCGGACAGTATCCGCTCCTCGCCTAAGCGGCATAAGTCTTTAAGGACTCGCAAAAACCTCTCGAACAGCGATCGCTCTCGCCTCATCATGACGGTCAGTTTTACCTTTCTCCATCGAGGCGTTAACCCAGCTCAATCTGGGCGGAATCGCAGATGGTTCTCCCAGTGCTACCTTAGCCGATATAACGGAACGTAAGGTACCAAAACATGGGAGCCGCAAACCCAACTATTGACCCAAGACATGATTCGAGCCGATGCATATAGTGCTATAAGTTCGGGGTGCCGCACTTGTGAAAGTGTTCGGACTCATCATACCATAATGTGGGAAACATAAGCCCCTGGTGTATATTAGCCGTACCAAAGTGTACGGATGCAACATGCCGTAAATGAACGTATGTATGAAAAAGAAATGCAATTATAAGCAAAAAGGTGCTGCATTGTTTTATTCAATAAGTGTTGCTACGAATGCAGAACGATACAAATAGTGCGATAAGCAAGGTATAGGACTGTTAAACATGTCCTTCTCCGTGGGTAGGCTGCAGATTGGTGTATAAAATGCTCGTAATGGAGACCACCAGTATATTCGTTGTAGCCTTTATCCTTCCCTGGCTGTTGCATCGTGAGTTCGCAGGTCTGCTGCGGACAGGCCTCGACAAACGGAGTCCTGTGGGTAAAAAGTAAAAGATAAAAAGAAAAGAAAAGGAACGACACACTTGAGAGCCCCCGGTGTGGTTGAGCCACATCGGGCTTATCGTGGTCGTGCCCCTCTCCCCATGCCCATGGTATCGCCGAGCGTAATGGTGTACGCGAAGGACCTGCTTTGACGCTTTCGCAGAGCTGGGTTGGGGCCGCATGCTCTGGCGTGCTCGGGCGTGCCAGGTGGTCTTGTTGTAAGTTACTCCGGGCGCGCTTAGCTGTGTCCGGCCGCTTAATGGCCGGACTCGAGAATTGCCTTAAGAGGCTGCATTGCACTTCTGCCGCGAGAGCCGCTGTATGTTCCTCCGTGCGGAGAGAACGTTCAGTGTTTCCGTTGACCGTGATGACTCCTCGAGGGCCTGGCATCTTGAGCTTGAGGTATGCGTAGTGCGGCACCGCGTTGAACTTTGCAAACGCGGTACGTCCGAGCAAGGCATGATAGCCGCCAAGCGAATGGGACTATGTCAAGATTAACTCCTCGCTCGGAAGTTATCCGGGATCCAAGACCACTTCGGTGTAATTGAGCCTGTACAATTGGCTTTACACCTGGTATGACGCCTTTAAAGGTCGCTTTTGGTAGGTTTAATCCTTGAGGGTCTATGCCCATTTTGCGACTTTGTATCCCGTAAAGCAGGTTCAGGTTGCTGCCGCCGCCCATCGGGACTCGTTAGGTGAAATCCATCGACGATTGGGTCTAAGACCAGTCGGAGAATCCGCCGTGGTGGATGCTGGTGGGGTGGTCCTTCGTGAAAAGTGATCGGGCAGGAGGACCATGGATTGAACTTGGGGCAACTGCTCCATCGCGTGACATCCTCGAGTGCACGCTTCCGCCCCTTTTGGGTATCTCGTTATGATATCATGTTCACCGTCCGCACTGTGGGGAAACCCTTTTGTCCTCTATTGATCGGGCGGTTGGGTCTTGTCTCGCCATCGCTATGCAGCCCTTGTCATTGTTTTCGCAATTAACTTGCCTGCCTGTTGAATACCCAACAGTCCCTGTTGGTGTGGTTAGCTGGCTTTTTCGGGGTGCCGTGTATCCGCACAAGCGGTCGAGTATTCGGTCCAAATTGACGGACCCGGAGTAGTTCTTTTGAATGGCTTTTTCCGCTGACCGAAGTTTAGAGCCTCTGAATCCGCATTGATTACGTATCCTCAATATTGTCGCCATTAACGCGGCGCTTTGTTTTTATTACGACGCTGCCTGCCATTTCGGTCCTTGAAGTCCGGACTGCCGAATTTTTGCCGAGGTTGTTGCTGCGTGCTAGCTAGCTGTCCTCACCCGCAGAAGCGGGTCATGAGTGATGTGAGGGCTGCCATGGATTTCGCTTTTCCTGTCCTAGGTGCCGGGCAAGCCACTCGTCATGGATGTTATGCTTGAAGGCCGCGAGGGCCTCGCATTCGGACAATGACGATTTGGTTTTTCTTGGTTAAGAACCGTGTCCGTAATTGTCCGCCGATTCGTCTGGCTGCTGAATTATGTGGCTTAGGTCATCGCGTCGTGGTCGCACATAAGTGCCCCGGAAGTTATCGAGGAATGCGGCTTCCGTGTACTCCCAGCTCCCAATTGACTCTGCCGGCAAGCTGTTGAGCCAATGCCGGGTTGGTCCTTTAAGCTTGAGGGGAGGTATTTGATGGCGTGAAGATCGCCACCGCGGGCCATGTGGATGTGAAGGAGATAGTCTTCGATCCAAACCGCGGGTCTGTTGTGCCATCATAGGATTCAATTTGACGGGTTTAAACCTTCGAATTTGATGATCCATTACTTCATCTCGTGAAGCATAGTGGGTGTCGGCGCCTCAGATCGGGCGATATCACGACGGAGCTCAAAAGAGCTTTGTCTGTTTTGTTCGCCCGGCGGACTTATCAGGTCCGCGCGACGGTTGTCGCCACGCATCGGGCGCCCACGCGATCCATAGATCGATCTTGATAGTCTTGCCTTGTCCTCCAATATATCCCGCAGGTCCGTTCGCCTCGTGGCGTGTGCTTTTGAGCGATGCCGGGTACGGTTCTAGTGAAGGGCCTAGAGGCCTCTCCGCCGCGACCACGGGTGGTCGGTCAGCCGTATTGTCTCCTGGTGATGCGGGTTCGTAAGCCTCCTCCTCTAATCGGGGAGCAGCTTGTGTTTAGGTAGCTTTTGGAGGGCGCTCGAGCTCATGCTCTTCGACGCGAGGACTTCAGTCCATCCGCCGGCTAGCGATCCCGATCAGCTCTAAGCTGTTGCTCTTTTTTCTTGAGGCTGTTCGCCGTGGCCATAAGCCTCGTGTCAAAACGCCTTGTTCGACGGGATCTCGTGCACGACGAATTCATCGTCGCCGAGGCTTGCTTCGCCTCCGGAGGGAGGCATATAATCCTCTACCTCTTCTTCTCGTTCTCTCGTGAGGGCTGACGCCTCCCCTCCTCGCTACTGGATCTTGCCGGAGTGGATTGTCTTCGCACCGTCCGGTGTATTGTTATCTCCGTGCCGGAATCTTCATTCTTGCCGTGGCGGGATTTAGAGCGGCGCCACGACGCCGTGCTTGGGCTGTTTCTTGGAGGGTCATCCTCCTCTGCTCTTCGCCATTCCCATCCTTTAGGATATCCACCATGTATATGTCATATGATGAGGTGGCTTTCCAGTGCCCGGTAGGCGCTGGTTCTTGTTCGTCTCCGGCATCATCGTCCATACCGTCGATGTCTTCGGAGTCGTAGTCTAGCATGTCGGTTAGATCGTCGACAGCGGCTACCAAGTGGGTGGTAGGTGGGCTTTGGATTTCTTCATCGTCCGCATCCCAACCGTCCTGACCGCAGTCCGGCGAGGGCTCTCCTGATAACGAGAGGTACTTTAGCGAACTCAAGATGTCGCCAAAAGGTGAGAGTTGAAAGATGTCCGCTGCGATGAACTCCATGACCGGCGCCCAATCGGATTCGATCGGAGGGGGCGCGGGAGGTTCGAAGTCCGGCAAGGAATCCGGCACCTTGGAGTCGCGAGCTTTATGAGGGACAAGATCAGTGTTCGGCTCTATCGCCGTAGAGGTTGCAGCCCCCGAGGCGGTGTCTAGCCATCCGTCCCCGATCTGCGCAGCCGGCTCCAAATTGAAGATCGGAGCGGGTTCAAGTGCGGCCTCCAGGGTACTGTCCGGCTGCAAAGCTAAATCATGCTCGCCGTGACAGTGCGGCACGCTCGGCTGTGGCTCGACTCCATCGAGCATCAAGTCCCCGCGGATGTCAACCGTGAAGTTCAAACTTCCAAATCTGACCTGACGGCCAGGGGCGTAGCTTTCGATCTGCTCCAGATGGCCAAGCGAATCGCCCGCAGATCGGCGGCCCGAATCTGAAGATCTGTCCGGGAGAAAAGTCTCGCCTTGGACTGCGTCGTTGATGATGGTCGAAGAAGCCATCGAGCCAATCGGTGACGACACAGAGGAACTCTCAATGAAAGCACCAATGTCGGTGTCAAAACCGGCGGATCTCGGGTAGGGGGTCCCGAACTGTGCGTCTAGGCCGATGGTAACAGGAGACAAGGGACACGATGTTTTACCCAGGTTCGGGCCCTCTTGATGGAGGTAAAACCCTACGTCATGCTTGATTAATATTGATGATGTGTGTTACAAGAGTGGATCTACCACAAGATCAAAGAGGCTAAACCCTAGAAGCTAGCCTATGGTATGATTGTTGTTCGTCCTATGGACTACAGTCGTCCGGTTTATATAGGCACCGGAGAGGGTTAGGGTTACACAAAGTCGGTTACAAAGGTAGGAGATCTACATATCCGTATCGCCAAGCTTGCCTTCCACGCCAAGGAAAGTCCCATCCGGACACGGGACGAAGTCTTCAATCTTGTATCTTCATAGTCTTGGAGTCCGGCCATGACGATAGTCCGGCTATCCGGACACCCCCTAGTCCGGGACTCCCTCAGCGACTGTTGGGGTTGATGGGGCTGTTTCGAGTTGCGACCCCAGTTGAGTGGTCTTTCACGTTTTCTATTGGATTAGCAAGCATTGGAGCTGCTTGGTACAGGCGACGGAGGGCAATAAAGGGAAGGACCGCAACCGCGCGCAGAGCTCATGGCGTCTGAAGAGTTCCAATGCATGGATGCAGGAGCTTTCTCTTTTCTGGGTGACTGCATTGGTACTGTTCTTCCCTTTTGTATCTTTTTCTCTTGCGCGTCGGGTCTCTACCACGTATCGGCTGGTTCATCTCCGGTTAATTTTCTGTTACTGATGTACAGAACTCCGTTATTACAACGAATACCTGAAAAAGAACATAACGACCAACTTTGCTTCCAGAATTGCAGAATAGGCTTAATAATTGCAAAATGCTGGAACTATGGCAATTCAGGTTACTCTGAAACTCTGAATCTACCTCCCTGACTTACACCCAAGTGAAGAAGCTATCTATAGTAAGTGAGAGTTTTTTTTTCTGGGCCTTAGTTGGTGAGGTCTGGTTTTCACCATGCATAGATTTGATTTGACGTGTTTACATAAAATAGGGTTGGGCTTGTACTGCATGATATATTCGGAGACTGAGACGGAGGGGAGAGGGAGAGGGAGAGGGAGAGGGAGAGGGAGAGAGAGAGAGAGAGCGAGAGAGAGAGAGAGAGAGAGGCCAATATAGATCGTACCAAGTTCGTATTGAGTACAACGAGATTGCCCTTGTGAAATTCGCCAGAGAAAAGCACTCACAAATCTTGATCCTGTTGTTAATGTTGTTGGATAATCAGCAACTAACATTCATTGAGGGCCAGAGGCCAGTACATATACATGTGTGGCAAAGAGTAGAGAACCCCTTATACACTGGGGATATACAGACAAGAGCCTATACACATCTAACACCCCCCCCCCCCTCAAACTCATGGTGGATCAACAACACTGAGTTTGGAGAGAAGAAAACTATGCTGCACTCGAGTTTCTGCCTTCGTGAAGAAGTCTGCCAACTGTAACTCAGAGGACACATAGTGAAGAGCAAGAGTCTGATCCTGCACAGCAGCACGCACAAAGTGAGCATTCACATCGATGTGCTTGGTGAGCTCATGCTTCACCGGGTCACGCGCAATACTGATAGCACCGGTACTGTCAGACAGTAATGGAGTCGAAGTAGTAGCAACCACACCAAAATCCTCAAGTAACCATCGTAACCAGATCACCTCAGCCGTCAACATAGCCATTGCTCGCAACTCAGCCTCGGTGCTCGAGCGAGAAACTGCAGTCTGTTTCCTGGTCTTCCAGGCAATAAGAGAGCCTCCAAGAAAGACACAGTAAGCAGACAGCGAGCGTCGATCTGAGGGATCACTAGCCCAGGTAGCATCAGAGTAGGCCTGGAGCTTGAGAGAACTAGAGCGGGGAAAGAAAAGGCGATGAGAGATCGTGCCACGAAGATATCGGAGAACACGGAGGAGATGACTATAGTGGACAGAGGTGGGGGCTGCAACAAACTGACTCAGGATGTGAACATGATAGGAGATGTCAGGACGTGTAACAGCAAGATAGACAAGGCTGCCAACGAGGTGACGATAGCGAGTGGGATTAGGAAGAGGATCACCATCTGAGGCACGTAGCTGAATGTTGAGCTCCATAGGAGTCACAACAGTGCGCTCATCACCGAGAGCGGCGCGAGCAAGAAGATCCTGAATATATTTTTCCTGAGAGATGTATAAGCCATCAGAGGTCGAGGAGATCTCAATCCCAAGAAAATAGCAAAGTGGACCAAGATACGACATGAGAAACTCGTCGTGAAGTCGAGCCTTAACAAAGGCAATATAGTCAGAGTCGTCACCAGTGATGATCATGTCATCAACATAGAAAAGGAGAAGAGTCCGACCACGAGAAGACATGTGAACAAACAACGCAGGATCATGGTCACTGGGCAAGAAGCCAGCGGCAGTCACCACAGAGGCGAAGCGCTCAAACCAGGCGCGAGGAGCCTGTTTAAGACCATAGAGGGAGCGGCGAAGGCGACAGACCATGACATCAGGAGCATAGTACCCCGGTGGTGGCTGCATATAAACCTCCTCACGCAACTCGCCATTGAGAAAGCCGTTCTGGACATCAAGTTGAGAGATGGACCAATTGCGAACAGAAGCCACAACAAGGAGAGTGCGGACAGTGGTCATGTGAGCCACAGGAGCGAAAGTCTCATCATAATCGCGTCCTTGCTCCTGCTGGAAACCACGGGCCACAAGACGAGCTTTGTAGCGCTCAAGAGAACCATCGGAGCGAGTCTTAATCTTGTAAACCCACTTGCAAGTGATGGGACGAACACCAGAAGGAGAAGAAACTAGATCCCACGTGCCATTGCGCTCAAGCGCCGCAAGCTCCTCGGCCATCGCAAGCTGCCATTCAGGCTGAGTCATGGCGGCCCGATAGGTGGTGGGCTCAGCAATGGCAGAGAGACCATACCGGGCAGGGGAATAGCGATCAGGAGGGGGACAAGGCCTAACATGAAGGTTATGTTGGGGAACGTAGTAATTTCAAAAATTTTCCTACGATCACGCAAGACCATGGTGATGGCATAGCAACGAGCGGGAAGAGTGTCCGTCCACGCACCCTCGTGAGACCGAAAGCGAAGCGTTATAACAACGCGGTTGATGTAGTCGTAACGTCTTCACGACCCGACCGATCCAAGCACCGAGCGTCACGGCACCTCCGAGTTCTGCACACGTTCAGCCCGATGGCGATCCCGGACTCCGATCCAGCAAAGTGTCGGGATGAGTTCCACGACGACGGCGTGGTGACGATGATGATGCTCCACCGACGCAGGGCTTCGCCTAAGCTCATGACGATATGACTTCTCCAGCGCAGGCTTCGCTTAAGCTCATGACGATATGACCAAGTGGAATATGGTGGAAGGGGCACCGCTGCGGCTAAGGAAATCAACTTGTGTGTCTTGGGGTGCTCCTGCCCCGTAGATATAAAGGAGCCAAGGGGAGGTGGCGGCCAAGAGGAGGAGGCGCGCCAAGGAGTCCTACTCCTCCGGAGTAGGACTCCCCCAATCCTAGTTGGAATAGGATTCCTGAGGAGAGAGAGAGAGGGGGCGGCCCACCTTTCCTAGTCCTAATAGGACTAGGGAAGAAGGGCGCGCCACCTAGGGCTGGCCCTTCTCCTTTCCTCCAAGGCCCACTATGGGCCCATGTAGTTCAGGGGTTCGGTAACCTCCCGTACTCTCAGAAATTCCGATTTCACTCGGAACCTTTCCGATGTCCAAATGTAGGCTTCAATATATCAATCTTTATGTCTCGACCATTTGAGACTCCTCGTCATATCCGTGATCACATCCGGACTCGAACAACCTTGGTGCATCAATACTTATAAACTCATTATGACCGCCATCGAAGCGTTAAGCGTGCGGACCCTACGGGTTCGAGAACTATGTAGACATGATCGAGACACCTCTCGGTCAATAACCAATAGCGGGACCTGGATGCCCATATTGGCTCCTACATATTCTACGAAGATCTTTATCGGTCGACCGCATAACAACATCGTTGTTCCCTTTGTCATCGGTATGTTACTTGCCCGAGATTCGATCGTCGGTATCCAATACCTAGTTCAATCTCGTTCTTGGCAAGTCTCTTTTCTCGTTCCGTAATACATCATCTCACAACTAACACATTTAGTTGCAATGCTTGCAAGGCTTATGTGATGTGCATTACCGAGAGGGCCGGAGATACCTCTCCGACAATCGGAGTGACAAATCCTAATCTCGAAATATGCCAACCCAACATGTACCTTTGGAGACACCTGTAATGTACCTTTATAATCACCCGATTCGTTGTGGACGTTTGGTAGCACCAAAAGTGTTCCTCGGGCAAACGGGAGTTGCATAATCTCATAGTCATAGGAACATGTATAAGTCATGAAGAAAAGCACTAGCAACAAACTACACGATCAGGTGCTATGCTAATGGAATGGGTCATGTCAATCAGATCATTCAACCAATGATGTGATCCCATTAATCAAATAACAACTCCTTGTTCATGGTTAGGAAACATAACCATCTTTGATTAATGAGCTAGTCAAGTAGAGGCATACTAGTGACACTCTGTAGGTTTATGTATTCACACATGTATTATGTTTCCGGTTAATACAATTCTAGCATGAATAATAAACATTTATCATGATATAAGGAAATAAATAATAACATTTATTATTGCCTCTAGGGCATATTTCCTTCAGTCTCCCACTTGCACTAGAGTCAATAATCTAGATTACACAGAAATGATTCTAACACCCATGGAGTCTTGGTGCTGATCATGTTTTGCTCGTGGAAGAGGCTTAGTCAACGGGTCTGCAACATTCAGATCCGTATGTATCTTGCATATCTCTATGTCTCCCACCGGACCAAATCCGGATGGAGTTGAAGCGTCTTTTGATGTGCTTGGTTCTCTTGTGAAATCTGGATTCCTTTGCCAAGGCAATTGCACCATATTGTCACAAAGATTTTCATTGGACCCGATACACTAGGTACAACACCTAGATCGGATATGAACTCCTTCATCCAGACTCCTTCATTAGCTGCTTCGAAGCAGCTATGTACTCAACTTCACATGTAGATCCCATAGCGACGCTTTGTTTGGAACTGCACCAACCGACAGCTCCACCGTTTAATGTGAATACGTATCCGGTTTGCGATTTAGAATCGTCCGGATCGTGTCAAAGCTTGCATCGACGTAACCGTTTCTGACGAGCTCTTTGTCACCGCCATAAATGAGAAACATATCCTTAGTTCTTCTCAAGTACTTAAGGATGTTCTTGACCGCTGTCCAGATGATCCACTCTGGATTACTTTGGTACTGCTCGCTAAACTTACAGCAAGGCACACATCAGGTCTGGTACACAGCATTGCATACATGATAGAGCCTATGGCTGAAGCATAGGAACATCTTTCATTTTCTCTCTATCTTCTGCGGTGGTCGGGCATTGAGTCTTACTCAACTTCACACCTTGTAATACCGGCAAGAACCCTTTCTTTGCACGATCCATTTTGAACCTTTTCAAAACTTTATCAAGGTATGTGCTTTGTGAAAGTCCTATTAAGCGTCTTGATCTATCTCTATAGATCTTAATGCCCAATATGTAAGCAGCTTCACCGAGGTCTTTCATCGAAAAACTCTTATTCAAGTATCCCTTTATGCTATCCAGAATTCTATATCATTTCCGATCAATAATATGTCATCCACATATAATATCGAAATGCTACAGAGCTCCCACTCACTTTCTTGTAAATACAAGGCTTCTCCAAAAGTCTCATATAAAACCAAATGCTTTGATCACACTATCAAAACGTTTATTCCAACTCCGAGAGGCTTGCACCAGTCCATAAATGGATCGCTGGAGCTTGCACACTTTGTTAGCTCCTTTGGATCGACAAAACCTTCTGGTTGCATCATATACAACTCTTCTTCCGTAAATCCATTCAGAATGCAGTTTTAACATCCATTTGCCAAATTTCATAATCATAAAATGCGGCAATTGCTAACATGATTCGGACGACTTAAGCATCGCCACTGGTGAGAAGGTCTCATCGTAGTCAATCCCTTGAACTTGTCGAAAACCTTTTGCAACAAGTCGAGCTTTATAGACAGAATATTACCATCAGCGTCGGTCTTCTTCTTGAAGATCCATTTATTCTCAATTGCTTGCCGATCATCGGGCAAGTCAACCAAAGTCCACACTTTGTTCTCATACATGGATCCCATCTCAGATTTCATGGCCTCAAGCCATTTTGTGGAATCTGGGCTCACCATCGCTTCTTCATAGTTCGTAGGTTCATCATGTTCCAGTAACATGACTTCCAAAATAGGATTACCGTACCACTCTGGTGCGGACCTTGCTCTGTTGATCTCTGAAGTTCTGAGAAACTTGATCTGAAGTTTCATGATCATCATCATTAGCTTCCTCCCTATTTGGTGTAGGTGTCACAGAAACTGTTTTCTGTGATGTACTACTTCTCAATGAGGGAGTAGATACAGTTATCTCATCAAGTTCTACTTTCCTCCCACTCACTTCTTTTGTGAGAAACTCTTTCTCCAAAAGTTTCCAATTTAGCAACAAAATCTTGCCTTCGGATCTGTGATAGAAGGTGTACCCAACTGTCTCCTTTGGGTATCCTATGAAGACACATTTCTCCGATTTGGGTTCGAGCTTATTAGGTTGAAGCTTTTTCACATAAGCATCGCAGCCCCAAACTTTCAAAACGACAACTTTGGTTTCTTGCCAAACCACAGTTCATAAGGCGTCGTCTCAACGGATTTAGATGGTGCCCTATTTAAAGTGAATGCAGCCGTCTCTAAAGCATAACCCCAAAACGATAGCGGTAAATCAGTAAGAGACATCATAGATCGCACCATATCTAATAAAGTACGATTACGACGTTCGGACACACCATTACGTTGTGGTGTTCCAGGTGGCGTAAGTTGCGAAACTATTCCACATTGTTTCAAATGTAGGCCAAACTCGTAACTCAAATATTCTCCTCCACGATCAGATCGTAGAAACTTTATTTTCTTGTTACGATGATTTTCCACTTCACTCTGAAATTCTTTGAACTTTAGACTTGTGTTTCATTAAGTAGATATACCCATATCTGCTCAAATCATCTGTGAAGGTGAGAAAATAACGATATCCGCCACGAGCCTCAACATTCATTGGACCACATACATCAGTATGTATGATTTCCAATAAATCTGTTGCTCTCTCCATAGTTCCGGAGAACGGTGTTTTAGTCATCTTGCCCATAAGGCACGGTTCGCAAGTGCCAAGTGATTCATAATCAAGTGACTCCAAAAGTCCATCAGCATGGAGTTTCTTCATGCGCTTTACTCCGATATGACCTAAACGGCAGTGCCACAAATAAGTTGCACCATCATTATCAACTCTGCATCTTTTGGTTTCAACATTATGAATATGTGTATCACTACTATCAAGATTAAGTAAAAACAAACCATTCTTCAATGGTGCATGACCATAAAAGATATTATTCATATAAATAGAACAACCATTATTCTCTGATTTAAATGAATAACCGTCTCGCATCAAACAAGATCCAGATATAATGTTCATGCTCAACGATGGTACTAAATAACAATTATTTAGGTCTAATACTAATCCCGAAGGTAGATGTAGAGGTAGCGTGCCGACCGCGATCACATCGACTTTGGAACCATTTCCCACGCCAAGATCGTCACCTCGTCCTTAGCCAATCTTCGCAATCCGTAGCCCTGTTTGAGTTGCAAATATTAGCAACAGAACCAGTATCAAATACCAAGGTGCTACTGCGAGTATTAGTAAGGTACACATCAATAACAAGTATATCACATATACCTTTGTTAACCTTGCCATCCTTCTTATCCGCCAAATACTTGGGGCAGTTCCGCTTCTAGTGACCAGCCTGCTTGCAATAGAAGCACTCAGTTTCAGGCTTAGGACCAGACTTGGGTTTCTTCTCTTGATCAGCAACTTGCTTGCCGCTCTTTTTGAAGTTTCCCTTTTTCTTTCCTTTGCCCTTTTTCTTGAAACTAGTGGTTTTGTTAACCATCAACACTTGATGCTCCTTTTTGATTTCTACCTCCGCTTTCAAAGATCGCGAAGAGCTCGGGCATAGTTTTGGTCATCCTTGCATATTATAGTTCATCACGAAGCTCTTGTAGCTTGGTGGCGTGATTGGAGAATTACATCAATGACGCAATCATCCGGAAGATTAACTCCCAGTTGAATCAAGTGATTGTTATATCCAGACATTCTGAGTATATGCTCACTGACAGAACCATTCTCCTCCATCTTACAGCTATAGAACTTATTGGAGACTTCATATCTCTCAATCCGGGCATTCGCTTGGAATATTAACTTCAACTCCTGGAACATCTCATATGCTCCATGGTGTTCAAAACGACGTTGAAGTCCCGGTTCTAAGCCTTAAAGCATGGCACACTGAACTATAGAGTAGTCATCACTTTGCTTTGCCAGACGTTCACAACTTCGCGCAGCCCTTGCACCAGGCCTGGCACCTAACGGTGCTTCCAGGACGTAATTCTTCTGTGCAGCAATAAGGATAATCCTCAAGTTACGGACCCAGTCCGTGTAATTGCTGCCATCATCTTTCAACTTTGCTTTCTCAAGGAACGCATTAAAATTCAACGGAACAACAACGAGCCATCTATCTACACATCATAGACAAGCAAGATACTATCAGGTACTAAGTTCATGATAAATTTAAGTTCAATTAATCATATTACTTAAGAACTCCCACTTAGAAAAATATCCCTCCAATTCTCTAAGTGATTGCGTGATCCATATCAACTACACCATGACCGATCATCACGTGTGATGGAGTAGTTTCAATGGTGAACATCAATATGTTGATCATATCTACTATATGATTCACGCTCGACCTTTCGGTCTCCGTGTTCGAGGTCATATCTTATATGCATAGCTCGTCAAGTATAACCTGAGTATTCGCGTGTGCAACTGTTTTGCACCCGTTGTATTTGAACGTAGAACCTATCACACCGATCATCACGTGGTGTCTCAAAGACGAAGAACTTTCGCAACGGTGCATACTCAGGAGAACACTTCTTGATAATTTAGTAAGGATCATCTTATAATGCTACCGTCAATCAAAGCAAAATAAGATGCATAAAGGATTAACATCACATGCAATCAATATAAGTGATATGATATGGCCATCATCATCTTGTGCTTGTGATCTCCATCTCGAAGCACCGTCATGATCACCATCGTCACCGGCGCGACACCTTGATCTCCATCGTAGCATCGTTGTCGTCTCGCCAACTATTGCTTCTCGACTATCGCTATCGCTTAGTGATAAAGTAAAGCAATTACATGGCGTTGCATTTCATACAATAAGCGACAACCATATGGCTCCTGCCGATTGCCGATAACTCGGTTACAAAACATGATCATCTCATACAATAAGATATAGCATCACGTCTTGACCATATCACATCACAACATGCCCTGCAAAAACAAGTTAGACGTCCTCTACTTTGTTGTTGCAAGTTTTACGTGGCTGCTACGGGCTGAGCAAGAACCGTTCTTACCTACGCATCAAAACCACAACGATACTTCGTCAAATAGACTCCGTTTAACCTTCTCAAGGACCGGGCGTAGCCACACTCGATTCAACTAAAGTGAGAGAGACAGACACCCGCCAGTCACCTTTAAGCAACGAGTGCTCACAGCGGTGAAACCAGTCTCGCGTAAGCGTACGCGTAATGTCGGTCCGGGCCGCTTCATCTCACAATACCGCTGAACCAAAGTATGACATGCTGGTAGGCAGTATGACTTGTATCGCCCACAACTCACTTGTGTTCTACTCGTGCATATGACATCAACGCATAAAACCAGGCTCGGATGCCACTGTTGGGGAACGTAGTAATTTCAAAAATTTTCCTACGATCACGCAAGACCATGGTGATGGCATAGCAACGAAGCGGAAGAGTGTCCGCCCACGCACCCTCGTGACCGAAAGCGGAAGCGTTATAACAACGCGGTTGATGTAGTCGTACGTCTTCACGACCCGACCGATCCAAGCACCGAACGTACGGCACCTCCGAGTTCTGCACACGTTCAGCCCGATGACGATCCCCGGACTCCGATCCAGCAAAGTGTCGGGATGAGTTCCACAAGACGACGGGCGTGGTGACGATGATGATGCTCCACCGACGCAGGGCTTCGCCTAAGCTCCGCGACGATATGACTTCTCCAGCGCAGGCTTCGCCTAAGCTCATGACGATATGACCGAAGTGGAATATGGTGGAAGGGGGCACCGCACACGGCTAAGGAAATCAACTTGTGTGTCTTGGGGTGCTCCCTGCCCCCGTATATAAAGGAGCCAAGGGGGAGGTGGCCGGCCAAGAGGAGGAGGCGCACCAAGGGAGTCCTACTCCTCCGGAGTAGGACTCCCCCAATCCTAGTTGGAATAGGATTCCTGAGGAGAGAGAGAGAGGGGGCGGCCCACCTTTCCTAGTCCTAATAGGACTAGGGGAGGGGGCGCGCGGCCACCTAGGGCTGGCCCTTCTCCTTTCCTCCAAGGCCCACTATGGGCCCATGTAGTTCCCGGGGGGTTCCGGTAACCTCCCGGTACTCCGGTAAATTCCCGATTTCACTCGGAACCTTCCGATGTCCAAATGTAGGCTTCAATATATCAATCTTTATGTCTCGACCATTTGAGACTCCTCGTCATATCCGTGATCACATCCGGACTCGAACAACCTTCGTGCATCAATACTTATAAACTCATTATGACCGCCATCGAAGCGTTAAGCGTGCGGACCCTACGGGTTCGAGAACTATGTAGACATGATCGAGACACCTCTCGGTCAATAACCAATAGCGGGACCTGGATGCCCATATTGGCTCCTACATATTCTACGAAGATCTTTTATCGGTCGACCGCATAACAACATACGTTGTTCCTTTGTCATCGGTATGTTACTTGCCCGAGATTCGATCGTCGGTATCCAATACCTAGTTCAATCTCAGCATCGCAAGTCTCTTTTCTCGTTCCGTAATACATCATCTCACAACTAACACATTTAGTTGCAATGCTTGCAAGGCTTATGTGATGTGCATTACCGAGAGGGCCGGAGATACCTCTCCGACAATCGGATGACAAATCCTAATCTCGAAATATGCCAACCCAACATGTACCTTTGGAGACACCTGTAATGTACCTTTATAATCACCCGATTCGTTGTGACGTTTGGTAGCACCCAAAGTATTCCTCGGCAAACGGGAGTTGCATAATCTCATAGTCATAGGAACATGTATAAGTCATGAAGAAAAGCACTAGCAACAAACTACACGATCAGGTGCTATGCTAATGGAATGGGTCATGTCAATCAGATCATTCAACCAATGATGTGATCCCATTAATCAAATAACAACTCCTTGTTCATGGTTAGGAAACATAACCATCTTTGATTAATGAGCTAGTCAAGTAGAGGCATACTAGTGACACTCTGTAGGTTTATGTATTCACACATGTATTATGTTTCCGGTTAATACAATTCTAGCATGAATAATAAACATTTATCATGATATAAGGAAATAAATAATAACATTTATTATTGCCTCTAGGGCATATTTCCTTCAGGTTATGGACCGGCGTAGGCGTGAGAGGTGGTGCACCGGAAGTAGAGGGCACATCAGGAGGATCATCGATAGCACGAGGACGATGAGTGTAGTAGTGAGGAAAGGGGGAGTGAGGGCGAAAAACTGGAGAGGAAGGTGGGAAGGGAGATGACGAGGGAGAGGAGGAGGAGGGAGGGGATGGTGGTACCGATGGTGTAGGGAGACTCCTCAGGGGAGAGGGTAGAACATGAGGCACAGAGGGAGATGTGTCGGGAAGGAGAAGGAAGGAAATATCTTCCACGGAAAAGCTCGAGGAGGAGGGACGCGGATAGTAAGAACGAGACTCATCAAAAGTCACATCACGCGAAATGCGCAGTCGGCGACCAACAGGATCGCAACAGCGATTGTCCTTGTGCTCATCACTGTAGCCAAGGAAAACACACTCAACTGACGGAGCAGTCAACTTGGTTCGTTCTCGCGGAGCAAGAAGAACATAGCGCACGCATCCAAACATACAAAGAGCGGAGTAGTCAGGAGAGCGACCAGAGAGACGCTCCATAGGAATACCACCCTTCAAGGCAGCCGATGGCTGAATGTTGATGAGGTGTGTGGATGCGGAAACGACCTCAACCCAAAAATGAGGTGGAAGAGAGGCGGCGATCATCATTGCTCGAGTCGTCTCAAGCAAGTGGCGATGTTTGTGTTCAGCAACACCATTCTGAGCATGGGCACCAGGGCAAGTGAATTGGGCAAGAGTGCCCTGCTCCGCAAGAAAACCACGCAACATGTGAGAGATATACTCTCCAGCTGAGTCAGCACGAAAGATACGGACATGTGTGGAAAATTGAGTGCGAACCATGGTAGGAAAACGCTTGTATATGGGGAGAACCTCGCTGCGAGATTTCATACAGTAAAGCTAAGTGTAGCGAGAGAAATTATCAATAAACAGAACATAGTAGCGATGACCCCCTTTCGAGTCAAAAGGAGCAGGACCCCATACATCAGAATGAACTAAGTCAAAAGGACGCTGAGATACAGACTCACTGGTAGGATAAGGTAACTCGGTCTGTTTGCCAAGCCTACAACCATCACAATGCAACGAAACATCACCAGAGACAGACCCTAAGACGCCTTGGTGTACTAACGAGGACAAACGAGAGCCACAGATGTGACCAAGTCGATGATGCCACTGCTGGAAGGACACAGAAGAGGAGGCAGCAAGAGCATGCGAGCTGGCGTATGTGGTAGTAGTGGAAGGAACACGAAGCCAGTCAACCCCCCAAAGGCCCTCAGACTCACGGCGCCGAGGGCCGCCGCCAACCGAGCTCGAAAAGGATGATCCCAACAGAACAAGAGTCGACATTAAGAATGACACGACAACCAGAATCAGTAAGTTGGGCAGCGGAAAAGAGATTCATGGTAAGACGAGGAACATGAGAAACACTAGGAACCGAGAAAGACGGAGTGGAAAGGATGCCACGACTAGCAACGGGAAGGGGTGTGCCATCGGCCGTGAGAACATTAAGAGGAAAATCAAGAGGTCGAAGAGAAGATAAAGCAGAAGAATCAGAAGACATATGAAAAGAAGCTCCAGAATCCAGAACCCACGAGGATGTACCTGACTGAGTAGGCTCCGGCGGGGGCGGAGTGGTGGTGGCTGTCACAACGGCAACAGAACCCGTTGAGGAAGAACCAGATGAGGCCAACATGCGCTTGAGCCGCACAATATCCTGGTCAGTGAGCGACGCGGTCGAGGAAGACGCACGAGTCCCACTAGATGAAGAGCGCTTCAGGTCTCTCCGCTTCTTGTGACAATCTGACTCTGGGTGACCTGGCATGTTGCAGTAGAAGGTGTGCGAGCGCGATCGACCCTCTCCTGAAGGAGGGTGACCCACCACCCCCTGGAGGTGTGGGTAGGAGCGGTGGAGTGGTGAGGTGAGTAGACGACACAGGAGCTCGAGCAGCAAGAACAGTGGGAACCACAAGCAGACCAGCAGACCGAAGACGTGTCTCCTCAGCACGAAGCTCGGCAAGCACCTTCGAAAAAGTAACATGACCACGAGCAAGCAGGTGAGCACGCCGAGGCTCAAACTCTGAGCGAAGGCGAGATAGGAACTCGTGGAGACGATGAAACTCCAAGTCGACCGCCGCAGGTCGACAACAGCGCAAGTACCACAAACCACAGCCGGAGAGAGTCAAGTCGACGCCAGATGGCAGAGCTCTGTGAGTAGAACTCATCAATAGAAGAGTCACCCTGCTGAAGAGCATGCTCCTGACGCACCACAGATAGGTAGAGAGCATCACCAGATGGTTGATATCGCTAACAAAGATAGGTCCACATCGCAGCAACAGTACCGAGACCCATGAACTCCGAAGCAAACTGAGGGAGGACACTCGCAGTGAGAACAGTAGCAGCTCGAGCATCATTATTGCACCATTGAGTGTAAGCAGACAGATCATCGCGGTACATAGAGAGAGCATCTGAATACGCTGATACCTGCTGATCATAAGCATCAACCGCAGCATCATCTAAAGCCTTGACGGCATCCCGGTCAGCCTGAGAAGCATCAGCAGCAAGGAGCGGCGGGACCGGTGGGATTGGGGCCACTGACGCAATTGGACATGGCGGACAAGGGACCTCGCCAGAGAGAAAACCCCAAAAAAAAGGCCACGCATATGGATACGCATGAAGCCCACAAACTCAGCATAGTTAGTGCCATCAAAGATCACCGAACAGCAAGGAACAGCAACATAGTCCGAAGAAGACATGACAAACTCTCTGTCTTTCTTTCTTTCTTTTGGAAGTCAACTGCCTGGATGACCCGATCTAGATCGAGCGAAGCAGGCAGAAATACGCATGCTCGCGGAGCTGGATCGAGAGGCGCTGGGTAGAGGCGCCGGCTACCAAGGCCGGATCGAGCGGCGCAGGTACCAGGCAGGAGCAGCCAACTTGGCTAGCTCCAACCCAAAGCCCGTGCAGCCCGGCCCCAAACCGCAACGAAGCAAAGGCCACAGCGGCTAAACGGGCAGGCGGACGGCAGCCGGATCCGGAGCAGAGCCGGACAAGACGGGCCGGTCTGGACAGCGGCCAGACGGAGCAGGCGCGACGGGGCAGCGGCCGGACGGCGCGGCGCGGCGGCCGGACAAGGCGCGGCTGGACGGCCGGAGACAGGCGAGCTAGGAACGTGAGAGGCACGGAGTTGCATCATGCGGAAAGCTAGCCTAGCATCTGATACCACGTTGGATAATCAGCAACTAACATTCACCGAAGGCGAGAGGGCAGTACATATACATGTATGGCAAAGAGCAGAGAACCCCTTATACACTGGGGATATACAGACAAAAGCCTATACACATCTAACAAATAGAAGAGTGCCGCTTCAAACTGACGCATGCCATTCTACAGAGACGCATACTCATTCTGCGTAACCGTTGGCCGGATCAATGCTCATTCTCTGTTGTCGAATGTACTCCCTCTCTCTCCAAACAAATGTAAGACGTTTTATAAGTCACTAACAAGGGAGTACAAATTATTTACCATGGGTACCTTTCTATTCTATTTAGATCGAAAAAAAAGAGAAAGGAAAAAGGCTCGATTATTTTTGTACAACAACAACTCGTATTTACGGAGTGTACAATTGCTTTTCTTTTTACAAGCTGAAAAAAAAAGCTGAGGGAAATTCGTGTATCGAGTCGCTCCAGCCCAGCCCAGCCCAGCCCATTACCAGCTACAGCAAGGTCCACGCAACCAGACCACACCAAAACCTCGAAAAAAAAAAACAGACCACACCACGCAGATCCATCCCCATCACTCTCTCTCGCCCCTCGCACCAGCGCCGTTCCCTCGCCGCCGGCCGCCGCCGCCGCCCACAGCAGAGCAGTACACCATGCTCCGCCTCCACAAGTATGTCCTCACCCAGCTGCTCCCTTCCTCCTCCGCCTCCATCTCCCGTCTCCACCGCCTCTTCTCCGCCGCCGCGCCCGCCGTTTCCCCCAACCCTAGCAGCTTCGCCGTGGAGGAGTACCTCGTCGCCACCTGCGGCCTCACCCGACCACAGGCCGCCAAGGCCTCCGCCAAGCTCTCCCACCTCAAATCCCCCGCCAAGCCCGACGCCGTCCTCGCCTTCCTCGCCGGTCTAGGCCTCTCCACCGCCGATGTCGCCGCCCTCGTCGCCAAGGACCCCAAGTTCCTCTGCGCCGGCGTGGAGAGAACCCTGGCCCCCGTCGTCGTCGGGCTCACCGGCCTCGGCCTCTCGCGTCCTGAGATCGCACGCCTCGTCTCGCTCGCCGGCGAAAAATTCCGCGGCAGATCTGTCGCCTCGAAGCTGGCCTACTTCCTGTCCCTCTTCGGATCCTACGACAACCTCCTCCGGGTACTCAAGCACAGCCCTAATCTCCTCGGATGCGACCTCGACAAGATTGTCAAGCCCAACGTCGCCTTCCTCCTGGAGTGCGGGCTAGGTGCTTGCGATATTGCCAAGCTGTGCATCTCTTCGCGATGGCTGCTCTCCACCAACCTGGAACGCCTCCGGGCAATGGTGGCATGCGCCGAAGGTATCGGTGTGCCACGTGGCTCTGGGATGTTCAGACCGATGTTGCGTGCTGTCGCATTCCTCAGCCAGGAGAAGATCACCGCCAAAGTGAACTACATGAAGAACACGTTCAGATGGTCGGATGCTGAGGTGGGCATTGCTATTTCTAAGGCTCCAAGTTTGCTGACGAGGGATAAGGAATCGCTGCAGCACAGGTCCGAGTTCCTCATCTCCGTGGTGGGGTTGGCACCAGCATACATTGCTTATCGTCCAGCAATGCTCATGTACAGCTTGGAGGGCAGGATCAGACCCCGATACTACGTTGTAAAGTTTCTCAAGCAAAATGGATTGATAGATCACGACCGAGACTTCTTTAATACAGTCATGGTCAGCGAGAAGGTATTTATGGAAAGGTTCATATGCCCTCACAAGAAAGCTGCACCGCATCTCGCCGAAGACTATGCAACCGCTTGCAGAGGGGAAGTGTCTGCCAGATCCATTTTTACATGAACCAAGACCGCTGTGAAAATGGGTATGTTCATTATGTCATTCAGAAGAGAAGAAAACATCGCACTGCTATGAGCTTGTTCTTCCTCGTGTCATATTGACAGTTTGACACACATATTGGAACTAAGAGAGTGAAATCAAGGCATCCTGCAAATTATTTGAAATATCGATGAGCAGTATTTCTGTATCTTTGTGTTCTGAAATGGCCATTGCAGTTCTCAATGCAATCCTCCATCTACCTTTCATGAAAGGATGTTCTCATTTTGGCCATGAAGATGATATGAAATCTCAAACTTCCCTGGGAGTAGTATTTCTGTTTCTCACTAGTAGTTTGTTTCAGTTTTCGTTTATTTGTCTCTTGTACTTTTGGTTGGCCTTCTGGGTGATAATTTTCTAGGGGAATCTGATCTCGAAACTGAATAGTTGAGTAGTAGGCTAGTAGCATTTCTGTTGAAAGCCTATTTGTGTATCACTATGTAAAGAGAAATTTCTAATGCCATGGTAATATAGTGGGTCTTATGTACTATCTATATTGATCGCAAGGGCATATTTATCCCTTAGCATATTTGTTTAGGGTAGTATAGTGGGTCTTATGTTCCGTCATTTTGCAAATTTTTATCTGGAAAGTCAGAATAGGAAAAGGAAAAAAGCCGAATGGGATTCCATGTAGTCTGGAATCTTGCAGAATTTCAAATATAGGAATTACGTACTATGTACCTCAGTCTTTGAACCAACCTGTGAGGATGGTGCACATTTGTTTGTTCCTGATGTGAGGCTATGGAAATTGGAAGAAATGTGATCTCTGGTGTGTGCGTGCAGTAAGGCAAAGGAGTGGCCCATGCTATACTGGCCAAGAGATGTGATTTGAAGATGAGCTGTGCGTCCGTTCTGTGGTGCTTGTAGAAATTATAGAAAAAAGATGAATGAAATGCAGGCGAGGGGAACAGGTTGATCAATGAAACAACTTACCACCAGGTGAGAAGGCGTGGAGGTTTTCTCAAGCAAAGAGTGGCTGCGCAACAGGAGCATGCTGATTTACTGAATGTGGACTGTGCTTTCTTTCTTCCAGGTGAAATGTGCTGAAAGTGGATATTGATGGTGCTTTTTTCTTCTTCCAGGAAAAGCGACAAAACATGGTGGCTATGGCTTTGCTGTACTATACATGATTCTGAAGGCCCTGTTAGTTGATGATGCCCTGAAGATTCAGTGACAAGTATGGCCTGACGATGGCGTAAGTTTTATTCAGGGAAGCTCCTACTTTTCTCTTTTTTGAATTTTGCAAGTTAAGTAATCCGTCTAGTATTGTACTACTATTGATGTGAATAAACTAGCATCTGGTACTTTAATCATTTTTTTCAATTTGCTGGATCTTCACTTGGATGTAAACAGTTTGTGCGAGTCAGACATGCATGTAAACAGTATGCATTATGCAAAATTTGTACTCTGAACTCTGAATTTGAGTCAGAGCTGAACATTAACTTGAATCTTTCAGACTCCATGTGTGAACTCTAAAACTTATTACCCAATTCAAGTGTCAATCTATGGTAAGCATTCAGAAATCTTTGAGGAGCCAGAGGTAACATCAATCTTGTTCTATACTTGAGCGTGTATGTGGACTTTTACTGTAGGGGAAGTATAGTGTTTACCAGCTCAATATATATTGTTGTGCACTTGGCTTCTGTTGCCAACTTTGACCTCATCTGATTGTTGTCGTTGCAGTGAGTGGCTGGCTTAAATCTCTTCCTGGTTCCTACCGGGGAAAGGAAGATTGCGACTGTCAGAGTTGCTGGGACACTTTGCGGGATCTGGAAGGCCAAAAGAATATGGCCTGTTTCGAGTTGCGACCCCAGTTGAGTGGTTTTTCACATTTGCTACTGGATTAACAAGCGTTGGAGCTGCTTGGTATGGTACAGGCGACGGAGGGGAAAAAGGGAGGCACCGCAACAGCGCGCAGAGCTCATGGGATCTGAAGCGTTCCAATCCATGGGATGAGGCAGGAGTCTTCTCTTTTCTGGGTGGCTGTATTTGGTATTGCTCCTCTTTTGTATCTCTTTCTCTTGGGCGCTGAGTCTGTCTCTACTATGAACCGGCTGGTTCATCGCCGGTTAATTTTCTGTTACTGATGTACAGTACTCCGTTATTACAACGAATACCTGAAAAAGAACATAACGACCAACTTTGCTTCCAGGATTGCAGAATAGGCTTAATAATTGCAAAATGCTGGAACCATGGCAATTCAGGTTACTCTGAAACTCTGAATCTACCTCCCTGACTTGCACCCAAGTGAACAAGCTACCTATAGTAAGTGAAAGATTTTTTGCATGTGATGAAAAGCAGCATTTGGATGCCATTGTACAGATAATACGCCTCTGCCCCCATTCATTGTTTGAAGGTGCAAACAAATTTGCCCTCTCATTTTTTCCTGTTTTAGCTTTTAAGAATAGGAGATAGATAGTCTGTCTATTCTTGTGCAATAAAGGAAAGCTCGACTATGCCATAGAAAGTGTTGTTGTTATACTGTCTGTACTTTATCCGCAAAACACATAAAAGAGCTCATTCCTCCTTGAGTTAACGGTTTGTATTCAGCAAGTTCATGTTCTTTATGAAGCAGGTGACTTGTGATGACTATTGGATGTCGTTCAATTGCTTTTCAACCATGCCCATCATCTTTTTGTGCTATGATGAAGCAGGTTGAGGATATTGTCCGTGCAGTGATATAGGCTTGCTTGCAGGAACCCGTGGCAGGTACTTCATAATCTAGAGACATTGTAAGTTCTCCCTTTTCGTGTCCAGTCACAAACATATGTTCCATTCTCACAGGAAAAATAGGACCTGCAGCTACCAAAACAAACTGTGAGCTGCATTAGTTTCAGTCACACCACTGAATTCATTGGTGCTCTCACTTCCTTTTTGTGAATTTTGTGGTTTGGTGAATTGTTGATTAGTTCACATGGCCTAAGCATGTTAGTGCAGAACTAAATATCTGTAGGGCATGGCCAGTATCTGAAAAACTTCCTCCAATGTTATAAAGGAGGCAAACTTTTATTCCGGGGCAGGTAAAGAAACTGAGGTGGCGTGTCGGTTTTTATTTATCGTGCTCAAATTCGTTGACGTGACCTGTCAGCATTGTTCTTCTTTCAGGCAATGGCTCTCAAAAGTTCATATTGTTGAATGTTTCTTTCAGGCAATGGCTCTCAAAGGTTCATATTGTTGAATGTAATTATAGATCACGTTAAAGCAATCAAAACGTTGCAGAATGCAGCGTACGCTTTTACAGCATTTATGTTTTATTGGTGTTTGGGTTTATATATTTACTGAATAAATAGCAAATATGACTGGTTGCTGCAAAGACTTCCTTCTTTCCTATTGCGCACCTCCAAAGTGCTAGCTTTGAATTGTAGGCTTATCTCAGCATGTTTATTATACTAATGATCCATTACTAATACAGCTGATCTTCTCAAGAACCGTACTTCATTCAGCTGCAAGACAAAGCAGATTGCTTTAGGTTCTTAGGTGCTATAGTATCGAATAAATATCCTATTAGTTTACAGGATCACATATTTTCTAGGTTTTTAATGTGGTTCATGATGAAACAGCTAGAGCTTATTCACTTATTTCCGAACGGACGGAGTATCATTTATACTAATTTATATTAATACTGATTTTGCGTGACCACTGATCATCCTCTGTACATCACTGATGCTACATGCCAGAACTAGTTTTTAGATTTCCTTTCTAGAGATACTTGTGCTTAGAATCAGCATATTGTCACCAGATATGCACTCCATTTACCCTTCTAAAAGAGAAAGGAGCAGGCATATTTGATAGCTGGAGACTCCTTGACAACATCCCAATTTCAAAATATCGATACAGTTATCATGTTCTTG
Source organism: Aegilops longissima (assembly GCA_021605205.1). Taxonomy (NCBI): domain Eukaryota; kingdom Viridiplantae; phylum Streptophyta; class Magnoliopsida; order Poales; family Poaceae; genus Aegilops; species Aegilops longissima. Next base: position 9,740,108 of record CM038681.1, read on the forward strand.
CAAATGAAATGCCTACTATTCTGATTGTTACCCGAAGTGTGCGACCGTTTTCAGGTAGTCCCAGGTTTTGGCCTTGCTGCACATTTGCGTCCCTTGTCGAATGCCATTAGATTTATGAGGGTGGGGTGATCCAATATGAGGCATTTTTTGTGTTCTTCAACATTTAAACGGTGCAAATCTTTTAATTTTTAAATAGACAAACATGAATGGCCATCATTAATACCATCCGCTTCGGTGCATTCTATCGCTGAGAATAGGGTGGTGTCACTGGTAGGAAAATTGCACACAAGAGAGATTGTTTTCTGAACCAAACTTTGGCAAAACCGCGGACAGGTACTTATGTCTTTCATGGAAGGAACTCTGAGTATCAGTGGATGTTTGGGGAGGAAGATCTTAAATCTCTCCCTGTTTATTTAATATGTTACACAATTCTGTCAGGGTGCATGGTCCGATAACACACTAAGCAGCGAGTGCATCAGGATTGGGTGATTATTCACGGTTTTGGTTTGATTTTAGCCAAATCAAATACTCCCTCGGTTCCAAAATATAAGGTGTATTTGTCTATTGATTGAAAAGTCAAATTTATTTAACTTCGACAAAGAGTTTAGGGTGAAAAATATCGGCATCCACAATACTAAATAAACAAAATATGTAGATTCATTTCATGATGAATCTGTTGGTACTAATTTGATATTATGGATTTTAATCTATTTCTCAATAAAATTTGGTTAAACTTAAAGAGGTTTGACTTAAAAAAAAACACTAACACTACACCTTATATTTTTAAAACATACGCAGTAAAAGAATTATGAAAATTCAGCAACACAAATGGCGCAACAAAGTTCGCCCTGCCTTTCTAGTCAATGATGATTCCTTGACTGCTACTCCCTCCGTTCGGAATTACTTGTCGTAAAAATGGATGTATCTAGATGTATTTTAGTTCTAGATACATTCATTTCGGCATAATAATTCAACGGAAAAAAGATTAAAAACAACTAATGTGGTTGTATTTTGTGTCACTTAAAACAAAGAATAATTAATTCAGTTGTCTTTTTTAGGAGAACCAAAAACTCTTCACTGCACTTCTCATGTTCGCCCAGCCCAGCCAGCCCAACCCTAGCTGCTTCGCCGTGGAGGAGTACCTCGTCGCCACCTGCGGCCTCACGCGACCGCAGGCCGCCAAGGCCTCCGCCAGGCTCTCCCACCTCAAATCCCCCGCCAAGCCCGACGCCGTCCTCGCCTTCCTCGCCGGCCTCGGCCTCTCCGGCGCCGACGTCGCCGCCCTGGTCGCCAAGGACCCGCAGTTCCTCTGCGCCAAAGTGGAGAGGACCCTGGCCCCCGTCGTCGCTGGGCTCACCGGCCTCGGCCTCTCGCCTTCTCAGATCGGGCGCCTCGCCTCGCTCCCTGGTGTCAATTTCCGCTGCAGATCCATCGTCTCCACGATGGAGTACTGCTTGCCCCTCTTCGGCTCCTCCGAGAGCCTCCTTCGGGTCCTCAAGAGTGGCTCCGTTCTCTCCTCCGACCACGAGCGGGTGGTCAAGCCCAATGTCACCTTCCTGCGGGAGTGCGGGCTAGGTGCTTGCGACATTGCCAAGCTCTACGTATTTAGGCCATCGCCGCTCAGCATCAGCACCGAACGCATCCGGACAGCAGTGGCCTGCGTCGAAGGTCTTGGTGTACCCCGTGGATCTCCGATGTTCAGACATGCGCTAAACGCTGTTGCATTCCTCAGCGAGGAGGAAATCAGCGCCAAAGTAGAGCAGTTGAAAAATATGTTCAGGTGGTCGGATGCCGAGGTGGGCATTGCTTTTTCTAAGGCTCCATCGTTGCTAACGAGGACCAAGGAATCGCTGCAGCACAGGTCCGAGTTCCTCATCTCTGAGGTGGGCTTGCAACCGGCATACATTGCTTATCGTCCGGCAATGCTCAATTACAGCTTGGAGGGCCGGATGAGACCCCGGCACTATGTTGTAAAGTTTCTCAAGGAAAATGGATTGCTAGATCATGACCGGGACTACTATGCTGCAGTCATGATCAGCGAGAAGGTATTCGTCGAGAAGTTCATATGCCCTCATAAGGATGCTGCACCGCACCTCGCTGATGACTATGGAGCAGCTTGCAGAGGGGAAATGCCCGCCAGGCTCATATTTGCATGAACCAAGACCTGTATGAAAATTGGTATGTTCATTATGTCATTCGGTTGAGAAGAAAGCATCGCACTACTATGACTTGTCCTTCCTCATATTGATACACATATTGTAACCAAGGGTGTGAGATCAGAGCATCCCTCAAGTATGCTTTGAAGTATGAATGAGCAGTATTTCTGCACACTCTGTATCTTTATGTCCTGAAATGGCCGTTGCAGTTTTCAAGGCAATCCTCAATCTATCTTTCCATGAAAGAATGTTCTCATTTTGGCCATGAAGATGATAGGAAGTCTCAAACTTTCCTTTGGATGGAAATTTGGACTTCTTTTGATCTAGGTATTCTAAGCAGGCCATTGTTGACTAGTAGTTTGTATCGGTTTTCGTTTATTTTCCTTTTCAGTTTTGGATGGCCTTCTGGGTGATACCTTTCTAGGGGCATCTGATCTCAAAACTGAATATTCGAGTACGTAAACAGCCTATTTCTAATGCCCTGGTATTTGTACTCTACTGGAGAAACAAACTGATGTGTGTATGCCATGGTGCTGAAAAACAGAGGACATTTCATACAACAAGGGAACTTATGGTATGGTAATCTGGTGCTGAAAAACAGAGGACATTTCATACAACAAGGGAACTTATGGTATGGTAATCTTAAAAAAGGTTGTGGCATTACCATGTTAATTTCTGCTGCATCTTTAGCTAATTTTATTCCATAATAACACTATCCGTATAGGTATTGAGGGCATCTTTATCCCTTAGAATATTTGTTTAGTAGGTCTTATGTACCATAACTTTTGCAAATTTCTATCTGGAAAGTAGTAAAAGGAAAAGGAAGAAAAGCCGGATGGGATGCCATGTAGTATAGAGTCTTGCAGAATTTCATACATAGGATTTACTATGTACCTCAGTGTACGAACCAACCTATGTGAGGATGGGTGCATATTTGTTTGTTCCTGATGTGAGGCTGTAGAAGTTGGTAGAAATGAGATCTCTGGTGTGTGCTTGTAGTATGGCAAAGGAGATTGGCAAAGGAGAGGTCCATGCTATATTGGCGAAGATATGTGATTTAAAGATCAGCTGTGCGTCCCTTCTCAGGTGCTTCTTGTAATTACAGAAACAAGATTAATGAAATGTCAGCGAGGGGATTGGGAATGGATCGATCATGAAGTGGCTTACCACCAGGTGAGATGATGTCGAGTTTCCCTCAAGAAAAAAGTGGCAATAGGAGCATACTGATTTACTGAATGTGGATGGTGCTTTCCTTCTTCCAGGTGAAGATGTGCTGAAACTGATGGTGTTTTCTTTTCTTCTTCCAGTAAACAAGATGAAACATGGCGGCTATGGCTTTGCTGTACTATACATGATTCTGAAGGCTTCTGTGACAAGTATGGCCTAATGATGTTGTGAATTTTATTCAGGGAAGCTCCTATATGTTTCTTTTTTTAATTTTGCAAGTTAAGTAATCCTTCAAGTATTGTACTATATATTTGAATAAACTAGCAGCGTCTGCTGCTTTAATCAATTTTGTATATTTTGGTGGATCTTCACTTGGATGTAAACAATCTGAACGAGCCACGCATGCATTTAAACAGTAAGCGTCATGTAAATTTTGTACTCTGAACTCTGAATTCGAATCAGAGCTGAGTGTTAGCCCTGAATCTTTCAGACTTCGTGGGTGAACTCTGAAACTTGTTATACCCAAGTCATGTGTGAAGCTATATAGTAAGTGTTTAAAAATCTTCCAGGAACCAAGATGAAACATGGCGGCTAGGGTGCGATTTGTTCTTCCAGGAGAGGAGACTGACGGCTGGGGTCAGCAAAGTTTGACCTTAAGAGGTGGGTTTGAGCGTGTATGTGGACTTTTACTGTAGGGCATGTAGAGTGTTTGCCAGCTCAATATATATTGTTGTGCAATTGGCCTCGGCTGATTGTTATTTCAGAAATCTCTTCCTAGCGACTGTTGGGGGATCCGGAAGGCAAAAAAATATGGCCTGTTTCGAGTTGCGACCCTAGTTGATTGGTCTTTCACGTTTGCTACTACTGCAAAATTCTGGAACCATAGCAATTTTGGAACATGCAATTCAGGTTACTCTGCGACTGGAAGTTATTTCTGAATCTATCGGGCTTAACCGGTGAAGTCTGATTTTTATTAAATTATCTAATGGGAGCTGCATTTTGACAAGCAAATTTCATCAGTAATGATGTACTAGTACTCTTCTTTCTCTATGGCAATACGTACAGGCAATGTTATTTAAACTCAACTTTAAAAAAACACAAACAAAAAAGAGCCTGTAATGATCAATTCAACAGTGGATTTAAATTATAGAAACAAGATGAATGAAATGCAGGCGAGGGGAACAGGTTGATCAATGAAGCAACTTACCACCAGGTGAGAAGACGTGGAGGTTTTCTCAAGCAAAGAGTGGCTGCGCAACAGGAGCATGCTGATTTACTGAATGTGGATGGTGCTTTCTTTCTTCCAGGTGAAATGTGCTGAAAGTGGATACTGATGATGCTTTTTTCTTATTCCAGGAAACACGACAAAACATGGCGGCTATAGCTTTGCTGTATTATACTGTTCTGAAGGCCCTGCTGGGTGATGATGCCTTGAAGCTTCAGTGACAAGTATGGCCTGACGGTGGCACGAGTTCTATTCAGGGAAGCTCCTACTTCTCTCTTTTTTGAATTTTGCAAGTTAAGTAATCATTCTAATATTGTACTATTGATGTGAATAAACTAGCATATGGTACTTTAATCATTTTTTGCTTCTTGTTGGATGTTCACTTGGATGTGAACAGTCTGTACGAGTCACACATGCATGTATATGGAAAGTTTGCACTCTGAACTCTGAATTTGAATCAGAGCTGAGCGTTAACTCTGAATCTTTCGGACTCCATGTGCGAACTCTGAATCTTATTATACCCTATTCAAGCGTGAAGCTATAGTAAGCACTTAGAAATCTTTCAGCAGCCCAGGTTTAACTCGAACCAGAGCAGAAAGTTAACAGCAATCTTACAACAAAGTTTGTAAGCTGTGCGCCCCCGCACAGAACGGCATGTTCTATGTTTGGTTGCTAGAAGCTAAAAGGTTAAACTTCTATGTAGATCCACTTCAGATGAGCCAAAGAGTATCAACATTTTCCATTATCACAACAACATCTGTATGATAAGAGTTCTTATGTTTTCAGAATATTGGAACTGGGCTTAACTAAATATGATGAGAAATCACTTTCTTATCCTATACGTCAGTGATTAGAGGATTTTGATTCTTCCACCATTTTCATAAATGTCCAATTTAGTGTATTAAAATAGGCATACTTTCATAAAGGTTCACCAAAAGCGAAATGTCATTTTTATAGTGTCACTGTCAGCGGATAGAACTGTTTTACCTTGAAGTGTAAAGCGTATGGTAGTATCTAAAAAATGTATTGAAGGCATGTGATGAACTCAAGTGCAAATGCTTGCCGGGGAGGTGAGTGCTTGAAGATATATCTTTAGATCTTGCAATCGAATCTTTTTGTTTCTTGCTTTATCACTAGTTTAGTTTATAAAAGAAAATTACAAAAAAAATGGAATTGAGTTTGTCTCATACGCTTCGTCTTTTCAATTTCTTTCGTGAGTATGATGGAAAGGAAAATTGTGCTCAAGTGCTAGAAGAAGAATGCTTTAAAATATCCATCTATACCTATACTAATTCTTGACTTCCTAGAAATTATTACGTTAATTAGATTTTACGAGCCGTTAATCTGGTGGGACTGAATTATTACGGTGCAGATCGATTCATAGAATAAAAAAACTAACGTATATCAATCGTGTATCACAGAACCCAACTCTTTTAATCTCTCACGTCTATCTGATTGAAATAAAGAGTCCACAAAAATCATGGGACTGAGATTCAATCTAGGTAAAAAAACCTGTCCACGCATGTTCAAAGAAAAACTGTCCACGTATTATGTAAAAAGAAAGGATTCAGCTATGTAAAAAAACTCTTTGAGTCATCCAGCGATGCTCTCCCTCAGCCGCCGCCTCTCGCCTCTTCTCTCTCGCTCTCCCTCTACCGCCGCCTCGCCTGTCTCTCTCTCTATCTCTCTCGCCCTCTCTCCACCGCCGCCTCGCCTCTCTCTCTCTCCCCCTTGCTTGCTCACAACGTTTCTAAAATCCCTTCCCTACAACGTTCTTTATATTGGTAGCAGGAATTTAGGTTAGGCCATTGAGGGAGTCCTGGACTAGGGGGTGTCCGGATAGCCGAACTATCATCTTTGGCCGGACTCCCAGACTATGAAGATACAAGATTGAAGACTTCGTCCCGTGTCCGGATGGGACTTTCCTTGGCGTGGAAGGCAAACTTGGCGATGCGGATATGTAGATTTCCTACCATTGTAACCGACTCTGTGTAACCCTAACCCTATTCGGTGTCTATATAAACCGAAGGGTTTTAGTCCGTAGGACGAACAACAATCATACCATAGGCTAGCTTCTAGGGTTTAGCCTCTCTGATTTCGTGGTAGATCTACTCTTGTACTACCCATATCATCAATATTAATCAAGCAGGAGTAGGGTATTACCTCCATCGAGAGGGCCGAACACAGGTAAAACATCGTGTCCCTTGTCTCCTGTTACCATCTGCCTAGACGCACAGTTCGGGACCCCTACCGAGATCCGCGGTTTTGACACCGACATTGGTGCTTTCATTGAGAGTTCCTCCGTGTCGTCACCGATAGGCCCGATGGCTCCTTCGATCATCAACAACGACGCAGTCCGGGTGAGACTTTTCTCCCGGACAGATCTTCGATTCGGCGGCTTTGCACTGCGGGCCAATTAAGCAGCCATCTGGAGCAGATCGAAGCTACGCCCCTGGCCATCAGGTCAGATTTGGAAGCTTGAACTATACGGCCGATGTCCGCGGAGACTTGATCTTCGATGGATTCGAGCCACAGCCGAGCGTGACGCACTGTCTCGATGGGTACGATTAGCTCTGCCGCCAACGAGTGCCACGGAGGCCGCACGATGCCCGCTCCGACCCTTAATCCGGGCGGTTCCCCGATCGAGGACGAGTGGTTGGACACCGCCTCGGGGGCTACAATCTCAACGGCGATTGAGCCGAACTCCATCCCTGTCCTTTGCGAAGACCGTGACTCCAAGGTGTCGGACTCCTCTCCGGACTCCGAACCCTCCGCGCCCCTGCCAATCGAATCCGACTGGGCGCCGGTCATGGAGTTCACCGCCGCGGACATCTTTCAGCACTAGCCCTTTGGCGACATCCTGAATTCACTAAAGTCTCTCTCTTTATCCGGAGAGCCCTGGCCGGACTACGGTCAGGAAGGTTGGGATGCGGACGATGAAGAAATTCAACGCCCACCCACCACCCACTTTGTAGCCACTGTCGATGATTTAACCGACATGCTCGACTTCGACTCCGAAGACATCGACAGTATGGACGACGATGCTGGAGACAACCAAGAACCAGCTCCTACAGGGCACTGGAAGGCCACCTCGTCATAGGACATATACATGGTGGACATCCCAAAAGATGGAACAGCGGAGGATGACCCCTCCAAGAAACAGCCCAAGCGCCGACGTCAGCGGCGCTGCTCTAAATCTCGCCACAGCAAAAACGGCGATTCCGGCACGGGAGACAATAACACCCCGGACAGTGCCAAAGATGACCCCCTCCAGCAGGACTCAGCGCAGGAGGAGGGAGAAGCAAGTCCGCACGACATTGCGGCAGAAAGAGAGGTAGAGGACGATAATTATGCGCCTCCCTCCAAAGACGAGGCAAGCCTCGACGACGACGAATTTGTCGTGCCTGAGGATCCCGCCGAACAGGAGCGTTTCAAACGCAAGCTTATGGCCACGGCAAGCAGCCTCAAGAAAAAGCAGCAACAGCTTAGAGCTGACCAAGAACTGCTAGCTGACAGATGGACTGAAGTCCTTGCAGCCGAAGAGTATGAACTCGAACGCCCCTCCAAAAGCTACCCCAAACGCAGGCCGTTGCCTCGATTAGAGGAGGAAGCACCCAAGTCACCAGCGCACGACATGGCAGACCGGCCACCCCGTGGCCGCGACAGAGAAGCCTCTCGGCCCTCCGCTCAAGCCACACCCCGACGCCGCTCAAAAATTACCAAGGCACGGGAAAACGCGCCGGACTTGCGAGATATATTGGAGGATAAGGCAAAACATACAAGATCGATCTACGGATCGCGTGGGCCAACGACTGGGATGATTACCGTCCACGCGGATCAGACAAACCGGTGGGCGAACAAGAGACAAAGCTCATATGAGCTACGTCATGATATAGCCCAACTGAGGCGCCAAGACACCCACTATACTTCACGGATGAAGTAATGGATCATCAAATCCTCGAGGGCTTCAAACCCGTAAACATCGAATCATACGATGGTACCACAGATCTTGCGGTGCGGATCGAGGACTATCTCCTCCATATCCACATGGCCAGCGGTGATGATCTACATGCCATCAAATACCTCCCACTCAAGCTTAAAGGACCAGCTCGGCATTGGCTCAACAGCTTGCCAGCAGAGTCAATCAGTTGTTGGGAGGACCTGGAAGCCGCATTCCTTGATAACTTCTAGGGCACATATGTGCGACCACCAGACGCCGATGACCTTAGCCATATAATTCAGCAGCCAGAAGAATCGGCCAGACAATTCTGGACGCGGTTCCTAACAAAGAAAAATCAGATCGTCGACTGTCCGGATGCAGAGGCGCTAGCAGCCTTCAAACACAACATCTGCGACGAGTGGCTAGCCCGGCACCTAGGACAGGAAAAGCCGAAATCCATGGCAGCCCTCACCACACTCATGACCCGCTTTTGCGCGGGAGAGGACAGCTGGCTAGCTCGAAGCAACAACTTGGCCAAACACCCTGGTAGTTCGGATACCAAGGACAGCAATGGCAGGTCGCGTCGCAACAAGCATAAACGCCGCATTAACGGTGATAATGTTGGAGATATGCCCTAGAGGCAATCATGTATGATGATATTTCCTATGTGTTTATGAATAAAGATAGTCCTTGGACATTATCAATGATGTGTATCAGCAAGTACGTGACTTGTTTGTGGGACTATACATTGTATGATGACTGTCCTAAAAGGTCCCTAGTCGAAAGGGCTGTGTGGACGCGCAGCCGACTAGACTAGCATATGACACGGTCGATGGCTCGGTCTCACTAGCCATGGAGCATTGGATGCTAACCGGATAATATGGACTTGGAAAGGTCTGGTCGGATTCGACATAGTCGGATCCGAGTCGAGATAAGGTCCGAGTCGGACAGACCCAACTATGAGACGCAGCAATATGTCATCTGTGAGTCTCTAGTACAACATACGTTCTATGTCCTAAGACATGAGCTGACGCATGTACTCGAGATGGTGATAGACTTTCTTTGGGCCGACCAAACGCTACTCCGTGGTGGGTAGTTACAAAGGTAGGTTTCGGTTTGTCCAATCCCATGCTGCGAGACATGGTCGAGCAAGATGGGATTGCCCTCCGATCGGAGAGATATACTCTGGGCCCCTCGTGTGATCGACCAGGAATAGCATGGCCATGCGACAAGGATTATGAGATAATCCGGATTATGGTCGGTATCACCGAACGAGAAAGAGGTCGGGCTAGCACAAGGATGACAGTCTCGCCTTGAGCCCGACAACATATATCGTGTGGCAAAAGGAATGGAAGTATGATGTACAACCGCCTAACCAGCTTCGTCTGCTCGCTTGGTGGTCGGCACGCCTTGCTAGAGGCCGCTACCAACCGTACAGGTCGGAGGTGATCCGAACTGTGACCAAGCTGACTTGAACCTAAGGGTCGGCGCAAGGGAAGGAACCTATGAGGTCAGTTCGTAAGGACACGGGTCGGATGTGATCCGAACTGGACTAGGAACGTGACCGAGTAGACTTTGGGCTTTAGGGTCCGTGCGAGGCCCAAGTGTTGAGCTCGCGACGGACGCCTATATAAAGTGGAGGTGCGGCACACTCGCGATGGCTTTTTGCCCGAGGGGTGCGAGATCGCTTTGGCCTCAGGAGGCAGATCACTTCGGCCTCGGGAGGTTGATCGCCGCCTCGGGAGCCACCTCCACTCGCCCGATCGTGTGATCGGACCTAGCAGTCCGCCGCACGGTGTTCCTCCCGCACGCGCGGATACCGTTAGAGGCGGTGCACTTGCGCCGCTCCGGCGAACTCGTACGTGGGATCGGACGACCGGGCACTCGAGGGAGATCGAACGAGGAGGAGACGATCCACTCGGACGCGCTGCCCCAACTCTTCTTCCGCTGCACGGCACTGCGCGTCTAGTGGTAACGAACTGTGATCCATCTCCCGTAGCATGTTCCTGGATGTTCTGCACGTAGGAATTTTTAATTGCAGTCGACGCACCCTACCGTAGAACCCAACAGTGGTATCAGAGCCTCTGTTATAGGATTTGGATTCAGATCGTATGCATATTAGATATGTGGAGGCGGCAAATGAGATCTGTTGTCCTTGAAGAGATCGGCTATGTGCACAGTTGATGTGATCAACTGCACATGGGGATTGTTGAGGCTATGTTTTCTGTAAATCGGGACCGCCGTGTGCGTAGCGCCGTGTATTTCGTACCCAACACACAAACCGGTAGAATGCGATTCTATGCATAACTTTGTTTTGCAGGTTTGATGTGGATAGTATGGCTCATGTGTATGTGATGCATGTGTGTAATTTATACGTGGCCTGCGTGTCATGTTTGTCAGCCGGCAGGAGCCAAAGTGCTGTCATTATATTGTATAACGACCTGCGTGTCGACTTGTCACTCTATGTAAAATTCATTACTAGTTGTAGTAGTTGGATAATAGAGATCAGGTTGGCGGCTTGGCATCCCGGCGTGACAAACAAGATGGAGTTCGTAGATGGTCATCGGAGTTGGAGCCGACCTAGAACAACGTCCATGAAGGAGCCATACTATTTCACAATATGTGTTATATTTGTGATTGTTATGCTTCTTTGTTTCTATGCATGTTAAAATGATAGAATGATCCCTCATGAATATCAAGCGAATTGCCATCCCCGATGTTGCACCTTCGCACGTCAAGTACGTCTAGTAGTGGGCTCATAAAATTGGGGTGCTGCTGGGTGTCCTTGAACTGAAGGGTTCGTGTCGGACACGGACATGCACTGCATCAGGTTAACTTGACAAGGCTATCAAAACGGTTTTGGGCCTTGTGGCAAAGAAGGTTGGGAGCCGGGTATGAGATACCTTCCCGATCGACAGGAGTCGTATAGAGATACGATTAGCAAGGAGTTGCTTACCGGATAGGTATGTTGGCTAGCAGTGATGCTAAAGCTCACTAGTCGCATGCGCTAGTCGGATCCTGAATCACTGAGAGTTTGCGGAGGGATGCTGACTTCAGTGGGAGTATTTCTGTTTAGGCTAGAATTACTCTACATAAACACATTGCTTAGTGATTGCATATTCTCTGTTGTAGATCAATGGCACCACCTGCTCAACCCAACTTTGCATTGAAATCAATTCTGGAAAAGGATAAACTGAATGGAACAAACTTTACCACCTGGTATAGAAATCTGAGAATTGTTCTCAAGCACGATAAAAAGGAACATGTTCTAGAGGATCCACTTCCAGAGGAACCTGCTGATAATGCTAGTGCCACAGCTAAGAATGCCTACCAGAAACTCGTTGATGAATCAACAGAGATCAGCTGTCTGATGCTGGCTTGTATGGAGCCCGATTTGCAATAGCATTTCAAAAATATTGAGGCTTACGATATGATCGAGAGTCTCAAGAGCATGTTTCAGACATAGGCTAGGACCGAAAGGTTCAACGTCTGGCGATCCTTGATGGATTGTAAGCTGAAGGAAGGTGATCCACTGAGCCCACATGTGATCAAGATGATCGGATATGTGCAAGCTTTGGATCGTTTGGGCTTCCCGCTCTTGGATGAGCTGGCTACTGATGCTGTTCTGGGTTCTCTTCCGCCCAGCTATGGGACGTTCATCTCGAACTATCATATGCATGGCATGGATAAGAAGCTCACTGAATTGCATGGGATGCTCAAGGTGGCAGAGCAGGATATTAATAAAGGCACGCATCAAGTGTTGATGGTGCAGAAATCGGCTAAGTTCAAGAAGAGTTGGTCCAAGAAAAAGGCTAAGGCAAAGGGCACGGAGATGGTAACCTCTACCGCTGCGCCGAAGTCTGGACCGGACTCGAAGACCGTTTACTATCACTGCAAGGAGACCGGTCACTGGAAGAGGAACTGTAGCAAGTGGCTTGCAGAGCATGGCAAGAAGGCGGAAATGCTTCTTCGTGCAAAGGTACACTTGTTGCATATGTTATAGACATTTACCTTGCTGACATACCTAGTAGCTCTTGGGTATTTGATACCGGATCGGTTGTTCATGTTTGCAACTCGATGCAGGGGCTGGTAAGAACTAGGCATGTGGCACAAGGGGAGATTGACATCAGGGTCGGCAACAAAGCAAGAGTTGCTGCGTTGGAGGTCGGCACGATGCAGCTCCAGCTCCTTCCGGATTCATTATGAAATTGAATAATTGTTATTACATTCCTGCACTTAGTCGGAACATTATTTCTGCCTCATGTTTGATGAGTCAGGGTTATGAATTCAATTTAAAGGACAATGGTTGTTCGATATTTTTGAATGGTATGTTCCACGGCTATGCACCCATTGTTGATGGGCTATTTATATTGAATCTAGAACAGGAACCGGTCTATAACGTAAATGTCAAGAGGCATAAGCCTAATGAGATAAATCCGACATACTTCTGGCATTGCCGGCTTGGACACATTAGTCTGAAACGCATGAAGAAGCTCCATGATGATGGGCTCCTAACCCGTCCGACTTGGATCATTCGAGACATGTGAATCATGCTTGCTCGGCAAGATGACTAAGTCTCCTTTCACAAAGAGTTGCGAGAGGCGTCCGAGCTATTGGAACTTATACATAGTGATGTGTGTGGTCCAATGAGCACAACCGCCAGAGGTGGCTATCGATGCCGTGACTTTTACCGACGACTTGAGTAGATATGGATATATCTATTTGATGAGGCACAAGTCGGAGACTTTTGAAAAGTTCAAAGAGTTTCAGAACGAGGTTGAGAATCAGCTCGGCAAGACTATAAAGCTTCGCGATCTGATCGTGGAGGTGAGTACATGAGCCAGAGTTCGATGATCATCTGAAAAGTCGAGGTATAGTACCTCAGCTCACACCTCCGGGTACGCCATAGAGAAATGGCGTGTCAGAACGGAGGAATAGGACCTTGTTGGACATGGTCCGGTCTATGACGAGCAAATGGGATTTACCCTTGTCATTTTGGGGATACGCTCTAGAAACTGCAGCTTTCGCACTTAATAGGGTACCATCAAAATCCGTAGACAAGACACCGCATGAGATGTGGACTGGGAAGAGTCCCAGTTTGTCTTTTCTAAAGATTTGGGGTTGTGAAGCATTTGTCAAGCGACTTATGTCAGACAAGCTTACACCCAAGTCGGATAAATGCATATTCGTGGGATATCCGAGGGAAACCTTGGGATATAGCTTCTACAACCGGGAAGAGAACAAAGTGTTTGTTGCTCGGACCGGGGTTTTCCTTGAGAAAGAGTTTCTCAGTCGGGAGGCCAGTGGGAGGACGGTTCGACTCGAAGAAATTCGAGGACCACTCGGGGACGGCTCGGCTGGTGATGAGATCATACCGGAGTCAGTCAGGGAACCTGTAGTGGAAGCGGCACCGGAACCACGAAGGTCGGAGAGATTGCGCAGAGTGCGTGATGTATTGTTGCTAGAAAGCGGCGAGCCGCCACGATGCGAAGCGATGGTGAGCCCAGATTCGAGGCATGGCTAGAGGCCATGAGATCCGAGTTAAAGTCCATGGATGAGAATCAAGTCAGGACTTGGTTGATCCGCCACCGGCGAATCGCCATTGGTTGCAAATGGGTCTTTAAGAAGAAAACCGATGTGGATGGAAATATTCAGATCTACAAAGCTCGGCTTGTCGCTAAAGGTTATGGACAAGTTCAAGGAATTGACTACGACGAGACTTACTCGCCGGTAGCGATGCTGAAGTCGGTGAGGATCATACTAGCTATAGCTGCATATTTCGATTACGAGATATGGCAGATGGATGTCAAGACGGCTTTCCTTCACGAAAATTTAACCAAGGACGTGTATATGATACAGCCCGAGGGTTTTGTCGATCCGACTAGCACTAGTAAGGTATGCAAGCTCAAGAGATCCATTTATGGGTTGAAGCAAGCATCTCGGAGTTGGAACATTCGTTTTGATGAGGTCGTCACTGGTCTCGGTTTCATCAAAAGTGAAGAGGACTCTTGTTTATACAAGAAGTTAAGTGGGAGCTCGATAGTGTTTTTGATCTTGTATGTGGATGACATACTACTGATCGGAAACGATGTTTCGATGTTAAACTCGGTCAAGGAATCATTGAATGGCAAGTTTTCGATGAAAGACCTTGGTGAGGCAGTCTATATTTTAGGCATTAAGATCTATAGAGATAGATCGAGGAGGCTGCTCGGCTTAAGCCAGAGCACGTACATAGATAAAGTGTTGAAGCGGTTCAACATGAGTGAGGCGAAGAAAGGGTTCTTGCTGCTCTCACATGGTATAAGGCTAAGCGAGACTCGAGTCCTTCGACATCGATGAGCGAAGCAGGATGAGTAGGATTCCGTATGCCTCAAAGAATCGGATCCATCATGTATGCCATGATATGTACAAGGCCTGATGTTGCTTTTGCAATAAGCCTAACAAGTAGATACCAGGCCAACCCGGTGAGAGTCACCGGGCAGCGGTAAAGACTATTTTGAAGTACCAAAAGGACTAAAGAGATGTTCCTAGTTTATGGAGGTGAGGAAGAGCTCGTCGTAAGGGGTTACGTCGATGCTAGTTTCCAAACCGGCAGAGATGATTGTCGATCACAGTCTGGATTCGTATGCGTCTGAGCGGAGGAGCAGTGTAATCGGATGAGTTCCAAGCAGGATACGGTGGCGATTCTACCACAGAAGCCGAATACATTGCGGCTTGTGAAGCTGCAAAGGAAGGTGTTTGGATCCGGCATTTTCTGGATGACCTTGGTATTTTCCTAGCCTCGGTGAAACCGTTGGACCTTTATTGTGATAATTCTGGTGCCATCGCACAAGCCAAGGAGCCGAGGAATCACCACAAGGTCAGACACATAGACCGAAAATATCACCTGATACGAAAGATCGTAAAGAATGGTGATGTAGAGTTATGCAAGATTCACACGGATGCAAATGTTGCAGATCCGTTGACTAAGCCGCTTCCACAACCCAAGCATGAGGGGCACGTTAGAGCTATGGGCATTCGATGTCTATTTGATTGACTCTAGTGCAAGTGGGAGACTGTTGGAGATATGCCCTAGAGGCAATCATGTATGATGATATTTCCTATGTGTTTATGAATAAAGATAGTCCTTGGACATTATCAATGATGTGTATCAGCAAGCACGTGACTTGTTTGTGGGACTATACATTGTATGATGACTGTCCTAA
Organism: Aegilops longissima; assembly: GCA_021605205.1. Taxonomy (NCBI): domain Eukaryota; kingdom Viridiplantae; phylum Streptophyta; class Magnoliopsida; order Poales; family Poaceae; genus Aegilops; species Aegilops longissima. Next base: position 9,755,801 of record CM038681.1, read on the forward strand.
AAGGTCCCTAGTCGAAAGGGCTGTGTGGACGCGCAGCCGACTAGACTAGCATATGACACGGTCGATGGCTCGGTCTCACTAGCCATGGAGCATTGGATGCTAACCGGATAATATGGACTTGGAAAGGTCTGGTCGGATTCGACATAGTCGGATCCGAGTCGAGATAAGGTCCGAGTCGGACAGACCCAACTATGAGACGCAGCGATATGTCATCTGTGAGTCTCTAGTACAACATACATTCTATGTCCTAAGACCTGAGCTGACGCATGTACTCGAGATGGTGATAGACTTGCTTTGGGCCGACCAAACGCTACTCCGTGACTGGGTAGTTACAAAGGTAGGTTTCGGGTTTGTCCAATCCCATGCTGCGAGACATGGTCGAGCAAGATGGGATTTGCCCCTCCGATCAGGAGAGATATACTCTGGGCCCCTCGTGTGATCTGACCAGGAATAGCATGGCCATGCGACAAGGATTATGAGATAATCCGGATTGTGGTCGGTATCACTGGAGCGAGAAAGAGGTCGGGCTAGCACAAGGATGACAGTCTCGCCTTGAGCCCGACAACATATATCATGTGGCAAAAGGAATGGAAGTGTGATGTACAGGTTCGCCTAACCAGCTTCAAATGCTCGCTTGGTGGTCGGCACGCCTTGCTAGAGGTCGCTACCAACCGTACAGGTCGGAGGTGATCCGAACTGTGACCAAGCTGACTTGAACCTAAGGGGTCGCGCAGCAAGGAAGGAACCTATGAGGTCAGTTCAGTAGGACACTGGTCGGATGTGATCCGAATGGACTAGGAACGTGACCTAGTAGACTTTGGGCTTTAGGGTCCGTCACGAGGCCCAAGTGTTGAGCTCGTGACGGACGCCTATATAAAGTGGAGGTGCGGCACACTCGCGATGGCTTTTTGCCTGAGGGGTGCGAGATCGCTTTGGCCTAAGGAGGCAGATCACTTCGGCCTCAGGAGGTTGATCGCTTGACCTCGAGGAGCCACCTCCACTCGCCCGACTGTGTGATCGGACCTAGCAGTCCGCCGACGGTGTTCCTCCAGCCAGCGGATACCGTTAGAGGCGGTGCACTTGCGCCGCTCCGGCGAACTCGTACGTGGGATCGGACGACCGGGCACTCGAGGGAGATCTAACGAGGAGGAGACGATCCACTCGGACGCGCTGCCCCAACTCCCCTTCACCGGTAGGGTGGTCAAGCCGGAGGTCCTCAAATCCCTCCGTTATTTCATCCACCATCACCTTAGCATATCCTTCTGGAATCGGCTGGCAGTGAAAAGTTGAGTCAGGTTTAGTAGGATAAACAGAGCCAACAGCCGCCTTAACCTTCAAATTGCTCCATTCCGCCATAAGGTGGAAATTTTGAGACTCCGTGATAGCATCCACGGGATAGCTGGCAGGAGCCGTCAAGGCATGCTCCGGCTGAAGCAGCTCGGTGGAAGCCACGCTGCTTCTCCGCTGAGATGGCGGGGTAACTTCGGGGGAAGCTTCGGCAGGTCATTTGCTGCGATCTACTGCTTCTCGTTCCTCTTCTCGTTCCTCTAGCCCCATTACCCTTTCGTGCAGCGCCTGCATTTGGCTCTGCTCCAGTTTCTTCCTCCTCTCATGGGTTTTGTAACCCCTGCGTCCGAAATCCAGCCTTCCACGAAAGGGAGCTGGCGTGCCTCGTGTCCGTCTAGGGTGCTCGGGATTCCCAAGGGCCATTGTGAGCTCGTCCTTCTCCCATGTCTCGAACGAACTTCCCTTGTTGCGCTGCTTGATATATTGCTTTAGCCTCTTGACTGGTATGTCCAATTGCTCGTCCGTCCAAATGCACTTCCACGATCTGAGGGTCCAAGGTTCCGCCACCGCGAAGAACCAAGTCCGGCACGGTCTGGCCAGTTCATTGTCTCCGGTTCGATCCCTTTATCAAGCAGATCATTCTCAGCCTTGGCCCACTTAGGCGGGCTATGAGGTAGCCACCGACCCCGTGCGATGGTGAAGCTTCTTCTTTGCAGCATTTTGCTTGTTTGTCGCCGTCATCTTTTACTCTTTCCGATGTCCGTGGGCCACAAATGCGGGCCAGTCATCTCGATCTTCTCATATTTGCCCTTGAATTCTGGTGTCTCTTTTTATCGACAAACTTATTCAGGTCTTTCTACCAATGCTGAATAGCTCGCCATCTTCTTAAGAGCAAAAGACTTGATTAATGGCTCTATAACTGGCTTCTCCGGATCATCCTCTGGCGGGAGGGTGAAATTTGACTTCAGCTCAGTCCAAAGATCATTTTTCTGCAGATCATTGACATAAGACACCTCAGGCTCTTCGTTCTTAGGCTTATACCATTGCTGGATGCTTATCGGGATCTTGTCCCTAACCAGAACCCCGCACTGAGCAACAAATGCCTTCTTTGTCCGGATGGGTTCAATCGGTTGGCCGTCGCGCGCGATTTCTATGATCTCAAACCTTTCATCCGAGCTCAACTTTTTATTCGGGCCTCGTCTCTTTACCGAAGTTGTGCTCGATCCGGAGGGCTAGAAAAAGGAAGAAAGACGAGAATTAATTAATATGTGTACATACCAAAACAATGAATGCATCAATTAGCTAGTCAGCACAGGCTTAACTAATATATATACCTAGCCGGACTCAGTTGGGTGATCACCGGAGCAGTCCTCATGGTCTACTTCTTCACCCTCTCCTTCTTCCACCGGCATTGGGTCATCGGAGCCATCATAAGCATAGCCAGCTGCTTCTTCACCCTCTCCTTCTAGACCATCGCCGTCGTTGAGAAACATCATCGAGTTGATCGCATCACTTCCTTCTGCGATTATGTGCCTCAACAACGCTTCTTGTGCTTCGTCTCGGGGCGGGGTGTCCATAGTTTCTACAAATATTTACAACATGGCAATTATTATTCAAACATGACAGATATGGATATATTAGTGGCAAACGTAGAACTAGCTAGCTAATCACAATAAGGAATCATATTAATTAGTGGCCTCGACGCTGCTTCTCTAGGGTTTCGGGTGGCCTCGACAACGGTTCAAGGGTTAGGGGATGGCCTCAAGAATGCTTCAAGGAGGGGGTAATATCGACCCCCCCCCCCCCACGTGTTGAAGCTATCGGGAGGGGGTATATCGACAACAACAACAACGACACTACATCTATGTCCCACAAGTGGCGTGGGCATCGGCGCCAGCGTCACTTGTGGGACGTGGATGTAGTGTCCCATTACCGACGACCACATGTATCTCACACCGACGATACTTGCTATTTAATTAGGGTTTCCTCTACCGCTCGGCGACCCTCTATGACCCTCGTTCCCAATAAAAAAAAAGAGGAAGAAGAAGAAGAAAAAAAGAGGAGAAGAAAGAATAGAGGAGAAGGACTCCTCTAGTCTTTCTTCTCCTTTTCCTTCTTCTTCTTTTTTATCAAGGTCGAGGATCGCCGAGGTCGACGGTCAAGGGTCGAGGATCGCCGAGCGGTCGAGGTCAAGGGTCGAGGATCGCCGAAGGTCGGGAGGTTGCCTAGTGTCAAAGGATTCAACAAAACCATGTCTTCATCATTAGGCTAGTAGCAAGTGCATGATGGTGCGAAGCTCTCAAAGTTATTTTGGAGCGGAGTCCCAGATAGGACAATTAGCTTTTTGGTACAAAGTTCAGCAAGAACCTTCCGAATATCGTTATTTGGAAGGCCTTTGCTGAAATTGCATAAAAAGGCAAATTATCCTATCCGGGACTCCATTCGAAATAACTTTGAGGACTTCGTACCATCATGCTCTGGTTACTTCCGGCTAATGATGAAGCCATGGATTTATTCAATACTTTGACACTAGGAAACCTCTCTCGACCCCTCGAACCCTCGACGACCCTGGAACCCTTTGACACTAGGAAACATCTCTAGACCCCTTCTTATATTTTCTTCTTTCCTATCCTTCTTTTTCTAAAATTGTAACTTTTGCATATATAAAACTTTTCTAAAATTGTAACTTTCTATATATGAACAAAAAACTTTCTATCAACCAAAAAAACATCACATACATCACATACACATATACATTATAGCCACATACACATATACATCACATATGAAAAAAAACTAATAAAATAAAAAACATATTGCAACATATGAACAAAACATATAGCCACATACATACACATACATTTTATATATATATATATATATATATATATATATATATATATATATATATATATATATATATATATATATATATATATATTTCCTACAAGCAGTGGTAGTTACCACCACTTGCGTTTTGTATGTTGTATGTAGTATCTGTCAAAACCGAGAGTATGTACGTGTAGTATGTAGTATATAACAATGATTAGGTAGTATATATACTAATTTTTAGGTAGTATGTACCTTTTTGAGTATGCTCTTTTTACGTACAAATATGTACGTATTTTACAAATATAACAAAACTATGGGCTCATATGCAATTTTTCATGTAACTTGCTTTGAAATATCTTAAATATAGTATATGAACATATTTAAAATAATAAAATTGTATATATAGTACCATATGGTAGTATATGAGACATGTGGGTAACTACCACGGGTGGTAGGATGGATTTTCCCTATATATATATATATATATATATATATATATATATATATATATATATATATATATATATATATATATATATATATATATAAAAAAAAAATTAAACAAAAAAAACAGGGGCGTGGCGGCAGCGGTGGCGCCCGGTGGGGCAGGCAGGCGGCGAGGCAGGGCAGGTGCTCACGAGGTGGCGGGGCCAGCGGGGCGGCGTCGGCGGGGCGGCGCGGCGTCGGGCAGATGGCGTCGAGGGCGGCGATGGCACCGGGCGGGCGGACGGCGTCGGGCGTGGCGCGAAGCGCGGCAGCGACGGCGGGCTCGAGGCGGCGGACGGCGTCGGCATGGGCTCGGGGCACGGGCGACGACGACGGTGGCGGGCAGCTGGCGGCGCCGAGGAGGTCCGCGGCGTCGTCGGGGGGCAAATGCGCGATGAAACTGAAAATTTTCACAAGTGTTGCTTGTATACACTGAGCATTGGTCCCGGTTCGTGGCACAAACCGGGACTAATGCCTCCCTTTAGTCCGGTTGGTGCCACCAACCGGGACCAAAGGCCTCTTTTCAAGAGAAGAAGGGCGGAAGCGGCGACCTTTGGTCGGTTGGTAGCACCAACCGGACTAAAGGGGGGCATTAGTCCCGGGTCGTAGCACCAACCGGGACTAATGCACCCCTTTAGCCCCGGTTGGTGCCACCAACCGGGACCAAAGGCATGTGCTGCCCCGAACCAAATATTTAGTCCCACCTTGCTAGTTGAGAGGGAGGCGCACCTGTTTATAAGGTGCGGTGCGCCTTCCCTCTCGAGCTCCTCTCTCAAGCAGGCTTTCGGGCCTAACCCTGCAATCTGTGCCTGTGGGCCTACTGGGCCTCCTGCGGGCCTGAATCCTGGCCCATGGTAGGGTTTCTAGTCGTATTCAGGCCGTGGGGGCCCAGTAGGTGGCACTTTTTTTTGTTTTTTTGTTTTATTTGTTGCTTTACTTAGTTTACAACAAAATACTTATTGTTGCTATATTTATTTTTTTTCCAGTTTTTTTGTTTTGTTTTCTGCATTATTTATTTTCTTTTGTTTTTTGCTTTATTTTTAATTCTTTTTGCTTTTAGTTTTAGAAAATTATAAACTTTCTGTTAGTGCCATTAGTTTTCAAATTTGAAAACACTTTTTTGTTTTCTTTGTTGCTTTATTCATTTTATTTTGTTTCTACTTACAACAAAATACTTATTGTTGCTATTTTATTTTTATGTTCCAGTTTTTTGTTTTGTTTTCTGCATTATTTATTTTCTTTTGTTTTTTGCTTTATTTTTTAATTCTTTTTGCTTTTAGTTTTAGAAAATTATAAACTTTTTGTTAGTGCCATTAGTTTTCAAATTTGAAAACACTTTTTTGTTTTCTTTGTTGCTTTATTCATTTTATTTTGTTTCTACTTACAATAAAATACTTATTGTTGCTATTTTTATTTTTTCCAGTTTTTTGTTTTGTTTTCTCCATTAATTATTTTCTTTTGGTCTTTTGCTTTATTTTTAATTCTTTTTGCTTTTAGGTCAGCAAAATTATAAACTTTCTCTTAGTGCCATTAGTTTTAGACTTTCTATTTGTGCCATTAGTTTTCAAATTTGAATAGTTAAAATTTAAATTCTTTGAAATTCATAGTTTTCAAATGAACTCTGAAAAAGTTGGCATAGCATGTGCATGTACAAAACGGACAATGGTATCATACTAAATCTGTTACAAAGTTGGCATGGTATCATCATAATAGTTGCGAGAAAGTCTTCATTTTTCTTCGCTTGTGTCATTTGCTTATTGCTGTAGTAACCATGGATAATCTTCATCATTTATCAGGATGCTTGGGTCAGCCTTGACTTTGAAGGGAGGAATTTCATGAAACTTTTCATACTCTTCAGACATGTCTGTCTTGCCCTCCACTTCCGTACTGTGGGTCTACCTGTACCCCACCTCCTGACAGATTGACCCACTTGCACTTAAACAAAGGGACCTTAAAATCTACTCCGTAGTCAAGTTCCCATATGTCTACTATGTAACCATAATATGTGTCATTTCCCTTGTCGGTTGCTGTATCAAAGCGGACACCGCTGTTTTGGTTGGTGCTCTTTTCATCTTGGTCAATCGTGTAAAATGTATTCCCATTTATCTCGTATCCTTTCCAAATCATTACAGTCAAAGATGGTCCCCTGGACAACAAGTACAGCTGATCACAAACAGTGTTGTCACCTCTGAGACGTGTTTCCAACCAACTGGTGGAAGTCCTGATGTGTTCACATGTAATCCAGTCGTCGCACTGCTCCGGGTATTTGGAGCGCAGACTGTTCTTGTGTTCATCGACATACGGGGTCACCAAGGTAGAGTTCTGTAGAATTGTGTAGTGTGCTTGAGACCAAGAATATCCGTCCCTGTATATTATTGAGTCCCTTCCAAGCGTGCCTTTTCCAGTCAGTCTCCCCTCATACCGCGATTTAGGGAGACCTATCTTCTTAAGGCCAGGAATGAAGTCAACACAAAACCCGATGACATCCTCTGTTTGATGGCCCATGGAGATGCTTCCTTCTGGCCTAGCACGATTACGGACATATTTCTTTAGGACTCCCATGAACCTCTCAAAGGGGTACATATTGTGTAGAAATACGGGCCCCAAAATGACAATCTCGTCGACTAGATGAACTAGGACGTGCGTCATGATATTGAAGAAGGATGGTGGGAACACCAGCTCGAAACTGACAAGACATTGCGCCACATCACTCCTTAGCGTTGGTACGATTTCTGGATCGATCACCTTCTGAGATATTGCATTGAGGAATGCACATAGCTTCACAATGGCTAATCGGACGTTTTCCGGTAGAAGCCCCCTCAATGCAACCGGAAGCAGTTGCGTCATAATCACGTGGTACTCATGAGAATTTAGGTTCTGAAACTTTTTCTCTGGCATATTTATTATTCCCTTTATATTCGACGAGAAGCCACTCGGGACCTTCATACTGAGCAGGCATTCAAAGAAGATTTCTTTCTCTTCTTTTGTAAGAGCGTAGCTGGCAGGACCTTCATACTGCTTCGGAGGCATGCCCTCTTTTTCGTGCAAGCGTTGCAGGTCCTCCCGTGCCTCAGGTGTATCTTTTGTCTTCCCATACACGCCCAAGAAGCCTAGCAGGTTCACGCAAAGGTTCTTCGTCACGTGCATCACGTCGATCGAAGAGCGGACCTCTAGGTCTTTCCAGTAGGGTAGGTCCCAAAATATAGATTTCTTATTCCACATGGGTGCGTGATTGTCATCGTCATTCGGAACAGCTAGTCCGCCGGGACCCTTTCCAAAGATTACGTGTAAATCATTGACCATAGCAAGTATGTGATCACCGGTACGCATGGTGGGCTTCTTCCGGTGATCTGCCTCGCCTTTGAAATGCTTTCCTTTCTTTCGACATTGATGGTTGGTCGGAAGAAATCGACGATGGCCCAGGTACACATTCTTCCTGCAGCTTCTCAGGTATATACTATCGGTGTCAAGTAAACAGTGCGTGCATGTGTGGTATCCCTTGTTTGTTTGTCCTGAAAGGTTACTGAGAGCGGGAAAATCGTTGATAGTCACGAACAGCAACGCCTTTAGGTGAAATTCCTCCTTTTTGTGCTCATCCCACGTACGTACACCGTTTCCATTCCACAGCTGTAAAAGTTCTTCAACTAATGACCTTAGGTACACATCATTGTCGTTTCCGGGTTGCTTAGGGCCTTGGATGAGAACTGGCATCATAATGAACTTCCGCTTCATGCACATCCAAGAAGGAAGGTTATACATACATAGAGTCATGGGCCAGGTGCTGTGATTGCTGCTCTGCTCCCCGAAAGGATTAATGCCATCCGCGCTTAAAGCAAATCATACGTTCCTTGGGTCCTTTGCAAACTAATCCCAGTACTTTCTCTCGATTTTTCTCCACTGCGACCCGTCAGCGGGTGCTCTCAACTTCCGCCTTTCTTACGGTCCTCACTGTGCCATCGCATCAACTTGGCATGCTCTCCGCTTCGAACAGACGTTTCAACCGTGGTATTATAGGAGCATACCACATCACCTTCGAGAACCCTCTTCCCGATAGGCTCGCCGTCAACATCACCGTGGTCATCTCGTCGATCTTATACCGCAATGCACCGCATACCGGCATGCTTTCAGATCCTTGTATGCACCGCGTAGAGGATGAAGTCATTAGGGCATGCATGTATCTTCTCCACCTCCAATCCTAGAGGGCATACGACCTTCTTTGCTGCGTATGTACTGTCGGGCAATTCGTTATCCTTTGGAAGCTTCTTCTTCATTATTTTCAGTAGCTTCTCAAATCCTTTATCAGCACAGCATTCTCTGCCTTCCACTCGCAGCAATTCCAAGACGGTACCGAGCTTTGTGTTGCCATCTTCGCAATTGGGGTACAACCCTTTTTTGTGATCCTCTAACATGTGATCGAACTTCAACTTCTCCTTTTGACTTCCGCATTGCGTCCTTGCATCGACAATGACCGGCGGAGATCATCATCATCGGGCACATCGTCTGGTTCCTCTTGATCTTCAGCAGCTTCGCGTTGCAGCACCATCGCACATCGTCTGCTTCCTCTTGATGTTCAGTAGCATCACCGTATTCAGGGGGCACATAGTTGTCATCGTACTCTTCTTCTTCGCCGCCTTCCATCATAACCCCTATTTCTCTGTGCCTCGTCCAAACATTATAGTGTGGCATGAAACCCTTGTAAAGTAGATGGGTGTGAAGGATTTTCCGTCAGAGTAAGACTTCAGATTTCCACATATAGGGCATGGACAACACATAAAACCATTCTGCTTGTTTGCCTCAGCCACTTGAGAAAATTATGCACGCCTTAGTGTACTCGGAGGTGTGTCTGTCACCGTACATCCATTGCCGGTTCATCTGCGTGCATTATATATAATTAAGTGTGTCAAAATCATTACAGAACATCATAAATAGATAATTAAGTGACCAAATTAATAGAAGTTCATCATCACATAAAAACCAAAGTACATACATAGTTCTCATCTAACAACATAAAGCTCTGCAGAGCATCTAAATTAATTAAACCATACACTGAAACTATGTAAAACATTTCAATGCGAAAACAAATGCGATCATAATCGCAACCAAGGTAACAACTGATCCAACGGCATAATGATACCAAGCCTCGGTATGAATGGCATATTTTCTAATCTTTCCAATCTTCAAGCGCATTGCATCCATCTTGATCTTGTGATCATCGACGACATCCGCAACATGCAACTCCAATATCATCTTCTCCTCCTCAAGTTTTTTTATTTTTTCCTTCAAGAAATTATTTTCTTCTTCAACTAAATTTAACCTCTCGACAATAGGGTCGGTTGGAATTTCCGGTTCAACAACCTCCTAGATAAATAAAATCTATGTCACGTTGGTCGGCATAATTTTCATAAACAATAAATAAACCAATAGTTATGAAAAGATAATATATACCACATCCGAATCATAGACAAGACGAGGGCCGATGGGGCCGGATACCAAAACCATCGCACTATATAAGATGCAATAATAAAAATAAGAAAATAATACAAGTATCTTATATTTACTAATTTGAGGCACCATATGAGGCCCCACGTTAATCCTTAGAATTAAAGAATATTGACCATTGGATTAATTTATAATGTATCTGTAGCCCTCGGATGAAAGATAAGACATGTTGTCTCATATTACTCCACATACGGGAGTCTTAGTCGCATGGGACTCTCTCCGTTTCATTAAAAAAAGGAAATCTTTCTTTAACAAACAAAAAACTGAGTGTCCTATGCTACCACGTATGGGAGACTTCCTCCCTTGAGTCGCTCTTGGTTTTCTGAAAAACAATATTACGTAAAAAAGTATAAGCCAAGAATTTTATTACAAGAATCACTTAAGGTAAAAAAAAGAAATATATACATTAATTTTCAGGCTCCAAAAATCGTAATTAATCATAAACCTATTATATCCAAATTTAATGGTCAAGCTTAGTTAGGCGGCCATGCCATATAAATTTTTAATGGAAAAACTACACCGTACCAAAAGTATGAAAAAGGATTAAACCCACATGCACGGAAAATTGTCCTGCATACCCGCGTTCAAGTACCAACCAAAGCAAAATCCATTTGCCTTCTCGGTTCATAAAGAAAAAAGAAGACGTGTTATCAAATAAAGATACACATAAATGAAACGTCCTTAGGCCCAATGCTAGAAAAAGAGTCCATGTCCTAAATATCACCAAAATAAAAACCACGTGTGTGCTCCCTTGACAAAAAAAATTAAAGTCCCGTACAAATAATTGCTCGCCAAAACCTCACGCTTAGAAAAAGTACGCCTAAATGTTTTTCAGCCACATGCATGTTCCCATGAGAAAAATGAAATTAAAAAAGCACGTCCAGTTATTCCTTTTGAAAAAAAGTCTATTCGTGAATGATTTTTTTTCATTCCTTTTGAAACAAAAGAAACATGATCGAGATAAAATAAATCAAAAATTAAAAGAATATATGTCCCTAACAGATTCCAAGTTGTAGTTGATTTATAATTTTTGTAAGATTTGACCTGGTATATGTACCAATTATTTCAATACTGGATAGCTCATCAGGTCAAGAAAAGGTTCAACCGATAGAAACATATTAGGGTGTTTCTACACTTCTCTTCATCTATTATAGGACACATGATGTGACAAATGAATATACACAACAATGTTAGACAGAGAAATTTCTAGGCCGTGCAGCCGCACGGGTAGATGACTAGTCTATCTAAACATACAAGTAAGAATATTGTTCCTTTCAAAAAGAAGATAACAACAAGAGGCTCACCACGGTGGTGCCGGCGATGAGATTACGCTGGGGATCGATTTACGATGAATACGGGACGGGCGTGACGGACCGCTAAACCTAGATAAATATTGAGGAAAATGGAGCTTGGCGGTCGAGCTTCGAGAGGACAAACCTTAAGTTGTGTGGCTCGGGCATTCCATCGAACACCTTGTGTGCATAGGAGGTGAGCTAGTGAACCACCAAGCCTCTCCCCCTCGGCGTAAAAAACAGAGCAGTGTGCTCGCTTTCATGCTGAGGGGCTATATAAGCAGCACCATTAGCCCCGTTGGTGGCATGAACCGGGACTAAAGGAAGCCTTTGGTCCCGCTTCACGCCATCAACCGACCAATAGTGGCGGGTAGAGCCGTTTATTTGTCCTGTCGTCCCACCAACCGGACCAAAAGGTCCGGACGAATCGACCAATGGCCCACGCGGCCTACCGCCCTCTGAGCTCACGAACCGCAATAAACTTCATTGGTCCTGGTTCGGATTGAACCCACTAATAGGCTGAACTGGCCTGGGCCATTGCCCCCTTTTCTACTAGTGTATAGTTCAATTTGGATTCAAAATCTAAGAAATTTATGGCCTTGTGTTGATAGTTGCAGTTACACACTGATGCAGTGTGTTTACTTTTTGCTTATGGAAATAGAGAAGCTGATTATACTGTTTGCACGACAGGTATCCTAAATTCTAATTCAGACATTAGTGATGATATAACAATGTCGTCTGCCAAATTGTGATTCGGACGAGCCTAGCTTAGCTGGGAACCACCGGAGATTGTGTGGTGCACGGGAGACAGAGGCTCCACCGGATATTTTGTCGTGCCCACTAACAACAATGACATGGATAGTGAGGTCATTGCTGGACATGATTGCACTATTTGTAATCTGTTGGGTAGTCCTATTTAGTGGATTGTATCTTCAATATATCTGATCTTTCTCTACAAGGAGCTTACAGTTTGTAATGTTGTATTTCTTTTGTGAGACCTCCACGAGCTGTCTACGAACCCATATGCAGTAGACATTCCACATGTATTTGTTCGATTTTAAAAGGAATGTTAAAATTCTTATGTTCAACTATAATTTAAAATTTCCAGTCCTTTCGGCACGGTCAACTTTATATTTGTTGGTGGACATGTTCATGGTTATTATCTATATCTATATACCTAACAATAGGGACTTCCTACACTGCGCGCTACGTGCTCGGAGAAAATGCAGCGTGCCCGCTTGGGCTTCCCATGTCTGGGCAGCCTCTTTTTTTGTTTTTTTATTTTCGTTTTTATTTTTCCCACTTCAAATAATTTGGGACTTCAAAAAAGTACTCATTTTGAAAAAAAAGAATTCTGAAATAAAATGTTTCATAAATCATAAAATGTTTGTGGATTCAAAAAATGTTGTGATTTTGTAAACAAATGTTTGCTTATTCAAAAAGATGTATGAAATTTTGAAAACAAATGTTTGGGAAATCAAAAATGTTCATACTTTCTTAAAAAGTTTGTGTATTAAAAATATGAATAAAATTGAACAAAATTTTGCCAATTCAAAAAAGTTCATAAATGGTAAATATCCTAAAAATTCAAAAATGTCTATGACTTACAAAATAGTTTATTCATTCATAAAATGTTCGTTGATTTAAAAAATGATCATGTATTTCGAAAATGTTTGTTAAATAAAAATTCGCCAATTTAAAATTGTTCACCAATTTTGAAAAAAATGTTTGCCAATTCTAGGAATGTTCGCCTATTCAAGAAAATTGTTTATAAAACTGTCCGTAATTTAAACCAAAATGTTAGCAAATCATATAAAATGTCCATAGATATAAAAAATGTTCTTTCTTTTAGAAAATATCTGAAAATTTGTCAAAGTGTTCATGAATTTGAAAAAATTTCATGATTTTAAATATGTTCACGAGTTTTCAAAAATGCCTATGATTTAAAAATATATTCAAGATTTCACAAAATTGAGGGTAATAGTGTATCTCGGTGATGCAGCAAAATGTGATCATGACAATTGAAGATTATGATTAGTTTATCCCGTTGCAACGCACGGGCCCTTTTGCTAGTATATCCTATATTATTAAAACGAGGCAAACAAGTCACGACGTTTGTCCATGTAGACTAAATCATTTTGTCTTCTTTGCGGAAAAGTCCCCAGATCTGTTGAGAAATGCCAGTGATACAAGGAACCCCAGCAAACTAAGAAATTACACTCTTTGAATGAGTGGTACATACTTGAGCAGTGATGAGGGTGCTAAATAATTCAGAAATTTGAAAACTGGAAAAAAATAAAAAAAAATCAGAAAAACCAAATTTCAAAAAAAAAAATTCCTAGGTGGAGATCTAGAAACCGGCTTCTTGGAGCTCCTTTAGTCCCGGTTCGTAAGCAAACTGGGACTAAATGTTTTGGACTTTAGTCCCGGTTCCCGAACCGGGACTAGAGGCCCTCTGGAACCGGGACTAAAGACCCGTTTTCTACTAGTGGCACTACCGCCTTTGGCCTAGGCGCTACCGTAGAATCGACTGACCGGAAACAATATTTTTATTTCTTTGCTTTTTTATTTTTTGGTATCAAATATAGCACAAATTGGTAATATCATCACATATATCAATATTGCTCAACTAAATTAGCAATATCATTTTTAAAACAAAAAATTGTAGATGCAACTCACCTAGGGTTGGCGGTGACGGTCGGAGCTCCAGGGGCCGGGGATGAGGGGGTGGGCGGCGGTTGGGGACCAGGCAGCGGCTCTGGGAGGCGGTGCTGGTCGCAGGGTTGTGGAGCCGATGGGTGGCGACGGCGGAAGGGAGGCGGCGGCGACGGAAGGTGAGTGGGACGCGTGCGAGGATATAGATTTGTGAAGAATAGGTTGCGCAGGTGAGGATTTGGGGAAATTTCCCTAAATCCACGCACCAGTTCTTTGCGGAGCACCACTGTTTGCCGAGTGCAGTAAATCGGGCACTCGACAATTTTTTTTTCATTTTCTTTGTTCCTTTATTTACTTGCTTGTTTTCTTTCTTTATTTTCTTTGCTTCTTTGTTACTTTCATTGTTCTTTTTTTCTGCTTGCCCCGTTGTTCAGATTTTGAATTTTCGACATTAAAATGCTAAAAATGCACTTATATGGTTAACTATAGCAGACATATCCCAAAAGGCCAAAATTGATATGTGTGATGTCACGGTGTGTGTTGAGCGTAGAAAAAAAAAATTAAGTTTATGTATGATGCATGTGGATGTACACTCGGCAAACGGCCAAAAACTCAGCGTACATGATTTTTTTCCATAGTACGTTGCTCTAAGTTTTTCGGGAGATGAGAAACGAAAATCCTCCACCTACGGGCCCCTAGGTAAATCTAAACGCCCCCAATTTCACCGGGGTGGGCCCCGCCGGCGTACCCAACTCCATTAGTTTCGTAAGAAAAATTAAGTTGGTGTAGCAAAGCTCGATGAGAAATACCTTTCCGGTGTACACGATTTCTTCTGTAGTGATGATGAGGAATACCGAAACGTTGCTCAAGTTCATGTACTAGCTACCTACCATTTTAGACTTTTGAGCCAGATATCCACCGCCGCCCGGCATGTCCATGTGGAGTTTCCGCTGAAAGTCAAGCCGAATCTGTCGACCTCATCACTTGCGTCCTTCGGACCACCATCCACCATACCAATTCAAAGACGTCTTCGGTTGTTGGCGACAGTGGACGTTCGCATCTCGTTGGCTTCTTGTACATTGTTTCTTCTCTCTTCTATAAAGCTCATTGATGTATTCTCGAAAAAAAAAAACGTCTTCAGCTCACTAAGTATGTTTGCCCATCGCCATTGCTACCCTGCGTGCCATCTATAAATAATGTATGGTAAGTTCCACACAGCCATGCCAAGCCAACTCAAAGATATCATACTCAGAGCATCTCCAGCCGTTGGCCCCTTAGGGGGCGCCTAAAACCGCCGCCTGGGGGCGAGCCGGCGCAAAAAAACGGCCTAGGCGAGTTGGTCCCCAGTCGCCAGCTCCAGGGCCGCCCCCAGACGCGTCTATTTTTTTCAAAAAAAAAAAAGTTGGGCGAAGGTCGGCTAAACACGTCTAAATTTCGGCAAACTTTGGCATATATTAGACATGTTCGTGGTACATAGCAAATATATCTAAAAAAGAACTCGCTGAACACGGAGTAGTCGCCGTCGTCGCCGCCATCCTTGCCGCCATCGTCGGCGGCGGCCTTCTCCTCCTTGACGCGCCCGTCCTTGGTGGACCCCTGCTCGGCGTCACCAAGGCGGACTGGTGGCGGCGGCGGCGCGTCGTCGTCGTCGTCGCTGTCGTCGAGGACGACGACTCCTCCTTCGACGCGGCCCCGGCGGCGCTGCTCGAAGCGCCGCAGGGCGGTGCACTGGCGCTCCCTCTCCATCTTCAGGAAGTCCTTGCGCGCCCATTCCAAGGCCGCCTCGTCGTCGAGCTCCACGTCGCCGTGTACTGTCTTCACGGCGGGGAGACCCGGCTCTGTTTTCGCAAGCGCGAGCCCCGGCTCCGTCTTTGGCTTGACGAAGCGCGGAGGAGCCGACGAGGTGGCGCGCCGACCGCCCTCGTTGATGACGATGCCGGCGCTGCGAGTGCGCCGGCCGAGCAGCGTCCCCGCCGCGGACTCGGCCTTGACGCCGAGCAGCGCCGGAGAGCCGGAGGAGTGGGAAGAAGACCGTGAGGAGGAGTGCGAGGAGGAAGACGAGGATGAGCCGAACCTCCTTGGCATCCATTGCCCGGCGCGTCGGCGGTGGGCCGGGGCGGCCGCCGGGGGAGGGTATGCCAGGGGTGGGTTGTTTCCGCCCTCAAGGTGCGTCAGCACGCCCTCGAGCGTGCGGCCGGGGACGCCCCACCACACGCGGTGCCCCTCGCTGTTCTTCGTGCCGCCCACCACCGGCGCCCTGTTGGTGGATGCCAGCCTCTGCTCCTAACGACGCTCGAAGTACGCCGCCAATGTCGCGTGGTTATCGGCGGCGTACTGGGGGAGGGCGAGCTGCTCGTCGGTGAGGGAGGCGCGCACGAGCTCTACCTCGTTGGCGAAGTAGGGGGCGCGCGCCACGGCGTCGGGCAACGGGGGAATGGGCACTACCCCGTCGCTGAGCCTCCACCCCGTCGGCCCGGCGCGCATGTCCGGCGGCGCTGGATGTTAACCTCGAACAGAGCCACGCTCCTGCTCGCGGAAGCAGCGGCGGCGGCCGTTAGCGCCGCCTCGTCGCCGGGGAAACATTCGGCCATCGGGGCTGTCGGAGTGAGGGGTGGCTCGGAGGCGGCGCACGGGAGAGGGAGAGGGATGGCTCGGCGGCGGCGCACGAGAGAGGGAGAGCTCAGCGGCTAGGGCTGGTGTGGCCAGAGGCGAGGGAGGCCACCGGCTTATATAGCCGCGCCCGTGTGTACGCGTGGCGGGAGGGGAGACGTAACCGCGCTGCCCTATGATGCGCCGCCCATGAGGAATCAATGGCAAGGCTAACCGGCGGCGGCAGCGCGGCAGCCTTGGCATTGATTCCCACGGGAACCGAGGCGTTGAGGGCGACGAAGCGCCCATCCAGCTGACTCGGCGGGCCAGCGGCTGCTTCGCGCCAAAACAACTCGCCCCGGCATCCTCGGCGCTCCGGGTTCGGCCTGTGTCCGCCGGCGCTGATTTCGGTCCAGGCCGACAAAAATCGGGCTCCTGGGGGCGCGACTGGGCCGTTCATTCGGCGTCGGGGCGAAAAAATCACCTAGAAAGGCCTTTCTGAGGGCGCGGCTGGAGATGCTCTCAGCAACAAAGAGTAGCTATAGGCCAAAGCCCTTGCCGACCCGGCACGAAACGCTAGCACGTGGGAATGGGCCAATAGCTCCTGTGCGACGTTTTTGAGGTGAATTGGCAAGTGTGCGACGTTATTCAAGCGAATGGCTGTGGTGCGACACATTTGAGCCGGTAAATAGCCCACGCACGACATGGCTGTTAAATGTGGTTAAATTGGTCGTCAACCAAGCCCGCCCGTTTATGTTAGGACATGTGGGTCCAACTTAATTGTTCCTCAAAACAGCTGACCGTGCCCTGCCGCCCGACCGTGCCGGGCCCGCCACTCTACCGCCCTTCTTCTCCGGTGGCGGCGGATCTTGCGTTCTCGGCGGTGGTGGCGGAGCCCTCGTTCTCAACGGCGGCGGAGCCTTCGTCCTCAGAAAATGGTGAGTGAATTCAAACCCTAGTCGCCTTCCCGTTCCTCTCTCGGGCCCGTAGATCTCAGCTCCTTTCCTCTGTTTTCGCTTGCGGAATAGATAGGTTGTGAGGGGAGCCCGTGGGCATACTGAGATGGAGCCGCCAGATTCAACTTCGAATAGGTAATGCGCCTCTCTCCGATCCAATTTTGCATGCATATAGGGGGTGGCCTCGTCTGCTCTTTCTCACGGGCTCACATTGTCCGCCACTGACAGAGGGGATGCTGCCGCTCGGACCTTCGAATTGACAGTCAATTTCTTTCCATCAAAGGCAAAATTAGTTGATGGTAGCATACAAAACATTGAGAGAGACACAATTGTTAAATGGGAGGTTGAGTTTACAGAGATTGATCCACAAGTTTTACAGAACATGGGAGAGACGGCAGTGAAGAAATGGGTGGAGAAAATTGGGGAGAATATAGTTTGGGGTCCAGAGCAAGAAGTATCACTGTTGCGGTTTGATGATTGGAAAGGAGAGTATGTTAGAATAGAAGATGGTGAACAGATTGTTGAAGAAATCGATCGGCAAAATGGCTGGACAAGCAAACAGGCTAATTTTTTTGCTGGCTCGTTGATCTGAACATTTTTTTGAAGGTTGGATATGTGCCATCACAATTGGCTGCGCAGATGGTAGACGATGATTGGGCTACATAGAGGCCATTGATTCCCATGTGTACTGAACTTACAGTAATAGCCGAAGAGGGACATGTGACTGGAACTGAAACTGAAACTGCAGCAAATGTTGATTGGAATGTAGTTGAATTAGATGAGCCTACTGATTTGGTCATTGCATGCCTGACATTGAGATGGCCAAACTTTTTGGCATTCCAGTTGATGACAGAGATAAGCAGGAGAAGGGCGAATCTAGTTTGCCTGCTAATGCTGATGAAGAAGTAGATGGACAGTTGATGGAACAAGCTGCAGATGAAGTAGATGATGCACATGATGATGAGCTGGTGCATGTGTATGACAAAGAAAACCCTGTCATTGAAGTTGGCAAGTTGTTCCCAAGCATGAAGGAGTTTAGGATGTGTTTCAAGACTTATGCAGTGAAACATGAGTTTGATGCCAAGACTGTTTGGACTGATAGAAAGAAGTTTTATGCGAGGTGCAGAGGATTTGATGGTAGTGTGAAGCCTTGCAAGTGGTACATATCTGCTAGACTGCAACCTGATGGAAGTACGGTCAGGGTTAACCAAATCCCCAATCAACATACTTGTATTACAAGTTCACAGATAGTATCAACCATGACATCACAACTTTGGGTTGCAGAAAAGATCACCCCAATTTTAGCCAAAACACCAAACACTACTGCCAAGAAACTCAAAGTAGACTTGGAAAAGATGCACCCCATTAAACTGAAATATACCATAGTGTGGAAGGCAAAACAAAGGGCAATGAAAAATTTATATGGTGATTGGGCAAATACATTTAGGATGCTTTACAACTTCAAAGTAGAGGTGGAAAAGAGGTCACCTGGCAGTGTTGTGGAGATAGATACAGAGGTATCACCCTGAGGTTAAGTCAAGTTCTCCAAGTTTTTTATGGCTTTGAAGCCTTGCATCGATGGGTTCAAAGCAGGGTGCCGTCCATATTTGAGCATAGACTCATCATTTTTGACAGACAAGTGGAATGGTCAGTTGGCAGCATGCAATGCTCTAGATGGACACAACTAGATGTTTCCTATTGCTGTTGGCTTGTTTCAGTCAGAAACAGAGGCTTCATGGACCTGGTTCATGATCCAGTTGAAAAGATGCCTAGGGCCAGTGTCACCTTTGGCTATACACACAGATGCTTGTAAGGGGCTTGAAAATTCAGTGAAAAATATTTTCCCACATGCTGAGCAGAGGGAGTGCTTCAGTCATTTGTGGATGAATTTGATCAAAAAATCTAGAGGAGAAGAATTTGGGCGCATGTGGCCAGTAGCAAGATCTTACACTAGACAGACACACAAATATCATCTTGATAAGATAATGGCAGCATGTGATGAGTTTGGTCCATGGCTGAACACCTACCATTCTTTGTTATGGTACAGGTCAGCATTCAGCACTGCCATCAAGTGTGACCACATCAACAACAATTTGGTAGAGAGTTTCAACAACAAGGTGAAGGAGTTAAAAGATTTGCCTGTGCATGACATGGTTGAACAAATCAGGATCATGCTCATGCGGTTGTGGGAATTGAGAAGAAGGATAGGTGATTGTCTCAGAAGGTGATAAGCTTCCAGCAGGGTACAACAGGTGGTCAATAGGAGCAGAAATCTTTCGCATTTGTTTGTTGAAAAATCTTCACCTTGGGGTGCTGAAGTTAGAGATAACAAAACTGGAAGGAGACATGTTGTTAACACTGAATTGCATGATTGCACTTGCCACGAGTGGCAACACACTGGTAAACCATGTGAGCACGCCATTCTCTTCTTAGCATCCCAACCTAAGATAAACATGCACCCATATTTGCATGAATATTATTCGGTAGCAAGATTCAAAGCTGCATATGCTACTCCAATTCCGGCACTTACAGATCAGTCTTAGTGGCCTGAAGTGGACATTGAATTTTCCATGTGTCCTCCCTTGACGAAAAGAAAGGCTGGCAGGCCTAAACAGAGTAGATTCAAGGCATGGTTTGAGAAAGGTGGGAGTAGTAAGAAGGGAAAGAAAGATGTAAAGCCAAAAAGGGCCCAAAAAGGTAACAAAAACAAATGCAAGTTGTGCCAGGAACTTGGGCACAGAGTGGGATCTGTCAAATGCCGTTACACTCCTGATAAGCCAAAGTATGTTCTTGTTTATTTGTGTGTGTTTTGATTTGGTGCTTTTTTCTAATTACTATATGTATAACATTTTCCCAATGGCCAGGAGGAAGCGAGCAAGTCAACCCCTTGTTGTTGAACAGTGTTGGCCAACAATAAAAGCAAGAGTCAATGGCGGTAGAAAGAAGAGAAGTGTGCCTGATCCTGAGCAGACTGAAGAAAATCCTGCTACAGTCAACATTCAGACTGAAGAAACTGCTCTCGAGGTTGAAACTGAACCTAAGCGTGTCGAGGTTCAGACTGAAGAAACCCATGTTGAGGTACACACCGAAGAGACTGCTCTCGAGGTTGAAACTGAACCTGAGCGTGTCGAGGTTCAGACTGAAGAAACCCATGTTGAGGTACACACCGAAGAAACTGAAACAGCTG
The DNA here is from genome assembly GCA_021605205.1 of Aegilops longissima. NCBI lineage: Eukaryota > Viridiplantae > Streptophyta > Magnoliopsida > Poales > Poaceae > Aegilops > Aegilops longissima. The sequence goes on from CM038681.1 coordinate 9,776,584, forward strand.
TCAACATTGACACTGAAGACACTGATCATGAGGGTGTTGGCGAGGTGTTGAAAAGACCAGTGAAGAGAACCAAGATGATCAGTGAACTTGTGTGTGTAGTAGAATCAAAAACAAGAAGTGCTAAGGCGAAGAAGGGCATGCGACGTGGTAGGAAGAGGTAGAACAGAGAACAGTTTAAAAATTTGGGGCATGTAATAATATTTGTAACTTGATGCGTACTGGTAGTCACTATGTATCCCCGTATTTCTATTCGAACTTGTTTGTTGGTACCTACCAGCCAAATAAAATTCAAATTTAAATTCAAATTTGGGCTCAAATTTGAATTAGGGATGGGGTATTGATGTTTTAATGCTATCTAAAGTACCTCAACTGAAATTATGTTTGCTTGCTGATCATTCCGAGCCCTTTTGGTAAGTTGAACTCATAGTCATGAAAAGTGTGTCTCAAGTGACCTCCAAAGGTAGGGTAAATGGCCTCATATATAAGCAAGTTTTTTTGGCACCTTGTCTAAACCAGCCAAATAATTTTTCTACACATCTATTCTACCTATATAGTGTAAATCTCAAGTCTCACTATTTATTGAATTAATTTTCTATTATTTTCTTTTTTTTGAGAAAACAAGGTTTAATAGAAAATTATATATAAAACAAGTTTAAACACATGAAAATGAGAAAAGTAAGTTAAGATCTTTCTTAGTCAATCCAAAATGAAGTTTTGGTGAGGTTTTCACACTTTTCATTTTCAAAACCCCACCTACTCTCTCGGGTGCCCACTACTCTCTCCCTTGAACTCCATACTACATTGTTCGAGGAATGACAATTTTGTGAAGTAATTTTCATAAAAATGTATGTAAACCATATTTATATTTTTTTTCTCTCGTTACTACACGACATAATAAGACTATGTGCGCAACTTTTATATTTTTTGATTTTTTTTGAATTAGTTATGCTCAACCCTAATCAGCCAAAACCCCTCAAAACCCCGCACACTACCGGGCCGTCGATCGTTGTGCGTGGACGGTTGAGATCAGGCGCTAGGGTTAGCTACAGTGTGCATCGATCCGCATGAGACGCGCTGATTGGTTGAATCAGTGTGCATCGATCCGCATGAGACGCGCTGATTGGTTGAATCGGTGGGGTTTGGATCAGCCTCTCTCGTTGGGGCATCAGAACCGTTCATTTGAATCCAACGACAAGAGTTGACGCGGTGCATGGACCAAGCCTACGCAGTGCCCTTTCCATCATTGCATGCGTGCCTGAGCCTACCCGCAGCATGCATGCCCACCCGCAGAACTACGCCCGTGCGTTGCATGCATGCCCTCGACGTAGCCCTGCTCCGCCACCCCTATCGATGCAGTAAGCTGTTGCATGCCTACCATTAGAACCAATGCATCGTCGCATCAAAGCATGCACCCGGCCACAATGCAGCAGCCCGATGAAGACAACCAAAAATCCAACGCTGCATGGCGTGCTCCTCTTTGAGGATGCAATACTGGCATGGGGTATCGATGTGGGTATCGATGCAGTTCAAACAGCGTGCTGCCCGTTACAAAGATGGGCAAATGAAGGCGTCCATTATTGTCACGTCTCCCATCGACGGGCCCCCCATCGACCGAACGTTGCCCTCTAGCCAGGCACTAGCAAGAATGGGCTAGGGAATGAATGCACGGGCGGCACACGCAGAGAACCCGGGGCAGGCGTGTCCCCTTGACCCACGACGACACAGACACATCCGTGAGCCCGTCCCCCTTGACCCGCGACCGGTGGCACATAAGGATCGCAGCCCGTTTCCCACGCTCCCACCAAACGCCGCCACCCCCTCGTGTACACACTTTCATGGGGCGCCACGCCCCCACCAAACGCCGCCCGCCCATTAATTCTACGGGGTGAAACCACGTCGCACTTGGGCTATTTAAGCCGGGCACTATCGTCTTCCTCTCCCTCCTCATCCACACCCCATCCACCTCCTCTGCCCTCCTTCTTCCTTCTTCTCCAGCAAACCTGGTCGAGCCCTCGAGCCACCCCGCCACCATGCAGTACACCGGCCCCACCTATCGCTTGCCCCCAACCGTGCCGGAAAGGTTCTACCCGGACGGAGTGTATGTAGAGAGAACCCTTAGGGTTTGGGCGATCTCGAGGTGGAGGGGCGCAAGGGAGTTAACGGAGTTCTTCCTTGGGGCCGACTTCTGCCACCTCCCCCACGGCTCTCCTCGGATGTACCATCTTGAGGAGGTCAACCACAATGGCATTGTGGTTGGGCTCCTCGCCACGTTCACTAACCCTTTCGATGCTTTCCATCTCCTCGGGTGAGCGTATTGGGTTGGTTGTGAGTTCATAGCTTCCACAACCTACAATATCTACACCGACTTTAACGGCATCTTCCCCAACAACGGCGTTATGCACACGCTCCCATACCCATCAACAACGGGGAGGAGGAAGGGCGGCGCCCGGAGGAGCGAGGTGGCCCCGGAGGAGGAGGAGGAGAAGAACCCGAAGAACCCGCGTTTGGTGCCCCCCCTATCTATCTAGCGATATCTATCATATTAGTTTTTTTAAGTTGTAATCGTTATGCTACTATTATTTAGTTTTATTAGTACTTTAAGTTGTAAGGCTATCGTGGAACTATGGGTTGGAATCTTTATGCTTCTATATAATCGTTATGCTACTATATATATTGTGTGTTTTGTGCTATTATTTGTGGATTGCTATGGGTTGTTTTTGCTTATTATTCGTGTATTGCTATGGGTTGCCACGGGCCCGGGTTTCTACACCCCAATCACCACACGGGTGCCCTCACCACACACACCATCTTCAAAATATTGGCCAAACCATGGACATGCAACTAGGAGCCCCATGCAAACCCACTATGGACATGGGTGCAACTAGGAAATGCAAACTAATTTACTTCGGGCACTTCATGCAAGCATGCAACTCATTTAGTTCATGGAACTGTAGACATGCATTAGTTTTAGTGCATCAAAAAATGATCCATCACAAAATTTAGTGCAAGAAAAAGGCCAAAGTAAAAACAAGTAACATTTTATTTGCCGAAGTTAGAGGTGGGCTGGTGCCCTCACGCGGGTGGGCTGGTCTCTATTTGGGCATGGTTATTTTCTCAGGGCCCATTTTCTCACGGCCCAACATCTATTCGGCAGCCCAGTTTTTTTTACTAGAAACTGAATTTGGGTGTGTACTCTGTTAACTGGAGAACAAAAACAGAGGAAACAGAGCATGAACACTGAATAGGGCCCCTGAGAATATCATTACAATAATTCAAGCAAGTTTTGCTTCACACAAATTCAAATTCATCTAACAAATGATCCCTGGCTACTGGGCACCCCTGAAACTAGCTGACTAACTAACTGAAACTCTAACAAATTCTAGCGATTGATGAACATCAAGTAAAATAAACCCATAGCAATGACACAACCATAAAATGCTCCAGCCATCATATTTGCTTGCTGCTTCAAATCGATCAGATGCTTTTGTTGCTTGCCGATTTTCTTCAATTCACACTTCAGTTCTGCACTGTGCATCATCAGATCGGCTCTATCCGCCAAATTGGGGGCTTGTTCCATGGCAAGCCGCCCCCCAAAATTGAGCTCTTGGGTTGGGATTGATCCCTCCAATTTCAACCTTTCAACATAGTCATCGAGCCACTCAAAATGCCCACATTTCTTCAGAACCTGAAAAACAGGGGGCCGGCGGCGCATGAATCCTAGATCCACCACCCAGATCCACCACCCTAATTAGAGGAAAAAAGAAAGAAATCGGGAGAAATTAGACCATAGGATTGGTCAAGAACACAGATCAAACCTACCCCGGCTGTGGCTTGCTCAAACATTTCACAAACTCGCGCTCACGGTTGCCATTTTCTTCCCTCACGCAAGTAAAACGCTTCAGAGGCTCCATGCGCGGGCAATCGGGGCATCTTGTCAACGGCAGTGGACCGTACTGCGTCCATGATTGGCGGGTGGTCAAGTCGAGCTAGACATCACTCGCCGGCGGCGCGCTTCGTTGCCGGAGCAGAGGAAGAAGAAGGTGGGAAAGGAAAGGGGCAGAGCAAGCAATGGAGGGGGGCGGGCTGGCTCAGGCTTGTGGGTGGCTCTGGTCGGGGCACGCTGATGAGCACGGGCATGCTTGCGTGGGTAAGTTGTGGGTCCCACCCGCATGCGACTAACTGGTGGGTCCCGCGTGTCATAACTCAAATCGCTAACCCCTCGTGTTTTTCATTTCACGGTTAAACAGAGCCATGTCGCATTGGAGCTATTGTTGGCTTCGAAGACGTCGCATCACAGCTATTCATTCGAACTACATCGCACTCCTTCCAATTCGCATGAAAAACATCGCACAGGAGCTATTGGCCCCGTTGGAATGGGTCCTTCGGCACCGGGCGAGAAAGCACATGCTGTGTGCCTGCTGGTAGCCTTTCAGGGGCACATCATCCCCATGCTCGACCTGGCGAAGATGCTCCACGTCCGCGGCTTTCATGTCACCTTCGTCAAAACGGAGTACAACCACGCCCGCCTCGTCTGCGCGCGAGGCGCGGCCGCGGTGGCCGGCGTCCCGGGTTTCCGCTTCCACACCATTTCGGACGGCCTGCCGCCTTCCGACGACGACGTCACGCAGGACGTCCTGTCACTCTGCAAGTCCCTCATAGAGACCTGCCTCCGGCCCTTCCGCCGCCTCCTCGCGGAGCTCAACAACTCCGCCACGCTCATGGGCCACCCGCCCGTGACTTGCATCGTCTTCGACAGCGTGATGGACTTCTCCATGGAAGCGGCCAGGGAGCTAGGCCTCCTCTATGTCCAGCTGTACACCTCCAGCGCCATCAGCTATGTCGGTGTCCGCCACTACCGCCTCCTCTTCGACCGTGGCCTCGCACCGATCAAATAAGGTATAGTTTTGACTTTTTGACGATGCCTACCGAACAACTCAATGCAGCCATCACTTGCAGTGAAAGCAGTTTACTTGTACATGTCCAAGTATGCTTTCATGTTTTGCTCAGCTCTCTCCACTTTGATCACCTCTAATAACTCACAAAAAACCTTTAACGGCCTGTACTCCGCGCGCTTAGCCGTCGGGACGTTGCACACGCCTTGTTCTTGTTATATTGTTGATTAGTTGGCGCAACATACCAATGGACTAAACTGCAAACAAAATGGCTAGCATCAACGTAAGTTCTGAAACTAATGGCCAATTTCGGAGAAATTCCCAATTTTTTTGCCCGTGACTATATATAGCCCGACCCTGTCGGTGTGACCGAATGGAACAACTCGGTGGCACCGAGATGCAAAACTGTGACAGTTATTGCAACTCGGTGTGACCGAAGAGTTCAAATCGGTTGCACCGAGATTGAAAACCTAGATCGACTAAGTGATCTCAGTAAGACCGAAATGGAGGAATCGGTCAGACCGAAAATCACAAAGAAGTTTTGGAAGTTTAAGTCTATGACGAATCGGGGACTCTGCGTGCTCCTCACACAGAGTGGTTCGAATCTGACTTGATCAAATTTTGTGATGTAGCATGAAAAGAGTTTGAGACGAGAAAAGCATAGATAGCTAAAGAAGGTTCTTAGGCATTATTGTCCATCCACTTGGCCAAGGAAAAAGAAGCCATTCAATGAAAACAACAAGTGGATGTCCTCGAATGAGTAAAGTATGCAACCAACATGCTCACACAATAAGATGGCAAATAAAATATGTGACAAAGCATGCACAACCAATTCTAGCATCTATCAAACAATTGGCGATGACTAGGTCATCTATATATGAGTATATTGACTTAGGAGTCAAATGAGAACATTTGATCATAGGTCATGCTCATCGTTTAAGCTGAAGTGGAGTTACCACTTTTACATAAAGCATTTATGTGTTCACATCATTAGAGTTGCTTTGACTCAATTCTTAGAGTTAAGCTCCCCCTAGATGTGAGATCCCCCCTTAGAGGGATGAACTTGAAGGAAATATGCCCTAGAGGCAATAATAAAGTTATTATTTATTTCCTTATATCATGATAAATGTTTATTATTCATGCTAGAATTGTATTAACTGGAAACATAATACATGTGTGAATACATAGACAAACATAGTGTCACTAGTATGCCTCTACTTGACTAGCTCGTTGAATCAAAGATGGTTAAGTTTCCTAGCCATAGACATGAGTTGTCATTTGATTAACGGGATCACATCATTAGGAGAATGATGTGATTGACATGACCCATTCCGTTAGCCTAGCACATGATCGTTTAGTATGTTGCTATTGCTTTCTTCATGACTTATACATGTTCCTGTAACTATGAGATTATGCAACTCCGCTTACGGAGGAACACTTTGGGTACTACCAAACGTCACAACGTAACTGGGTGATTATAAAGGAGTACTACAGGTGTCTCCAAAGGTACTTGTTGGGTTGGCGTATTTCGAGATTAGGTTTTGTCACTCCGATTGTCGGAGAGGTATCTCCAGGCCTTCTCGGTAATACACATCACTTAAGCCTTGCAAGCATTACAACTAATGAGTTAGTTGTGAGATGATGTATTACGGAACGAGTAAAGAGACTTACCGGTAACGAGATTGAACTAGGTATTGGATACCGACGATCGAATCTCGGGTAAGTAACATACCGATGACAAAGGGAACAAAGTATGTTGTTATGCGGTTTGACCGATAAAGATCTTCGTAGAATATGTAGGAACCAATATGGGCATCCAGGTTCCGCTATTGGTTATTGACCAAGAATAGTTCTAGGTCATGTCTACATAGTTCTCGAACCCGTAGGGTCCGCACGCTTAAGGTTTCGATGATGTTATATTATGAGTTTATGAGTTTTGATGTACCGAAGGAGTTCGAGTCCCGGATGAGATCGGGACATGACGAGGAGTCTCGAAATGGTCGAGACGTAAAGATCGATATATTGGACGACTATATTCGAGTTCGGAAAGGTTCCAATGATTCGGTATTTTTCGAGTACCGGAGAGTTACGGGAATTCGCCGGGAGAAGTATTGGGCCTTATTGGGCCCTGCGGGAAAGAGAGAGGGCTGCCTAGGGCAGGCCGCGCTTCTCAAGGCCTAGTCCGAATTGGACTAGGGAGGGGCCGCACCCTTCTTCTCTTCCCCTTCCTTCTCTCCTACTCCTACTAGGAAAGGAGGAGTCCTACTCCCGTGGGAGTAGGACTCCCCCTGGTGCGCCTCCTCCCTTTGGCCGCCACCTCCTCCTTGCTCCTTTATATACGGGGTAGGGGGCACCCCATGACACACAAGTTGATCTACGGATCTTGCCTTAGCCGTGTGCGGTGCCCCTTCCACCATATTCCACTTCGGTCATATCGTCGCGAGCTTAGGAGAAGCCCTGCGCCGGAGAAGTCATATCGTCATGAGCTTAGGCGAAGCCCTGCGTCGGTGGAGCATCAACATCGTCACCACGCCGTCGTGCTGACGGAACTCATCCCCGACACTTTGCTGGATCGGAGTCCGGGGATTGTCATCGAGCTGAACGTGTGCAGAACTCGGAGGTGCCGTACGTTCGGTGCTTGGATCGGTCGGATCGTGGAGACGTACGACTACATCAACCGCGTTGTTCTAACGCTTCCGCTTTCGGTCTACGAGGGTACGTGGACGGACACTCTCCCCTCTCGTTGCTATGCCATCACCATGGTCTTGCGTGTTCGTAGGAAATTTTTTGAAATTACTACGTTCCCCAACAGTGGCATCCGAGCCTGGTTTTATGCGTTGATGTCATGTGCACGAGTAGAACACAAGTGAGTTGTGGACGATACAAGTCATACTGCCTACCAGCATGTCATACTTTGGTTCAGCGGTATTGTGAGATGAAGCGGCCCGGACCGACATTACGCAGACGCTTACGCGAGACTGGTTTCACCGCCCGAGCACTCGTTGCTTAAAGGTGACCGGCGGGTGTCTCTCTCTCACTTTAGTTGAATCGAGTGTGGCTACGCCCGGTCCTTGAGAAGGTTAAACGGAGTCTATTTGACGAAGTATCGTTGTGGTTTTGATGCGTAGGTAAGAACGGTTCTTGCTCAGCCCGTAGCAGCCACGTAAAACTTGCAACAACAAAGTAGAGGACGCCTAACTTGTTTTTGCAGGGCATGTTGTGATGTGATATGGTCAAGACGTGATGCTATACTTTATTGTATGAGATGATCATGTTTTGTAACCGAAGTTATCGGCAATCGGCAGGAGCCATATGGTTGTCGCTTATTGTATGAAATGCAACGCCATGTAATTGCTTTACTTTATCACTAAGGAGTAGCGATAGTCGAGAAGCAATAGTTGGCGAGACGACAACGATGCTACGATGGAAATCAAGGTGTCGCGCCGGTGACGATGGTGATCATGACGGTGCTTGGCGATGGAGATCACAAGCACAAGATGATGATGACCATATCATATCACTTATATTGATTGCATGTGATGTTTATCCTTTATGCATCTTATCTTGCTTTGTTTGACGGTAGCATTATAAGATGATCTCTCACTAAAATTATCAAGAAGTGTTCTCCTGAGTATGCACCGTTGCCAAAGTTCGTAGTACCCGGACACCACGTGATGATCGGGTGTGATAAGTTCTACGTCCATCTACAACGGTGCAAAACAGTTGCACACGCGAATACTCAGGTTAAACTTGACGAGCCTAGCATATAACGGATATGGCCTCGAACACGGAGACCGAAGGTCGAGCGTGAATCATATAGTAGATATGATCAACATAGTGATGTTCACCATTGAAACTACTCCATCTCACGTGATGATCGGACATGGTTTAGTTGATTTGGATCACGAATCACTTAAGATGACTAGAGAGATGTCAGTCTAAGTGGGAGTTCTTTAGTAATATGATTAATTGAACTTTAATTTATCATGAACTTAGTCCTGGTAGTATTTTGCAAATTATGTTGTAGATCAATAGCTCGCGTTGTTGCTTCCCTATGTTTTTATATGTGTTCCTAGAGAAAATTGTATTGAAAGATGTTAGTAGCAATGATGCGGATTGGATCCGTGATCTGAGGTTTATCCTCATTGCTGCGCAGAAGAATTATGTCCTTAATGCACCGCTAAGTGACAGACCTATTGCAGGAGCAGATGCAGACGTTATGAACGTTATTAGCTCAATATGAGCGATACGACGTTATGAACGCTTGGCTAGCTCAATATGATGACTACTTGATAGTTTAGTGCACCATGCTTAACGGCTTAGAATCGGGACTTCAAAGACGTTTTGAACGTCATGGACCATATGAGATGTTCCAGGAGTTGAAGTTAATATTTCAAGCAAATACCCGAGTTGAGAGATATGAAGTCTCTAACAAGTTCTATAGCTAAAAGATGGAGGAGAATCGCTCAACTAGTGAGCATGTGCTCAGATTGTCTGGGTACTTCAATCGCTTGAATCAAGTGGGAGTTAATCTTCCAGATGAGATAGTGATTGACAGAATTCTCTAGTCACCATCACCAAGTTAGTAGAACTTCGTGATGAACTATAATATGCAAGGGATGACAAAAGTAATTCCCAAGCTCTTCGTGATGCTGAAATCGACGAAGGTAGAAATCAAGAAAAGAGCATCAAGTGTTGATGATTGACAAGACCACTAGTCTCAAGGAAAAGGGCAAAGGGAAGAAGGGGAACTTCAAAAAGAACGGCAAGCAAGTTGCTACTCGAGTGAAGAAGCCCAAGTCTGGACCTAAGCCTGAGACTAAGTGCTTTTGCTACAATGGAATTGGTCACTGGAAGCGGAACTACCCCAAGTGTTTGGCGGATAAGAAGGATGGCAAGGTGAACAAAGGTATATTTGATATACAGGTTATTGATGTGTGCTTTACTAGTGTTTATAGTAGCCCCTGAGTATTTGATACTTGTTCGGTTGCTAAGATTAGTAACTCGAAACAGGAGTTACAGAATAAACAGAAACTAGTTGAAGGGGAAGTAACGATGAGTGTTGGAAGTAGTTCCAAGATTGATATGATCATCATCGCACACTCCCTATACTTTCGGGATTAGTGTTAAACCTAAATAAATGTTATTTGGCGTTTGTGTTGAGCATGAATATGATTTGATCATGTTTATTGCAATACGGTTATTCATTTAAGTAAGAGAATAAATTGTTGTTCTGTTTACATGAATAAAACCTTATATGGTTACACACCCAATGAAAATGGTTCGTTGGATCTCGATCGTAGTGATACACATATTCATAATATTGATGCCAAAAGATGCAAAGTTAATAATGATAGTGCAACTTATTTGTGGCACTGCCGTTTAGGTCATATTGGTGTAAAGCGCATGAAGAAACTCCATGCTGATGGGATTTTGGAATCACTTGATTATGAATCACTTGATGCTTATGAACCATGCCTTATGGGCAAGATGACTAAAGACTCGTTCTCCGGAACAATGGAGCGAGCAAATGACTTATTGGAAATAATACATACTGATGTATGCGGTCCGATGAGTGTTAAAGCTCACGGCAAGTATCGTTATTTTCTGACCTTCACAGATGATTTGAGCAGATATGGGTATATCTACTTGATGAAACACAAGTCTGAAACATTTGAAAAGTTCAAAGAATTTCAGAGTGAAGTGAAGAATCATCGTAACAAGAAAATAAAAGTTTCTACGATATGATCGCAAAGGAAAAATATTTGAGTTACGAGTTTGGCCTTCAGTTAAAACAATGTGAAATAGTTTCACTACTCACGCCACCGGAACACCACAGCATAATGGTGTGTCCGAACGTCAGAATCGCACTTTATTGGATATGGTGCGATCTATGATGTATCTTACCGATTTACCACTATCGCTTTGGGGTTATACATTAGAGACAGCTGCATTCACGCTTAATAGGGCACCATCTAAATCCGCTGAGATGACACCGTATGAACTATGGTTTAGCAATAAACCTAAGCTGTCGTTTCTTAAAGTTTGAGTTGTGATGCTTATGTGAAAAGTTTTCACATGATAAGCTCGAACCCAAATCGGAGAAGTGCGTCTTCATAGAATACCCAAAGGTAACTATTGGGTACACCTTCTATCACAGATCCGAAGGCAAGTTATTCGTTGCTAGATGGATCCTTTCTAGAGAAGAAGTTTCTCTCGAAAGAAGTGAGTGGGAGGAAAGTAGAACTTGATGAGGTAATTGTACCTTCTCCCTTATTGGAAAGTAGTTCATCACAGGAATCAGTTCCAGTGATTCCTACACCAATTAGTAAGGAAGTTAATGATGATGATCATGAAACTTCAGATCAAGTTGCTACCAAACCTCGTAGGTCTTCCAGAGTAAGATCCGCACCAGAGTGGTACGGTAATCATGTTCGTAAGTCATGTTACTAGACCATGATGAACCTACGAACTATGAGGAAGCGATGATGAGCCCAGATTCATGAAATGGCTTGAGGCCATGAAATCTGAGATGGGATCCATGTATGAGAACAAAGTATGGACTTTGATGGAGTTGCCCGATGATCGGCAAGCCATATTATATAAATGGATCTTCAAGAGGAAGACAGATGCTGATAGTAGTGTTACTATCTACAAAGCTAGACTTGTCAAAAAGGTTTTTGACAAAGTTCAAGATGTTGAATACAATGAGATTTTCTCACTCGTATCGATGCTTAAAAGTCTGTCCGAATCATGTTAGCAATTACCACATTTTATGAAATCTGGCAAATGGATGTCAAAACTACATTCTTTAATGCATTTATTAAAGAAGAGTTGTATATGATGCAACCAGAAGGTTTTATCAATCCTAAAGGAGCTAACAAAATGTGCAAGCTTCAGCGATCCATCTATGGACTGGTGCAAGCATCTCGGAGTTGGAATAAACGCTTTGATAGTATGATCAAAGCATATGGTTTTATACAGACTTTTGGAGAAGCCTGTATTTACAAGAAAGTGAGTGGGAGCACTACAACATTTCTGATAAGTATATGTGAATGACATATTGTTGATCGGAAATAATGTAGAATTATTCTGCAAAGCATAAAGGAGTATTTGAAAGGAGTTTTTCAAAGAAGGACCTCGGTGAAGCTGCTTACATATTGAGCATCAAGATCTATAGAGATGGATCAAGACGCTTGATAAGTTTTTCAATGAATACATACCTTGACAAGATTTTGAAGTAGTTCAAAATGGAACAGTCAAAGAAAGAGTTCTTGCCTGTGTTACAAGGTGTGAGATTGAGTAAGACTCAAAACCCGACCACGGCAGAGGATAGAAAGAGAATGAAAGTCATTCCCTATGCATCAGCCATAGGTTCTATAAAGTATGTCATGCTGTGTACCAGATCTATTGCATACCCTACCACTAAGATTGGCAAGGGAGTGCAATAGAGATCTAGGAGTAGATCAATGGACAGCGGTCAAAATTATCCTTAGTAGAATAAGGATATGTTTCTCAATTATGGAAGTGAAAAAGGTTCGTAAGTAAAAGGTTACGCCGATGCAAGTTTTAAACACTAATCTAGATGACTCGAGTCTCAATCTGGATACATATTGAAAGTGGGAGCAATTAGCTAGAGTAGCTCCGCAGAGCATTGTAGACATAGAAATTTGCAAAATACTTACGGCTCTGAATGTGATGACCTGCTGACTAAAATTATCTCACAAGCAAAACATGATCACACCTTAGTACTCTTTGGGTGTTAATCACATAGCGATGTGAACTAGATTACTGAATCTAGTAAACCCTTTGGGTGTTGGTCACATGTCGATGTGAACTACGGGTGTTAACCACATATAGATGTGAACTATTGATGTTAAATCACATGGCGATGTGAACTAGATTATTGACTCTAGTGCAAGTGGGAGACTGAAGGAAATATGCCCTAGAGGCAATAATAAAGTTATTATTTATTTCCTTATATCATGATAAATGTTTATTATTCATGCTAGAATTGTATTAACTGGAAACATAATACATGTGTGAATACATAGACAAACATAGTGTCACTAGTATGCCTCTACTTGACTAGCTCGTTGAATCAAAGATGGTTAAGTTTCCTAGCCATAGACATGAGTTGTCATTTGATTAACGGGATCACATCATTAGGAGAATGATGTGATTGACATGACCCATTCCGTTAGCCTAGCACATGATCGCTTAGTATGTTGCTATTGCTTTCTTCATGACTTATACATGTTCCTGTAACTATGAGATTATGCAACTCCTGCTTACGGAGGAACACTTTGGTACTACCAAACGTCACAACGTAATCGGGTGATTATAAAGGAGTACTACAGGTGTCTCCAAAGGTACTTGTTGGGTTGGCGATTTGAGATTAGGTTTTGTCACTCCGATTGTCGGAGAGGTATCTCCAGGCCTTCTCGGTAATACACATCACTTAAGCCTTGCAAGCATTACAACTAATGAGTTAGTTGTGAGATGATGTATTACGGAACGAGTAAAGAGACTTACCGTAACGAGATTGAACTAGGTATTGGATACCGACGATCGAATCTCGGGTAAGTAACATACCGATGACAAAGGGAACAAAGTATGTTGTTATGCGGTTTGACCGATAAAGATCTTCGAGAATATGTAGGAACCAATATGGGCATCCAGGTTCCGCTATTGGTTATTGACCAAGAATAGTTCTAGGTCATGTCTACATAGTTCTCGAACCCGTAGGGTCCGCACGCTTAAGGTTTCGATGATGTTATATTATGAGTTTATGAGTTTTGATGTACCGAAGGAGTTCGAGTCCCGGATGAGATCGGGGACATGACGAGGAGTCTCGAAATGGTCGAGACGTAAAGATCAATATATTGGACGACTATATTCGGAGTTCGGAAAGGTTCGAATGATTCGGTATTTTTCGAGTACCGGAGAGTTACGGAATTCGCCGGGAGAAGTATTGGGCCTTATTGGGCCCTGCGGGAAAGAGAGAGGGCTGCCTAGGGCAGGCCGCGCGCCCAAGGCCTAGTCCGAATTGGACTAGGGAGGGGCCGCACCTTCTTCTCTTCCCTTCCTTCTCTCCTACTCCTACTAGGAAAGGAGGAGTCCTACTCCGGTGGGAGTAGGACTCCCCCTGTGCGCCTCCTCCCTTTGGCCGCCACCTCCTCCTTGCTCCTTTATATACGGGGCAGGGGGCACCCCATGACACACAAGTTGATCTACGGATCTTGCCTTAGCCGTGTGCGGTGCCCCTTCCACCATATTCCACTTCGGTCATATCGTCATGAGCTTAGGAGAAGCCCTGCGCCGGAGAAGTCATATCGTCGCGAGCTTAGGCGAAGCCCTGCGTCGGTGGATCATCAACATCGCCACCACGCCGTCGTCTTGACGGAACTCATCCCGACACTTTGCTGGATCGGAGTCCGAGGATCGCCATCGAGCTGAACGTGTGCAGAACTCGGAGGTGCCGACGCTCGGTGCTTGGATCGGTCGGATCGTGGAGACGTCACGACTACATCAACAGCGTTGTTATAACGCTTCCGCTTTCGGTCTACGAGGGTACGTGGACGGACACTCTCCCCTCTCGTTGCTATGCCATCACCATGGTCTTGCGTGTTCGTAGGAATTTTTTTTGAAATTACTACGTTCCCCAACAGAACTAACCTTGGGTTTTGTCGATGATGACTTCATGTAGGTGTTGAAGATGTGGATGCTCAATGTTGATGTAGATCTTTTTGGAGCAATCCTTTGGAGTGAGTTGCACTTTCAATACCTACATGGGTTAGTCCCACAAGGAACAAACAAGTATATCCATAGACATGGAGTGATGCACACACAAAATGATGTCCATGAAATCATTAGGTTACCTTGTCCCTTACCTTACCAATATGAGGGTTTATGACTCCTTGAACTAGTGCAAGATATGGAAGATGATTGCACTTGTTCTTGCCATAATGATATGAGTGAAATATGTTGGCGGAGTCACCCTCAAGAACTTTCTAGTTCTTCTTCTTCTGGATCCACATCATCTTGATGGGAATCCTTGGAGTTGTAGTTGTACTTGATGAGGTAGAACTTGACGTAGTCTTGGGAATCCACTTGACCGAGACCTTAGGTGCTTCTTCAAATGCATCAATCTCTTCTTCAAGCTTGTCCTTGCCCTTGTGGTCATGTGGTGGAAGATCATCTTGTGCTTGTGTTCCCTTGAAAGAAGTAGGATCATACTTCTCTTGTTGAGGAACAAACTTCATCTTGGGGTATTGATCTTCTTCCCACTCAACTCCATTGGCGTTGAACTTTAGTTCAAAACCAACACCTTGATTCTTCCGGTGCCTTCCTTGCTTGCGTACAATTTCCTCGAATTGCTTACTCCTGGCAAGGCTCTTGTATACACCTTTCTCTATAATTCCCTTCAATAAGCTATTTTCTTGCTCAAGTGTAACTTGGCTAAGAGAATCATTAGTGGAATCAAGAGAACTACTAGAAGCAACAATATTGGATTTAGCATTGTTATTGTTACTACTAGAAGAAGAATCTTTCTTGTTCTTGTTACTAGACTTGACTTGAGGCATGTAAGTAGATAAGAGTAAACGCTTGGCAATGTAAGAAGAACTTTTCTTACGGAGATCATCATTGATTGCTTTTAAGAACTCATGCTCTTGCTCAAGATTGAGCTTGTCAAAGCTTAACTTCTCATGAGCCCTTAAAAGTTCTCGATGATCTTCAAAGATAGTTTCATGAGCTAACTTAAGAGTGTTTAGTTCTTTAGTTAGACGCTCAATTTTCTCCTTATCATTGTCATTCGTTTCAACTTGATTAGCATGATTAATTGATGTTTCATCATAGTATTCATCACAAGAGTTGTCAACAAGTAAATCATCATCACCTAGCAAGTCATCTTCATCAATATTAAAATCAATGTACTCGAGGTGTGTTACCTTAGGACCTTTGGCCATGAAGCATCTACCAATTCCTTCATTTGGTGATTCAAATATGTCGTAGGAGTTGGTTGACACAAGTGCTAGACCGGCAACACCTTCATCTTGAGTATATTCGGAGTCGGAGTGATAGCTTCTCTTGGAGTGATGGTCGGAGTTGGAGCCGGATACCCATTCACCAACATGAGCTTGATGTCTTCGTTTTGTGTAGCTCTTTTATGACTTGTCCTTCCTTTCCGAATCCTTGCTTCTCCGTGAGGGTCTTCGTTCATAACGATCATCTCTACTCCTCCTCTCTCTTGATGGTGATTCTTCTCTTCTACTTCTTCTTTTTGGAGAGTCTTCTCTTCTCTTGTAGGGTGCCGTACACTCATAGGAATAGTGTCCGGGTCTCCCACAATTGTAGCAATTTCGCTCTCGACTAGAAGATCTTTTGTCATTGTAAGACCTTGACTTGGAGCTTCTTTCTTTGCTTCTACTCTTGTAGAATTTGTTGAAGTTCTTCACCATTAATCTCAATTCTTCATTGAAGGTTTGTTTCTCACTTGATGATGTGGGGGCATCACTTGAGGCTTTGTAAGCACCACTTGACTTGTTGTGAAGTTCCTCCTTATCCTTAAGTGACATCTCATGAGCAACAATTCTTCCAATGACTTCCGTTGGTTTGAGATCTTTGTAGTTTGGCATCATTTGAATCAACGTGCACACGGTATCATACTTTCCATCCAATGCTCTTAGGATCTTCTTGATGATGAATCTGTCAGTCATCTCTTCACTCCCTAAGTCGGCAATTTCATTTGTGATAAGTGCAAGCCTAGAGTACATTTCAGAGACACCTTCACCATCCTTCATTTTGAACTTGTCAAGCTGACTTTGGAGCACATCCAACTTGGATTCCTTGACAGACTCGGTTCCTTCATGCATATCAATCAAAGTATCCCAAATTTCCTTTGCATTCTCAAGACGGTTGATTTTGTTGAATTCTTCGGGGCACAATCCGTTGAAGATGATATCACAAGCTTGAGCGTTATATTGCAGCATCTTCAGTTGTTCCGCATTAGCTTCATGGTTCGGCTCTCTCCCATCAAAGAATTCACCTTGCAAGCCAATACAAATAACTGCCCAAATGGCGGGGTTATGTCCGAGAATATGCATTTTCATCTTATGCTTCCAACTAGCAAAATTAGTACCATCAAAGTAAGGACCTCTACGGTGATAATTTCCCTCGCTAGACGCCATACTCCCCTAGGTTGTGAAACCAAGGCTATGACCACCAAGAGCTATGGAAATCAAAGCAAATGGAGACCAAAGCTCTGATACCACTTGTAGGACCTTGAAGTATGTCTAGGGGGGGTGATTAGACTACTTGACCAATTAAAAACTTAGCCTTTTCCCAGTTTTAGAGTTTGGCAGATTTTAGCTATCTTAGGACAAGTCAAGCAATCATCACACAATTCAAGCAAGCATGCATAGAGTATATGAGCAGCGGAAATTAAAGCATGCAACTTGCAAGAAAGTAAAGGGAAGGGTTTGGAGGATTCAAACGCAATTGGAGACACAGATGTTTTTGGCGTGGTTCCGATAGGTGGTGCTATCGTACCTCCACGTTGATGGAGACTTCAACCCACGAAGGGTAACGGTTGCGCGAGTCCACGGAGGGCTCCACCCACGAAGGGTCCACGAAGTAGCAACCTTGTCTATCCCACCATGGCCGTCGCCCACGAAGGACTTGCCTCACTAGCGGTAGATATTCACGAAGTAGGCGATCTCCTTGCCCTTACAAACTCCTTGGTTCAACTCCACAATCTTGTCGGAGGCTCCCAAGTGACACCTAGCCAATCTAGGAGACAACACTCTCCAAGAAGTAACAAATGGTGTGTTGATGATGAAATCCTTGCTCTTGTGCTTCAAATGATAGTCTCCCCAACACTCAACTCTCTCTCATAGGATTTGCATCTGGTGGAAAGAAGATTTGAGTGGAAAGCAACTTGGGGAAGGCTAGAGATCAAGATTCATATGGTAGGAATGGAATATCTTGGCCTCAACACATGAGTAGGTGGTTCTCTCTCAGAAATGGTAAGTTGGAAGTGTAGGTTTGTTCTGATGGCTCTCTCCACGAATGAAGAGGAGGTGGAGGAAGATATATAGCCTCCACACAAAATCTAACCGTTACACACAATTTACCAATCTCGGTGGGACCGAATCAACAAACTCGGTCAGACTGATTTTATTAAACCTAGTGACCGTTAGGTTTTCGGTGGGACTGACATGCATCTCGGTAGGACCGATATGGTTAGGGTTAGGGCATAACGTGTAATCTCGGTGAGACCGATTACACAAACTTAGTGAGACCGATTTTGGTAATTAGCTAACCAGAGAGTTGGTCAGGTAAACTTGGTGGGACCGATTTTCTCTTTTCGGTGAGACCAAAATGTTACAAAAGGGAAACAGAGAGTTTACATTGAAATCTCGGTGGGACCGATCCGCTCTTTCGGTGAGACCGAAAAGTTACGAAAAGGAAACAGAGAGATTACAATCCCATCTCGGTGAAACCGAGATCCCTATCGGTAGAACCGATTTGCCTAGGGTTTGTGGCAGTGGCTATGACATATGGAATCGGTGGCGCCGGATAGGAAGAATCGATGAGACCGATTTTGGCTTTAGGTTTAGGTCATATGTGGATGTAAGAAAGTAACTGAGGGTTTTGGAGCATATCACTAAGCTCATGAAGCAAGAGGCTCATTAAGAAACACCTCATCCCTCCTTGATAGTATTGGCTTTTCCTATAGACTCAATGTGATCATGAATCACTAAAATATAAAATGAAGAGTCTTGAGCTTTTGAGCTTGAGCCAATCCTTTGTCATTAGCATTTTGAGGGATCCACTTTCATCATCCATGCCATGCCATTCATTGAGCTTTCTGAAATGTTCATCTTGGAATAGCATTAGCTCAATGAGCTATATGTTGTTATGAATTACCAAAACCACATAGGGATAGTTGCACTTTCAATTAGTCATAAAGAACTCACATACTTATTGCAAAAATCTATTAGTCATCGAAACAAAGTACTACGCGCATGCTCCTAGGGGGATAGATTGGTAGGAAAAGACCATCGCTCGTCCCTGACCGCCACTCATAAGGAAGGCAATCAATAAACACCTCATGCTCCGACTTCGTTACATAACGGTTCACCATACGTGCATGCTACAGGACTTGCAAATCTCAACACAAGTATTTCTCTATTTCACAATTACTCAACTAGCATGACTCTAATATCACCATCTTTATATCGCAAAACTATTGCAAGGAATCAAACATATCATATTCAGCGATCTACAAGTTTATGTAGGATTTTATGACTAACCATGTGAATGACCAGTTTCTGGCATCTCTCTAAATAGATATAAGTGAAGCAAGAGAGTTTAATTCTTTCTACAAAAGATACGCCCAAGCTCTAACAAATATAAGTGAAGCAAAAGAGCATTCTACAAATGGCGGTTGTCTATGTAAAGAGAAACAGGCAATCCAAACTTCAAATGATATAAGTGAGGCACATGAAGCATTCTATAAAGCCATACTCAAAAGATATAAGTGAAGTGCATAGAGCATTCTATAAATCAACCAAGGACCATCTAATACCAGCATGGTGCATAAAATAAAAATAAAAACCTAATTGCAAAAGACGCTCCAAGACTTGCACATATCGCATGAACGAAAAGAATCCGAAAACATATTGATATTTGTTGAAGAAAGAGGGGATGTTGGGAAAAACATACTGATATTTGTTCAAGAAAGAGGGGATGCCTTCCCAGCATCCCCAAGCTTAGACGCTTGAGTCTCCTTGAATATTCACTTGGGGTGCCTCGGGCATCCCCAAGCTTGAGCTCTTGCCTCTCTTCCTTCTTCTCACATTGAGACCTTCTCGATCATCGAACATTTCATCCACACAAAACTTCAACAGAAAACTCGGCAAGATCCGTTAGTACAATAAAGCAAATCACTACTCTAAGTACTGTTGCAAACCAGTTCATATTTTGTTTTTGCATTGCGTCTACTGTAATATAACTTTTTCATGGCTTAATCCACTGATATAAATTGATAGTTTCATCAAAACAAGCAAACTATGCATCAAAAACAGAATCTGTCTAAAACAGAACAGTCTGTAGCAATCTGAACATTCACCATACTTCTGATACTTGAAAAATTCTGCCAAAATTAGGAACAATAAACAATTTGTACAGCAAGACAGTGCAAAAAGAATCAAAACCATTTGACATTCCAGTAAAAAAATTAAAATTCGCGCACTACAGCCAAAGTTTTTGTCCTGCACCGTACAAACCAACAAGCATTGTAAACATCCTAAAGGCAAACCTTGGCACATTATTTTTATAATACAATGGAGTTGTACAAGGGGATAATTATTTTTATTGAAAAGTTTCTGTAATTAAGATTCACAAAGTTCCCATGGGCATGAACAAAGTTCAAGGACGTCCCCCACTTTCACAATGCTCGTCTCTCTCACTTTCACTTCTCTTTTTGAAAAGTTTTGGGTTCCCCTCTTTATTTTTGTTGTTTTTAAACTATATGAAAGCACTCAACAGAAATAAATGACTCTCTAAAACTTCCGGGTTGTCTCCCTGGCAGCGCTTTCTTTAAAGCCATTAAGCTAGGCATCTAGTGCTCAAGTAATGGATCCACCCAGGTCCCAAGGTATATCTGTAACGCCCTCGATGCGGCTATATCTCCCACGTGTCGAAGCACGACTTAGAGGCATAACCGCATTGAAAGCAATGTCGCAAGTGAGGTAATCTTCACACAACCCATGTAATACATAAGGGAAAGAGATACATAGTTGGCTTACAGTCGCCACTTCACACAATACATAAATAAGCATCCATCATCCAGATTACACTCAAGGTCCGACTACGGAACCAAAATAAAAGAAGACTACCCCAAATGCTACACTGATCCCCGATCATCCCAACTGGGCACCACTACTGATCATCAGGAAATGACACATAGTAACGACCACGTTCCTCGTCGAACTCCCACTTGAGCTCGGTTGCGTCATCAGCACTGGCATCGTCGACACCTGCAACTGTTTTGGTAGAATCTGTGAGTCACGGGGACTCAACAATCTCACACCCGCGAGATCAAGACTATTTAAGCTTATAGGAAGGACAGAGTTGTGAGGTGGAGCTGCAGCAAGCGACTAGCATGTATGGTGGCTACATTCGCAAAAGAGAGCGAGAAGAGAAGCAAGGCACGGTCGTAAAGCTAGTAGCGATCAAGAAGTGATCCTGAAACTACTTACGTCAAACATAACTCCAACACCGTGTTCACTTCCCGGACTCCGCCGAGAAGAGACCATCACGGTTACACACGCGCTTGATGTATTTTAATTAAGGTCAACTTCGGGTTTTCTACAACCGACATTAACAAATTCCCATCTGCCTCATAACATGGGCACGGCTTTGAAAGATAATACCCTGCAGGGTGTCCCAACTTAGCCCATTATAAGCTCTCACGGTCAACGAAGGATATTCCTTCTACCGAAGACCCGTCGATCTCGGAATCCCGGACTACAAGACATTTCGACAGCAATAAAACAAGACCAGCAAAGCCACCCGATGCGCCGACAAATCCCGATAGGAGCTGCACATATCTCGTTCTCAGGGCACACCGGATAGGTCAGCCTACGAGTGAAACCAGCCCTCGAGTTGCCCCGTGGTGGCCACGCAGTCTGCCCGGTTCGGGCCAGCACTCGAAGGAGCACTGGTCCGGGGTAAATAAAGATGACCCTCGGGCTCGCGAAAACCCGGGGGAAAAAGGCTTAGGTGGCAAATGGTAAAACCAATGTTGGGCCTTGCTGGAGGAGTCTTATTCAAAGCGAACTGTCAAGGGGGTCCCATAAATCACCCAACCGTGTAAGGAACGCGAAATCAAGGAACATAACACCGGTATGACGGAAACTAGGGTGGCAAGAGTGGAACAAAACACCAGGCATAAGGCCGAGTATTCCACCCTTTTACCAAGTATATAGATGCATTAATTAAACAATAGATATTGTGATATCCCAACAAGTAAACATGTTCCAGCAAGGAACAACATCTCCATGTTCCAACAAGGAACAAACTTCATCTTCACCTGCAACTAGCAACGCTATAAGAGGGGCTGAGTAAAGCGGTAACATAGCCAAACAACGGTTTGCTAGGAAAGGATAGTTAGGGGCTTGACATGGCAATATGGGAGGCATGATAAGCAAGTGATAGGCATCGTAGCATAGGCATAGCAAAAGAGCGAGCATCTAGCAAGCAAAGATAGAAGTGATTTCGAGGGTATGGTCATCTTGCCTGCAAAGTTCTCAGAGTTGTCGAGAGCTTGATCCTCGTAAGCGTTCTCAACAGGTTCCTCGTACACGTACTCGTCTCCCGGCTCTACCCAAAGCAAGAACACAAACAATGGAACCACAATAAATCACGGGCGATGCACAACCAACATGATGCAATACATGGCATGATATGCGAGCTGTGAGATGCAATGCATATGCGTGCTCCGGAAGGAAACTGATGAACAAGGCATCAACTTGGCAAACCAAGTATGCCGCTGGAAAGGTGAGATGATTTCGGTTGAAATCGATATAAAGGTCACCGGAATCGGATGCACGGTTTGCAAATGACAAGCAAAACAAGAATGGCACAAATCTGCCATTAACAGCATGATACCACATATCAAGCAACAAGAATTTAAGCTACTGCACCCAAACGTACCAACAAAGCATATGGCAGTGATCTACTAAAGATGCTTGACAAAAGATGAACACTGAGCTACGGCTAAATCACACCATAACAGGTCCAAACAAGCATGGCAAAAGTGCAAAATATATCAGCTTCACAGACTTGGTGAAATTACTGAACATGGCAGAATCAGCATCAGGAAGCAATGTTCAGAGCAAGCAAACAACATGCTACAGGAACTTATAATAGCAAAACAAGGCATGGCATGAATCTACTCAAAGCATAGAACAAAAGTCCCTTACTGACCATGAGCCAAAAGGGATCAGAAAATGTAATAGCACCCATGTCAATATAGCAAGTTTCGTTAACAGATTCAGCAAACAGGGCATGACATTGACAGAATTATGAAGGCATCTTCGCGAGCTCGATGCACTCACTACAGAGCATTACATGATAAACTAAGCATACATCCATCAAGAAGACATGGCATAGAAGCTATACATGGCAAGAACAACATCATAGCATACACGGATCAACTACAACAACCTTGGCAAAATTGAATAACATGTAAACAATCTGCCAGGAAACATTTTATAGCAACAGTAGAGCTCGATTTACTCAAGCTATGGCACTCCATAATTGCAAACAAGGGCATGGATGGATAGAGCATAACCATATGTTCAAAACATCCTTACTGAAGTATCTCAAAATAAGCATGGATCTCTCTGTAGCATCAAGTTTACATGGCATAAAAATAACAGCAGAAGAGGGGGTGAAATCAGCAACATCATGAAGCCTAGTTTGCATGCTTGTGCTAGTCACCACAGAGATCGCAAAAATACATGGCATACACCCCTGTAAAGATGGCACGACATATTACAAAACACATGTAGGACTCAAGATCATAGGGTGCACACATCAATCATGGCAAAAATGACAAAAGTGCATGTTCTGATAAGAATCTGAAACTAACATCACATAGCCCTCTTCTAACAGCATTTCGGGCATCAAGATGAGCTCAAATGAAAATGATGCGATGAGATGAAGTGAGGTACTCGTCGAGACTAACAATTCGATATGCTACACGCCCAAAACGGAGCCACGAGGGCAAAGTTATGGCATGATGAAAATGCAACAAAATATGAGAGGAAAATGACTTAGACGAAAAAAGGGGGAGGAGAAGTCAACCCTCTCGTTTTGGATCTAGATCCGGCTCGGCGCGGATCGAGGTTCGTCGGCCGGAGCAGCGGCGGCCGGAGAGGGAGAGGGCGCCGGAGGAGGGAGCCGGCCGGAGGAGGGCCGGGCCGGCAGGCGGCGGCGGCCGGGGACGACGCGCGAGCGCGGCGGGCGGCGGGCGACGCGACGGCGGGGCAGGCGGGCCGGTGGCGGAGGCGGCGGACGCAGCGGCGCGGCGACGGTCGGCGAGGCGGAGGGACTCGGCGGCGGGCGGCGCGGCCGGGCACGGCGGCGGGCGGCGAACGGAGAGGGGGCCCAAGACGGGCCTCGGGCGGGCGGCGCGGCGATGTGGGCGCGCATACGTGGCGCGCCGCGTTGGTCCGGGCGGCGGCGGGTTTCGTCCGTAGCGGACGGACGTGTCCGCGCGGGAGGAGCGGGCTAGGGTTTCGGGATCCGGAAATTTTCGGAGGGGAGGCTATATTTATAGGTAGAGGGAGCTAGGAGACTCCAAATGGGGTGCGGTTTTCGCCCACACGATCGTGATCCGACGACGGAGAGCATGGAAGTGACTTAGATGGGTTATTGGGCTATTTTGGAGGGGTGTTGGGCTGCAACTTAAAAGAGGCCTTTGCGAGAGTGCGGTTAACCGTTGGAGTACCAAACGAGCTCCAAATGGCACGAAACTTGACAGGTGGTCTACCGGTGGTGTACCAAGGCCACTTGACAAACCTCGGTCCATTCCGAGAAAGTTTAGTACCTGCTCACGGAAAAATGTAAAAGGGGATGCCGGGGGACATAGGAGTGCCGGATTGCAAAACGGACAACGGGGAAAATGCTCGGAATCATGAGACGAACACGTATGCGAATGCGATGCACATGATGACATGATATGAAATGCATGACATGGAAAAAATGCAAAATGAAGAAAAACCCAACCACGGAGGGAATATCATATCACAATGCCGAAAATGGCAAGAGTTGGAGTTACAAATATGGAAAGTTACATCCGGGGTGTTACAATATCAAAGCCAATTCTAATTAGCAATGGTTTGGCATTTAGTAGTGAGCACAAAGCAACATATATCAAGCAATGACGAAGTCTAACTATATTCCTATGCATCGACATGTCATAAAAGAACAATTCATGCACACATAGTAAAGGCCAATGCATAGTATAAACAGTTTCTTGCAATTTTATCGTGTTGGAAACATAGAGAGGTGGAGATATAGTTCCTCTCTCGTAATAATTGCAAGTAGGAGCAGCAAGCACATGCATATTATATTCATCAAAATCATCATGTGTAGTAGTAAAAGGCAACCCATCAATATAATCCTTAATAAGTGCAAGCTTCTCCGATATAGTGTAGTCAGGAGAATTCAAAAAGATAATAGGACTATCATGCGTGGGTGCAATGGCAACAATTTTCATTCATAACATAAGGAACTATAGCAAGTTCATCTCCATAAGCATAATTCATATTGGCA
The DNA here is from genome assembly GCA_021605205.1 of Aegilops longissima. Lineage (NCBI taxonomy): Eukaryota > Viridiplantae > Streptophyta > Magnoliopsida > Poales > Poaceae > Aegilops > Aegilops longissima. The sequence continues at coordinate 9,801,828 of CM038681.1, forward strand.
TCTTGGCCACAAGCATAGCAAGCATCATCAAAAAGGGATATTTCAAAAGAATCAACGGGATCATAACAATCATCATAGCAATCATCCTTTGATAAGCACGAAGGGGAATTAAATAATGTATGAGTTGGAGGGTTCACTACTGGAATCTGGCACTTTGCCATCTGCCATGGCAGATGGCAAAGGCATGGTCGGCGGATGGCAAAGGCTTTGCCATCTGTCAGCAGATGGCAAACAGTTTGTCTGAAACCCTACCGGCAAAGGCTTCTTTGCCGTCTGCTGGCTGATGGCAAAGAGCATGTGCCTTTACCATCAGCTGGCAGATGGCAAAGCCTCTTAACGGGGTTAGCCCCGTTAGAAGGCTAACGGCATACTTTTCCATCTGCCAGCAGATGGCAAAGGCTGCAGGCTCTTTGCCGTCTGCCAGCAGATGGCAAACGCTGCATGCTTTGCCGTCTGCCAGCAGATGGCAAAGAGCTTTGCCATCTGCTGGCAGATGGCAAAGAGCCCAAATAGGCCAGCCCAAATTTTACATGTAGATGACACGTGGCCTCTTTGCCATCTGTCAGCTGATGGCAAAGTGACTATATTGCCCCATTTAATTTTGTTTTTTTCTTATATCAATTCATTTTCACAGAAAATCAAACACAAATATATTTATATGACCAATATATCATATTCAACACATATTACCAATAGTCATGAACACATATATATCCAACACATGTTACCAATAGTAGCAAGTTTCATCCGTACATATACATAGTTTCATCAATATTACACAGTTTCATCCATAGGTAGCAAGTTTCACAAGGTCAAAACAAAAACTAAATACAAGCACTCCATCAACCCAAGCTTACGTGATCTTACGCAAATCTGTAAAATGGGAAAGAAGAAAGTTAGAAGAAGAAGACTGGAAGAAAAAGATTATTATGATGCAACTAAAATGTGAAGATTGTTATGATGCAACTTATATCTGTAAAATAGGTCATTTTGGAGCTAAGTATGGTTATTATGTCATTTTTGAGCTAGCTAAGCATACTAAGTCATTTTGGTGTAAAACATGCTAAGGTCATTCTAGAGCTAAGTAAGGTTATTATGTCATTTTGGAGCTAGCTAAGCATGTGAAGTCATTTAGGAGCTAAAATATGTCATTTCTTAAGCATATTATGTCATTTTAGAGTTAGCTAAGCATATTAAGTCATTTTGGAGGAAAAGATGCTAAGTATAGGTCATTTTAGAGCTATCCTAGGTTAAATAAGTCATTTTTAAGCTAGCTAAGCATATTAAGTCATTTTGGAGGAAAAATGCTAAGTATATGTCATTTTAGAGCTATCCTAGGTTAAATAGGTCATTTTGGAGCTAATTAAGCTTATTATGTAATTTTTGAGCTAGCTAAGCATATTGAGTCATTTTGGAGGAAAAAATGCTAAGTATAGGTCATTTTAGAGCTATCCTAGGTTAAATAGGTCATTTTGGAGCTAATTAAGCTTATTATGTAATTTTTGAGCTAGCTAAGCATATTGAGTCATTTTGGAGGAAAAAAATGCTAAGTATAGGTCATTTTAGAGCTATCCTAGGTTAAATAGGTCATTTTGGAGCTAATTAAGCTTATTATGTAATTTTTGAGCTAGCTAAGCATATTGAGTCATTTTGGAGGAAAAAATGCTAAGTATAGGTCATTTTAGAGCTATCCTAGGTTAAATAGGTCATTTTGGAGCTAAGTAAGGTTATTATGTCATTTTGGAGCTAGCTAAGCATATGAAGTCATTTAGGAGCTAAACTATGTCATTTCTTAAGCATATTATGTCATTTTAGAGCTAGTTAAGCATACTCGTCGTCAACCCGTGCGCTTGCACGGGCTAGCTAGTTTTGAACCTACTAGATGACCAGCTGCGCCAAATGGCGCAGAGACCTGTTTAAAACCATGTTTGTGTGGAAAATAGAACTGAATTTCCTTGGAATTCTATTGTTTAGTTGGTGCTTAGGTGGATAGAACTGAATTTCTGCGTCAAGACCAACAGTCCTTGCCTTCTGTGTTCAAGACCAACAGTCCTTGCCTTCTGTGTTGAGTATACTGCGTTCGGAAGGCCAAGCTGCTCCATCATAGTGTCTAGAAGCACTTTTCTTGGGATCCTGACTTTTTTCATCGCGGCTGACTGATAACAAAGAGGAAGACACTCTAAGTGCAGTGTATTTTTTTTTGCGGGGTACTGTAAGTGCAGTGTATGATTCTATATGTGTATGTATGGCTATCAATTTTTGGTGAGATACACAACACTGATAGTAACTGAATGATATGTGTTGGCCAGGTAATTCTGAAGCTGCCAAAAGGTAATAAAATAATTGAGAGTAGCAGGGGTTTGAGCTTGCTTAAACTGTAGACTATACATGCTTGTACTATTTGTTAGGCCCCAGGAAAACAGGGGATCAACAGATATGGCTATGCACCAATTGGTTACTCAGGTGTTTATTAGGAAGCACGCAGAGTCTGAGCAGATAAGCTTCACTTCATTCTCTCACCCTTGATACTATAGTATTTATCAAATCAGGTTATGGAAGCATATATGAAGTACCATCAGTCTTTTGTCTGATTTGGACGAAATCACACTGCCTACCTATCACTGCTGCTGTGTATGCGGTACTGAAACTAATGTGAAATAGCTAGGATGAACTTAATACAGATCAGGTTGTGGAAGCAAATATGAAGTACAATCCGACTGTTATCTGATTTTGATGGAATCACACTCCCTACCTATTACTGCAGCTGCGTATGTGGTATCCAAAGTAACCTGGAATAGATGGGATGAACCAAACACTATTCATTTTAGTTATGTCTAACAATCATACTTCTGCCTTTTTAGCGGAACACAAATGAACCAGTATGTCAAGAACCAAACAGGTGGTTATGTAACGACAACCATGATTAGTGCATAACAGTATAAACACTGATCAGTACCATGGCTATAAGTACGTAAACATACTGGTAAAAAAAGTAAATTTTTTTTACAAAGAAGGTATGACATGCGTAAATATGGAGTTTGATTTACATGGTCGAAGGGGTCCTCTTCGTCATTTAACTGAACAGAGATTATGGCGAATTACGATTTCAGTTTTTCCTGGCTTAAACTCTTCCTAGTTTAATCTTGTACTCCCTCTGTAAAGAAATATAAGAGCGTTTGTTATATTTCTTTACGGAGGGATTAATATTCAGCATAGGTGATCCAAAAGGAGTAAATTAAATAAAACTCCACATTGTAAAAACATGTGTCAGCCGTACATGGTAGAAAATGTCCTCTTCGCACATCTGGATTACTTAAAAAAACTAAAATTAGATTCTATAAACTTGTGGTTTTCTGTTCAACCCAGCTTAAACAGCTCCTAGGCGACCAAAACTGAATGAAACTCTAAACTGAAAAAATACATCGATAAAAAAGAGCTCATCTATAGCCTCGGACCTTTGATTTGGCCCTACCAAGCCATGGCGACTGGTGTGTAGATGTGGAACTTAAGGCGACTGTGGAAGGACCCCGCCCACTCGACAACACCTCATTCCCCTTTCTCCGCCCCCTTCCCATAAGATGCCACCGCCTATATAAGCATAAGCATCTTGCATCATGTAGAGAGATATAATGCACCTTTACATAGTGGAATGTGGAAAATTGGCACACAAAACTGGTAATTGTGCCATGAAATACATATTTGTGCATTCAAGTATCCAGAAATACACAAATGCATCAAAAAAATACACAAATGCAAAAATAAAACTACGAGTGCGTTTGGATAGCTACAAAACATTCCTTGTGATAGTTGCAAAAAAAATATACATATTTGTGCACTCAAGCATTCAGAAATACACAAATGCATAAAAAAAATATACAAATGCAAAAATAAAACTGCGGGTGTGTTTGGATAGCTATCTCACCTAGCTTAACTGGGCTAGAATTATCTAGCCCGCTCCAGCAAGAGCCGCTAGAAGCAAGGCTAGTTATTTGGATAATGGCTAATTTTGCTAGTGTGGGAGAGCCAATTCGGCTAGCTTCCATCAGCAAGGTTTTCTTGGCAGTTGAGGGCTAGATTGCTTCCAGAAGCTAGTTTTACTTTGATTACCAAATGGATAACCTTGCATAGCTAAGCTAGAGCTGCCCCTTGCCTCACATCCAAACACACCCTTGGTATCTAACTGTCCATGGTCAACACATACAAAATGTACATACATACTGGCAGTCTGCCAAATACAAAAAGAGGAAACGCTAACTAATATGTAGAACACATATGAATGATTATGAGTTGTGAGTCTATGGCTACGTGAACTTTTCTTGAGGGATTCATATAGCTGAAGGGATTAGCTGCCAAAATATAACAAAACTGAAGTTCATGGTGTGCAACCAACTTCCAAAAATTCAGAAAATGGCTTCGCGTAGTAAAACCACGCATGTCAAGTCTACATTGACAACCACTGCTTGGGAAGAATTAGACTCTGCTATTAGTCAGTAGGTATGGTACACATATAGTTAGAGTTGAACTGTTACCTGCCAAATTTGTAATCTTGAGTATAAAATTTTCAGAAGAAGAAATGGTAATGTGGTTCAATTTTCAAAAGAAACATGGAGATTGCAAGGCTGGTTTGAAGAAACTAAGGCTGAATGATCCATGGAACTTTAGTAATGGTGAAGAATCTAAACTTAAATAGCATACCAGACGCACAAACAATCACAAAGAGATCAATTACCAACGTCATATATTTACCAGTAACCACAAATCATGAAATCAATGTCAGAGGACCAAAATTTTCACAAGCTAGGGAAATAATGCTCTTCACCAAAACCTTGCCATAACTTATTCCTCTTATTTCTTTGTCAGAGCTACACATTGCAAATTCAGAGAAATTTTAGAGAAATAAAAGAAAGCTTCATGAAAGGGATGAGTGGGCAGGCATATGAGAAATGAGCGCTTGCACGCATATTCTTACTCCGTGAGAATTGCCACCAAGCCCTTCAACACCTGGTCAATGACCATGACCACCTGAGTTTAGAACACCGCGTCAGGTTCATTTGCTCTAACCCCGTGACCTGCCAGCATCCGGCGCCACCGAATTCGACCATTGCCCACCAGAACACCAAAACTATAATGTGAGATGACATGACAGGAGACCAAAAAATGGTTTATAAGGCTCCAAAATAGAATCATGATAAGTAGTAAAGTACCTAATATCTGTAATAATCCATCACTCCAAAATAAGATCATGATAATTAGTTCACAGTAAAAGCTAGACCCTTTCAAACAAAAGACCAGGTTCTGAACGAAAGGCCATCCCTTCATATTTTTGCATTGTCCCTTGAAAATAGAGTGACAGTCAATATAGATCAAAATATTGTCAATTCATTACCTACTAATCGGCAACATATGCTTATAATATTTGAGGCTCTAAAGCCAAAAAAAGGCGAGAGAACATCTTACACACACATGAAAAGAGGAACAAAAAGGATAGGAAAAGCAGCCAAAGTATACCTTCAGCTTCAATCCAATGGTCTGATTGAGTTCCTGGCCAAATCCTTCATTCATCCTCACCTGCCTTAGATAGCTGCAACCAATGAAGAAGATCAACTGTCATTTACAAGCTATGTGATCCAAAAACATTATCACAAGATGGAGCAACTTGTGGTTGGTGGCATCGACGCCGGTGAAGCACGAAAGGAAGCAATGGCCATATCAACATGTTCAGTTAAAAGCACCAGACTAATAATGCACATTATTTCCTTGAAGCATCACATATAGAGTTATTTTCTATACTAAGCAAGGTCTCAAATATGCACCTCTCTTTTTGCATCTATATCTACCATCTCTCGATCGACCATCAACCAAAATTGGTAAAAAAAAAGAAAGATAGATTGAGCACATTGCACACCAAGAAACATAAACTAAAGCATGCATTGAGCAAAAAAAAAGAAGAACAAGCGGGAAAGAGTTACCTGCTTCTTAGAATTGCAGTTGAGTACCATAATAAAGGACACCTCTGCAAACAAAAGAAAGATGCACACACATCAGCATCTTCCCTGAGTAGTCTTTCCACTCGGGCATTTACACAAACAGATATTGTGCGCACTTGCAACCTCTCAATATGGGTCAAAAATGTTACAGAACAGGGGCGCTGCTAGGAGTAGATCATCCACATGGACATCCGTCGTTGTTGTGAACTTCCGATGGTGACAGGCGGCCTAGCACGTGGGAAAGGGATCTGGCAACACATAGAGCAGTAAGATGCCTGCTGCTAATGAAGTGGAGATGGGTCAGGGGTGGGCGCATGTGGGAGATGAATACTTACTTCGTCCTCCTCGTCATCCTTGGAGGCGGCGAGGTATGGAGCCGCGGCGCTGGTCTTGTAGGGACGGGTCGGGGTGGCCGGATCTCTTGCAGTAGAGGGAGCGACAGGGCCGGCGACAGGGTGGCGGGGGAGGGCCGGCGACGGGGCGGGGGAGCGACGGGCCGCGACAGGTGGTGGCGGGCGAGCCTAGAGCGCCATCGACGGGGGCTGTTCGGTGTGTGGGTGAGATGCGAAGTTTTTTTTTACCTGGATGGGTGGGGAGGGAGGGAGGGGATAACCCTACAGTTTTTTTAGCTGGAAAAAAATAACCCCATCTCTTTGCCATCTGCCAGCAGATGGCAAAGAATCTTTGCCGTCTGCTGGCAGATGGCAAAGAGGTGGGGCTGGTACGCCGTTACACTCTTGACGGCCAGAGGATTTGCCAACCTCTTTGCCATCTGCTGGCAGATGGTAAAGATTATTTGCCATCCACTAGCAGATGGCAAAGAATTGGCTGGTGGCAATCATGCTCTTTGCCGTCTGTCAGTTCTTTGTCATATGTTTTTTATAAGCAGATGGCAAAGACGTTCTTTGCCATCAGCTGGCAGATGGCAAAGAGCTGGTTGATGGCAAATTCCCTGTTTCCAGTAGTGGTTACTCTCATTAGAAGGTGGGCACGGGTAGCTAATCCGCTCTTCCTCCTTTTGTTCTTCGCTCTCCTCATCATCTTTTTCATCCAATGAGCTCACGGTTTCATCAATTTATTCTTCCATAGCTTCCTGCAAAATATTAGTCTCTTCTTGGACAGCGTTGCCTTTCTTCATAAAAGCATTAATATATTAATTGTATTCATAATTTTCATATCAATATCTAAGTATAACAAGATTTTCAGGCCTATAAGCATCATCATCTAAAGCTTCATACTTTTCAAACAAAGATTCAATTTCATAAGCAGCCTTAAAAGCAACAAATTCTTCTATTTGTTCCACATCATAGTAATCATATATACCATTAGCATAAGAAGCTAAGGTTTCATTATCATCAAATTCGCATGAAAAGGGAAGGTGTGGAGCCTCCATCCTAGAGTAACAAGTAATATCATATTTCAAGCATAGATTCCAGGTATACCAACGCAACATAATAAATTGATCCCATAATAGTTTCCCTTTTTGTGTCGAGCGATAATCCCTAAAGTATTCACGTTGATCCAATGTGTCTCCCATTATAAAGTTGAATGGGGTTTTCTTAGGATTATCAAAGTAGTACATAATATCTCTCACATAATGAGAATCGGGGTTTTAGGAGTCACCCCATCCTCATGAGTAGCAAGTACACCTAATTTTTTTGGTATTTCGTGTTCCATATTCATAACTAAAGATAGAGAACAACTAAGAACAGCAAATAAAAATTACTTAGTGATAAAGCAAACAAGCACACACGACAATATTCACCCCACGCTATTGCTCCCCGGTAACGGCGCCAGAAAAAGGTCTTGATAACCCACAAGTATAGGGGATCGCACCAGTTTTCGATAAGTAAGAGTGTCGAACCCAACGAGGAGCTAAAGGTAGAACAAATATTCCCTAAAGTTCTATCGACCACCGATACAACTCTACGTACGCTTGACGTTCGCTTTACCTAGAACAAGTATGAAACTAGAAGTACTTTGTAGGTGTTTTTGGATAGGTTTGCAAGAAAATAGAGAGCACGTAAATAAAACTAGGGGCTGCTAGATAAAGACACAACTAAAATAAATATAGCGAGTGTGGAAAAGTGATGGTAGGTGTGGCAAAATTGTCCCTTAAGCAATTGACTACTTTACTAGACCGATAGCAAGTTTTATGTGGGAGAGGCCACTGCTAGCATGTCATCCCTTACTTGGAATTCTATGCACTTATGATTGGAACTATTAGCAAGCATCCGCAACTACTAACGTTCATTAAGGTAAAACCCAACCATAGCATTAAGATATATTGGTCCCCCTTCAATGCCGCATGCATCAATTTCTATGCTAGGTTGAAGCTTCTGTCACTCTTGCCCTCCAATACATAGTCCTATCAACATACAACTAACCCTATGGTGTGATCCACGCGCGCGCTCATATGATGGGCACCAAAGGAAATCAACATAACCACAAGCAAATTAAATCAATCATAGCAATTCATCAACCACCAATAGGACAATGAAAATATACTCAGACATCATAGGATGGCAACACATCATTGGATAATAATATGAAGCATAAAGCACCATGTTCAAGTAGAGGGTACAGCGGGTTGCGGGAGAGTGGACCGCTATAGATAGAGGGGGGAAGGTGATGGAGATGTAGGTGAAGATGACGGCGGTGTTGGTGAAGATCGCGGTGATGATGATGGCCCCCGGCGGCGTTCCGGCGCCACCGGAAGCAAGGGGGAGAGGGCCCCCCTTCTTGTTATTTTTCCTTGACCTCCTCCCTAGATGGGAGAAGGGTTTCCCCTCTGGTCCTTGGCTCCCATGGCTTGGGAGGGGCGAGAGCCCCTCCGAGATTGGATCTATCTCTCTGTTTCTGCGTTCTGTCCTGGCTCTGTTTCACCGTTCGGTGTATATATGGAGATCCGTAACTCCGATTGGCCTGAAACCTTCGTCATGATTTTTTTTTTCTGAATATTAGCTTTCTTGCGGCAAAAGAAGAGCATCAACCGCCTTACGGGTGGCTCACGAGGGTAGGGGGCGTGCCCAGGGGGGCAGGCGCGCCCCCTGCCTCATGACCACCTCGGGCACTGGTTCGCGTTGATTTTCCTTCCAAATTTTCCATATTTTCCAAAAATAAGCTCCGTCCGTTTTTATCCCGTTTGGACTCCGCTTGATATGGATATTCTGAAACCCAAAACATGCAATGACAGGGATTGGCACTGGCAATCGGATCAATATGTTAGTCCCAAAATAATATAAAAAGTTGCCAAAAGTATATGAAATTGGAATAATATTGGCATGGAACAATCAAAAATTATAGATACGACGGAGACGTATCAGACGACTATATTCGAACATCGGAAAGGTTCCGAGTGGTTCGGGTATTTTTCGGAGTACCGGGGAGTTACGGGAATACGGGGGAAGAAGTATATGGGCCTTATTGGGCTTTAGGGGAGAGGGAGAAGCAGGTTGCGCCCCCCGCCCATTGACTAGTCCGAATTGGACTAGGGGGAGGGGCGGCGCCCCCTCCTTCCTTCTCTTCTCTCTTCCCTTTCCTTGACTCCTACTCCTACTACTTGGAAGGGGGGGGGGGGAATCCTACTCCCGGTGGGAGTAGGACCCCTCCACGGCGCGCCATAGGGTCCGGCCCTCTCCCCCCTCCTCCACTCCTTTATATACGGGGGCAGGGGGCACCCCATAGAGACAACAATTGATCTGTTTGATCTCTTAGCCATGTGCGGTGCCCCCCTCCACCATAGTCCACCTCGATAATACTGTAGCGGTGCTTAGGCGAAGCCCTGCGTTGGTAGAACATCAACATCGTCACCACGCCGTCGTGTTGACGAAACTCTCCCTCAACACTCGGCTGGATCGGAGTTCGAGGGACGTCATCGGTTTGAACGTGTGCTGAACTCAGAGGTGCGTACGTTCGGTACTTGATCGGTCGGATCGTGAAGACGTACGACTACATCAACCGCGTTGTGCTAACGCTTCCGCTTTCGGTCTACGAGGGTACATAGACAACACTCTCCCCTCTCGTTGCTATGCATCACCATGATCTTGCGTGTGCGTAGGATTTTTTTTGAAATTACTACGTTCCCCAACATAATCATGGTGTCATTGGCATACTGGAGGTGGGTGACGCCTCCTCCCGGGATCAGGTTACCCACTACCCCCAATAGGTGACCTACAATCCTAGCTTTATCCAGGTTTCCTGCTAATTCATCCACAGCGTGGTTGAATAGAAGAGGAGAAACCGGATCCCCTTGCTTCACTCCCGCCGAGGACATAAATAATGGTCCCACCTTGCCATTTATGTTGATCACAGTCTTTACAGATCGGACCAACTACATAATTCAGTTGTAGCATCATTCCTCAAAGCCCCAACGCTCCAGAACTACCCACGAGAAGTTCCAATCCAGCGATCATAGGCTTTCTGGAAATCCAGCTTGAGGAAGATGCCCTTATGGCCGAGCGTCCGCACCTCATGGACAATCTTGTGAAGGGTCAGGATCCCATCATGAATCCGTCGTCCCTTCAAGAATGTCGACTAGAGGGGGTGGTCCAGTCGCGCAGCCACCGACGTTAGATGAGTCGCGCAGACTTTCGAGAAAATGCACTCGAGCACGTTGATGACCGTGATAGGCCTGAAGTGCCTAATGTCCGTCGCCCCAACTATTTTGGGGATCAGCATAATGACTCCAAAGTTTATTCGCACCATGTCAAATGTTCCAATATAAAACTCATGGAACATCAGCATGATCACAATTTTAAGGACATTCCAGAATTTCTAGAAGAAGGCAACCGGAAGGCCGTCAAGACCCAGTGCCGACCCCGCCTTCATAGAGGCGATCTCCCTACCCACCTCTTCCGGCGAAAATGGGGAAGTAAGTCCCGCATTATCAATGTCAGAAACCCTGTCCGCCGTCGGCCAGAAATTTTCCGCCAAAGAGACCCCACCACGGGTTCCGCCAGGAAGAGCCCCTTAAAGAAGGGGTAAATGTGAGACCTAATCTCACTCGGATGCTCCAGGAGGGTATCTCCCTCCCAGAGGCACGGGATAGCGCACTTCCGACGCCTTCCATTAGCTATTGCCTAGAAGTAGGCGGTGTTAGAAACACCTTGGAGGAGCCATTTGTGGCCCCCCTCCGTTGCGAGAACAATTCCTCTTCCTTGAAAATCTCCACCGGGGAGGATTCAAGGGAGTACCGCTGCAACCAATCATCGGGCGATAGACCGACTAAACCAGCAACTACGTCTAGGGCCTTAATCTGATCTAGCAAGGCCCCTTTGCGGGCCCTTAGATCAGCACCCAGGTTGGCGCCCCAACCCCGCATAAACTGGCGGGAGATCATAGAGCAATGATGCCAGCCATCTGTAGAACAGAATACCTGCGGCGGGTTGGCTGCCGCTTGAACCCAACGACCATACCATTTCAAAGAACCCTGGCTGTAGCAGCCATGACTGTTCGAAATGGAAGAGCCTGGACCGCAGCGGGGGCCCTTCCCCTAACAAGAACAACAAGGGAACATGACCGGAACCAATCCTAATGACCGTCTTCAGAGAGCACAGTGAAAACGTAATCTCCCACTGGATAGTACCAGGACCCGATCCAGCACACTCCGGATAGGGTCCACCTGTTTATTGGCCCATGTGAATCTAGTAACCGGATTGTCTAACGTAGGAACAAAGTACTACAGAGGGACGTTGATCATTTGCTACCGTCCCATTTGCATCCGACGTGGCCGGTGGCGGTGGAACCGAGCAAACAAAGCGCAGTAGTCGGCCCACAAAGCATGATCCAGCCCTATCCAAGGCATGAGAGAGGGAATAAAACGGTGCAAGAACAGGAAAAAGGGATCTTCTCAAAAGGGAAACGTTGGCTTCCGGCGCACCGGCCGAAGCTCGGGCCGGTCGCCCGCGAATCGTTCGATTGCGCCCCATCTATCGGCCCTCGTTTAACCACAGCCACTCAATCTTATCTCTTTTCATCCTTATCTTTTTTGAGGAAGCCGTCAACCTCTTCTCCCGTTCCTCTCGTCTCTCTCGCCCATCTCCTCTCTGGCTCTCTCGCAGCTGTGCAGCCCCCAACCACCGCCTACTGGGATGCCGGCCCGACCACCGCACTTGGCAGCCTCCGTGCCACGAGCACCTACTCCAAGCTCCTCTCCGTCAATCTCCTCTCCGTCTGGGCGACTAGACCTCGATGTTGCTACAACCACAATCTCGTCGCCGGCGTGGGATGTGCTACAACCATGCGAGACGGTGATGCGACCGTCGTCGCGTGCTACTATGACTGAGATGACGTGGTACTACAACCGTCATGCACTCGTGCTGGAACCGGCATGCGGGGATGCTGGAACCGACGCCGGAAAAAGCTGCAACCTCAGCGTGCACCCGCGCTAGAACTAGCACATGGTGATGCTTTTACCGGCCATGTGGTCTACTGGAAGTAGCTATCCGGTGTGCTGGAACCGGCAACAAAAAATGATACAACCAGCGTCACCCAAAGCTTCAATCGAAGGCAAACAAATTTTTTGGGTGTTGGCACTGCGCAAACACGGAAGCTTCAACCGACGACGATAAAAGCTTCAACCGGCGACTAGAAAAGCTTCAACCGGAGACGAAAAAGTTTCAACAACAGACGACGAAAGTTATGGATGACGACGAAAGCTGCAACTGTTGATGAAAAAAGCTACATCCGACAATGAAAAAAGCTTCAACCATTCATGTCTCGGCTTAACCCGCGACGGCGGCGATGACATTTTTGCTGCATCCGTCGTCCTTTTCTGCTACTACCGGTGAGGTAATTTGGTACATCCTTCATGACGAGCTCATGGTGCCACGACTCAGCGGATGTTTTTCTTTTGCTGGAACCGGCTACTAGCGGAGCTGCAACCATGTGATGCAGATGCTGGAACCGTTGCCTAGGAAAGGTGGAAGCGATGCTGAGACAACGACGGCCGCTGCCTCGGCGAGCTGCAACCGGCATCAGCAAAAGCTACATCCGTCTTTTCGCTTTGCTGCGATGGTTTATAGTGGGTGGAGCAGTGGAGTCCAGCAGATGATGGCAAGGGAGGCAGCGGACGGAAGCCTCCCACACGTCGAGCGATCTCGGCGAGGACGACGGGGGTGCAGCGCAACCCGATGGTGCAACCATGGGGCCACGTGATGTGCACCTGCCTGGCCGGTGCTAGGAACGCCGCTGCTGGAGCAGCGTCCATGGTCATGGCCAGGAGATGCAAGACGGGATGGCCATGGCTAGGGACGCGAATGGCGAATGGCGATGGCGAGGTTGCAAGCAGACCAACACCGAACAGAGGGCGCGTCCATGGCTGGGAGCGGGGCGGTCGACGGCGGCGCTCGCCTTCGCTTGTTCTGGGAGAAAGACGACACGAAGGGAAGGGGATATAACGAAAGGCAGATCGGATGGCTCTCGCTCGCTGCATCGGACGGCTGGGGCTGGACCGGCCCAAAGTATTGGGCCGGCGCACCGGCGCCTAGCGCTGCCCTTCTCAAAAAGAAGGAAAAGGGATCGACGACACACAAACGGCGTGATATCTGCTCTTTGATCTGATTCTCAAAAAAGAAAATCTGCTCTTTGATCTTGTACGTACGTGTAAATATTCTGGCTCTCTCTTTTGGTCTTCCTCATCAATAGCTTTGAATGACATGCTCACAAATTCATTGGTGTTGACAACACCAACTATCTGCTCTCCAATGATATTATCTATTTACAGCATGAATCATAGGCTCACAAATTCCTCTCATTTACATGCTCAGATCATCAATGATCTGCTCAATATTCCTCTAACATAATTTAAGTAAGACGAGCGATATTTCTAGAAACTTTTAGAAAAAGTTCTAGGATGCTAGTCGAGGAAGGGCGCGGGCGGGCGCAACTGGGCGTGGTGAGGCGAAGCCGCGGCGAGGCAAGGCCGGGCGCGACCGGACGCAGCAGCTGGGCACGGCTGGGTGCGGCGAGGCGAGGCCATGGCGAGTCGAGGACGGGCGTGGGTGGGAGCAGCTGGGCATGGTGAGGCGAAGCCGCGGCGAGGCGAGGCCGGGCATGACCGGACGCGGCAGTTGGGCGCAGCTGGGTGCGGCGAGGCGAAGCCCGGGCGAGGTGAGACCACGACGAGTCGATGACAGACGCGGCCGGGAGAAGCCGCGACGAGGAGCGGGGTCAACGAAGCAAAGGCCACGGATGAACGCGCCGCCGGTCCGCATGGAGCTCTGCCTGTGCCACAGGAGGAGGCCGGCGAGGTGCTCACGGCGGAGGCACAGTGGCGTGGATGGCGAGAGAGAAAAAGAAGGAGAGAGATGTGTGCGATGGGTGGGTGGCCCCTCTTGTTTTGTTCGGATGACAAGTGGGTCATCACTCGCATGCAGCGGACAAAGGTGGAGAAGGAGGAGACGAAAAACGTTCATTTTGTGTCTGCTTCGGATTCAAATATGTCTCAAATTTGAAATGGAAATGAGTCCGTGCGGAGACACAACGGACACAAAAAAATTGGTCTCTGCGTTGGGAAGTTGTTTTTGTCGGTGCTGACCCAAACAAACAATGGGCGGACGAAATGGATCGCCGTTGGAGTTGCTCTAAGTTCCCTAGGTTTTCTTCTTTTGATCATACAGAAGTTCCCTAGGTTTTTTTCTTTTGATCATACAAAAGTTCGCTGTTTTTTTCTTGAGGTGAATGGGCTGTTCATGGGGGGTTTCGCTCGTGGACTGCAACGCCTTTGAACATGGAGCGCTGTTTTGGTCAGTTCCATCCGCCACCAAGGATGCGCAAAGGACGGTAGGAAACGATCAACGTCCCTCTGCAGTACTTCTACCTACGTCAGATGATCTGATTCCGTGAACCTAGCCCCTACACGGGCTATGTCAACGTCCCTCTGCAGTACGTCTACCTATGTCGGACGATCTGGCTCTGTGAACCTAGCCCCTACACGGGCTATGCCACGTAGGGCCATATCTGCTATGTAATTATTGAACATGCATATCCGAAGCCGGTCGATATTAGGAGAGCTCTTCTCAGCCTTCTAACGGATAAGGTTGAAATCCCCGCGACTACGACCGGCATAGTGCAGCGTTCTACCTTATCTTTCAGCTCGGCCAAGAAGTTTGCCGACCACCCGTGATCAGCCAGGCCGTAGGTAATGATCACCTCCCAGTTGAGGTTCACACGTCGGGCGGTAATGGACATATTAAGGAAAAATTCCTTTCGATCCATATCCTTCACCGAAATAGAATAATGTCGAAAACGTCTTACATTATGGGATAGAGTAGTACTCGTATTACTTACTAACGTACCTAGCATTTGGAGCGAGTAATAGATCCACCCCGGCCGCCCAACATGTCCATGTGGAGCTTAAATCCACTGAAAGTTTCCCACGACAAATAAAGAAACAGCGCGTCCTAATCGGTCGACGTAATCAATTGCGTATGTGCTTCATACCACGACACCAATTCAAAGACGTGGTCAGTATGTTTGCCAACGTGTATGGTAAAGATGGGCAGAGCCATGCCAAGCCAACGCATATATAGCATCCTCACCAGCAGCAACAAGAACACTAGCTACTGGCCGCAATAGCCCATCGCCATCTCCGCCGGAAATGGGTTCTTCCTCAGCACCGGCGGGCGAGAGAGCACACGCCGTGTGCCTGCCGGCGGCCGCGCAGGGGCACATCATCCCCATGCTCGACGTCGCCAAGATGCTCCACGCCCGTGACTTCCACGTCACCTTCGTTAACACCGAGTACAACCACGCCCGCCTCATTCGCGCGCGGGGCACGGCCGCGGTGGCCGGCGTCCCGGGGTTCCGCTTCGCCACCATTCCCGACGGCCTGCCGCCGTCGGACGACGACGTCACTCAGGACGTCCCGTCGCTCTGCAAGTCCCTCACGGAGACCTGCCTCGGGCCCTTCCGCCACCTCCTCGCGGAGCTCAATGACCCCGCCACTGGCCACCCGCCCGTGACCTGCATCGTCGCCGACATCGTGATGGACTTCTCCATGGAAGCGGCCAGGGAGCTCGGCCTCCCCTATGTCCAGCTGTGGACGTCCAGCGCCGTCAGCTATGTCGGTGTCCGCCAGTTCCGCCTCCTCTTCGACCGTGGCATCGCACCGATCAAAGACGTCAAGCAGCTGACGAATGAGTACCTCGACACACCGGTGGAAGACGTGCCGGGCCTGCAGAACATGAGGTTCAGGGACTTCCCGACCTTCATACGCAGCCCGGACCCGGACGACTACATGTTGCATTTCACGCTCCGCATTGCAGAGCGTGCGGTTGGCGCATCGGCGATGATCGTCAATACCTTCGACGACCTTGAGGGAGATGCGGTGGCGGCCATGGAGGCGCTCGGCCTGCCCAAGGTCTACACCATCGGCCCGCTCCATCTGCTGGCGCCGAGCTCAAGCATCAACATGAGCCTGTGGAAGCAGGAGGAGGAGTGCCTGCCATGGCTCGACGGCAAGGAGCGTGGGCTAGTGGCCTCCTGGTGCCCGCAGCAGCAGGTGCTGAACCACCCGGCCGTGGGCGCGTTCCTGACGCACAGCGGCTGGAATTCGACGCTGGAGAGCATGTGCGGCGGCGTGCCCGTCATCAGCTGGCCATTCTTTGCGGACCAGCAGACCAACTGCCGGTACCAGTGCAAGGAATGGGGCATCGGCATGGAGATCGACACCGACGTCCAGCGCGACGCCGTCACAGACCTTATCACAGAGCTCATGGAGGGGGAGAATGGGAAGATGATGAAGAAGAAGGCACAAGAGTGGAGGGAGAAAGCGGTCAGGGCGACCAAGCCCGGCGGCTCGTCTCACGACAACTTTGATGAGCTGATTCGCGATGTGCTAGCTCCTAGCCGCCATGGGTAAAGAAATACTAATAGTGTACCTGGTTTAAGTTTTATTTTGCTCAATTCCGTTTTTTTACCAAGGAGGCCGGTTTTGAGAATATCTCAGTAATCTCAGCAAATTACCGTGCAATAAAATCAAATATATTTTTATTAAGTATCTTTTGCCAAAAACAAATGTAATTCACCCATGGTTTTGCAATTAGTAGTTGTTATTATCTGGTGGCTTCGTTACTTCCCAGAAGTCGATTCTAAACCGGTACCTCGTACATGGACGAAACGGCCACTTACCACCGCGCCAAGGCATGTGAACTACACCCTCCTTCTCAAAATAAGTGTTGCTTTTCCATTTCAAAATAAGTGTCATAAATTTAGTATAATTTTAGCACATAATTGTACTAAGTCAGTGACACTTTTTTTTTGCGGAAATGTGACATTTTTTTTAGACTGAGGTAGTAATGATAGCATATACACCTTATTTGAACATATTCAAAAGCTAGAAACCAGTCGGTTTTCATAAATACTAAACGGTAAAGATAACTTTTTTTTGCTGGTAACGGCAAAAATAACTTGACATGCTCCATGATGTACATCTCTTAGTCGACAAAGCATTCATGTTGATGATGATACATATTCTTTTGGGGCGTGTGCGTATGCCGCACGGTGTGAGATGCCAACACGTCAAAAGTATACATGGAGATGATGATACCCCCTCCCCACAACCTCCCCAATTGGATACCGTGAATTTTTGTAATGAGAGACGTTTGACCTGTGTTTGAAAGGTGTAAAAGTCTTGCTCAACATCTGATTTGTGTTTAAGAAGATGAATTCATGAAAATCAGTTAGTATCATCCGCATTGCCATCATAATACTTGTAGCCAGACCCGCAAAAATAAAATAAAAAATTACTTGTAGCCAGTGGAGGATGCAAGAGGAGGACCTATGGGTTGACCCAAACTTGTGGGCATGCACATGATGCAAAGGCATGGTAAGCATGCTGTCGCAAGACCCATGTCGCCCAACCATCGCCAACTTACTTTCCCTGAGGTTGATGGCGGAGAGGCAACGCAGCGATGAAGTCGCGCCTGCTCTAAGAAACTTGACGGTGGAGTGTGGGAGCGTTTGGGAGGTGAGGAGGAGGTACATTGACGAAGTCGGAGCCCGTGTCGGGGAACAACACGCGGTTGTTGCGCATCCTGTCCATGACGAGGTTCATGACGTTGTAGGTGCAACCTGTCTAGTACTAATTCAGATAACGAGAACGGTTTAACAGATAACGTGCTTGGGAACATTTTAGAATGCAATGCCTCTGAAATTTGGAGCCGTAATGCAATAGTGAACTTGGTACCCAAAGGGGCTCAAGGCTCTCTCTCTCTCGTGCCGCAAAGATCCTGTACCCTACTATATAGTTGATCCCCACTACTTCCATTTATCTTTAGTCAGAGCCCTGAAATCCACCGAGTATGATCTCACACCGGAAGGAATCCTGTTTAGAGAAATCAGACTGTTTGCTCGTCGAAACTTCATTTCTAGTTGCTTTTCCTTTGCACCTCGTGAATGTAATAAATTACCCCATGCATTAGCTGCATTCGGTTCTAGAATGCCTGCTTGTGGATAGCGATGGGATGAGGACTTACCTGACAATGTAAACATTCTTGAGGGCTAGCCGGAGCGCTGAGCGAGTGTGATGTATGGAATCATTGTGTTCCATTAAAAAAAAAGGGACCATCTCAATTCTCAACATGCATGAGGAAAAAAAAACATTTTTTTTAAGATGGGAAAAAACATTATTAGTTGATCCCCACAATTTTTTATTATCTCAAGATGTACATAAGCCGAACGCATGACACCTCATCATAGCCCCACAACAATGTGCATGGAATTTTTATATGAGTAAAATGCATCATAAATCCTACAACTATGCGAGGTGTGTCAATCTAGTCCTAAAACTTCAAAAGTGCAGAATTGGATCCCAAATGTTTTCAAGGCGTACAACCCAGGTCCCAAACTCGCTGCAGCTGCGTTGACTGGTAGACGTGGCGCTTGGACCATTGCCACCTGGACCCGTTGGACCCACCCAGTAACCGGCACAACATACATTTGCAGCAAAGCCCTTGGAATGTGTTTCATCTCATTCTCACACCCCGGCTCTCTTCCACGCACAAGAGGCGGCAACCTGGAGGCGACCGGCGACGTGCGTGCTTGATGCCTGACGACGAGGGGTGTAGAACCTGATCTGGAGCGGCGTTCTCATACGGCGGCTCGGGTCTGATGGCGCCATCGCGGCGGCTGCCCAACGACCATCCTCCCGATTACGGTAAGAACCCTAACCCTAATCCCTCCTGCCCCAACTTTGGCTTAGAAATTTCAATCGAATAGTGCGATTTGGCCATTAAGGCATACATATTGCGCTGGTTCAGTCCAAATTTGTTTATTAATTTGGTGATTGAGATGTATTCCCCCTGTCCAAATCTGTATGTGTTACATATTGTGCCGATTCAGTCATAATGTGTTCATTAATTTGGTGATTGCACAATTTAGTGATCAAGATGCTCTGTTTTCCCTTAATAGGACCCGAACAGGAGCTCTTCTCAGTAGAGATTAACCATGGGGGTTTCTTCGTCGGCTTTGGAGCAAGCAAGAAATACATGGATTGCAAGACAGATTATTTTGATCATTGTGAGGTTGAGACCTGGTCGCCACTCTGGATAACAGATTTTGTGCAACAACTTGGTTATGATCCAAGTAAAGTGCAGTGTTTCTGGTTACTTCCTGGCATGAATTTGGATAATGGGCTGAGAATTATTGATAGAGATGCAGACTGCCTTAGTATGACCGCTGTTGTGCCAAAGTTTAAACATTTCAAGCTGTACATGGATCATGGTGACATTTACAATGAGATTGCGATGGATGACATGTGCATAGTTGGATCACCTCCAATGCCTACTGTCATGAGTCCTGGGAAGCCACAAGATAGAGGTGCACATTGCCATGTTAGATGCAGTCCTAGGATGGAGAGCAAGACACAAAAAGGGAAACTTAATATGTCATCTCGTGAAGTGAAAATTGGACAGACGGTAAAAGGGAGAAGTAAGGAACAAGTGGAGGAAAACAATGACAGTGATAGTGATGATAGTGACAGTGATTGTACTTATGCAGGTTGGGCTGACTCAGATAACGACTTCGATAATGATGACGATAATCTATTTGAGGAGTGGGTGGATGACTTTAGTAAGGATGTTAGAGCAAAGAAGAAAGCAACACAATATGAAAGGGATAGTGACTATGACACTGACGAGCTAGAACTGCCAGCTTCAGAGAATGAGGGAAATGAATCAGAACATGAAATTGTTATAGAGAAAGGGCAGAAAAAGAAAAAGAAGAAAGTGAAGCTTAGGTCCTTCAAGCCAGAGGAATTGAAAGCTCCAGCTTTCAAATTGGGTATGAAATTCCCTACGGCAGCTGATCTTAGAAGGGCAATTCAAGAGTACAGTGTGCAAAATAGGGTACAAATAAAATATGCAAAGAATGATAGACAAAGAATTAGGGCACACTGCTCCGATGACTGTCCCTGGTATCTATTTGCAGCACCTGACAGTAGAACCACAAGTTTTGTGGTGAAAACTTATGTGGGAGATCACACCTGCAGTAAAGAGTGGGAGGTTAATGCATCCACATCAAGATACTTAGCAGGCAAGTATTTGGAGAACTTTAGGGCAGATGAAAAGATGACATTGATGAATTTTGCAAGGTTGGTGCAAAAGGACTACAACATGGAACCTTCAAGGAGCAAGCTAGCAAGAGCTAGAAGAATAGCAATAAAGCAAATTCATGGAGATGAGGTCAAACAATACTCAATGATGTGGGACTTTGCACAAGAGATCAGAAGCTCCAACCCTGGCAGCAGCATGTTTATGAAACTCAAAGAGGGCAGATTCTACCAGTGTTACATGTCATTAGATGCTTGTAAAAGAGGCTTTTTAGCTGGATGTAGACCTGTCATCTGTGTTGATGGTTGCCATCTGAAAACAAAATATGGTGGACAATTGTTGACTGCTGTAGGTATTGATCCAAACAACTGTATTTTCCCTATTGCAATGGTTGTAGTTGAAGTCGAGGACATGTTGGAAATATGCCCTAGAGGCAATAATAAATAAGTTATTATTATATTTCCTTGTTCATGATAATCGTTTATTATCCATGCTATAATTGTATTGATAGGAAACTCAGATACATGTGTGGATACATAGACAACACCATGTCCCTAGTAAGCCTCTAGTTGACTAGCTCGTTGATCAATAGATGGTTACGGTTTCCTGACCATGGACATAGGATGTCGTTGATAACGGGATCACATCATTAGGAGAATGATGTGATGGACAAGACCCAATCCTAAGCCTAGCACAAAGATCGTAGTTCGTATGCTAAAGCTTTTCTAATGTCAAGTATCATTTCCTTAGACCATGAGATTGTGCAACTCCCGGATACCGTAGGAATGCTTTGGGTGTACCAAACGTCCACAACGAATGGGTGACTATAAAGGTGCACTACAGGTATCTCCGAAAGTGTCTTGGGTTGGCACGAATCGAGGCTGGGATTTGTCACTCCGTGTGGCGGAGAGGTATCTCTGGGCCCACTCGGTAGGACATCATCATAATGTGCACAATGTGACCAAGGGGTTGATCACGGGATGATGTGTTACGGAACGAGTAAAGAGACTTGCCGAACGAGATTGAACAAGGTATCGGTATACCGACGATCGAATCTCGGGCAAGTACAATGCCGCTAGACAAAGGGAATTGTATACGGGATCAATTGAGTCCTTGACATCGTGGTTCATCCGATGAGATCATCGTGGAGCATGTAGGGAGCCAACATGGGTATCCAGATCCGCTGTTGGTTATTGACCGAGAACGTCTCGGTCATGTCTACATGTCTCCGAACCCGTAGGGTCTACACAATTAAGGTTCGATGACGCTAGGGTTATAAAGGAAGTTTGTATGTGGTTACCGAATGTTGTTTCGAGTCCCGGATGAGATCCCGGACGTCATGAGGAGTTCCGAAATAGTCCGGAGGTAAAGATTTATATATGGGAAGTCCTGTTTTGGTCACCGGAAAGGTTTCGGGGTTTATCGGTAACGTACCGGGACCACCGGGAGGGTCCCGGGGGTCCACCAAGTGGGGCCACATGCTCCAGAGGCATACATGGGCCAAGTATGAGAGGGCACCAGCCCCTAGGTGGGCTAGGCGCCCCACCATGGCCCATGCGACTAGAAGGGAGAGGGCAAACCCTAGGGCGGATGGGCCCTAAGGCCCATACTCCTGCGCCTCCCTCTCCTCCCCTTATGGCCGCCACCCATAGATGGGTTTTAGGGCTGCCGCCCCTCTAGGGGTGGGAACCCTAGAGGCGCGCACCGTCCTCCCCTTCCCCTATATATGAGGCCTAGGGGCTGCCCAATACACGCGATTCTATCTCTCGTTGGTGCAGCCTGCGTCTCTTCTTCCTCCTCCTCCTCTTGTGATACTTGGCGAAGCCCTGCAAGATTGCCACGCTCCTCCACCACCACCACGCCGTTGTGCTGCTGCTGCATGGAGTCTTCCTCAACCTCTCCCTCTCTCCTTGCTGGATCAAGGCGTGGGAGACGTCACCGGGCTGTACGTGTGTTGAACGCGGAGGTGTCGTCCGTTCCGCACTAGGATCATCGGTGATTTGAATCACGACGAGTACGACTCCATCAACCCCGTTCACTTGAACGCTTCCGCTTAGCGATCTACAAGGGTATGTAGATGCACTCTCCTTCCCTCGTTGCTAGTTTCTCCATAGATAGATCTTGGTGACACGTGGGAAAATTTTGAATTTCTGCTCGCTCCCCAACAAAGGCATCATGAGCTAGGTCTATTGCGTAGATTCTTTGCACGAGTAGAACACAAAGTAGTTGTGGGCGTTGATGTTGTTCAATATGCTTACCGTTACTAGTCCAATCTTGTTTCGACGGTATTGTGGGATGAAGCGGCCCGGACCGACCTTACACGCACTTTACGTGAGACAGGTTCCACCGATGACATGCACTTGGTGCATAAGGTGGCTAGCGGTGCCGCCTCTCCACTTTAGTCGGAACGGATTCGATGAAAAGGGTCCTTATGAAGGGTAAATAGCAATTGGCATATCACGTTGTGGTTTTGCGTAGGTAAGAAACGTTCTTGCTAGAAACCCATAGCAGCCACGTAAAACATGCAAACAACAATTAGAGGACGTCTAACTTGTTTTTGCAGGGTATGCTATGTGATGTGATATGGCCAAGAAGAATGTGATGAATGATATGTGATGTATGAGATTGATCATGTTCTTGTAATAGGATTCACGACTTGCATGTCGATGAGTATGACAACCGGCAGGAGCCATAGGAGTTGTCTTTATTTATTGTATGACCTGCGTGTCATTAAACAACGCCATGTAATTACTTTACTTTATTGCTAACCGGTAGCCATAGTAGTAGAAGTAATAGTTGGCGAGACAACTCCATGAAGACACGATGATGGAGATCATGATGATGGAGATCATGGTGTCATGCCGGTGACGATGATGATCATGGAGCCCCGAAGATGGAGATCAATGGAGCTATATGATATTGGCCATATCATGTCACTACTATATGTAATTGCATGTGATGTTTATTATGTTTATTCATCTTGTTTACTTAGAATGACGGTAGTAAATAAGATGATCCCTTACAACAATTTCAAGAAGTGTTCTCCCCTAACTGTGCACCGTTGCTAAAGTTCGTCGCTTCTAAGCACCACGTGATGATCGGGTGTGATGGATTCTTACGTTCACATACAACGGGTGTAGGACAGATTTGCACACGCGAAACACTTAGGGTTAACTTGACGAGCCTAGCATGTACAGACATGGCCTCGGAACACAGAGACCGAAAGGTCGAGCATGAGTCGTATAGTAGATACGATCAACATGAAGATGTTGACCGATGATGACTAGTCCGTCTCACGTGATGATCGGACACGGCCTAGTTGACTCGGATCATGTAATCACTTAGATGACCAGAGGGATGTCTATCTGAGTGGGAGTTCATAAGATGAACTTAATTATCTTGAACATAGTCAAAAGACCTTTTGCAAATTATGTCGTAAGCTCGCGCTTTAGTTGCACTGTTTAGATATGTTCCTAGAGAAAATATAGTTGAAAGTTGAAAGTAGCGATTATGCGGACAGTAGAAAGCTTATGTCCTTAATGCACCGCTCAGTGTGCTGAACCCCAAACGTCGTTTGTGGATGTTGCGAACATCGAACATACACGTTTTGATAACTACGTGATAGTTCAGTTAAACGGTTTAGAGTTGAGGCACGAAAGAAGGTTTCGAAACGTCGCCGAACATATGAGATGTTTCGAGGGCTGAAATTGGGATTTCAGGCTCGTGCCCACGTCAAGAGGTATAAGACCTCCGACGATCTTCTTAGCCTGCAAACTAAGGGAGAAAAGCTCAATCGTTGAGCTTGTGCTCAGATTGTCTGAGTGCAATAATCACTTGAATCGAGTGGGAGTTGATCTTCCAGATGAGATAGTGATGTTTCTCCAAAGACATTGCCACCAAGCTACTAGAGCTTCGTGATGAACTATAACATATCAGGGATAGATATGATGATCCTTGAAGTGTTCGCGATGTTTGACACGCGAAAGTAGAAGTCAAGTAGGAGCATCAATTGTTGATGGTTGGTAAAACCACTAGGTTCAAGAAGGGCAAGGGCAACAAGGGATACTTCATGAAACGGCAAAACAGTTGCTGCTCTAGTGAAGAAACCCAAGGTTGAACCCAAACCCGAGACTAAGTGCTTCTGTAATGAGAGGAACGGACACTGAAGCGGAACCACCCTAGATACTTGGTAGATGAGAAGGCTGGCAAGGTCGATAGAAGTATATTGGATATACATTATGTTAATGTGTACTTTACTAGTACTCCTAGTAGCACCAGGGTATTAGATACCGGTTCGGTTGCTAAGTGTTAATAACTCGAAATAAAAGGCTACGGAATAAACGGAGACTAGCTAAAGGAGAGCTGACGATATGTGTTGGAAGTGTTTCCAATTTTGATGTGATCAAACATCGCACGCTCCCTCTACCATCAAGATTAGTATTAAACCAGAATAATTATCATTTGGTGTTTGCGTTGAGCATATACATGATTGGATTATGTCTATCGCAATACGATTATTCATTTAAGGAGAATAATGGTTACTCTATTTATTTGAATAATACCTTCGATGGTCTTGCACCTAAATAAATGGTTTATTGAATCTCGATCGTAGTGATACACATTTTCATGCCAAAAGTATAAGATAGTAATGATAGTACCACTTACTTGTGGCACTGCCATGTAAGTCATATTGGTGTAAAACGCATGAAGAAGCTCCATGTTGATGGATCTTTGGACTCACTCGTTTTGGAAAATTTGAGACATGCGAACCATGTCTATTGGTGTGTACGCATGAAGAAACTCCATGCAGATGGATCGTTTGGACTCACTTGATTTTGAATCACTTGAGATGTGCAAAACATACCACATGGACAAGATGACTGAAAAGCCTCGGTTTCAGTAAGATGGAACAAGATAGCAACTTGTTGGAAGTAACACATTTTGATATGTGCAGTCCAATGAGTGCTGAGGCATGCAGTGAATATCATTATGTTCTTACTTCACAGATGATTCGAGTAGATGTTGAGTATATTTACTTGATGAAACACAAGTCTGAATTATTGAATGGTTCAAGTAATTTCAGAGTGAAGTTTAAGATCTTCGTGACAAGAGGATAGAATATCTATGATATGATCATAGAGATGAATATCTGAGTTCTGAGTTTTGGCACACAATTAAGACATTGTGCAAATTGTTTCACAATTAATACCGCCTGGAACACCATAGTGTGATCGTGTGTCCGAACATCATAGTTGCACTCTATTGGATAGGGTGCGTACCATGATATCTCTTATCGAATTACCACTATCGTTCATGGGTTAGGCATTAGAGACAACCGCACTCACTTTAACGGGGCATCACGTAATTCCGTTGAGACGACACCGTTTGGAGAAACCTAAGTTATCGTTTCTTAAAAGTTTGGGGCTGCGACGCTTATGTGGAAAAGTTTCAAGTTGATAAGCTCGAACCCAAAACGGACAAAATGCATCTTCATAGGACACCCAAAACAGTTGGGTATACCTCCTAATTCAGATCCGGAAGCAATAGGGATTGTTTCTTGAATCGGGTCCTTTCTCGAGGAAAAGTTCGTCTCGAAAAGTTGAGTGGGAGGATGGTGGAGACTTGATGAGGTTATTGAACCATCACTTCAACTAGTGTGTAGCAGGGCAGAGGAAGTTGTTCCCGTGGCACCTACACGAATTGAAGTAGAAGCTTATGATAGTGATCATGAAGTTTGGATCAAGTCACTACCGAACCTCGTGGGGCGACAAGGACGCGTCATCGCTTGAGTGGTACGGTGATCCTGTCTTGAAGGTCATGTTGCTAGACAACAATGAACCTCGAGCTATGGAGAAGCGATGGTGGGCCCAAATTCCGACAAATGGTTAGGAGCCATGAAATCCAAGATAGGATCCATGTATCAGAACAAAGCATGGACTTTGGTGGACTTGCCCAATGATCGGCAAGCCATTGAGATAAATGGATCTTTAAGAAGAAGACGGATGTGGACGGTAATGTCACCGTCTATGAAGCTCGACTTGTGGCGAAGAGTTTTTCACAAGTTCAAGGAGTTGACTACGATGAGATTTTGTCATCCGTAACGATGCTTAAGTCCGTCGGAATCATGTTAGCATTAGCTGCATTTATGAAATTTGGCAGATGGATGTCAAAATGAGTTTCCTTACCAGTTTTCGTAAGGAAAGGTTGTATGTGATGCAATTAGAAAGTTTTGTCGATCCTAAGGATGCTAAAAGGTATGCTGGCTCCAGCGATCCTTCTAAGGACTGGAGTAAGCATCTCGGAGTTGGAATGTACGCTTTGATGAGATGATCAAAGATTTTGGGTTTATATAAAGTTTATGAGAAACTTGTATTTCCAAAGAAGTGAGTGGGAGCGCTACA
Organism: Aegilops longissima; assembly: GCA_021605205.1. Classification (NCBI taxonomy): domain Eukaryota; kingdom Viridiplantae; phylum Streptophyta; class Magnoliopsida; order Poales; family Poaceae; genus Aegilops; species Aegilops longissima. Next base: position 9,828,768 of record CM038681.1, read on the forward strand.
GAATTTCTGATAAGTATATGTTGTTGATCAGAAATAATGTAGAATTTCTGGAAAGCATATAGGGTTATTTGAAAAGTGTTTTTCAATAGAAAACCTGGATTAAGCTACTTGAACATTGAGCATCGAGATCTATAAGGATAGATCAAAATGCTTAATAATACTTTCAAATGAGCACATACCTTGACATAATCTTGAAAGTGTTCAAGATGGATCAGTCAAACAAGGAGTTCTTGCCTGAGATGTAAGGTATGAAGTTAAGAGCTAAAGCTCGACCACGACGAGAAGAGAGAGAGAGGACGAAGGTCGCCCCTATGCTTCGATATAGGCTCTATAGTATGCTATGCTTGTGTACCGCACCGAAGTGTGCCTTGCCATGAGTCACAAGGGTACAAGAATGATCCAGAATGGATCATTGCACAGCGATCAAAATTGTCCTTGGAGTAAATAAGGACATGTTTCTCGATTATGGAGGTGATAAAGAGTTCGACGTAAAGGGTTACGCCGATGCAAGCTTTAACACCTATCCGAGTGACTCGAGTAGCAAACCGGATACGTATAGTGGAGCAACCATTTGGAATAGCTTCAAGTGGAGCGTAGAAGCAGCATTTACAATATGACATAGAGAATTGCGAAGTACATACGGATCTGAATGTTGCAGACCCGTTGACTAAAACCTCTCTCACAAGCAAAACATGATAAAACCCCAGAACTCATTGAGTCTTAATCACATGATGATGTGAACTAGTTTAATGACACTAGTAAACTCTTTGGATGTTGGTCACATGGCGATGTGACCTGTGAGTGTTAATCACATGGCGATGTGAACTAGATTATTGACTCTAGTGCAAGTGGGAGACTGTTGGAAATATGCCCTAGAGGCAATAATAAATAAGTTATTATTATATTTCCTTGTTCATGATAATCGTTTATTATCCATGCTATAATTGTATTGATAGGAAACTCAGATACATGTGTGGATACATAGACAACACCATGTCCCTAGTAAGCCTCTAGTTGACTAGCTCGTTGATCAATAGATGGTTACGGTTTCCTGACCATGGACATAGGATGTCGTTGATAACGGGATCACATCATTAGGAGAATGATGTGATGGACAAGACCCAATCCTAAGCCTAGCACAAAGATCGTAGTTCAGTATGCTAAAGCTTTTCTAATGTCAAGTATCATTTCCTTAGACCATGAGATTGTGCAACTCCGGATACCGTAGGAATGCTTTGGGTGTACCAAACGTCACAACGTAATGGGTGACTATAAAGGTGCACTACAGGTATCTCCGAAAGTGTCATTGGGTTGGCACGAATCGAGATCTGGATTTGTCACTCCGTGTGACGGAGAGGTATCTCTGGGCCCACTCGGTAGGACATCATCATAATGTGCACAATGTGACCAAGGGGTTGATCACGGGATGATGTGTTACGGAACGAGTAAAGAGACTTGCCGGTAACGAGATTGAACAAGGTATCGGTATACCGACGATCGAATCTCGGGCAAGTACAATGCCGCTAGACAAAGGGAATTGTATACGGGATCAATTGAGTCCTTGACATCGTGGTTCATCCGATGAGATCATCGTGGAGCATGTGGGAGCCAACATGGGTATCCAGATCCCGCTGTTGGTTATTGACCGAGAAACGTCTCGGTCATGTCTACATGTCTCCCGAACCCGTAGGGTCTACACACTTAAGGTTCGATGGCGCTAGGGTTATAAAGGAAGTTTGTATGTGGTTACGAATGTTGTTGAGTCCGGATGAGATCCCGGACGTCACGAGGAGTTCGGAATAGTCCGGAGGTAAAGATTTATATATGGAAGTCCTGTTTTGGTCACCGAAAAAGTTTGGGGTTTATCGGTAACGCATGGGACCACCGGAGGGTCCTGGGGTCCACCAAGTGGGACCACATGCTCCAGAGGCATACATGGGCCAAGTGTGAGAGGCACCAGCCCCTAGGTGGGCTAGGGCGCCCCACCATGGCCCATGCGGCTAGAAGGGAGAGGGCAAACCCTAAGGGCAGATGGGCCCTAAGGCCCATACTCCCCGCGCCTCCTCTCCTCCCCTTATGGCCGCCACCCATAGATGGGTTTTGGGGCTGCCGCCTCCTCTGGGGTGGGAACCCTAGAGGCGCACCCTCCCCCTTCCCCTATATATATGAGGCCTAGGGGCTGCCCAACACACGCGATTCTATCTCTCTCTTGTTGCAGCCCCGCGTCTCTTCCTCCTCCTCCTCTCTTGTGATGCTTGGCGAAGCCCTGCAAGATTGCCACACTCCTCCACCACCACCACGCCGTTGTGCTGCTGCTGGATGGAGTCTTCCTCAACCTCTCCCTCTCTCCTTGCTGGATCAAGGCGTGGGAGACGTCACCGGGCTGTACGTGTGTTGAACGCGGAGGTGCCGTCCGTTCGACACTAGGATCATCGGTGATTTGAATCACGACAGTACGACTCCATCAACCCGTTCACTTGAACGCTTCCGCTTAGCGATCTACAAGGGTATGTAGATGCACTCTCCTTCCCTCGTTGCTAGTTTCTCCATAGATAGATCTTGGTGACACGTGGGAAAATTTTGAATTTCTGCCACGTTCCCCAACAAAGGCATCATGAGCTAGGTCTATTGCGTAGATTCTTTGCACGAGTAGAACACAAAGTAGTTGTGGGCGTTGATGTTGTTCAATATGCTTACCGTTACTAGTCCAATCTTTTTCGACGGTATTGTGGGATGAAGCGGCCGGACCGACCTTACGTACTCTTCGTGAGACAGGTTCCACCGATGATATGCACTTGGTGCATAAGGTGGCTAGCGGGTGCCGCCTCTCCACTTTAGTCGGAACGGATTCGATGAAAAGGGTCCTTATGAAGGGTAAATAGCAATTGGCATATCACGTTGTGGTTTTGCGTAGGTAAGAAACGTTCTTGCTAGAAACCCATAGCAGCCACGTAAAACATGCAAACAACAATTAGAGGACGTCTAACTTGTTTTTGCAGGGTATGCTATGTGATGTGATATGGCCAAGAAGAATGTGATGAATGATATGTGATGTATGAGATTGATCATGTTCTTGTAATAGGATTCACGACTTGCATGTCGATGAGTATGAAAACGGCAGGAGCCATAGGAGTTGTCTTTATTTATTGTATGACCTGCGTGTCATTAATCAACGCCATGTAATTACTTTACTTTATTGCTAACCGTAGCCATAGTAGTAGAAGTAATAGTTGGCGAGACAACTCCATGAAGACACGATGATGGAGATCATGATGATGGAGATCATGGTGTCATGCGGTGACGATGATGATCATGGAGCCCGAAGATGGAGATCAATGGAGCTATATGATATTGGCCATATCATGTCACTTCTATATATAATTGCATGTGATGTTTATTATGTTTATGCATCTTGTTTACTTAGAATGACGGTAGTAAATAAGATGATCCTTACAACAATTTCAAGAAGTGTTCTCCCTAACTGTGCACCGTTGCTAAAGTTCGTCGCTTCTAAGCACCACGTGATGATCGGGTGTGATGGATTCTTACGTTCACATACAACGGGTGTAAGACAGATTTACACACGCCAAACACTTAGGGTTAACTTGACGAGCCTAGCATGTACAGACATGGCCTCGGAACACGAGACCGAAAGGTCGAGCATGAGTCGATAGTAGATACGATCAACATGAAGATGTTCACCGATGATGACCAGTCCGTCTCACGTGATGATCGGACACGGCCTAGTTGACTCGGATCATGTAATCACTTAGATGACCAGAGGATGTCTATCTGAGTGGGAGTTCATAAGATGAACTTAATTATCTTGAACATAGTCAAAAGACCTTTTGCAAATTATGTCGAAGCTCGCGCTTTAGTTGCACTGTTTAGATATGTTCCTAGAGAAAATATAGTTGAAAGTTGAAAGTAGCGATTATGCGGACAGAGAAAGCTTATGTCCTTAATGCACCGCTCGAGTGTGCTGAACCCCAAACGTCGCTTGTGGATGTTGCGAACATCGAACATACACGTTTTGATAACTACGTGATAGTTCAGTTAAACGGTTTAGAGTTGAGGCACGAAAGACGGTTTCGAAACGTCGCGGAACATATGAGATGTTTCGAGGGCTGAAATTGGGATTTCAGGCTCGTGCCCACGTCAAGAGGTATAAGACCTCCGACGATCTTCTTAGCCTGCAAACTAAGGGAGAAAAGCTCAATCGTTGAGCTTGTGCTCAGATTGTCTGAGTACAACAATCACTTGAATCGAGTGGGAGTTGATCTTCCAGATGAGATAGTGATGTTTCTCCAAAGTCATTGCGACCAAGCTACTAGAGCTTCGTGATGAACTATAACCTATCAGGGATAGATATGATGATCCTTGAAGTGTTCACGATGTTTGACACATGAAAGTAGAAGTCAAGTAGGAGCATCAATTGTTGATGGTTGGTAAAACCACTAGTTTCAAGAAGGGCAAGGGCAACAAGGATACTTCATGAAACGGCAAAACAGTTGCTGCTCTAGTGAAGAAACCCAAGGTTGAACCCAAACCCAGACTAAGTGCTTCAGTAATGAGAGGAACGGACATCAAGCGGAACCACCCTAGATACTTGGTAGATGAGAAGGCTGGCAAGGTCGATAGAAGTATATTGGATATACATTATGTTAATGTGTACTTTACTAGTACTCCTAGTAGCACCAGGGTATTAGATACCGGTTCGGTTGCTAAGTGTTAGTAACTCGAAATAAAAGGCTACGGAATAAACGGAGACTAGCTAAAGGAGAGCTGACGATATGTGTTGGAAGTGTTTCCAATTTTGATGTGATCAAACATCGCACGCTCCCTCTACCATCAAGATTAGTATTAAACCAGAATAATTATCATTTGGTGTTTGCGTTGAGCATAGACATGATTGGATTATGTCTATCGCAATACGGTTATTCATTTAAGGAGAATAATGGTTACTCTATTTATTTGAATAATACCTTCGATGGTCTTGCACCTAAATAAATGGTTTATTGAATCTCGATCGTAGTGATACACATTTTCATGCCAAAAGTATAAGATAGTAATGATAGTACCACTTACTTGTGGCACTGCCATGTAAGTCATATTGGTGTAAAACGCATGAAGAAGCTCCATGTTGATGGATCTTTGGACTCACTCGTTTTGGAAAATTTGAGACATGCGAACCATGTCTATTGGTGTGTACGCATGAAGAAACTCCATGCAGATGGATCGTTTGGACTCACTTGATTTTGAATCACTTGAGATGTGCAAAACATACCACATGGACAAGATGACTGAAAAGCCTCGGTTTCAGTAAGATGGAACAAGATAGCAACTTGTTGGAAGTAACACATTTTGATATGTGCAGTCCAATGAGTGCTGAGGCATGCAGTGAATATCATTATGTTCTTACTTCACAGATGATTCGAGTAGATGTTGAGTATATTTACTTGATGAAACACAAGTCTGAATTATTGAATGGTTCAAGTAATTTCAGAGTGAAGTTTAAGATCTTCGTGACAAGAGGATAGAATATCTATGATATGATCATAGAGATGAATATCTGAGTTACGAGTTTTGGCACACAATTAAGACATTGTGCAAATTGTTTCACAATTAATACCGCCTGGAACACCATAGTGTGATCGTGTGTCCGAACATCATAGTTGCACTCTATTGGATAGGGTGCGTACCATGATATCTCTTATCGAATTACCACTATCGCTCATGGGTTAGGCATTAGAGACAACCGCACTCACTTTAACGGGCACCACGTAATTCCGTTGAGACGACACCGTTTGGAGAAACCTAAGTTGTCGTTTCTTAAAAGTTTGGGCTGCGACGCTTATGTGGAAAAGTTTCAGGTTGATAAGCTCGAACCCAAAGCGGACAAAATGCATCTTCATAGGACACCCAAAACAGTTGGGTATACCTCCTAATTCAGATCCGGAAGCAATAGGGATTGTTTCTTGAATCGGGTCCTTTCTCGAGGAAAAGTTCGTCTCGAAAAGTTGAGTGGGAGGATGGTGGAGACTTGATGAGGTTATTGAACCATCACTTCAACTAGTGTGTAGCAGGGCACAGGAAGTTGTTCCCGTGGCACCTACACCAATTGAAGTAGAAGCTTATGATAGTGATCATGAAGTTTCGGATCAAGTCACTACCGAACCTCGTAGGACGACAAGGACGCGTACTGCTTCAGAGTGGTACGGTGATCCTGTCTTGAAGGTCATGTTGCTAGACAACAATGAACCTACGAGCTATGGAGAAGCGATGGTGGGCCCAAATTCCGACAAATGGTTAGGAGCCATGAAATCCGAGATAGGATCCATGTATCAGAACAAAGCATGGACTTTGGTGGACTTGCCCAATGATCGGCAAGCCATTGAGATAAATGGATCTTTAAGAAGAAGACGGACGTGGACGGTAATGTCACCGTCTATGAAGCTCGACTTGTGGCGAAGAGTTTTTCACAAGTTCAAGGAGTTGACTACGATGAGATTTTGTCATCCGTAGCGATGCTTAAGTCCGTCGGAATCATGTTAGGATTAGCTGCATTTATGAAATTTGGCAGATGGATGTCAAAATGAGTTTCCTTACCAGTTTTAAGTAAGGAAAGGTTGTATGTGATGCAATCAAAAGTTTTGTCGATCCTAAGGATGCTAAAAGGTATGCTGGCTCCAGCGATCCTTCTAAGGACTGGAGTAAGCATCTCGGAGTTGGAATGTGCGCTTTGATGAGATGATCAAAGATTTTGGGTTTATATAAAGTTTATGAGAAACTTGTATTTCCAAAGAAGTGAGTGGGAGCGCTACAGAATTTCTGATAAGTATATGTTGTTGATCAGAAATAATGTAGAATTTCTGGAAAGCATATAGGGTTATTTGAAAAGTGTTTTTCAATAGAAAACCTGGATTAAGCTACTTGAACATTGAGCATCGAGATCTATAAGGATAGATCAAAATGCTTAATAATACTTTCAAATGAGCACATACCTTGACATAATCTTGAAAGTGTTCAAGATGGATCAGTCAAAGAAGGAGTTCTTGCCTGAGATGTAAGGTATGAAGTTAAGAGTTAAAGCTCGACCACGGCAGAAGAGAGAGAGAGGACGAAGGTCGTCCCCTATGCTTCAGACATAGGCTCTATAGTATGCTATGCTGTGTACCGCACCGGAAGTGTGCCTTGCCATGAGTCAGTCAAGGGGTACAAGAATGATCCAGGAATGGATCATTGCACAACGGTCAAAATTGTCCTTGGAGTAAATAAGGACATGTTTCTCGATTATGGAGGTGATAAAGAGTTCGGCGTAAAGGGTTACGTCGATGCAAGCTTTAACACCTATCCGAGTGACTCTGAGTAGCAAACCGGATACGTATAGTGGAGCAACCATTTGAAATAGCTTCAAGTGGAGCGTAGAAGCAGCATTTACAATATGACATAGAGAATTATGAAGTACATACGGATCTGAATGTTGCGACCGTTGACTAAAACCTCTCTCACAAGCAAAACATGATAAAACCCCGAACTCATTGAGTCTTAATCACATGATGATGTGAACTAGTTTAATGACACTAGTAAACTCTTTGGATGTTGGTCACATGGCGATGTGACCTGTGAGTGTTAATCACATGGCGATGTGAACTAGATTATTGACTCTAGTGCAAGTGGGAGACTGTTGGAAATATGCCCTAGAGGCAATAATAAATAAGTTATTATTATATTTCCTTGTTCATGATAATCGTTTATTATCCATGCTATAATTGTATTGATAGGAAACTCAGATACATGTGTGGATACATAGACAACACCATGTCCCTAGTAAGCCTCTAGTTGACTAGCTCGTTGATCAATAGATGGTTACGGTTTCCTGACCATGGACATAGGATGTCGTTGATAACGGATCACATCATTAGGAGAATGATGTGATGGACAAGACCCAATCCTAAGCCTAGCACAAAGATCGTAGTTCAGTATGCTAAAGCTTTTCTAATGTCAAGTATCATTTCCTTAGACCATGAGATTGTGCAACTCCGGATACCGTAGGAATGCTTTGGGTGTATCAAGCGTCACAACGTAATCGGGTGACTATAAAGGTGCACTACAGGTATCTCCGAAAGTGTCTGTTGGGTTGGCACGAATCGAGATCGGATTTGTCACTCCGTGTGACGGAGAGGTATCTCTGGGCCCACTCGGTAGGACATCATCATAATGTGCACAATGTGACCAAGGGGTTGATCACGGGATGATGTGTTACGGAACGAGTAAAGAGACTTGCGATAACGAGATTGAACAAGGTATCGGTATACCGACGATCGAATCTCGGGCAAGTACAATGCCGCTAGACAAAGGGAATTGTATACGGGATCAATTGAGTCCTTGACATCGTGGTTCATCCGATGAGATCATCGTGGAGCATGTAGGAGCCAACATGGGTATCCAGATCCGCTGTTGGTTATTGACCGAGAACGTCTCGGTCATGTCTACATGTCTCCCGAACCCGTAGGGTCTACACACTAAGGTTCGATGACGCTAGGGTTATAAAGGAAGTTTGTATGTGGTTACGAATGTTGTTCGAGTCCGGATGAGATCCCGGACGTCACGAGGAGTTCGGAATAGTCCGGAGGTAAAGATTTATATATGGGAAGTCCTGTTTTGGTCACCGAAAAGTTTGGGGTTTATCGGTAACGTCTGGGACCACCGGAGGGTCCTGGGTCCACCAAGTGGGACCACATGCTCCAGAGGCATACATGGGCCAAGTATGAGAGGGCACCAGCCCCTAGGTGGGCTAGGCGCCTCCCACCATGGCCCATGCGGCTAGAAGGGAGAGGGGCAAACCCTAAGGGCAGATGGGCCCCAAGGCCCATACTCCCCGCGCCTCCTCTCCTCCCCTTATGGCCGCCACCCATAGATGGGTTTTGGGGCTGCCGCCCCTCTAGGGGTGGGAACCCTAGAGGGGCGCCCTCCTCCCTTCCCCTATATATGAGGCCTAGGGGCTGCCCAATACACGCGATTCTATCTCTCGTTGTTGCAGCCCCGCGTCTCTTCTTCCTCCTCCTCCTCTCTTGTGATGCTTGGCGAAGCCCTGCAAGATTGCCACACTCCTCCACCACCACCACGCCGTTGTGCTGCTGCTGGATGGAGTCTTCCTCAACCTCTCCCTCTCTCCTTGCTGGATCAAGGCGTGGGAGACGTCACCGGGCTGTACGTGTGTTGAACGCGGAGGTGCCGTCCGTTCGACACTAGGATCATCGGTGATTTGAATCACGACGAGTACGACTCCATCAACCCCGTTCACTTGAACGCTTCCGCTTAGCGATCTACAAGGGTATGTAGATGCACTCTCCTTCCCTCGTTGCTAGTTTCTCCATAGATAGATCTTGGTGACACGTGGAAAATTTTGAATTTCTGCTCGCTCCCCAACAAAGGCATCATGAGCTAGGTCTATTGCGTAGATTCTTTGCACGAGTAGAACACAAAGTAGTTGTGGGCGTTGATGTTGTTCAATATGCTTACCGTTACTAGTCCAATCTTGTTTCGACGGTATTGTGGGATGAAGCGGCCGGACCGACCTTACACGCATTTCGTGTGAGACAGTTTCCACCGACCGACATGCACTTGGTGCATAAGGTGGCTAGCGGGTGCCGCCTCCCCACTTTAGTCGGAACGGATTCGATGAAAAGGGTCCTTATGAAGGGTAAATAGCAATTGGCATATCACGTTGTGGTTTTGCGTGAGGTAAGAAACGTTTTGCTAGAAACCCATAGCAGCCACGTAAAACATGCAAACAACAATTAGAGGACGCCTAACTTGTTTTTGCAGGGTATGCTATGTGATGTGATATGGCCAAGAAGAATGTGATGAATGATATGTGATGTATGAGATTGATCATGTTCTTGTAATAGGATTCACGACTTGCATGTCGATGAGTATGAAAACCGGCAGGAGCCATAGGAGTTGTCTTTATTTATTGTATGACCTGCGTGTCATTAAACAACGCCATGTAATTACTTTACTTTATTGCTAACCGGTAGCCATAGTAGTAGAAGTAATAGTTGGCGAGACAACTCCATGAAGACACGATGATGGAGATCATGATGATGGAGATCATGGTGTCATGCCGGTGACGATGATGATCATGGAGCGCCGAAGATGGAGATCAATGGAGCTATATGATATTGGCCATATCATGTCACTTCTATATATAATTGCATGTGATGTTTATTATGTTTATGCATCTTGTTTACTTAGAATGACGGTAGTAAATAAGATGATCCCTTACAACAATTTCAAGAAGTGTTCTCCCCTAACTGTGCACCGTTGCTAAAGTTCGTCGCTTCTAAGCACCACGTGATGATCGGGTGTGATGGATTCTTACGTTCACATACAACGGGTGTAAGACAGATTTACACACGCCAAAACACTTAGGGTTAACTTGATGAGCCTAGCATGTACAGACATGGCCTCGGAACACAGAGACCGAAAGGTCGAGCATGAGTCGTATAGTAGATACGATCAACATGAAGATGTTCACCGATGATGACTAGTCCGTCTCACGTGATGATCGGACACGGCCTAGTTGACTCGGATCATGTAATCACTTAGATGACCAGAGGGATGTCTATCTGAGTGGGAGTTCATAAGATGAACTTAATTATCTTGAACATAGTCAAAAGACTTTTGCAAATTATGTCGTAAGCTCGCGCTTTAGTTGCACTGTTTAGATATGTTCCTAGAGAAAATATAGTTGAAAGTTGAAACTAGCGATTATGCGGACAGTAGAAAGCTTATGTCCTTAATGCACCGCTCAGTGTGCTGAACCCCAAACGTCGTTTGTGGATGTTGCGAACATCGAACATACACGTTTTGATAACTACGTGATAGTTCAGTTAAACGGTTTAGAGTTGAGGCACGAAAGACGGTTTCGAAACGTCGCGGAACATATGAGATGTTTCGAGGGCTGAAATTGGGATTTCAGGCTCGTGCCCACGTCAAGAGGTATAAGACCTCCAACGATCTTCTTAGCCTGCAAACTAAGGGAGAAAAGCTCAATCGTTGAGCTTGTGCTCAGATTGTCTGAGTACAACAATCACTTGAATCGAGTGGGAGTTAATCTTCCAGATGAGATAGTGATGTTTCTCCAAAGTCATTGCCACCAAGCTACTAGAGCTTCGTGATGAACTATAACCTATCAGGGATAGATATGATGATCCTTGAAGTGTTCGCGATGTTTGACACCGCGAAAGTAGAAGTCAAGTAGGAGCATCAATTGTTGATGGTTGGTAAAACCACTAGTTTCAAGAAGGGCAAGGGCAACAAGGGATACTTCATGAAACGGCAAAACAGTTGCTGCTCTAGTGAAGAAACCCAAGGTTGAACCCAAACCCGAGACTAAGTGCTTCTGTAATGAGAGGAACGGACACTGAAGCGGAACCACCCTAGATACTTGGTAGATGAGAAGGCTGGCAAGGTCGATAGAAGTATATTGATATACATTATGTTAATGTGTACTTTACTAGTACTCCTAGTAGCACCAGGGTATTAGATACCGGTTCGGTTGCTAAGTGTTAGTAACTCGAAATAAAAGGCTACGGAATAAACGGAGACTAGCTAAAGGAGAGCTGACGATATGTGTTGGAAGTGTTTCCAATTTTGATGTGATCAAACATCGCACGCTCCCTCTACCATCAAGATTAGTATTAAACCAGAATAATTATCATTTGGTGTTTACGTTGAGCATAGACATGATTGGATTATGTCTATCGCAATACGGTTATTCATTTAAGGAGAATAATGGTTACTCTATTTATTTGAATAATACCTTCGATGGTCTTGCACCTAAATAAATGGTTTATTGAATCTCGATCGTAGTGATACACATTTTCATGCCAAAAGTATAAGATAGTAATGATAGTACCACTTACTTGTGGCACTGCCATGTAAGTCATATTGGTGTAAAAGCATGAAGAAGCTCCATGTTGATGGATCTTTGGACTCACTCGTTTTGAAAATTTGAGACATGCGAACCATGTCTATTGGTGTGTACGCATGAAGAAACTCCATGCAGATGGATCGTTTGGACTCACTTGATTTTGAATCACTTGAGATGTGCAAAACATACCACATGGACAAGATGACTGAAAAGCCTCGGTTTCAGTAAGATGGAACAAGATAGCAACTTGTTGGAAGTAACACATTTTGATATGTGCAGTCCAATGAGTGCTGAGGCATGCAGTGAATATCATTATGTTCTTACTTCACAGATGATTCGAGTAGATGTTGAGTATATTTACTTGATGAAACACAAGTCTGAATTATTGAATGGTTCAAGTAATTTCATAGTGAAGTTTAAGATCTTCGTGACAAGAGGATAGAATATCTATGATATGATCATAGAGATGAATATCTGAGTTACGAGTTTTGGCACACAATTAAGACATTGTGCAAATTGTTTCACAATTAATACCGCCTGGAACACCATAGTGTGATCGTGTGTCCGAACATCATAGTTGCACTCTATTGGATAGGGTGCGTACCATGATATCTCTTATCGAATTACCACTATCGTTCATGGGTTAGGCATTAGAGACAACCGCACTCACTTTAACGGGGCACCACGTAATTCCGTTGAGACGACACCGTTTGGAGAAACCTAAGTTGTCGTTTCTTAAAAGTTCGGGGCTGCGACGCTTATGTGGAAAAGTTTCAGGTTGATAAGCTCGAACCCAAAACGGACAAAATGCATCTTCATAGGACACCCAAAACAGTTGGGTATACCTCCTAATTCAGATCCGGAAGCAATAGGGATTGTTTCTTGAATCGGGTCCTTTCTCGAGGAAAAGTTCGTCTCGAAAAGTTGAGTGGGAGGATGGTGGAGACTTGATGAGGTTATTGAACCATCACTTCAACTAGTGTGTAGCAGGGCACAGGAAGTTGTTCCCGTGGCACCTACACCAATTGAAGTAGAAGCTTATGATAGCGATCATGAAGTTTCGGATCAAGTCACTACCGAACCTCGTAGGACGACAAGGACGCGTACTGCTTCAGAGTGGTACGGTGATCCTGTCTTGAAGGTCATGTTGCTAGACAACAATGAACCTACGAGCTATGGAGAAGCGATGGTGGGCCCAAATTCCGACAAATGGTTAGGAGCCATGAAATCCGAGATAGGATCCATGTATCAGAACAAAGCATGGACTTTGGTGGACTTGCCCAATGATCGGCAAGCCATTGAGATAAATGGATCTTTAAGAAGAAGACGGACGTGGACGGTAATGTCACCGTCTATGAAGCTCGACTTGTGGCGAAGAGTTTTTCACAAGTTCAAGGAGTTGACTACGATGAGATTTTGTCATCCGTAGCGATGCTAAGTCCGTCGGAATCATGTTAGCATTAGCTGCATTTATGAAATTTGGCAGATGGATGTCAAAATGAGTTTCCTTACCAGTTTTCGTAAGGAAAGGTTGTATGTGATGCAATCAGAAAGTTTTGTCGATCCTAAGGATGCTAAAAGGTATGCTGGCTCCAGCGATCCTTCTAAGGACTGGAGTAAGCATCTCGGAGTTGGAATGTACGCTTTGATGAGATGATCAAAGATTTTGGGTTTATATAAAGTTTATGAGAAACTTGTATTTCCAAAGAAGTGAGTGGGAGCGCTACAGAATTTCTGATAAGTATATATTGTTCATCAGAAATAATGTAGAATTTCTGGAAAGCATATAGGGTTATTTGAAAAGTGTTTTTCAATAGAAAACCTGGATTAAGCTACTTGAACATTGAGCATCGAGATCTATAAGGATAGATCAAAATGCTTAATAATACTTTCAAATGAGCACATACCTTGACATAATCTTGAAAGTGTTCAAGATGGATCAGTCAAAGAAGGAGTTCTTGCCTGAGATGTAAGGTATGAAGTTAAGAGTTAAAGCTCGACCACGGCAGAAGAGAGAGAGAGGACGAAGGTCGTCCCTATGCTTCGACATAGGCTCTATAGTATGCTATGTCGTGTACCGCACCGGAAGTGTGCCTTGCCATGAGTCAGTCAAGGGGTACAAGAATGATCCAGAAATGGATCATTGCACAGCGGTCAAAATTTTCCTTGGAGTAAATAAGGACATGTTTCTTGATTATGGAGGTGATAAAGAGTTCGGCGTAAAGGGTTACGTCGATGCAAGCTTTAACACCTATCCGAGTGACTCTGAGTAGCAAACCGGATACGTATAGTGGAGCAACCATTTGGAATAGCTTCAAGTGGAGCGTAGAAGCAGCATTTACAATATGACATAGAGAATTGCGAAGTACATACGGATCTGAATGTTGCAGACCCGTTGACTAAAACCTCTCTCACAAGCAAAACATGATAAAACCCCAGAACTCATTGAGTCTTAATCACATGATGATGTGAACTAGTTTAATGACACTAGTAAACTCTTTGGATGTTGGTCACATGGCAATGTGACCTGTGAGTGTTAATCACATGGCGATGTGAACTAGATTATTGACTCTAGTGCAAGTGGGAGACTGTTGGAAACATGCCCTAGAGGCAATAATAAATAAGTTATTATTATATTTCCTTGTTCATGATAATCGTTTATTATCCATGCTATAATTGTATTGATAGGAAACTCAGATACATGTGTGGATACATAGACAACACCATGTCCCTAGTAAGCCTCTAGTTGACTAGCTCGTTGATCAATAGATGGTTACGGTTTCCTGACCATGGACATAGGATGTCGTTGATAACGGGATCACATCATTAGGAGAATGATGTGATGGACAAGACCCAATCCTAAGCCTAGCACAAAGATCGTAGTTCGTATGCTAAAGCTTTTCTAATGTCAAGTATCATTTCCTTAGACCGTGAGATTGTGCAACTCCCGGATACCGTAGGAATGCTTTGGGTGTACCAAACGTCACAACGAATCGGGTGACTATAAAGGTGCACTACAGGTATCTCCGAAAGTGTCTGCATTGGGTTGGCACGAATCGAGACTGGATTTATCACTCCGTGTGACGGAGAGGTATCTCTGGCCCACTCGGTAGGACATCATCATAATGTGCACAATGTGACCAAGGGGTTGATCACGGGATGATGTGTTACGGAACGAGTAAAGAGACTTGCCGGTAACGAGATTGAACAAGGTATCGGTATACCGACGATCGAATCTCGGGCAAGTACAATGCCGCTAGACAAAGGGAATTGTATACGGGATCAATTGAGTCCTTGACATCGTGGTTCATCCGATGAGATCATCGTGGAGCATGTGGGAGCCAACATGGGTATCCAGATCCCGCTGTTGGTTATTGACCGGAGAACGTCTCGGTCAAGTCTACATGTCTCCCGAACCCGTAGGGTCTACACACTTAAGGTTCGATGACGCTAGGGTTATAAAGGAAGTTTGTATGTGGTTACCGAATGTTGTTCGGAGTCCCGGATGAGATCCCGGACGTCACGAGGAGTTCCGGAATAGTCCGGAGGTAAAGATTTATATTTGGGAAGTCATGTTTTGGTCACCGGAAAAGATTCGGGGTTTATCGGTAACGTACTGGGACCACCGGGAGGGTCCCGGGGTCCACCAAGTGGGGCCACATGCTCCAGAGGCATAAATGGGCCAAGTATGAGAGGGCACCAGCCCCTAGGTGGGCTAGGGCGCCTCCCACCATGGCCCATGCGGCTAGAAGGGGAGAGGGGGCAAACCCTAAGGGCAGATGGGCCCTAAGGCCCATACTCCCTGCGCCTCCCTCTCCTCCCCCCTTATGGCCGCCACCCATAGATGGGTTTTGGGGGCTGCCGCCCCTCTAAGGGTGGGAACCCTAGAGGGGGCGCACCCTCCTCCCCTTCGCCTATATATATGAGGCCTAGGGGCTGCCCAATACACGCGATTCTATCTCTCGTTGGTGCAGCCCTGCGTCTCTTCTTCCTCCTCCTCTCTTGTGATGCTTGGCGAAGCCCTGCAAGATTGCCACGCTCCTCCACCACCACCACGCCGTTGTGCTGCTGCTGGATGGAGTCTTCTCAACCTCTCCCTCTCTCCTTGCTGGATCAAGGCGTGGGAGGCGTCACCGGGCTGTACGTGTGTTGAACGCGGAGGTGCCGTCCGCTCGCACTAGGATCATCGGTGATTTGAATCACGACGAGTACGACTCCATCAACCCCGTTCACTTGAACGCTTCCGCTTAGCGATCTACAAGGGTATGTAGATGCACTCTCCTTCCCTCGTTGCTAGTTTCTCCATAGATAGATCTTGGTGACACGTAGGAAAATTTTGAATTTCTGCTACGTTCCCCAACAGGACACACCAACATGGAAGTGGTTTCTACAGACTTTAAAAGAAGATAGTGAACACAGCACCTTGGACAGTGATGAGTGATAGACAAAAAGGACTAATTAATGCTGTAACTGCTCCGGTTTTGCCACCACTGTATGAAAAACATGTTGGGAGGCCTAGCAACAAAAGAAAGAAGAATCCTGTAGAGACTGATGAAGGCAAGTTGAGCAGGCATGGTGCAATTTCTCATTGCAGTATTTGCAGGTCAGTTGACCATAATAAAAGAACTTGCCCTAAGAAAGGAGTACAAGGACAACAGACTGAGGCAGTGCAAGGGGAGCAACCTGAGGTAGGGCAAGGTCATCGAGATGAGGCAGGGCAAGGGGAGCAAATGCAACAAGAGGAGGCAGTACAGGGACAAACCTCAATTCCTAGTCATATTGCAAAAAAGACCAAATTACCGTGAAAAGAAAGATTATTTCAACTGCTAAGGTAACAACTACTCCCTCCGTCCGGAATTACTTGTAGCTTTATTACTTGTAGTATGTATCTTGCTAACTCACTCTCCAGAATTAATGTTATCGTTCTTGAATTGTAGACCACATCTTCTGCAAGTGCTGGTGGATCTGGTGTGACACAAGTCTATGATCAGAACATGTGTGTATTGGACATACTAATGCAATCTGTAAGTCCTTTTGAACTTTTGAACAACTCATGCAAACTCATTCCAAAACTGATCTACTATATGTTTGCACATTCAGTCACAACCATCCCAATCTTCCCAAGCACAAAGACCTCTCCCTGAAAATCATTTTCTTGCAAGCCAAAGAGATGATCTGCCAGTGACAAAACAAACCACAACAATAGTCCATGTAGCACCAAAGAAGAAGAAACGTAAGGAGAAGATCAAGGAGAAGGAGAATGTTCTTCCCAAGAAAAAGAAGTAGAAGTGAAAATGCTGGACATAACTTGGTTTCATTTTGGACAGAAGTTGGTTTCATTTTGGACAGAAGTTGGTTTCATTTTGGACAGAGTTAGTTAGGGCCTTCTGAAAGTGGAGGCTTTATTTTGGCCTTATGTAATATGGTACTGCATCATGCAAAGTGCAACCCAGTACCACATTACATAGTTGCTTCATGTTATGTTCCTATAAGAGTACTCCACTATTTATTTAATGACACTATGATGTGCTACTTCCTGGAATTCTGGTAGTTATCATCTATATATATATGTCTCTGTTAAGTAGCAAGATCATTGCCTAGTAACTGAACTGAAATTGAAATACAAACATGGCAATGTGCTACACCATCTTTGCTACATCATTTCATTACATACTTGACAGTGAAACACTACTGACCAAGTGTGCGATATCATTTCATTGCACATACAACCATCACTACTAACATCAGCACTAACACAAACACTATGATTTTACACAGCAACAACAGCTCGTCCATCCTTTTCACAAGTTCAGTGACACCATTGACTTGCTGCCTCTGCTGCATTTGTACTGACCCTACAGGCTGCACCTCCCCTGCTTGTACTCCTCCTATGACTGCACCGGAAGCATCAACAAAAATTCCAATAGATGCCAAATACTCAACATAATTATCTGGACCATCCTGCCAGTGGTAAAACTCGCATCCCTGAGGCCCTTTCTGCTCACAGAAGAAAAAATTATGAAAATAGATGGAAACCAAATTAGATAGAACAAGTGAGAGATTTTCTTACCCGATGATTTGGACACTTGTAGAAAATTCGACCTGGGTTCGCCTCTGATTTGGAGACAAGGCAAATGGTGGTCCTCCACTTGCAGTGCGGGCACTGCACCAATGGGAGCGGCACTGGATAGGCTGTTCGTGGCGGAGGCGGAAGGACTAGAGGCGGAGCTTGCGCCAACTGGTTCCTGCTGCGTCTCGCTGCCGACGAGCTCGCGTAAGAGTTTCCAGACATGGCACGGCGGTGGCAGCAGCAGATAAGATGAACTGATGAGAGAGAGAGAGAGATCTGAGTGGGGAAAGGACTGTGGCTGGAGAAGGCAACTACATAAATGGGGTCAATTGCAAAAGTCTCAACTGCCAGCGGCGGGAAATCTCCCGCCACACACCCTGGGTCCAGGTGGCAATGGTCCAAGCGCCACGTCTGCCAGTCAACGCAGCTGCAGCGAGTTTGGGACCTGGATTGTACGCCTTGAAAACATTTGGGATCCAATTCTGCACTTTTGAAGTTTTAGGACTAGATTGACACACCTCGCATAGTTGTAGGACTTATGATGCATTTTACTCTTTTTATATTATATTATGTACTTATATTTAATTTAAAAATTAACTATAAAATAATCAAATACTATATGATATGCATTTTCAATTTTAGTTCATACCCCCTCCGTCCCATAACATAAGATGTTATTACATCCAATACGTGAGTAAAGAGGATGCAATAAATTATGAATTCAAATATTTATGTTTCATACAATCATCTCTAATTAAAAATATTCCAATCAATTTTTGCAGCAACACATGGGGTGTCATCTAGTTACTCCAAAAGTTAGTTGGCCATTTCAGAGAGGTCGGCCAGGAGTCGAGGACAGGCCGGCTGTGCGCTGAAAGACAGTGAAGATGTTGAAAAAATCAGAGCATGTATCGGCAACAGCGCACACGTCTGTATCGGCAAATGGCGATCTTAATCTTGATGATGCCCATAGGTCAGCCTGTCTGGTTTGAGGTGTGCCCATAGGTATATTTTCTTTGCTCGCTGTAGATCGAGAAGGTTCCTAATTGAAATAGGTTGGGATTTCATCGTGCTTATGATTTCTTATCTGTCTACTATAGGGATTCTCACTTAGGCCCCGCTTGGAATAGGGGTAAATTTATACACCCGTATTACTTTTACAAGTGTATTTCACCAACCACATATGATTTTCAACCAGAAATGAAAACGATCGATCGAGGTCTGTATCTTTTACAGGTGTAAAAATGTGCAAAACGACAATCCAATCAGGCCCTTATGTGCAAACAGGCGTGGATAGGCGCATGGGTGCGCTGGGGATGCAAGCTACCAAGGAGGCCGCAGCAACAACTACTCCGATGTACGGGGCGTTCTCTTTTGGAAAGAAGTCGAGGAATTAACTAGCCCCTAATTAATTATCTAACTAGTTGATTAATCTTTTAATTGGTGTGCCGTAAATAGCAACTGATGTATTTTGTTGTAGCACAATTCCTTTTAAATCCAAGCTTGCTAGATTGCCTTAGATGCTTGATCAAATGCCTCGATTACTTAACAAATTTCTTTGGAAATAAGATTACTCCCTTCCCTGCAAACATTTGGATTAGGAGTATATGTAATCACTTATCCATGTTTTATGTTCCATCTTTCATATTTTGAGTCGGGCTACTCTTCTTCACTATATGAACATTGATCCTACTACGAATTTCCGCAGCAACGCGCGGGTGAGTTATCTAGTACAACCCTTTAACGGTGGCGCAAGGGACGATCGATGGCGCTGTCCACGTCCGCAAGCTACGAGACAAGGTTTTTTTTAGAGAAAGACAAGTTGAATCCACGTTGGCAAGGTTCGCTTCGTCCCCTCCACCGGATGCCCCCGTCCCTCTCGCTTCTCTCTCTCGCCTTTGGCGGCGGCGCCCTTCTTCCCTCCCTCTCTCCCCGGCGGCCGCGCTCTTTGATGTCGCCGATCCCCTTTCGTCTATCTCTCTCTTCTCCGATTTAGATCGATGGAGCCGGGCATGTCCTGTCCACCTCTTTCTCGACCAGCCCCGGCGTCGGCGCCCAGCGACCATGGCGTCACGGCGGGCTTGTTTCGCCGATGCAGCGCGCGTGCTTGATCGCGCGGGCGCTCCGTCGAGCTGGCGGACCGTGGCACGCGCGTGACCTGCCTTGGGTTTGCGAGTGGCGGCGCTACACCCGCCACAGGTCTCCGGCTACCAAGAAGGCAACGGCGCCGATCGATTCGATCCTTAAGGTAACCTCACTTCCCTTCGCTTCTCTCATCGATTGATTCGATCCCATCGGCAACCGTGGATGAACACTGACCGCAGTGTACGTTGTTCGCATCGTGTTCCGCTGTGCTGCAGGACACCCCTGGATCTTGCTGCAGGAGGTGGGTGTAAGAGAACCAACCTGAGACACGAGCTAGCCTCCAATTCTTGGGCTCCCGCACAACAAGGACACAACACACGCACAAGGTTTCTTCTCTGAACCTTCTCTCTGAAGAACACAAGACACACACACGAGCTTGTTGTCTCTCTGAACCTCTCTGTGCTTTATTCAGTAGGTGTATATCCTCCTCCCCCCTCCCTTAATTTCTAGGGTTTTGAAGTTGGTTCAGTAATTAATTCATGTTCCATGAGTTTGTGCAGAACGACAGGCGGCGGCAGAAAGAGCCATTCCACTACGAATCTCTTGTATGATGGCTCCTTCCTCGGTTTCCCCGGTTCTGGATTCAAGTTCCCAAATGGATACTGTTTTTTTCTTGATTGTGACTTTTGGAATTTTCGATTTGATAGGTGAGATGGCCAGCAAAAGGTGATCAATCAATGGAGATGAAGTATTTGTCAAATTGTTTGCAAGGGTGGTGAGAATCTATTGGCCGTCTGTTTAGTGTCATAATCTTAGAGCTTTTTCTGATTCTCTAGAATGTTGGAACTGTCTTGCTGTTTCAGTTTACGTCTTGCATGGTCAGTGTAGATGAAGTTTTTTTGGATTAATGTTTGCGCCTTAACGAGTTCCTTCCATTTTTATGTCTCGGGCTGTACGATCTCCGCAGATTGCCGCTTCTTTGTTCTGCCGGTGGAGATTCAGTGTGTCATTGCAAATTCCTTACACTAGCAGTGTATCATAGCAAGTTCCTTACACCAGCAAAGCTTGGAGGATATTTTTACAGGTTCAACGCTTGCTTTATTGCTTTCTTACCTTTCGTTCTTCAAGAAAATATTTTCCTAGCAGTGCTCGATAACTTTAAATCCATATTTTTGTTCTTTGCATTATCACAAAACGGTGTTGCTCTATCTTTTTGTTTTTTGATTGATCATCAGCAACGACAATGCAACCTACATGTCCTACTTTTACTACTGAGCTTACCATCAGAACCACAGCCCGATGAGAACATCCTGAACTAACAGAAGATGGCTTGCTTCCCTTTTATGGTACATGCTTGGGAATACTAATTATAGCTGACAGAAAATGTGCTTTTTCAGCATGGAGATAAGAGGATGGGAAGGGATAATCATAGGCCTCAGTGGTACTATCATATTATCATAACTGCTGCAAAGTTCATATAATGATCCCTGTTTCAGACTCGGATCAAAGGTGCAAGCTGATCAATAGGTTTCAGCCATGGTTAGCCTCTCTTGCAATTTTGTGATGTCAGGTTTTACTTTTTAGCCATACTTTTTGTGATTAGGTTGATCGCCTGCATTTATATATCTTTCTACTATCAACAATATTTTCTCAAAATTGTCATAAGCATGTTCCTTAAATATGTAGGAATACTGCATCAAGAAAAACGATCGAGTTGAGCATACCGCGATGCTTTGACAAGAGATTCCGTTAGCTTTCAGACAAAGTAAAAACTCTTCCGAGCGGCGGCAAAGGCGCCTCCGTAGAGGTGGTGGTCTGCGTCCAGCGTCTGGCAGAGGTGCGTGGACTAGCAACGCCAACGGCCGCAGCGACACAGAGAAGGTGGAGGCCAGGAGGCGGTGGAGGAAGGAGAGCGGGCAAGCTGCATCAGGAGATGCGGAGAAGACGGGTCGGTAGCAGGCAGAACGAGGAGGAGCTGGGCGGCGAGGGCACGGGCCTGGAGGAACCAAGACCAACACCTCCCCATCTAGATCTTCCGCGAGGGAACGAGGTACTGTTGGGGAACGTAGTAATTTCAAAAAAATTCCTACGCACACGCAAGATCATGGTGATGGCATAGCAACGAGAGGGAGAGTGTATGTCCACGCACCCTCGTGAGACCGTGGCGAAGCGCTATAACAACGCGGTTGATGTAGTCGTACGTCTTCACGATCCGACCGATCCAAGTACCGAACGCACGGCACCTCCGAGTTCAGCACACGTTCAGCTCGATGACTATCCCCGGGCTCCGATCCAGCAAAGCATCGGGGATGAGTTCCGTCAGCACGACGACGTGGTGACGATGATGATGCTCCACCGGCGCAGGGCTTCGCCTAAGCTCCGCGACGATATGACCGAAGTGGAATATGGTGGAGGGGGACACCGCACACGGCTAAGGAACGATCCGTAGATCAACTTGTGTGTCCATGGGGTGCCGCCTGCCCCCGTATATAAAGGAGGGAGGGAGGAGGAGGCCGACCCTAGGAGGGGCGCGCCATGGGGAGTCCTACTCCCATCCGGAGTAGGATTCCCCTTTTCCTAGTCCAACTAGGAGTCCTTCCATGTATTAGGAGTAGGAGACAAGGAAGGGGAAGAGAGAAGGAAGGAAGGAGGGTGCGGCCTCCCTAGTCCACCCGGACTAGGCCATGGGGCGCGGCCTGCCCTAGGCAGCCCTCTCTCTTTCCGCAGGGCCCAATAAGGCCCAATACTTCTCCCGGCGAATTCCCGTAACTCTCCGTACTCCAAAAATACCCGAATCATTCGGAACCTTTCCAAACTCCGAATATAGTCGTCCAATATATCGATCTTTACGTCTCGACCATTTCGAGACTCCTCGTCATGTCCCCGATCTCATCCGGGACTCCGAACTCCTTCGGTACATCAAAACTCATAAACTCATAATATAACTGTCATCGAAACCTTAAGCGTGCGGACCCTACGGGTTCGAGAACTATGTAGACATGACCTAGAACTATTCTTGGTCAATAACCAATAGCGGAACCTGGATGTTCATATTGTCTCCTACATATTCTACGAAGATCTTTATCGGTCAAACCGCATAACAACATACGTTGTTCCCTTTTGTCATCGGTATGTTACTTGCCCGAGATTCGATCATCGGTATCCAATACCTAGTTCAATCTCGTTACCGGCAAGTCTCTTTACTCGTTCCGTAATACATCATCCCACAACTAACTCATTAGTTGCACCTGGGTATTTGATACTGGTTCTGTTGCTAATATTTGCAACTCAAAACAGGGACTACGGAATAAGCGAGCACTGGCCAAGGACGAGGTGACGATGCGCGTGGGAAACGGTTCCAAAGTCGATGTGATCGCGGTCGGCACGCTACCTCTACATCTACCTTCGGGATTAGTTTTAGACCTAAATAATTGTTATTTGGTGCCAGCGTTGAGCATGAACATTATATCTGGATCTTGTTTGATGCGAGACGGTTATTCATTTAAATCAGAGAATAATGGTTGTTCTATTTATATGAGTAATATCTTTTATGGTCATGCACCCTTGAAGAGTGGTCTATTTTTATTAAATCTCGATAGTAGTGATACACATATTCATAATGTCGAAGCCAAAAGATGCAGAGTTAATAATGATAGTGCAACTTATTTGTGGCACTGCCGCTTAGGTCATATCGGTGTAAAGCGCATGAAGAAACTCCATACTGATGGACTTTTGGAACCACTTGATTACGAATCACTTGGTACTTGCGAACCGTACCTCATAGGCAAGATGATTAAAACACCGTTCTCCGGTTCTATGGAGAGAGCAACAGATTTGTTGGAAATCATACATACAGATGTATGTGGTCCGATGAATGTTGAAGCTCGTGGCGGATATCGTTATTTTCTCACATTCACAGATGATTTAAGCAGATATGGGTATATCTTCTTAATGAAGCATAAATCTGAAACATTTGAAAAGTTCAAAGAATTTCAGAGTGAAGTTGAAAATCATCGTAACAAGAAAATAAAATTTCTACGATCTGATCGTGGAGGAGAATATTTGAGTTACGAGTTTGGTCTACATTTGAAACAATGCGGAATAGTTTCGCAACTAACGCCACCTGGAACACCACAGCGTAATGGTGTGTCCGAACGTCGTAATCGTACTTTACTAGATATGGTGCGGTCTATGATGTCTCTTACCGATTTACCGCTATCGTTTTGGGGTTATGCTTTAGAGACGGCCGCATTCACGTTAAATAGGGCACCATCAAAATCCGTTGAGACGACTCCTTATGAACTATGGTTTGGCAAGAAACCAAAGTTGTGGTTTCTGAAAGTTTGGGGCTGCGATGCTTATGTGAAAAACTTCAACCTGATAAGCTTGAACCCAAATCGGAAAATGTGTCTTCATAGGATACCCAAAGGAGACAGTTGGGTACACCTTCTATCACAGATCCGAAGGCAAGACATTCGTTGCTAAGAATGGATCCTTTCTAGAGAAGGAGTTTCTCTCGAAGGAAGTGAGTGGGAGAAAAGTAGAACTTGATGAGGTAACAGTACCAGCTCCCTTATTGGAAAATGGTTCATCACAGAAATCGGTTCCCGTGACACCTACACCAATTAGTGAGGAAGTTAATGATGATGATCATGAAACTTCAGATCAAGTTTCTATTGAACTACGTAGGTCAACTAGAGTAAGATCCGCACCAGAGTGGTACGGTAATCCTATTCGGAAGTCATGTTACTTGACCATGGTGAACCTACAAACTATGAAGAAGCGATGGTGAGCCCAGATTCGCAAAATGGCTGGAAGCCATGAAATCTGAGATGGGATCCATGTATGAGAACAAAGTATGGACTTTGGTTGACTTGCCCGATGATCGGCAAGCCATTGAGAATAAATGGATTTTAAGAAGAAGACCGACGCTGATGGTAATGTAACTGTCTATAAAGCTCGACTTGTTGCGTAAAGGTTTTCGACAAGTTCAAGGGGTTGACTACGATGAGACTTTCTCACCCGTAGCGATGCTTAAGTCTGTCCGAATCATGTTAGCAATTGCTGCATTTCATGATTATGAAATTTGGCAAATGGATGTCAAAACTGCATTCTTGAATGGATTTCTAGAAGAAGAGTTGTATATGATGCAACCAGAAGGTTTTGATGATCCAAAAGGTGCTAACAAAGTGTGCAAGCTCCAACGATCAATTTATGGTCTCGTGCAAGCCTCTCGGAGTTGGAATAAACGCTTTGATAGTGTGATCAAAGCATATGGTTTTATACAGACTTTTGGAGAAGCCTGTATATACAAGAAAGTGAGTGGGAGCTCTGTAGCATTTCTGATATTATATGTGGACGACATATTATTAATTGGAAATGATATAGAATTTCTGGATAGCATAAAAGGATACTTGAATAAAAGTTTTTCAATGAAAGACCTCGTGAAGCTGCTTACATATTGGGCATCAAGATCTATAGAGATAGATAAAGACGCTTAATTGGACTTTCACAAAGCACATACCTTGATAAAGTTTTGAAAAAGTTCAAAATGGATCAGCAAAGAAAGGATTTTTACCTGTGTTACAAGGTGTGAAATTGAGTCGACTCAATGCCCGACCACAGCAGAAGATAGAGAGAAATGAAAGATGTTCCTATGCTTCAGCCATAGGCTCTATCATGTATGCAATGCTATGTACCAGACCTGACGATGCTTAGCAATAAGCTTGGCAGGAAGGTACCAAAGTAATCCAGAGTGGATCATCGGACAGCGGTCAAGAACATCCTGAAATACCTAAAAAGGACTAAGGATATGTTTCTCGTATATGGAGGTGACAAAGAGCTAATCATAAATGGTTACGTCGATGCAAGATTTGACACTGATCCGGACGATTCTAAATCGCAAACCGGATACGTGTTTTTATTAAACGGTGGAGCTGTCAGTTGGTGCAGTTCTAAACAAAGCGTCGTGGCGGGATCTACATGTGAAGCGGAGTACATAGCTGCTTCGGAAGTAGCAAATGAAGGAGTCTGGATGAAAGAGTTCATTTCCGATCTAGGTGTCATACCTAGTGCATCGGGACCAATGAAGATCTTCTATGACAATACTGGTGCAATTGCCTTGGCAAAGGAATCCAGATTTCACAAGAGGACCAAGCATATCAAGAGATGCTTCAATTCCATCCGGGACCAAGTCCAGGTGGGAGACATAGAGATTTGCAAGATACATATGGATCTGAATGTTGCAGACCCGTTGACTAAGCCTCTTCCACGAGCAAAACATGATCAGCACCAAGACTCCATGGGTGTTAGAATCATTACTGTGTAATTTAGATTATTGACTCTAGTGCAAGTGGGAGACTGAAGGAAATATGCCCTAGAGGCAATAATAAAGTTATTATTTATTTCCTCATATCATGATAAATGTTTATTATTCATGCTAGAATTGTATTAACCGGAAACATGATACATGTGTGAATACATAGACAAACATATAGTCACTAGTATGCCTCTACTTGACTAGCTCATTAATCAAAGATGGTTATGTTTCCTAACCGTAGACATGTGTTGTTATTTGATTAATGGGATCACATCATTAGGAGAATGATGTGATTGACATGACCCATTTCGTTAGCCTAGCACTTGATCGCTTAGTATATTGCTATTGCTTTCTTCATGACTTATACATGTTCCGTAACTATGAGATTATGCAACTCCGCTTACGGAGGAACACTTTGGTGCTACCAAACGTCACAACGTAATCGGGTGATTATAAAGGAGTACTACAGGTGTCTCCAAAGGTACATGTTGGGTTGGCGATTTCGAGATTAGGTTTTGTCACTCCGATTGTCGGAGAGGTATCTCTGGCCTTCTCGGTAATACACATCACATAAGCCTTGCAAGCATTGCAACTAATAAGTTAGTTGCGAGATGATGTATTACGGAACGAGTAAAGAGATTTTCCGTAACGAGATTGAACTAGGTATTGGATACCGACGATCGAATCTCGCAAGTAACATATTGATGACAAAGGGAACAACGATGTCGTTATGCGGTTTGACCGATAAAGATCTTCGTAGAATATGTAGGAACCAATATGGGCATCCAGGTTCCGCTATTGGTTATTGACTGAGAATAGTTCTAGGTCATGTCTACATAGTTCTCGAACCCGTAGGGTCCGCACGCTTAACGTTACGATGACAGTTTTATTATGAGTTTATAAGTTTTGATGTACCGAAGTTTGTTCGGAGTCCCGGATGTGATCACAGACATGACGAGGAGTCTCGAAATGGTCGAGACATAAAGATTGATATATTGGAAGCCTATATTTGGATATCGGAATGGTTCCGGGTGAAATCGGGATTTTACCGGAACACCGGGGGGTTACCGGAACCCTCCCGGGGGATAATGGGCCTTAGTGGGCCATGAGGGAAAAGAGGAAGTCGGCCAGGGCAGGCCGCGCACCCCTCCCCCCTAGTCCGAATAGGACAAGGAGAGGGGTGGCGGCGCCCCCCTTCCTCTTTCCCCTCCCCCCTTTCCTTCTCCAACAAGGCAAGAGGGGGGGAGTCCTACTCCCGGTGGGAGTAGGACTCCTCCAGGCGCACCCCTTGGGGGCCGGCCGCACCTCCCCCTCCCTCCTTTAGATACGGGGGCAGGGGAGCACCCCAGAACACACAAGTTGATCTACGGATCGTTCCTTAGCCGTGTGCAGTGCCCCCCTCCACCATATTCCACCTCGGTCATATCGTCATGAGTTTAGGCGAAGCCCTCGCCGTAGAGCATCATCATCGTCACCACGCCGTCGTGCTGACGGAACTCATCCCCGACGCTTTGCTGGATCGGAGCCCGGGGATCGTCATCGAGTTGAACGTGTGCTGAACTCGGGGTGCCGTTACGTTCGGTACTTGGATCGGTCGGATCGTGAAGACGTATGACTACATCAACCGCGTTGTCATAACGCTTCCGCTTACGGTCTACGAGGGTACGTGGACAATACTCTCCCCTCTCGTTGCTATGCCATCACCATGATCTTGCGTGTGCGTAGGAAATTTTTTGAAATTACTACTTTCCCCAACATAGTGTTGCTGGCCTTCTTGTCCGCTAAGTATTTGGGGCAGTTCCGCTTCCAGTGACCCTTCCCTTTGCAATAAAAGCACTCAGTCTCAGGCTTGGGTCCATTCGTTGACTTCTTCCTGGCAACTGGCTTACCGGGCGCGGCAACATCCCTACCGTCCTTCTTGAAGTTCTTCTTACCCTTGCCCTTCTTGAACTTAGTGGTTTTATTGACCATCAACACTTGATGTTCTTTCTTGATTTCTACCTCTGCTGACTTCAGCATTGAAAATACTTCAGGAATAGTTTTCACCATCCCTTGCATATTGTAGTTCATCACAAAGCTCTTGTAGCTCGGTGGGAGCGACTGAAGGATTCTGTCAATGACCGCCTCGTCCGGGAGGTTAATGTCCAGCTTGGGACAAAGGTTGTGCAACCTGACATTTTGAGTATGTGCTCACCGATAGAACTATTTTCCTCCATCTTACAACTATAGAACTCGTCGGAGACTTCATATCTCTCGACCCGGGCATGAGCTTGGAAAACCATTCTCAGCTCCTCGAACATCTCATATGCTCTGTGTTGCTCAAAACGCTTTTGGAGCCCCGGTTCTAAGCTATAAAGCATGCCGCACTGAACGAGGGAGTAATCATCAAGACGTGACGCCAAGCGCTCATAACGCCTTGGTTCTCTCGATGGGTGCTTCACCTAGCGGTGCTTCTAGGACATATTGTTTCTTGGCAGTTATGAGGATGATCCTCAGGTTCCGGACCCAGTCCGAATAGTTGCTGCCATCATCTTTTAGCTTGGTTTTCTCTAGGAACGCGTTGAAGTTCATGTTGACATGAGCGTTGGCCATTTGATCTACAAGACATTTTGCAAAGATTTTAGACTAATGTTCATGATAATTAAGTTCATCTAATCAAATTATTTAATGAACTCCCACTCAGATTTGACATCCTCTAGTCATCTAAGTGTTACATGATCCGAGTCGACTAGGCTGTGTCTCGATCATCACGTGAGACGGACTAGTCATCATCGGTGAACATCTCCATGTTGATCGTATCTTCCATACGACTCATGTTCGACCTTTCGGTCTCTGTGTTCCGAGGCCATGTCTGTACATGCTAGGCTCGTCAAGTTAACCTAAGTGTTTTGCATGTGTAAAACTGTCTTACACCCGTTGTATGTGAACGTAGGAATCTATCACACCCGATCATCACGTGGTGCTTCAAACGATTTAACTTTAGCAACGGCGCACGCTTAGGGGGAACACCTTCTTGAAATTATTATGAGGGATCATCTTATTTACTACCGTCGTTCTAAGTAAACAAGATACATAAACATAATAAACATCACATGCAATTAAATATTAGTGACATGATATGGCCAATATCATATAGCTCCTTTGATCTCCATCTTGGGGCTCCATGATCATCTTGTCACCGGCATGACACCCTGATCTCCATCATCATGATCTCCATCATCGTGTCTCCATGAAGTTGCTCGCCAACTATTACTTCTACTACTATAGCTAACAGTTTAGCAATAAAGTAAAGTAATTACATGGCGTTGAATCAATGACACGCAGGTCATACAATAATTAAGACAACTCCTATGGCTCCTGCCGGTTGTCATACTCATCGACATGCAAGTCGTGGTTCCTATTACAAGAACATGATCTCATACATCACAATATATCATTCATCATTCATCACAACTTTTGTCCATATCACATCACAAGGCAATTGCTGCAAAAACAAGTTAGACGTCCTCTAATTGTTGTTGCATCTTTTACGTGGCTGCAATAGGGTTCTAGCAAGAACGCTTTTCTTACCTACGAAAAAAGCCACAACGTGATTTGTCAACTTCTATTTACCCTTCATAAGGACCCTTTTCATCGAATCCGCTCCAACTAAAGTGGGAGAGACAGACACCGCTAGCCACCTTATGCAACTAGTGCATGTCACCGGTGGAACATGTCTCACGTAAGCGTCACGTAAGGTCGGTCCGGGCCGCTTCATCCCACAATACTGCTGAAGCAAAATAAGACTAGTAGCGGCAAGAAAGTTGACAACATCTACGCCCACAACAAATTGTGTTCTACTCGTGCAAAGAGAACTACGATAGACCTAGCTCGATACCATTGTTGGGGAACGCTGCAGAAAATAAAAATTTCCTACGGTTTCACCAAGATCCATCTATGAGTTCATCTAGCAACGAGTGATAGGAGTGCATCTACATGCCTTTGTAGATCATGAGCGGAAGCGCTCAAGAGAACGGGGTTGAAGGAGTCGTACTGCCGTGATCCAAATCACCGATGACCAAGTGCCGAACGGACAGCACCTCCGCGTTCAACACACCTACGGAGCGGATGACGTCTCCCGCACCTTGATCCAGCAAGGAGGAGGGAGAGGTTGAAGAAGATCCAGCAGCACGACGACATGGTGGTGGATGCAGCAGAGTTCCGGCAGGGCTTCGCCAAGCGACTACGGGAGGAGGAGGTGTAGCAAGGGGGAAGGGAGGCGCCAGGTGCAAGGGTTCGACTGCCCTCCCAACCCCCCTCTTTATATAGGGACCCCGGGGGGTGCCGGCCCTAGGAGATGGGATCTCCTAGGGGCGGCGCCAAGGGGAAACCCCCCAAGGCAGTGGGCGCCTCCCCTAGGGTTCCCAACCCTAGGCGCGGAGGGGGGCCCAGGGGGGGCGCACCAGCCCACCAGGGGCTGGTTCCCCTCCCACTTCAGCCCATGGGGCCCTCCGGGATAGGTGGCCCCACCCGATGGACCCCCGGGAACCTTCCGGTGGTCCCGGTACAATACCGGTGAACCCTGAAACTTTCTCGATGGCCGAAACTCGACTTCCCATATATAATTCTTTACCTCCGGACCATTCCAGAACTCCTCGTGACGTCCGGGATCTCATCCGGGACTCCGAACAACTTTAGGTTTGCTGCATACTAATATCTTTACAACCCTAGCGTCACCGAACCTTAAGTGTGTAGACCCTATGGGTTCGGAGACAAAGGACATGACCGAGACTGCTCTCTGGTCAATAACCAACAGTGGGATCTGGATACCCATGTTGGCTCCCACATGCTCCTCGATGATCTCATCGGATGAACCACGATCTCGAGGATTCAAGCAACCCCGTATACAATTCCCTTTGTCAATCGGTATGTTACTTGCCCGAGATTCGATCGTCGGTATCCCAATACCTCGTTCAATCTCGCTACCGGCAAGTCACTTTACTTGTACCGTAATGCATGATCCTGTGACCAAACACTTGGTCACTTTGAGCTCATTATGATGATGCATTACCTAGTGGGCCCAGAGATACCTCTCCGTCATACGGAGTGATAAATCCCAGTCTCGATCCGTGTCAACCCAACAGACACTTTCGGAAGTACCTGTAGTGCACCTTTATAGTCACCCAGTTACGTTGTGACGTTTGGTACACCCAAAGCACTCCTACGGTATCCGGGAGTTACACGATCTCATGGTCTAAGGAAAAGATACTTGACATTGGAAAAGCTCTAGCAAACGAACTACACGATCTTGTGCTATGCTTAGGATTGGGTCTTGTCCATCACATCATTCTCCTAATGATGTGATCCCGTTATCAATGACATCCAATGTCCATAGTCAGGAAACCATGACTATCTATTGATCAACGAGCTAGTCAACTAGAGGCTCACTAGGGACATGTTGTAGTCTATGTATTCACACGTGTATTACGATTTCCGGATAATACAATTATAGCATGAACAAAAGACAATTATCATGAACAAGGAAATATAATAATAATCCTTTTATTATTGCCTCTAGGGCATATTTCCAACAGAACTTACATCTCACATCCATCGTCTCCAAGCTGCAGTACTACCTGCCCCTCTTGGGTTCCATTGACAACACCCTCCGAGCTCTCAAGTACAACTTCTACCTTATCTCGTCTGACCTCGAGAGGGTGGTCAAGAGCGCACAGAGCATGTGGTGCGCCATTACTAGTTAAAACTAGTAATGGCGCATTGTGCCCTGGTGCGCCATTAATAGTTTTAGAAAAATAAAAAAATAAAATTTGCTAGTAATGGCGCACCATGTGTCTGATGCGCCATTAGTAATGAGGACACTAATGGCGCACCTGTATCTGGTGCGCCACTGCTCACCACATACATGGTGCGCCATTAATGTTCATATTAGCTATAGCTCTTTTCCTAGTAGATACTGGCCGTGGCAAAATAATAGCCAGCCACAACCACTGTACATGGGTTACTGGGTTATATGGGATTCTCTACTTCGGTGGAATTTTTTGTACATATACTACTTCGGTGGAGTTTCAGTTAATTGCTAACATATGGGCTGGGCTAATTATGCAATTAGTTCCGGCCATTAGGACACGAGGAATAGTTGAGGTGGGCTTATCTCAAAAAAAAGTTGAGGGGTGCGAGCGATTGGCAAGGGTCTGACCCCTGCTCGCCCCTCCCTGTCTCCGCCTATGGCCGTGTCCAAGCTTCCAATGATCCTGGCATGGTCTAGCAACATGATGCAGAGCATGGCGAAGTTCCTCATCTCTGAGGTGGGGCTGGAACCAGGGTACATTTCTTACCGCCCGGCAATGCTTACTTACAGCCTGGATGGCCGGCTCAGACCCCGGTATTATGTTGTAAAGTTTCTTAAGGAAAATGGATTGCTAGATCACGATCAGGACTACTACTCTGTAGTCACGCGGACCGAGAAGGTATTCATGGAGAAGTACATTTGCCCTCACAAGGAAGCTGCGCCGCAGCTTGCTGAAGACTATGCAGCAGCTTGCAGAGGGGAAGTGCCAACTAGATTCAGATTTGCATGAACCAGCAATTACGGTATTAAAGTATGAAAATGCTTACTGCGCCCCAGAGATTTCGTTTGTGCGGTAAGCTGGTAGGCTTTTGTTTCAGTGTGCGTGCCTAGCTAACTAGATGTTGGTTGTCTTTCTAGAGTATGCCTATGACGTGCTGGTCTGGTCGTTGCTAACACTTGATGAAGTTAGTAATTTGTTTCATGAGACCTGGTATGTCCATGTCACCATTCAGTAGAGAAGAGAACATCACCCTGACACACATATTTGAATTAAGAGAGATTGTCAGGTCAGCCCATTGTGCCGATGCATTGAAATATCTGTGATTATATATCTGCATTTATATTTTGCAATACTGATATGGAAGGAGCAGAATATTCTCAAATGCACCCCCCCCCCCCTCAGTTTCCACTGCAATTCTCTAATCTAACTTTCCATGAAAGAAGGTCCTCAGTTTGGTCATAGATTGAACATTCTGGACCTTTTTCTTGCAGCAAACAATTTTGGACTTCTTGATGACCACAATATGTTGATCACTGCCGAGAATGGCATTTTGATATAGTTTGTTGGTTGGTTGCTCTAGTTCTTTTTAGCTTAAAATCAATCATCTTCTGTTCTGCAGTATCCTGTTTGAAGAGATTATCAGTTGTGAAGTAATTTATGGTTTACTAATTTGCATCAGTTTTTTCCTTTATTTTTCTCCTGTATTTCTGAATGGCATACTGACTGATATTCAGTCCCAGGGACAACCGATCTAAAAACTGAATGATGCATATTACAAATTTCTTGATGCGATGGATGGAAGTGCATCAGTTTTTGTGTCATTGAAAGAGAAACTAAGAATAAATTCAGTTATCTTTTTTAGGGGTTGTTTTTATTATTACTCCCTCCGTCCGGAAATACTTGTCATCAAAATGAATAAAAGAAGATATATCTAGACGTACATTAGTTCTAGATATATATTTTTATCCATTTTAATGACAAGTATTTTAGGAGGAGGGAGTATTTATTTATTTTGAGATCAGGGGTTGTGTTTATAGGAGAACCAAAAACTCTTCACTGCAATATGTTCGCCCAGCCCATCATCAGCGACACTGGCTTTTCTCAACAACAAAAAACAGCAAAACTGGCGTGTGGGGTCACCTTGTCAGTATCAAGGTCGAACCAGAGCAGACCATTCTTCTCTCAAAAAAAAGAAAAGAAAAAGAAAAAAGAAGAGACCAGTCCAGACCACGCACATCCTCTCGCTCTCGCATTCGCACCCGCCCGCTCGTTCCCCATTCCCTCGCCGCCGGCGCCACCGCGCCGCCGCAGCGCCATGCTCCGGCTCCGCCACAGCGTCCTTGCCCAGCTCCTAGCGTCTCCCTCCGCCTCCACCATCTCCCCTCTCCACCGCCTCCTCGCCGCTTCGCCGTGGAGGAGTACCTCGTGGCCACCTGCGGCCTCTCCCGAGCGCAGGCCCTCAAAGGCCTCCGCCAAGCTCTCCCGCCTCAAATCCCCCGCCAAGCCCGACGCCGTGCTCTCCTTCCTCGCCGCCGTCGTCGCGGGAGACCCCAAGGTGCTCTGCTCCAGCGTGGAGGGATACCTTGGCCCCGTCGTCGCCCAGCTCACCGGCCTCGGCCTCTCGCGTTCTCAGACCGCGCGCCTCATCTCCTACTGCCGCGGCAATTTACATCTCACATCCATTGTCTCCAAGCTGCAGTACTACCTGCCCCTTTTCGGTTCCATTGACAACACCCTCCGAGCTCTCAAGCGCGGCTTATACCTTATCTCGTCTGACCTCGAGAGGGTGGTCAAGCCCAACGTGGCCGCCCTGCGCGACTCGGGGCTGGGTGATTGCGACATTTCCAAGCTGTGCCTCACTAATCCATGGCTGCTCACCACCAATGTAGAATCCATCCGGGCAATATTGTCACGCGCTGAAAGTCTTGGTGTGCCCCGTGGATCTCGGATGTTCATGTATGCAGTGCATGCTGTTGTGTTCCTCGGCGAGG
Organism: Aegilops longissima; assembly: GCA_021605205.1. Classification (NCBI taxonomy): domain Eukaryota; kingdom Viridiplantae; phylum Streptophyta; class Magnoliopsida; order Poales; family Poaceae; genus Aegilops; species Aegilops longissima. The sequence goes on from CM038681.1 coordinate 9,863,743, forward strand.
AGAAGATTGCTGCCAAACTGGGGTACTTGAAGAAGACCTTTAGGTGGTCAGATGCCGAGGCCGGCATTGCTGTGTCCAAGTATCCAATCTTGCTGAGGAGGTCTAAGGACTCTCTGCGGAGCAGGTCGGAGTTCCTCATCTCTAAGGTGGGGCTGGAACCGGCATACATTGCTCATCGTCCGATATTGCTCTCTTACAGCCTGGAGGGCCGGCTCAGGCCCCGGTACTATGTTGTAAAGTTTCTCAAGGAAAATGGATTGCTACATCGCGGCCGGGACTACTATTATGCAGTCGCGGTGACTCCGAAGGTATTCATGGAGAAGTTCATATGCTCTCACATGGAAGCTGCACCGCACCTTGCTGAAGACTATGCGGAAGCTTGCAGAGGCGAAGTGCCGACTAGATTCAGATTTGCATGAACCAAGAATTTTATGGTATTAAAGTTTGAAACTGCTTACTGCACCCCAGAGATTTCGCTTGGGGAGTAAGCTGGTAGGCTTTTGTCTCAGTATCCGTGCCTAGCTAGATGTTGGTTGTCTTTCTAGTATGGCTATGACTATGACATGCTGGTTTGGTCGTTGCTACTTGCTAACACCTGATTAAGCTAGTAATTTGTCTCATGAGACCTGGAACTAAGAGAGTGTGAGATCAGGTCATTGTGCAGACGCATTGAAATATCTATGAGTAATATATCTGCATTTATATATTTGGAATACTGATATGAAAGGACCAGGATGACCACAATATGTTGATCGCTGCCGAGGATGGCATTTTGATATAGTTTGTTGGTTGCTTGCTCCAGTTCTTGTTAGCTAAAAATTAATCATGTTTCTTTCTGCAGCATCTTTGTTTGAAGAGTTAAATTTTTGTTAAAGTAATTGATGGTTTACTAATTTGTACCAGTATTTTCCTTTATTATTCTCCTGTATTTCTGAATGGTGTACTGGCTGATACTTTCTACCAGTATTACAATTTCTGCATACAGCCTACCAGTACAGTCTTGGTTTTTGAGAATTTGTAGCTATATGTTGATTATTACTGTTTATTAGAGCGAAGGAGAACGACCTGGGTGACCTTTTTATTTTATTTTGCATGTGATGAAAAGCAGCATTTGGATGCCATTGTACAGATAATACGCCTCTGCCCCCATTCATTGTTTGAAGGTGCAAATAAATTTGCCCTCTCATTTTTTCCGGTTTTAGCTTTTAAGAATAGGAGATAGTCTGTCTATTCTTGTGCAATAAAGCAAAGCTTGACTATGCCATAGAAAGTGTTGTTGTTATACTGTCTGTACTTGATCCACAAAACTCACAAAAGAGCTCATTGCCTCCTTGAGTTAACAGTTTGTATTCAGCAAGTTCGTGTTCTGTTTATGAAGCAGGTGACTTGTGATGACTATATTGGATGTTGTTCAATTGCTTTTCAACCACGCCCATCATCTTTTTGTTCTATGATGAAGCAGGTTGAGGATATTGTCCGTGCAATGATATAGGCTTGCTTTGCAGGAACCCATGTCAGGTACTTCATAATCAAGAGACATTGTACTTTCTCCTTTTTCATGTCCAGTCACAAACATTATGTTCCATTCTCACCAAAAAATAGGACCTGCAGCTACCAAAACAAACTGTGAGCTGCATTAGTTTCAGTCGCGCCACTGAATTCATTGGTGCTTTCACTTCCTTTTGTGAATTTTGCGGTCTGATGAATTGTTGATTAGTTCACATGGCCTAAGCATGTTAGTACAAAACTAAATATCTGTAAAAGAACAGGGCCAGTATCTGAAAAAAACATCCTCCAATGTTATAAAGGAGGCAAACTTTTATTCTGGTGCAGGTAAAGAAACTGAGGTGGCGTGTCGTTTTCTTTTATCGTGCTTAAATTCGTTGCTATGACCTGTCAGCATTGTTCTTCTTTCAGGCAAGGGCTCAAAAGTTCATATTGTTGAATGTTGTTTAAAATTATAGATCACGTTAAAGCAATCAAAATGTTGCAGAATGCAGTGTACGCTTTTAGAGCATTTCTGTTCTATTGGTGTTTGGGTTTATATATTTACTGAATAAATAAGAAATATGACTGGTTGCTGCAAATAGTTCCTTTATTCCTGTTGTGCACCTCCAAAGTGATAGCTTTGAAATGTAGGCTAATCTCACCATGTTTATTATATAGGGAGGTGACTGATAGGTGATAGCACAATCTGATCCTCTCAAGAACCGTACTTCATTCAGCTGCGAGACAAAGCAGATTGCTTCATCTTCGTGGAGCTATAATTAGGTCCACAGAACAAGTTTTACTATGATGAAAAGCTGAAGTGGTGGGTATACGAAGAAGTAACAGCAGCTCATTCACATCAAGATCACAAGCTGTATCCTGGAGTGGGACATACTGCACAGCTAATTTAGTTCCGTCCGTGTGGGATGCGAGATCACCCGACGAACCAACATCAACTTGTCTGTGCAGTTCAGGGGAATGCTTGATGGTCATGTCACGACCTGACCCGCACAGCTTTGGTAAAAACCACGGCTCTTTTGGCCAGTTCAAACTGATTCAGGGGCAACCTCAAACCTCAAGTCTCAATGGAACTCCCTGAAACCGCACTAGAACGGAGGTGTGCTACATTAGTACATTCATATGCTGGATATTAATTATTTAATTATGTTCATTAGAGCGCATGCAGGAGAAAGGACCTGCTGGCAGTCATCCCATCCCATCTTGAAGATTGCTTATCGAGACTTGCACTGGTCTCAGCAAGGGCGACGAGTCGTTCCGAGGTTGAGACTCATATACTGAGCGTGACTAATCGACACTAGTTGACACTGAAATTTCGACTCATAGACTAGTCGAGTGTAGTCTGCCCTGGAGTTGACACTCATAGACTAGTCTTGACTGGTCCTTGGACTCATAATCCATGGGGTCTCATCTGTCAGTTGTAGCAACGGCCAAGAAAGAAAAATGGAATTTCTCACTTCAGAAATCGGTTGGACCTGGGGTGCCATGGAATTTAACCCATTAAGCTACGCATGAAGGGCGGCCAACCAGCTATGCCATGTGGCGCAACCTGGTTGGCCGCGGTGAGAAATCTTTTGAAATTTGTTAGATGAAGGCATGGATTATTTTTTAAATGTATTTTTTATTTATATGAAGGTGAGGATCTCTGATATTTTTTAAATGGAGGGTCATGTAAAGTGACACTCGCTGATAGGCTGCGGTGGCATCATTTTTTTACTTCCTTTTTAGATGAGAGTGAGAATTTTTTTCTAGGATGTCTTTTTAGACGAAAGCGAGGACTCTATGGTTTTTTTCAAAATGCAAACGTGCACACAACTTCCACTCAAGCGGCGCCACAGGGTGGCTCCCCAACCACTAGTACTATCTATACTGGTTCATACTTACCGGCCGGTCCATTACTTGTGGACCACTTCTATTAATTCTTCTCTAGTGATGAATACCGAAAAAGTTTTATGCTCATTAAAATACGTGTTCTACCGTTTTAAGTCCATCTAGGAAATAAGTATGAACTGTTTCTGATACTTTTAGAGTACGGAAAATATAACGCTAAAATCATTTAGAATAATGACATATCAATTGTTTGTCAGCTTCAACTCTTCCGCATGGACTTAAAACTCTTGTGGCAGCTCTTTAGAAGCTTATGCTACTGCTATGTTGCTCTAAACTAGAGGACAATAGGAGATCTTCGGCTCGTATCTGTTCTCAGATTTATTCACCAACATATGCAGAACTGCCACAGCGCACGGCTATCTCAAGCTAAACTTTGACTTGACGAGCGACGTAGAAGTAACGAGTTTTTTATTTTTTTTGCGCAGTAATACGTGTCTCATCAATAAAATAAAGATTCACTTACAAGCCACGTAAACACCAACATTACAGGACTGAAAAGATAGGATAATCCTATGCAAAAAACTAACGCCTGTCCCTCTCCACTATGGAAAAGGAGACGGATCACCTCTTCACCGCAGCTCGACGCGACGTACAAGTAACGAGTTAGTTGAAGCCAGTTTCCTATCCACCGGCACATACGCACTCCATCTTTTTATCGTTACACCGGCGGATCATCCAGCATGTGTACACGTGGATGTATCTACAATATGCAGTTCTGTTGCCTACTCACGCAACCGCCAGCTATTTGGCCAAGTGGTCTTCCCTCTACATCATCAACTGACATAGTTCAACAAGGGCTCACAGTGGTAGAAATATTTCCGGCACCTCTCAATCCTAGCTTAGCATGTGTGTGTTGTGGGTGCATCGGTAATTTATAGCATGCAACAGATAAGAACCCATCCCCAACTAGCAATACGCATGGAGTTTGTAGAGGTTGGCGAGGCAGGGTGTATCGTTTATTGTAGCAAGTAGTGGATGGTAGTGTAACATATAAAACCACCTCCTTCCTAATTATACCTAATTATGGTGGGTAGGAACAAAGAGGCTTGAGGGGGGACACTTTTATTGAGACATATAATTTGGAACGGACAATGGTAGGTGTGATATGGTCCAAACTCATCATTAAACCTTGAACATGAAATGAGAATTCGGATGATGTGATGTTGCCAGTACTGTAGTGTACCACCAGTGGGCAATCGAGACTCTTAAGAGCGCCCACGATGATGTTTTGTTGTGTTAGAAGGAGGAAAAGAAAACCTTTGCTTAGAGGATGCCACTACAGATTGCACATATGCAACATCTTCAAGCAATGATGAATCATGTTACCTCATTTGATCCATTAATAGAAGTAAATACGGATTGAATGATAGTTGTAATGAAGTAGGACACATTCATGCTTTTAGTTATTGTCTTGAAATATCTTTAAAGCAGTATGTCCAAGTAGCCTCGCCTAAAAGTTCTGCTAGGAGTGGACCTTTGCTCATATAGTGTCCCAATCTAGCTGTACCAACTCATGCATCCTCCCTTACCCCCCCCCACACGGAAGTGGAGAAGAATACATGTGTGTTGCATCTCCGAAAAAGGGTTTCTACCCGCTTTATATTATAAAAAGCATACCACCAAGCATCCAACACATAAGAGTACAAGTTCAGACGAGACACAACAAACTAAAATAAACGAGGTCCGGCTGGGGGCACAGCCAAACAAGCCCGAAAAGCATGAGAAAAGCGACTCTAGGCAGGCTCCGATGGTGGTGGATGTGTGTTGCGTCTAGATCATAACCCTTGAGATTTTAGTGCAACATAGTACCTTTGAGAGAAGATAAATAGGAAATGTTTTTATATTATTATAATATAGAAGTAGTATAATGGTAAGATGCTATAGATTATTGATGTATTAATTGTTTGTGGCTCTTCGTCATCTTATCACCTTTCAAGATCATGTGAGTTGTTGGATCTGTTTATATGCCACCTGAACCCTACCTAGCGCCCTGGTGCGATGCCTTGCGCAAAAGTTAGGACTCTAGTAGTACAGATCGGTTTTGGATGGACACAACCTTGGCTAAAGCATCTGCAATGGTGTTTTATTCTCTTGGAACATAGGCCCGAAACCTATGGAAAAGCTAGTTGATCTTGACCGGCAACATGGTAAACTGGTTGCAAAGTCCAGTGACAAACCGAAGTGTTTTAAGTGCTGGCAAAGATGCACTCCTGAAAATGAATCTTGACATCCTCTGCATGGACATTGGAGGAAGAAAGTTGCGTGAAGACTTTTCTTTGAATGTGAAATTGAACCGAGGACAGAATCCTCTCGCCCATGTCGCTCCCGCGAGCGGCGGCTGGCGAGCCCCCATCCCCGGCCGCCCCCACTCCCCTACCTCCTCCCTCCTCCTCGCCGCCGCCAGGTGAAGCCTGGCCTGCATTGGCGGCGGCGAGGCTTCCTCTCCCCTTGGCTCGTGGCGGCTCACGCGGGCAGCCGCTCCAAGCTGGTGGCGGCGCGCTGACGGCAGAGCGCGGCGACGGGTGGCAGCGGCGGGCGCTCGTGCGTGCTGCGCGGCTGCGGCTGCTCCTGAGGCTGCGTGGTGGGCTGCACGAGGCTCCCCCAGGGCTAACTTGGGGGCTCGATCTGGCTGTGGTGGGCTTCGCTCACGGTCGGTGGTGCTGAGGTGGAGGGAGGCTCGGCCATGGGGTCTTGCAGCGTGACTACGGCGGGCCGGCGGCTGGAGTACCTCGACGACCTCGCCGGCGACCTCCTGCGGGATGGCGCTCGTGTGGCTGTGTGGCGGGCCGCCCCGTTTGGTCCTGGCGGTGGCTGCTTCGGGCGGATCTGGAGCTCGAGCTCGTGTGGCAGCTTCGGGTGGATCTGGTGGTGGTAGCTCGTGGTGGCATCTTCGTGCGGCTGGATCCGGAGTTTCGGGGTGGCAGCCCGTGCTCCTCGCCTGGTGATTTTGGTCTGGTGGTGTGCGTCGCGCCAGCTGCGGCTCTTTGTGGGAGGTGCTGTAACAGCAAGGTTCGATCCCCCCGCCTTCAGTCTGCACTGCGGGCGCTTCGGTTCTGGCCTCTGGCAGGCGTGCGGTGGCGCGCGTGGGGCGCGTGGGCGTGCCTGGTGTATGGCTGCAACCCGGAACCATGGTGGTTCTTGGCCTCGGGCAGCACCTCTCTGCTCCTTGCCGACATGGTGCTTGGTGGGGCACGGTGGCTCACGTTGCGTCCGGTGGCTCTGCGTCCGTCCGGCCGACCATTGGTGGATCTGGCGTCTAGTGTTGAGTTTGGCCGTCGGTGGTCTCCGCGAGGTGCGGCTGGCTGAGGCGGTTCGTCGTGCTTCTTCATCATTGGAGGGTTCGACGGCGGTGGTGGTCGGCTGCCGTATTGCTGTAGGGATGTGCTCAAACTCCGGGTGAGAACCCTGCATCGGCTATGCTGATGCCGGCGGCAGTGGCGTCTACGAACGTCGTTCTCCTTGTAGGAGGTGCCGTCGTGGAGCTACAACACCTACAATTCTTTGTTTGTGGTCTCCGGGTAAAAACTCAAGATCGGGCTTGCCGGATTGGATGACGGTGTTGTGTGCTCGACAACACTACCTTCTTGGAGGCGTTGTCTTGGAGACCCAAACAACGGCGTCTGTTGCTGTGTGTGGTTGTGGGTGGTGCGTTTGGTGGTGGTGGTGCGGCCTGCTCAGGACCGAGGGTGGTGTTTCTTCTGTTGGAAATATTCCCTAGAGGCAATAATAAAAGGATTATTATTATATTTCTTTGTTCATGATAGTTGTGTTTTATTCATGCTATAATTGTATTATCCGGAAATCGTAATACACGTGTGAATACTTAGACCACAACATGTCCCTAGTGATCCTCTAGTTGACTAGCTCGTTGATCAACAGATAGTCGTGGTTTCCTGACTATGGACATTGGATGTCGTTGATAACGGGATCACATCATTAGGAGAATGATGTGATGGACAAGACCCAATCCTAAGCATAGCACAAGATCGTAGTTCGCTTTGCTAGAGCTTTTCCAATGTCAAGTATCTCTTCCTTATACCTTGAGATCGTAACTCCGGATACCGTAGGAGTGCTTTGGTGTACCAAACGCCACAACGCGTCGGGTGACTATAAAGGTGCACTACAGGTATCTCCGAAAGTGTCTGCTGGGTTGACACGGATCGAGATGGATTTGTCACTCCGTGACACGGAGAGGCATCACCGCCCACTGGGTAGGGCATCATCATAATGAGCTCAAAGTGACCAAGTGTCCGGTCACGGATCATGCATTACGGTACGAGTAAAGTGACTTGCCGGCAACGAGATTGAACGAGGTATTGGGATACCGACGATCGAATCTCGGGCAAGTAACATACCGTCTGACAAAGGGAATAGTATACGGGGTTGCTTGAATCCTCGACATTGTGGTTCATCCGATGAGATCATCGAGGAGTATGTGGGAGCCAACATGGGTATCCAGATCCCGTTGTTGGTTATTGACCGGAAAGCCGTCTCGGTCATGTCTGCATGTCTCCCGAACCCGTAGGGTCTACACACTTAAGGTTCGGTGACGCTAGGGTTGTATGAATATGAGTATGCAGCAAACCGAATGTTGTTCGGAGTCCCGGATGAGATCCTGGACGTCACGAGGAGTTCCGGAATGGTCCGGAGGTAAAGAATTATATATAGGAAGTGTTGTTTCGGCCATCGGGAAAGTTTCGGGTCACCCGGTATTGTAACGGGACCATCGGAAGGGTCCTGGGGGTCCATCGGGTGGGGCCACCTATCCCGGAGGGCCCCGGAGGGGCCCCCTGCGCCTAGGGTTGGAAACCCTAGGGTGGGGGTGGTGCACCACTTGCCTTGGGGGGCACTCCACCCCCCTGGCCGCCGCCCCCTTGGGAGATTCCCATCTCCAGGGCCGCCTCCAAGGGGGCCTTATAAAGGAGGGGGGAGGGAGGGCAGCCGCACCCCTGAGTCTTGGCGCCTCCCTCCCCTGCTACACCTCTTCCTCCTCATGCAGTTGCTTGGCGAAGGCCTGCCGGAGTTCTGCTGCATCCACCACCACGCCGTCGTGCTGCTGGATCTTCATCAACCTCTCCTTCCCCCTTGCTGGATCAAGACGGAGGAGACGTCACACTGACCGTACGTGTGTTGAACGCGGAGGTGCCGTCCGTTCGGCGCTAGGATCTCCGGTGATAGGATCACGACGAGAACGACTACCCCAACCCCGTTCTCTTGAACGCTTCCGCACGCGATCTACAAGTGGTATGTAGATGCATCTCTCTCTCTCCCTCGTTGCTAGATGAACTCCTAGATTGATCTTGGTGAACGTAGGAATTTTTTTATTTTATGCAACGTTCCCCAACAGTGGCATCATGAGCTAGGTCTATGCGTAGTTCTCTATTGCACGAGTAGAACACAAATCTGTTGTGGGCGTAGATCTTGTCAACTTGCTTGCCACTACTAGTCTTTTCTTGCTTCAGCGGTATTGTGGGATGAAGCGGCCCGGACCGGCATTACACGTACGCTTACGTGAGACAGGTTCCACCGACTGACATGCACTAGTTGCATAAGGTGGCTAGCGGGTGTCTGTCTCTCCTACTTTAGTTGGAGCGGATTCGATGAAAAGGGTCCTTATGAAGGGTAAATAGAAATTTACAAAATCACGCCAGGTTATTCGAGGTAAGAAAACGTTCTTGCTAGAACCCAATTGCAGCCATCGTAAAAGATGCAACAACAATTAGAGGACGTCTAACTTGTTTTTGCAGCAATTGTCATGTGATGTGATATGGCCAGAAGTTGTGATGAATGATGAATGATATATTGTGATGTATGAGATCATGTTCTTGTAATAGGAATCACGACTTGCATGTCGATGAGTATGACAACCGGCAGGAGCCATAGGAGTTGTCTTAATTATTGTATGACCTGCGTGTCAATGATTTAACGCCATGTATTTACTTTACTTTATTGCTAAGCCGTTAGCTATAGTAGTAGAAGTAATAGTTGGCGAGCAACTTCATGGAGGCACAGTGATGGAGATCATGATGATGGAGATCATGGTGTCATGCCGGTGACGAAGATGATCATGGAGCCCCGAAGATGGAGATCGAAGGAGCTATATGATATTGGCCATATCATGTCACTACTTTATATAATTGCATGTGATGTTTATTATGTTTTATGCATCTTGTTTACTTAGAACGGCGGTAGTAAATAAGATGATCCCTTATAACAATTTCAAGAAAGTGTTCCCCCTAACTGTGCACCGTTGCTAAAGTTCGTCGCTTCAAGCACCACGTGATGATCGGGTGTGATAGATCCTTACGCTCACATACAACGGTGTAAGACAGTTTTACACATGCAAAACACTTAGGGTTAACTTGACGAGCCTAGCATATATAGACATGGCCTCGGAACACAAGAGACCGAAAGGTCGAACATGAGTCGTATGGAAGATACGATCAACATGGGGATGTTCATCGATGATGACTAGTCCGTCTCACGTGATGATCAGACACGGCCTAGTCGACTCGGATCGTGTAACACTTAGATGACTAGAGGGATGTCAATCTGAGTGGGAGTTCATTAAATAATTTGATTAGATGAACTTAATTATCATGAACTTAGTCTAAAATCTTTGCAAAATATGTCTTGTAGATCAAATGGCCAACGCTCATGTCAACATGAACTTCAACGCGTTCCTAGAGAAAATCAAGCTGAAAGATGATGGCAGCAACTATTCGGACTGGGTCCGGAACCTGAGGATCATCCTCATAGCAGCCAAGAAAGCATATGTCCTAGAAGGACCGCTAGGTGAAGCACCCATCCCAGATAACCAAGACGTTATGAACGCTTGGCAGTCACGTGCTGATGATTACTCCCTCGTTCAGTGCGGCATGCTTTACAGCTTAGAACCGGGGCTCCAAAAGCGTTTTGAGCAACACGGAGCATATGAGATGTTCGAGGAGCTGAAAATGGTTTTTCAAGCTCATGCCCGGGTCGAGAGATATGAAGTCTCCGACAAGTTCTATAGTTGTAAGATGGAGGAAAACAGTTACATCGGTGAGCACATACTCAAAATGTCCAGGTTGCACAACCGCCTGTCCCAGCTAGAGATCAACCTCCCGGACGAGGCGGCCATTGACAGAATCCTTCAGTCGCTCCCACCGAGCTACAAGAGCTTTGTGATGAACTACAATATGAAGGGGATGGTGAAGACCATTCCTGAAGTATTTTCAATGCTGAAGTCAGCAGAGGTTGAAATCAAGAAAGAACATCAAGTGTTGATGGTCAATAAGACCACTAAGTTCAAGAAGGGCAAGGGTAAGAAGAACTTCAAGAAGGACGGCAAAGATATTGCCGCGCCCGGTAAGCCAGTTGCCGGGAAGAAGTCAAAGAATGGACCCAAGCCTGAGACTGAGTGCTTTTATTGCAAAGGGAAGGGTCACTGGAAGCGGAACTGCCCCAAATACTTAGCGGACAAGAAGGCCAGCAACACTAAAGGTATATGTGATATACATGTAATTGATGTGTACCTTACCCGTACTCGTAGTAACTCCTGGGTATTTGATACCGGTGTCGTTGCTCACATTTGTAACTCAGAGTAGGAGCTGCGGAATAAGCGGAGACTGGTGAAGGACGAGGTGACGATGCGCGTCGGGAATGGTTCCAAGGTCGATGTGATTGCCGTTGGCACGCTACCTCTACATTTACCCACGGGATTAGTTATGAACCACAATAATTGTTATTTAGTGCCAAGTTTGAGCATGAACATTGTATCTGGATCTCGTTTAATACGAGATGGCTACTCATTTAAATCCGAGAATAATGGTTGTTCTATTTATATGAGAGATATGTTTTATGGTCATGCCCCGATGGTCAATGGTTTATTCTTAATGAATCTTGAACGTAATGTTACACATATTCATAGTGTGAATACCAAAAGATGTAAAGTTGATAACGATAGTCCCACATACTTGTGGCACTGCCGCCTTGGTCACATTGGTGTCAAGCGCATGAAGAAGCTCCATGCTGATGGACTTTTAGAGTCTCTCGATTATGAATCATTTGACACATGCGAATCATGCCTCATGGACAAAATGACCAAGACTCCGTTCTCCGGAACAGTGGAGCGAGCAACCAACTTATTGGAAATCATACATACTGATGTGTGTGGTCGAATGAGCGTTGAGGCTCGCGGAGGATATCGTTATGTTCTCACTCTCACTGATGACTTAAGTAGATATGGGTATGTCTACTTGATAAAACACAAGTTTGAGACCTTTGAAAAGTTCAAGGAATTTCATAATGAAGTAGAGAATCAACGTGACCGAAAGATAAAATTCTTACGATCGGATCGTGGAGGAGAATATTTAAGTCACGAATTTGGTACGCACCTAAGGAAATGTGGAATCGTTTCACAACTCACGCCGCCTGGAACACCTCAGCGTAACGGTGTGTCCGAACGTCGTAATCGCACTCTATTAGATATGGTACGATCTATGATGTCTCTTACCGATTTACCGCTATCATTTTGGGGATACGCTCTAGAGACAGCTACGTTCACTTTAAATAGGGCACCGTCTAAATCCTTTGAGATGACACCGTATGAATTATGGTTTGGGAAGAAACCTAAGCTGTCGTTTCTAAAAGTTTGGGGATGCGATGCTTATGTCAAGAAACTTCAACCTGAAAAGCTCGAACCCAAGTCGGAAAAATGCGTCTTCATAGGATACCCTAAGGAAACCATTGGGTATACCTTCTTCCTTAGATCCGAAGGCAAGATCTTTGTTGCCAAGAACGGATCCTTTCTGGAAAAAGAGTTTCTCTCGAAAGGAGTAAGTGGGAGGAAAGTAGAACTCGATGAAGTACTACCTCTTGAACCGGAAAGTAGTGCAGCTCAGGAAAATGTTCCTGTGGTGCCTACACCGATTGGAGAGGAAATTAATGATGATGATCAAGGTACTTCGGATCAAGTTGCTACTGAACTTCGTAGGTCCACGAGGACACGTTCCACACCAGAGTGGTATGGCAACCCTGTCCTGGAAATCATGTTGTTAGACAATGGTGAACCTTCGAACTATGAAGAAGCGATGGCGGGCCCAGATTCCAACAAATGGCTAGAAGCCATGCAATCCGAGATAGAATCCATGTATGAAAACAAAGTATGGACTTTGACTGACTTGCCCGATGATCGGCGAGCGATAGAAAACAAATGGATCTTTAAGAAGAAGACGGACGCGGATGGTAATGTCACCATCTATAAAGCTCGACTTGTTGCTAAGGGTTATCGACAAGTTCAAGGGGTTGACTACGATGAGACTTTCTCTCCCGTAGCGAAGCTTAAGTCCATCCGAATCATGTTAGCAATTGCCGCATACTATGATTATGAGATATGGCAGATGGACGTCAAAATGGCATTCCTTAACGGTTATCTTAAGGAAGAGCTGTATATGATGCAGCCGGAAGGTTTTGTCGATCCTAAGAATGCTAACAAAGTATGCAAGCTCCAGCGATCCATTTATGGGCTGGTGCAAGCATCTCAGAGTTGGAACATTCGCTTTGATGAGATGATCAAAGCGTTTGGGTTTATGCAGACTTATGGAGAAGCCTGCGTTTACAAGAAAGTGAGTTCTGTAGCATTTCTCATATTATATGTAGATGACATACTTTTGATGGGAAATGATATAGAATTCTTGGACAGCATTAAGGCCTACTTGAATAAGTGTTTTTCAATGAAGGACCTTGGAGAAGCTGCTTACATATTAGGCATCAAGATCTATAGGGATAGATCGAGACGCCTCATTGGTCTTTCACAAAGCACATACCTTGATAAGATTTTGAAGAAGTTCAAAATGGATCAGTCCAAGAAAGGTGTCACGCCCAATATGCGACCCTATCCAAAAGGAACTCGAAGGTCCCACCAAGGATAGACCCGCATATTGAAACGCTTTTGCAAGGTGGATATCATTACATCAACATTACATAATAGATGGGGATACATACACAAGGCATACAATGCCACTCGAATACAACATCACAATACATAAGAGCGTCATCCGAGTACGGATGAAACACAAACAGAAACTCAAACGACATCCACCCTGCTAGCCCAGGCTGCCGACCTGGAACCTATCCCCTGATCGAAGAAGAAGCAGAAGAAGAACTTGTTGGGGAACGTTGCAGAAAATTAAAAAATTTTCTACGGTTTCACCAAGATCCATCTATGAGTTCTACTAAGCAACGAGTTACTAGAGAGAGTTTGCATCTACATACCACTTGTAGATCGAGTACGGAAGCGTTCGAGGGAGTGGTGATGATGAAGACGTTCCCAACGTGATTCCGATCACCGATGACCAAAGTGCTGAAAGGACAGCACCTCCGTGTTCAACACACGTACGGGACGATGGCGTCTCCTCCGTCTTGATCCAGCAAGGAGGAAGGAGAGGTTGAGGAAGATCACTCCAATGGCAGCACGACAGCGTGATGCGATGGAGGGACTCAGACTCGGCAGGGCTTCGCCAAGCTCACGCGGAGGAGGAGAGGTGTTGGGAAGGGGAGGGGCTGCGCCTTCAATGGTGTATCAGCCTCCCCACCCCTCTATTTATAGGAGGAGAGGGCAAGGGGGCCGGCCCTCTAGGGAAAACCCTAGGGGGGGCGGCGGCCAAGGGAGAGGAGGGGAGGGTGGCTTGCCCCCCAAGCTAGGGGGGCGCCCCCTTTAGGGTTTCCCCCTCCCCAAACCCTAGCCGCATGGGCCTAGGTGGGGAGGCGCGCCCAGCCCACCAGGGGTTGGCTCCCTCCCACTTAGCCCATGTGGCCCCCGGAGGGGTGGCCCCTCCCGTGGACCTCCGAACTCTCCCGTGGCCCGGTACATTACCGTATACCCCAAACTTTCCGAGTCCGCTTAACCACTTTCCATATATAAATCTTTACCTCCGGACCATTCCGAACTCCTCGTGACGTCCGGGATCTCATCCGGACTCAACAACATTCGGTAATCACATACTTGTCTTCCTATTAACCCTAGCGCCACCGAACCTTATGTGTAGACCCTACGGGTTCGGGAGACATGCGACATGACCGAGACTACCTCAAGTCAATAACCAACAGCGGATCTGGATACCCATGTTGGCTCCCACATGCTCCTCGATGTTGTCATCGGATGAACCACGATGTCAAGGGTTCAAGCAACCCGTATTCTATTCCCTTTGTCGACGGTATGTTACTTGCCCGAGACTCGATCGTCGGTATCCCAATACCTCGCTTAGTCTCGTTACCGCAAGTCACTTTACTCGCATCCGTAATGCATGATCCCGTGACCAGACACTTGGTCACTTTGAGCTCATTATGATGATGCACTACCGAGTGGGCCCAAGATACCTCTCCGTAATACGGAGTGACAAATCCCAGCCTCGATCCGTGTCAACCCAATGGTCACTTTCGGAGATACCGTAGTGCACCTTTATAGTCACCCGATTACGTGACGCTTTGATACACCCAAAGCACTCCTACGGTATCCGGAATTGCACGATCTCATGGTCTAAGGAAGAGATACTTGACATTGGAAAAGCTCTAGCAAAACGAACTACACGATCTTGTGCTATGCTTAGGATTGGGTCTTGTCCATCACGTCATTCTCCTAATGACGTGATCCCGTTGTCAATGACATCCGATGTCCATAGTCAGGAAACCATGACTATCTGTTGACCAACGAGCTAGTCTACTAGAGGCTTACTAGGGACGTATTGTAGTCTATGTATTCACACGTGTATTACGATTTCCGGATAATACAGTTATAGCATGAATAAAGACAATTATCATGAACAAGGAAATATAATAATAATGCTTTTATTATTGCCTCTAGGGCATATTTCCAACAGTCTCCCACTTGCACTAGAGTCAATAATCTAGTTTACATTGTGATGAAGCGAACACCCATAGAGTTCGGTGTTGATCATGTTTTGCCCATGGAAGAGGTTTAGTCAACGGATCTGCGACATTCAGATCCGTATGCACTTTAGAAATTTCTATGTCTCCATCCTGAACATTTTCACGGATGGAGTTGAAGCGACGCTTGATGTGCCTGGTCTTCTTGTGAAACCTGGGCTCCTTGGCAAGTGCAATAGCTCCAGTGTTGTCACGAAGAGTTTGATCGGCCCCGACGCATTGGGTATGACTCCTAGGTCGGTGATGAACTCCTTCACCCAAATTGCTTCATGTGCTGCCTCCGAGGCTGCCATGTACTCCGCTTCACATGTAGATCCCGCCACGACGCTCGCTTGCAGCTGCACCAGCTTCTCGCTCCACCATTCAACATATACACGATCCGGTTTGTGACTTGAGTCATCCAGATCTGTGTCGAAGCTAAGCGCCGACGTAACCCTTCTGACGAGCTCTTCGTCACCTCCATAAACGAAAACATGTCCTTTGTCCTTTTCAGGTACTTCAGGATATTCTTGACCGCTGTCGGTGTTCCTTGCCGGGATTACTTTGGTACCTTCCTACCAAACTTACGGCAAGGTTTACATCAGGTCTGGTACACAGCATGGCATACATAATAGATCCTATGGCTGAGGCATAGGGATGACACTCATCTCTTCTTTATCTTTTGCCGTGGTCGGGCATTGAGCTGAGCTCAATCTCACACCTTGCAATACAGGCAAGAACCCTTCTTGGACTGGTCCATTTTGAACTTCTTCAAAATCTTATCAAGGTATGTGCTTTGTGAAAGACCTATGAGGCGCCTCGATCTATCTCTATAGATCTTGATGCCTAATATATAAGCAGCTTCTCCAAGGTCCTTCATTGAAAAACACTTATTCAAGTAGGCCTTAATGCTGTCCAAGAATTCTATATCATTTCCCATCAAAAGTATGTCATCTACATATAATATGAGAAATGCTACTGAGCTCCCACTCACTTTCTTGTAAACGCAGCTTCTCCATAAGTCTCATAAACCCAAACGCTTTGATCATCTCATCAAAGCGAATGTTCCAACTCCGAGATGCTTGCACCAGCCCATAAATGGATCGCTGGAGCTTGCATACTTTGTCGCATTCTTAGGATCGACAAAACCTTCGGCTGTATCATATACAGCTCTTCCTTAAGATAACCGTTAAGGAACGCTGTTTTGACGTCCATCTGCCATATCTCATAATCATAGTATGCGGCAATTGCTAACATGATTCGGACGGACTTAAGCTTCGCCACGGAGAGAAAGTCTCATCGTAGTCAATCCCTTGAACTTGCCGATAACCCTTAGCGACAAGTCGAGCTTTATAAATGGTGACATTACCATCCGCGTCCGTCTTCCTCTTAAAGATCCATTTGTTTTCTATCGCTCGCGATCATCGGGCAAGTCACCAAAGTCCACACTTTGTTTTCATACATGGATTCTATCTCGACTTCATGGCTTCTAGCCATTTGTTGGAATCTGGGCCCGCCATCGCTTCTTCATAGTTCAAGGTTCATTGTTGTCTAACAACATGATTTCCGTGACAGGGTTGCCGTACCACTGCAGTGCGGAGCGTGTCCTAGTGGACCTCTGAAGTTCAAGAGCAACTTGATCCAAGTACCTTGATCATCATCATGAATTTCCTCTTGATTGGTGTAGGCATCACAGAACATTTTCCGAGCTGCACTACTCTCCTGTTCAAGAGGTAGTACTTCATCGAGTTCTACTTTCCTCCCACTTACTTCTTTCGAGAGAAACTCTTTTCCGTAAAGGTTCCGTTCTCGGCAACAAAGATCTTGCCTTCGGATCTAAGGTAGAAGGTATACCCAAAGGTTTCCTTAGGGTATCCTATGAAGACGATTTTTCCGACTTGGGTTCGAGCTTTTCAGGTTGAAGTTTCTTGACATAAGCATCGCATCCCCAAACTTTTAGAAACGACAGCTTAGGTTTCTTCCCAAACCATAATTCATACGGTGTCGTCTCAACGGATTTAGACGGTGCCCTATTTAAAGTGAATGTAGCTGTCTCTAGAGCGTATCCCCAAAATGATAGCGGTAAATCGGTAAGAGACATCATAGACCGCACCATATCCAATAGAGTGCGACACGACGCTCGGACACACCATTACGCTGAGGTGTTCCAGTGGCGTTAGTTGTGAAACGATTCCACATTTTCTTAAGTGTGTACCAAATTCTGACTTAAATATTCTCCTCCACGATCTGATCGTAAGAATTTTATCTTTCGTCACGTTGATTCTCTACTTCATTCTGAAATTCCTTGAACTTTTCAAAGGTCTCAGACTTGTGTTTCATCAAGTAGACATACCCATATCTACTCAAGTCATCTGTGAGAGTGAGAACATAACGATATCCTCCGAGCCTCAACGCCATTGGACCGCACACATCGGTATGTATGATTTCCAACAAGTTGGTTGCTCGCCCATTGTTCCGAGAATGGAGTCTTGGTCATTTTGCCCATGAGGCATGGTTCGCATGTGTCAAATGATTCATAATCAAGAGACTCCAAAAGTCCATCAGCATGGAGCTTCTTCATGCGCTTGACACCAATGTGACCAAGGCGGCAGTGCCACAAGTATGTGGGACTATCGTTATCAACTTTACATCTTTTGGTATTCACATTATGAACATGTGTAACACTACGCTCGAGATTCATTAAGAATAAACCATTGACCATCGGAGCATGACCATAAAACATATCTCTCATATAAATAGAACAACCATTATTCTCGGATTTAAATGAGTAGCCATCTCGCATTAAACGAGATCCAGATACAATATTCCTGCTCAAACTTGGCACCAAATAACAATTATTAAGGTTCATAACTAATCCCGTGGGTAAATGAAGAGGTAGCGTGCGACGGCGATCACATCGACTGAACCATTCCCGACGCCGCATCGTCACCTCGCCCTTCGCCAGCCTCCGCTTATTCCGCAGCTCCTGCTGTGAGTTACAAATATGAGCAACGGCACCGTATCAAATACCCAGGAGTTACTACGATTCTGGTAAGGTATACATCAATTACATGTATATCAAATATACCTTTGGTGTTGCCGGCCTTCTTATCCGCTAAGTACTTGGGGCAGTTCCGCTTCCAATGACCCCTCCCCTTGCAATAAAAGCACTCAGTCTCGGTTTGGGTCCATTCTTTGACTTCTTCCGGCAACTTGCTTACCGGGCGCGCAATCTCCTTGCCGTCCTTCTTGAAGTTCTTCTTACCCTTGCCCTTCTTGAACTTAGTGGTCTTATTGACCATCAACACTTGATGTTCTTTCTTGATTTCAACCTCGGCTGACTTCAGATAGAGAACACTTCAGAATGGTCTTTACCATCCCCGCATGTTGTAGTTCATCACAAAGCTCTTGTAGCTTGGTGGGAGCGATCGAGGATTCTGTCAATGACCGCCTCATCGTGGAGGTTAATATTCAGCTGGGTCATACGGTTGTGCAACCTGGACATCTTCGTAATGTGCTCACCGACAGAACTGTTTTCCTCCATCTTACAACTATAGAACTTGTCGGAGATGTCATATCTCTCGACCGGGCGTGAGCTTGAAAACCAGTTTCAGCTCTTCAACATCTCATATGCTCCGTGATGCTCAAAACGCTTTTGGAGCCCGGTTCTAAGCTGTAAAGCATGCCGCACCGAACGAGGGAGTAATCATCAAGACGAGACTGCCAAGCATTCATAATGTCTTGGTTCTCAGGGACGGAGCGTCACCTAGCGGTCCTTCTAGGACGATTGTTTCTGGCAGCTATGAGGATGATCTCGGGTTTCGGACCCAGTCCGTATAGTTGCTGCCGTCATCTTTCAGCTTGGTTTTCTAGGAACGCGTTGAAGTTCAAGTTGACATGAGCGTTGGCCATTTGATCTACAAGACATATCATGTAAAAGATTTTAGACTATTGTTCATGATAATAAAGTTCATCTAATCAAATTATTAATGAACTCCCACTTAGATTAGACATCCTCTAGTCATCTAAGTGTTACACGATCCGAGTCGACTAGGACGTGTCCGATCAACACGTGAGACGGACTAGTCTGCGTCGGTGAACATTCTCATGTTGATCGTATCTTCCATACGACTCGTGTTCGACCTTTCGGTCTCCGTGTTCCGAGGCCATGTCTGTACATGCTAGGCTCGTCAAGTTAACCCTAAGTGTTTCTGCGTGTGTAAATCTTTCTTACACCCGTTGTATGTGAACGTAAGAATCCATCACACCCGATTAACACGTGGTGCTTAGAAGCGACGAACTGTAGCAACGGTGCACAGTTAGGGGAGAACACTTCTTGAAATTGTTCTAAGGGATCATCTTATTTACTACCGTCGTTCTAAGTAAACAAGATGTATAATCATAATGAACATCACATGCAATTATAAAGTAGTGACAAGATATGGCCAATATCATATAGCTCCTTGATCTTCATCTTCGGGGCTCCATGATCATCCTGTCACCGGCATGACACCATGATCTCCATCATCATGATCTCCATCATCGTGTCTTCATGAAGTTGTCACGCCAACGACTACTTCTACTTCTATGGCTAACGCGTTTAGCAATAAAGTAAAGTGAGTTACATGGCGTACTTCAATGACACGCAGGTCATACAAAATAAAGACAACTCCTATGGCTCCTGCCGTTGTCATACTCATCGACATGCAAGTCGTGATTCCTATTACAAGAACATGATCTCATACATCACAATATATCATCATTCATCACAACTTGGCCATATCACGTCACATGACAATTGCTGCAAAAACAAGTTAGACGTCCTCTAATTGTTGTTGCATCTTTTACGTGGCTGCAATTGGGTTCTAGCAAGAACGTTTTCTTACCTCACGAATAACCACAACGTGATCTTGTCAACTTCTATTTACCCTTCATAAGGACCCTGTTCATCGAATCCGCTCCAACTAAAGTAGGAGAGACAGACACCGCCAGCCACCTTATGCAACTAGTGCATGTTAGTCGGTGGAACAGGTCTCACGTAAGAGCGTGTAAGGTTGGTCCGGCCGCTTCATCCCACAATACCGCGGAAGCAAGAAACGACTAGTAACGGCAAGTAAGTTGACAAGATCCACGCCCACAACAAAATTGTGTTCTACTCGTGCAAAGAGAACTACGATAGACCTAGCTCATGATGCCACTGTTGGGGAACGCTGCAGAAAATTAAAAATTTTTCTACGGTTTCACCAAGATCCATCTATGAGTTCTACTAAGCAACGAGTTACTAGAGAGAGTTTGCATCTACATACCACTTGTAGATCGAGTACGGAAGCGTTCGAGGGAGTGGTGATGATGAAGACGCTCCCAACGTGATTCCGATCACCGATGACCAAAGTGCTGAAAGGACAGCACCTCCGTGTTCAACACACGTGCGGACGATGGCGTCTCCTCCGCCTTGATCCAGCAAGGAGGAAGGAGAGGTTGAGGAAGATCACTCCAATGGCATCACGACGGCGTGATGCAGATGGAGGGACAGTACTCGGCAGGCTTCGCCAAGCTCACGCGGAGGAGGAGAGGTGTTGGGAAGGGAGGGCTGCGCCTTCAATGGTGTATCAGCCTCCCCACCCCTCTATTTATAGGAGGAGAGGGCAAGGGGCCGCCCTCTAGGGAAAACCCTAGGGGCGGCGGCCAAGGGAGAGGAGGGAGGTGGCTTGCCCCCAAGCTGGGGCGCCCCTTTAGGGTTTCCCTCCCAAACCCTAGCCGATGGGCCTAGGTGGGGGCGCGCCCCAGCCCACCAGGGGCTGGCTCCCTCTCCCACTTAGCCCATGTGGCCCCCGGAGGGGTGGCCCCTCCCGTGGACCTCGGAACTCTCCGGTGGCCCCTGTACATTACCGTATACCCCAAACTTTCCGAGTCCGCTTAACCACTTTCCATATATAAATCTTTACCTCCGGACCATTCCGAACTCCTCGTGACGTCCGGGATCTCATCCGGACTCAACAACATTCGTAATCACATACTTGTCTTCCTATTAACCCTAGCGTCACCGAACCTTAAGTGTGTAGACCCTACGGGTTCGGAGACATGCGACATGACCGAGACTACCTCAAGTCAATAACCAACAGCGGATCTGGATACCCATGTTGGCTCCCACATGCTCCTCGATGTTGTCATCGGATGAACCACGATGTCAAGGGTTCAAGCAACCCCGTATTCTATTCCCTTTGTCAGACGGTATGTTACTTGCCCGAGACTCGATCGTCGGTATCCCAATACCTCGTTTAGTCTCGTTACCGGCAAGTCACTTTACTCGTACCGTAATGCATGATCCCGTGACCAGACACTTGGTCACTTTGAGCTCATTATGATGATGCACTACCGAGTGGGCCCAGTGATACCTCTCCGTAATACGGAGTGACAAATCCCGCCTCGATCCGTGTCAACCCAATGGTCACTTTCGAGATACCTGTAGTGCACCTTTATAGTCACCCATTCGCCAGACGCTTGATACACCCAAAGCACTCCTACGGTATCCGGAATTGCACGATCTCATGTTCTAAGGAAGAGATACTTGACATTGGAAAAGCTCTAGCAAAACGAACTACACGATCTTGTGCTATGCTTAGGATTGGGTCTTGTCCATCACGTCATTCTCCTAATGACGTGATCCCGTTATCAATGACATCGATGTCCATAGTCAGAAACCATGACTATCTGTTGACCAACGAGCTAGTCTACTAGAGGCTTACTAGGGACGTATTGTAGTCTATGTATTCACACGTGTATTACGATTTCCGGATAATACAGTTATAGCATGAATAAAGACAATTATCATGAACAAGGAAATATAATAATAATGCTTTTATTATTGCCTCTAGGGCATATTTCCAACAGAACTCAACGCAAGCAAGCATCGATCTCTCGTCATGATCATCGCAAAACCTGTACCTGCAACTGTTGTTGTAGTAATCTGTGAGCCACGAGGACTCAGCAATCCCATTACCATGGGTATCAAGACTAGCAAAGCTTAAAGGGAAAGGAAGGGGTAAAGTGGTGAGGCTGCAGCAGCGACTAAGCATATATGGTGGCTAACATACGCAAATAAGAGTGAGAAGAGAGCAAAAGGAACGGCCGTGAAGCTAGCAATGATCAAGAAGTGATCCTGAACTCCTACTTACGTCAAACATAACCCAGAAACCGGGTTCACTTCCCGGACTCCGCCGAAAAGAGACCATCACGGCTACACACGCGGTCGATGCGTTTTAATTTGGATCTGGTGTCAAGTTATCTACAACCGGAAATTAACAAATTCACATCTGCCTATAACCGCAGGCACGGCTTTCGAAAGATTATACCCTGCAGGGGTGTCCCAACTTAGCCCATGATAAGCTCTCGCGATCAACGAAGGATATACCTTCTCCTAGGAAGACCCGATCAGACTTGGAATCCCGGTTTACAAGACATTTCGACAATGGTAAAACAAGACCAGCAAGACCGCCCGATGCACCGACAATCCCGATAGGAGCTGCACATATCTCGTTCTCAGGGCAACACCGGATAAGCGAAGCGTACAGGAACCGACGAATCCAAGTTGCCAAGGAATGGTCCCGCACGGTGCTCTAGTTTGGACCAACACTTAGACAAGCATTGGCCCAGGGGGCTGTAATAAAGATGACCCTTGGGTTAATTACTCCCAAGGGAAATATAGGTGGTGGTGAGGCAAATGGTAAAACCAAGGTTGGGCCTTGCTGGAGGAGTTTTATTCAAAGCGAACTGTCAAGGGGGTCCCATAAATCACCCGACCGCGTAAGGAACGCAAAATCCGGGAACATAACACCGGTATGACGGAAACTAGGGCGGCAAGAGTGGAACAAAACACCAGGCATAAGGCCGAGCCTTCCACCCTTTACCAAGTATATAGATGCATTAATAATATAAGAGATATTGTGATATCCCA
Organism: Aegilops longissima; assembly: GCA_021605205.1. NCBI lineage: Eukaryota > Viridiplantae > Streptophyta > Magnoliopsida > Poales > Poaceae > Aegilops > Aegilops longissima. Next base: position 9,887,000 of record CM038681.1, read on the forward strand.
ACATAATCCTGTCCACCAAGGAGCAATCTTCAACTTCACCTGCAACTAACAACGCTATAAGAGGGGCTGAGCAAAGCGGTAACATAGCCAAGCAATGGTTTGCTAGGAGTAGTGTCAAAGGTTAGAGGTTCATGGCAATTTGGGAGGCTTGATGAGCAAAAGGTAGGTAGCGCAGCATAGGGATAGAACGAAGCAACTAACATAGCAATGATAGTAGTGAAATCCAGGGTAGCGGTCATCTTTCCTGAAATCCCGCAAGGAGGAAGAACGAGTCCATGAAGAAGACGAACGGATGAAGCCGAACCAAGTGTAGACGAACGAATCCTCACGATCGCAACGAAACAGGAACTATCGGAAAGAAGCACACAACATAGTAAACACACCACACATGAACATGACATGATGCACAAACAAGTATGATGCAATACAAGACTACATGAAGCTACTCATGGCAAGAGATGATGCAAACAAGAGCAACACATCAAGGCAAGTTTAAATGAGGCCGGGAACAACATATAACAACTCCGGAAAGTCCTCATATGCAAATTTCAAAGTTGGTCCAGATCTGAATAAACCTTATGTTCAAGTTGTTAAACAGCAAGTTGAGATGCACAAAGATGATCTACACGAGATTCTAGTCAAGTTACATATAAAGTTCATTTGGTTCAGAGCTACGGCTAGAAGATATGAGCAAAACAAGATAAACATGGCATTGATGCAAAATGCACCCAAACATCAAGCAAACACCTCAAGACATGGATGCAACATGATAATATGAAACTACATGCAATTCTAAGCAAGTTTCATATAGAGCACACTCAAAACGGAGCAACGGTTCAACACACACACATGAAACAAGTTTAAAGGACAAGCTGTCCAAAACAGCAACTAGGCATCTTGCAAGCATCAAAACAACATGCTACAGCATCTCAATATGAAAACAAAAGACATGGGCATGATGTACAGGTAAAGCATAACAAAACATGAACACTGAGCTATCTCCAGAAATCACTAGAACATGCTCAAACACACATGGCAAGATTGCAAGTTATAACAGTTTCAGATTTTGCAGAAAATAACATCAGGTTGCAATGTTTAGAGCTATCAAACAACATGCTACAGGAACTTATCATGACAAAAAAGGCATGGCATGATACTACTAAATGCATAGAACAAAAGTCCCTTACTGAGCATGAGCCAAAAAGGATCAGAAAATATGATGGCACCCATGTAAACATAGCAAGTTATTATTACAGATTCATACATGGCAGGAACAGAATTATGAAGGCATGTTAATGAGCTTGTACCACTCACCACAGAGCAATACATGGCATGGCAAGGCAACCAACAGTAAGAAGACATGTTTATGAAGCTAAGCATGGCAATAGCAAGTCCATAGGGTGCATAGAACACTAGGAAAACACATGGCAACAACTGAACTTAATGTTAACAGGCTGACATCAACATTATCAAGCAACTTTGGAGCAAGATTAAATCAAGCTACAGCAGGCTATGATTGCAACCAGGGGCATGGATTGATAGAGCATGATATGTAGAACAAAACATATTTAGTGAACATCTCCAGATTATGCATAGAATGATTTGTAGCAGCAGGTTTACATAGCATCACGAAATAACAGATTCAGCCTAGCAAAACAGCAACAACAAGTACACTACTTAACAAGCTTGATTCACTCACCACAAGTCATTGCATGACAAGATAAGCATAGCATCAGCAAGAAGACATGTTTATGAAGCTAACCAAGGCAAGAAAAAGTTCATAGCATGCAAGGATCAACTACAACAACCTTGGCAAAATTGAATAACATGTAAACAATCTGCCAGGAAACATTTTGTAGCAAAAGTAGAGCACAAAAATGACATGCTAGGCTACTCCATAATTGCAAACAGGGGCATGAATGGATATACAATAACCATATGTTCAAAACATACTTACTGAAGTATCTCAAAATATGCATGGATCTCTCTGTAGCATCATGTTTACAAAGCATCAAAATAGCAGCAGAACAGGGACTAAAATCTGCAACATCATGGAGCCTAGTTTGCATGCTTGTGCTAGTCACCACATTGATCACAAAAATACATGTCATACACCCCTGTAAAGATGGCATGGCATAGTTCAAAACACATGTAGACATCAACCTCATAGGATGCACACATCAATCATGACAAAAATGACAAATGAGCATGTTATAACAATTTCAGCAGATTAACATCGTGAAGCACTCTTGCAATGATGATTCAGGCCTCAAGATGAAGTCAAATGAACATTATGCGATGGAATGAAATGAAGTACTCTTTGAGAAGAACAATTTTACATATTACACGCACAAAACGGAGCAGTATGCATGGAGTTACAGCAGGTCAAAGTATGCAACAGTTTATGAGTTTCTGGGGACTTAGCAGTTTTTTGAAAAAAAAACAGATAAAGCGCGATTTAGATAAGCGGCGCACATGGCGGGGGTTTGCGGGCGGCTCACCATGGGCTCGGCCCAATTCGGTGAGGAGGACGGTTGGGCCTGGAGAGCTGGGCCGGGGTTGGCTGTGGGCCCACCCGGTGGCCCATGCGGGCAAGCGAGCAGGGCACGAGCGCTCGTTCGTTCCCGAGCGAGACGAAGGCGGCAGACGGCGGCGGGGCTTCGGCAAGGGCCGGCGAGGCCAGAGGAGGCCATGGGGCGGCGCTGGTATCCAGATCCGGCGAGGGAACAGCCGGATCCGACAATCCCGAGGCTGAGGGAGGCCGGCGACGAGGTTCCTGGCGGCGGCGGCGGGGTTTCCTGCGGGGAGAGAGAGATCTGAGAGAGAGAGAGAGAGAGAGAGAGAGAGAGAGAGAAGCGAGAGGGAGAGGGGCGATGGGGAGGCGCAACCTGGCGGTGGAGGACGGGAGGCGGAGAAGCCCGGCGGGGATTCGATGGCCGGCTGCGCGCGAGAGCAGCAACAAGGCGGCAGACGCTGCTGGGCGGCGGGGCTGGCGAACGGGAGGAGGCGAGGCGAGGCGAGGTGAGGGCGCCTGGGCGCGGCGGGCCTGGATGGGGCTGGCGGGCTGCGCCTGGCTTGGCGGGCAGCGCGGCCGGATGGGGCGCTGGAGGGCACGATGGGGACGCGTGGAAGGCGGGAGGGGCGCGGCGGCCTTGGTGACTTAGCGGCGGGGGTGGTGGTGGCCATGGCGGGGCAGCGCCAAGTGGCAGAGGAGGAGAGGGCCGGTGCGGAAATTGAGGAGGGAGAGGGCTAGAGGTAGGTGGGGGGCTAGGGGCTGCCCAAAATGGACTAGGAGGTCCATATATAGCAGGGGGCTAGGGTTAGAGGGGGGTTTTCGAACCCTCGGATCGCGATCGAGCGGCTCCGGACAGTGGGGGAACTAGGTGGGCTGCGGTGGGCTGTGTTGAAGAGTTAGGCTGAGAGGAGAGAAGAGAAGGCAGCCCGACAACGGTTTTCGGAGACCGAAAACACCCGACGAATATACCGACTATATCGCGGTTATATATTTAACGGTTGGGCAGTCAAACGAACTCCGAATGCGACGAAATTTGGCAGGCGGCCTGTCTACACTATAATAAGACCGCACACCAAGTTCCAACCCATTCCGAGAACATTTTTATGCCGCTTATAAAATAATATTTCGGAGGTGCCGCGGGCGCGTGCGAGTGTGTCCGGACTCGGAACGGACAACGGAGAGAACCGGCGGAACCCGAACGGATGCAAGTTTTGAAAAACATGCAGATGAAATGCAAATGATGACATGGCAAAATGCAACACGCAAGCAAGTGACATGGCAAAGACAGCGAATAACTGGCGGACACCTGGCGCATCGGATCCGGGGCGTTACAAAAGGGTTCTTGCCTGTATTGCAAGGTGTGAGATTGAGCTCGGCTCAATGCCCGACCACGGCCGAAGATAAAGAAGAGATGATGTCATCCCCTATGCCTCAGCCATAGGATCTATTATGTATGCCATGCTGTGTACCAGACCAGATGTAAACCTTGCCGTAAGTTTGGTAGGTAGGTACCAAAGTAATCCCGGCAAGGAACACTGGACAGCGGTTAAGAATATCCTAAAGTACCTGAAAAGGACAAAGGACATGTTTATCGTTTATGGAGGTGACGAAGAGCTAACACAGATCTGGATGACTCTAAGTCACAAATCGGATACGTGTATATGTTGAATCGTGGAGCAGTAAGCTGGTGCAGTTGCAAGCAGAGCGTCGTGGCGGGATCTACATGTGAAGCGGAGTACATGGCAGCCTCGGAGGCAGTGCATGAAGCAATATGGATGAAGGAGTTCAGCACCGACCTAGGAGTCATACCCAATGCGTCGGGGCCGATCACTCTCTTCTGTGACAACACTGGAGCTATTGCCCTTGCCAAGGAGCCCAGGTTTCACAAGAAGACCAGGCACATCAAGCGTCGTTTCAACTCCATCCGTGAAAACGTTCAGGATGGAGACATAGATATTTGCAAAGTACATACGGATCTGAATGTCGTAGATCCGTTGACTAAACCTCTTCCGCGAGCAAAACATGATCAACACCAGAACTCTATGGGTGTTTGATTCATCACAATGTAACTAGATTATTGACTCTAGTGCAAGTGGGAGACTGTTGGAAATATGCCCTAGAGGCAATAATAAAAGGATTATTATTATATTTCTTTGTTCATGATAGTTGTCTTTCATTCATGCTATAATTGTATTATCCGGAAATCGTAATGCACGTGTGAATACTTAGACCACAACATGTCCCTAGTGAGCCTCTAGTTGACTAGCTCGTTGATCAACAGATAGTCATGGTTTCCTGACTATGGACATTGGATGTCGTTGATAACGGGATCACATCATTAGTAGAATGATGTGATGGACAAGACCCAATCCTAAGCATAGCACAAGATCGTGTAGTTCATTTTGCTAGAGCTTTTCCAATGTCAAGTATCTCTTCCTTAGACCTTGAGATCGTGTAACTCCCGGATACCGTAGGAGTGCTTTGGGTGTACCAAACGTCACAACATAACTGGGTGACTATAAAGGTGCACTACATGTATCTCCGAAAGTGTCTGTTGGGTTGACACGGATCGAGACTGGGATTTGTCACTCCGTATTACGGAGAGGTATCACTGGGCCCACTCGGTAGTGCATCATCATAATGAGCTCAAAGTGACCAAGTGTCCGGTCACGGATCATGCATTACTGATGAGTAAAGTGACTTGCCGGCAACGAGATTGAATGAGGTATTGGGATACCGACGATCGAATCTCGGCAAGTAACATACCGTCGACAAAGGAATAGTATACGGGTTGCTTGAATCCTCGACATCGTGGTTCATTCGATGAGATCATCGAGGAGTATGTGGGAGCCAACATGGTTATCCAGATCCCGCTATTGGTTATTGACCGGAGAGCCGTCTCGGTCATGTCTGCATGTCTCCCGAACCCGTAGGGTCTACACACTTAAGGTTCGGTGACGCTAGGGTTGTATGAATATGAGTATGCAGCAAACCGAATGTTGTTTGGAGTCCAGGATGAGATCCCGGACGTCACGAGGAGTTCTGAAATGGTCCGGGGGTAAAGAATTATATATAGGAAGTGTTGTTTCGGCCATCGGGAAAGTTTCGGGGTCACCCGGTATTGTACCGGGACCACCGGAAGGGTCCCGGTGGTCCACCGGGTGGGGCCACCTATCCCGGAGGGCCCCGTGGGCTGAAGTGGGAGGGGAACCAGCCCCTAGTGGGCTGGTGCGCCCCCCCTTGGGCCCCCCCTGCGCCTAGGGTTGGAAACCCTAGGGTGGGGGGGGGCGCACCACTTGCCTTGGGGGGCACTCCACCCCCCGTGGCCGCTGCCCCCTTGGGAGATTCCCATCTCTGTGGCTTCTGTGGGGCTATATAAAGGAGGGGGGAGGGAGGGCAGCCGCACCCCTGAGTCTTGGCGCCTCCCTCCCCCTGCTACACCTCTTCCTCCTCCCGCAGTTGCTTGGCGTAGCCCTGCCGGAGTTCTGCTGCATCCACCACCACGCCATCGTGCTGCTGGATCTTCATCAACCTCTCCTTCCCCCTTGCTGGATCAAGACGGAGGAGACGTCACGCTGACCGTACGTGTGTTGAACGCGGAGGTGCCGTCCGTTCGGCGCTAGGATCTCCGGTGATAGGATCACGATGAGAACGACTACCTCAACCCCGTTCTCTTGAACGCTTCTGCACGCGATCTACAAGTGGTATGTAGATGCATCTCTCTCTCTCGTTGCTAGATGAACTCATAGATTGATCTTGGTGAACGTAGGAAATTTTTTATTTTATGCAACGTTCCCCAACATCTTCTTTCAGGTGTTTCTCTTCGGCTGTCCTACGTGTGGTCTCCGGCTTGCTTCAATGCATGCTCATGACCCTGTTCTGTTGAGGTGAGCCTCGGGCTCTTGGTCTCGTCTTGGTTCACCTTTGCTCAATGACGAAACAATGACGCCTCCCCACCTTGCTAGTCGTCTTGAACTTCCGTGGCGAAGCACTCAGTCAAGGTTCGTGTTAAGCTTTGGCACAAGGTTCGTGTTAAGTTTTGACACTCGTTGATTGTGGATGCTTCTTTGTTGTGTTGTGGGGTTTGTTACGCACGCCGGTGCGGCGCGTTAGGCTGTTTGTAGGGTCTTGGTATTGTGATCCCTCGACGCACCCCTCATCTACCTGGTCTGGTTAGTATGCTAGCTAGGTCTTCCCTTATGTTGGGTGTCTTGTTCCTCTCCTTTCCTTTTAACACTTGTTACTTGTCTGGTTTTCGGCTCGGTTTTCCTCATAAATGAGGTCAATTTGTTAAGGTTTTCGATCGGTTTTCGTTATAAACTGGATTACTCTCCTGGCATTATGGCCACTTTGAGTAATATATTGAGGTGGAGGGACTCCTCCCCGGTGATTCTCAAAAAAAAAAAAGTTTCGTGAACATTAGCAGTAGAGAAAGGTATGTAGAAATCTGGCCCCTGAAGAAGATCATGAGTTCATATTTGTTCTCATGTTTATCCACCAGCATATCCACCGGCATGTGCGCACACGGATTCCTTTGTTTCTACTAACACACAAGCTAACACGAACATGTTTGTATCTGCAGTTTGTGGTTCCTCTGTGCACTCAGTATTGTTGCTGTCAAGCGGACACAAGATAACTGCTGGCATGATGACCGGTGAGGTATGACCCCTGCATTGTCAAATGGCATAGTTCAAGAGGGACTGCAGTGGTAGAAATATTTCTGGCACCTCTCATTCCTAGCTAACATGTGTGTACACATGCATGTGCCTCCATGGTATATAGTTATCATGCAACATATAAGGACCCATCCCCAACTAGTAATATATATGGAGCTGCAAATGTTGGATAGATAGGATGATATATTTATCACAACAAGTGGGTAGAGCAATGTCTATAGAAAATCCACCTCCTCCCTAACTAGACCTGACTATGGTGGGTGGGAATAGAGAGGTCTCTAGGGGGAATGTTGCTTAACTGGGGTGGGCAAGATATGATCATGATTGAGCATTGCACATAAAACAAGAATTCAGATGAGCGGTGATGATTGAGCTAAAGCTGTACTCGACCACTGGTGGACAATCAATATTATAAGATCATACACAGTTGGAATGTTTTCTTATCTTAGAGGGAGGGGAAAAAACTTGGATCAGATTGCACATATGTAGCGTCTATCCAAGCAACAACGAACTATCCGTACCGTGGACATGTGCAGGGTGTGCGCCTGTACAGGGTCACAAATCAGTGGAGCCCCCAGATTTGTATGTACTTAGTACTAGCTAGTATTCTTAGTAATCAGCACATATTAGTGCAAAACAGGTTGGATAATGCTGCAGCATGCCAGCGGGCCCCACAATGAATTAACTGAGCTAACCACCAACTTGCATTCCCAAGAGTACTGCTCCCTCCGTTCCTAAATATTTGTGTGTTTAGAGATTTCAAATGAACTACCATACGCAGATGTATATAGACATATTTTAGAGTATAGAGTATAGATTCACTTATTTTGTTTCATATGTAGTCATTTGTTGAAATCTCTAGAAAGACAAATATTTAGAAATGAAGGGAGTAGTAAATTACAATGCTGCCGTTGGCCCTTAGCTCTTGGGCCCTCTGCTCACGCACGCCTCTCTCCCTTTTACTATTCTCTCTTCGTCTTCTTCACAATGCCGCCGCCGTTCCTCTTTCCGTGCCAGATCTTAATCAATCTCCAGTTCTTCTTCTTCACTAGCTAACGTTCTGCTCCGAATGCCCCAGCTATTCATTTTTCGCAATTTCCTTGCAATGAGCAGAGGAATAGGTAACGTCTCACTTCCAATCCCCATCTATTTATTTGGTTGGTGTTCTGTTCATCTCAATTCTTGAATCAGTAGGCCTGCAAATCAGTGTTTCACTCGGCCTCCTTCGTTTCCAGTTGCCACCTTGCCGGCTCTACGACCAGCGTGTGTTAGAATTAAGTGGAGCCTGGATCCCTGGAGGCCCTGCTCGTCACAGAGATCCGAGTGCTCGGCAGGCCAGACGAGGCTGCGAGTTCTTGATCGCCAACACCAAAGCAACACGCGTCTCCTCCCCCTGATCTGCTTCTCACATCAATCGAAAACAGGTTCTTTTTGACCGCAAGTTCAGCTTTTAGTTCCTGTTTGTCGCTTATTTTACTTTCTGCAATGTCCTCTAGAATTAGGAATACTAGTAGAAAACAGGGCATTTGTGCCGGTTCGTAAGGGCCTTTAGTCCCGGTTCTTGAACCGGGACTAATAGGTCGTTACTAATGCCTCCCCCTTTAATCTCGGTTTTTACACGAACCGGGACAGATGGGCATCCACGTGGCCGCTGCGAGCAGCCCAGGCAGGGGGGCCTTTGGTCCCGGTTGGTGACATAAACCGGGACCAAAAGGCATCTGAGGTTTTTTTTTGAAATTGGCTGGTTTAGGGGTTTTGGGGTTAATTTAGGTTGTTATTAGCTATCTAATAGAGAGAAGTGTCCTCTCTTATCTTCGTGCTTGGTTTACCAACGCTGCTGCTATGTTCATTTCACCCGCTGATATATAATAACTCTTCATGCTCGCATCATACATCATCATATATAATAACAAGTCCTACTAATCATGCATCATCATACAACTTCTACTCGTTATTAATAACAAGTCATACGATCATCATACTCATAGTCATCGAACCCAACCCTACATAATTGTTCTTAGCACATCATCAGTATCAGGTAGACCTAAACACACTTAAGATAAAATAGCATAAAACAATATAGACCCTGACTCTCCATTATAAAGAATGGAGATCATCCTGTCTCCAATTCTTGCGCTTCGCTTCCTTTTGCTTCCAAGAAGCTCCTTACGACTGTCCATACATTTTTTCCATTATTTGATCGTCATGTCTCCACTTCTTTTAAAAATCCGGTATGGACAGTTGAGATTCGTAGGACGACCTGGTTGTATGTTCAAAACATCAAGGCGACCGTGCGTATACATCAGATGAGGCACACAATCATTCGGGATTATTTGTTGAAAAACATAGTTATAACTTCGTAGTTAGCAATGATGTACTAGTTTTAGAAGTATGCAAAAAGATGCACGGATGTCGTAATAGTAAAAAATCTTGGGTTAATTATCCTTTTGCCCTCAGTGGTGTCCATGTGCTCAGTTTTGCCCTCAGATGCGAATTGTGCTCAGTTTTGCCCCTAGTCCGTGCGCACCGACTCGTTCCGTGAACTCTGCCGTCTCCGTCAGGTCAACCTTTTGACTCGGCCCTTACAGGTGGGACCAGCGCGAAACGGCCAATTTTATTCAGAACCGTTACGCGTGGCTTGTGGGACCCAGCAAAGAGCCGTTGAGCGAGAGCCGTTGGCGGGTGTGCTATATAAGCGGCGACAGCGGTGGTGACCACGGCGACAGAGAGCACGCGGTGACCACGGCGAGAGAGAGAGAGCACGGCGGCGGGAAGCTAGCTGTGGAGGGCGCGGCGGTGGGAAGCTAGCAGTGGATGGCGCGGCGGCGTTGAGATCCCCTTCGGCTCCGAGCTCCATGTCTTCCTCAAGCTCCGCGCCACCTCGCGGATCTGAGCCGGCGCGTGTGGACATGCTGTCTTCGTCTGTCCGCGGTGCGGGCGGGCGTTGATCGAAGGTTTCTCGGACACCGAGGAACCGAATCGTCCGTTCTCGTGTGCAGCGAGAATGGGGTAAGAATCGGGGCAATTGCACCATTTTCGTCGTCGGGATATTTGAGCAATGGGTTGATCTGTTTGGTGTTCATGCAGGTGACATGCTTCTTTCTTTGGGTCGATGCTCTGGCCAAGACTCTGATGAATGAACTGCAAGAAGAGCATTAAGAATGGTTGCGCATGCTGCCACGAACGGCAGTGGCCACACCACGATCTCCGGAAGAAGAGATGGATGGCGAAGCACGCACTGACAGAGAGCTAGCTATTGAGCTTAGGATGTTGAAGAAGAAGGTTAGGAAGCTTGAAGATCAAGCACTACCAATACCCATTTGCAAATACTTTTGGGCATTTGTAGGTATGGTAATCGCACTGGTTGTAATGTTGAAAATGTATGGAAAGGCATGAATTATGAAGGAATTTGTAATCTTGAAACTGTTTGAGAAATTCACCTAGTTTAAATGTTGGTTAAAGTTGTTTAAATGTTGAAACAAAAAGATAAGAAGTGACCAACATTTAAATATGTTGGAGAAAAAGAGAAGAAATTAGGAATTCAGAAACTTTTGATCAATGAAATGCAGCTCTCTGCTCTGCCTTTCTGTCCAAAAAAAAAGGTTGCTCTTGGGCCAAATTCAGAGCGTAGAGCCAAGTGCAGGCTAGACTAATGGGCCAAGTGCATCCAATTAGGCCCATTCAGGGGTTTTCTTGCTTATTTTTCTGTTTTCTATTCTGATTTAATTTAGGCAGTAAATCATAATGCTGAAACTTTTTGTGGAAGCTAATTGAATTATTCCGAAGCCAAACAATTAAGGTTAGAAATTTTTTTGTTAACTAATCCAATTCAAATACACCGTGATTTAAATCAAAGACCAAAAGGTCATGGAAAATGTGCCTCAGCTCTGGTAGAGGTTTACGCCAGGTGCCAAAATAAATGAACATTTTTTAAGGGCATTACATTGAGAAAAACATAATATGTCTAAAAAAATGAAGGGTGGAAAATGCACAAAAAATTGGTGCGGCTTGGGACTCGAACCCAGGACCGCGTGGTTTTGTGGTGTTTAGGGCTGCGCTGGTAACCGCTAGGACAGATGGCAAGACTTTGACATGGGTAGGGAAGGAAGGTATACATAGTGAGACTGTGAATTTTTTTTTAAAAAATAGTGAGACCGTGAATGTTTGCACACGCGTGAGAGTGGTTTTCCTTTGTTTTGCACTTAAATTTTGGAGGGTTGGAAGGTTGAAAATGTATGTTGCACTACCACATGATTTTGGTTAGAGTGGCACTTGGTTTAGGGTTAGAGTGGCATTTGGTTTAGGATTTAAAGGGAATAAATTTGCATGTTAGTTCATGAATTTTTGTTTGAATGAAACAGAGGGCTTCTCACCCCCTCTGAAAACCACAAGTTCTCGAACTTCATGACTTGTTTAGGGAAGAAATGATAAGTTTGGGCACGGACATTTTTTAACACACATAATAAGATGGAACACACCGTACCATTACAATAACTTAGATAAGTTCACGGACAGTTCACGGACACATGACGAAACATGACACGACACGACACGACATAGAAAAGCAACAAAATAAAAAACCAAACATGACGAGCTTGACTCCAGGCTTGAACATCTTCATCTTGACCTCCTTCTTCCACCTTGTCCGCGCGCGCCCCTTCAACACCGTCTTCATCTTCACACCTCCTCCTCGTCGTCGTAGGGAAGGGAGTGCATCTGGCCTGGAGCGGGGAAGATGCGCTCGTAGTTGGTGTAGATGTTGTAGATGTTGAAGAAGATGGCCTCATAGCCGCACCAAAAGACTTGGCCGAGGAGCTCATGGCGTCAAATGGGTTGGTGAAGGTGACCGTGAGCAGTAGGAGGATGCCGCGGTCACGAACCTCGTTGAGGGTGAACATCCTCGGCGAGCCCCGTGGGAGGTGGGCATAGCCGACTCTGAGGAAGGCGCGGGTGAGTTCGACGGAACCCCTCCACCTTGAAATAGCCCACACACGGAGCTCCCTCTCCACGAGCACGCCCGGTGGGTAGCGCAGCTCCGGCACCACAGGCGGACGGCTGAAGGTCGGCCCGTTGAACTGCATCTTCTTCACTTGGTCTTGCTTGGGGAGGGCTCGGTCGCTTGGGTGTTTGAAGTTGGAGAGGATCGGATCTGGCTTGTGGGTGGGAGAGGAAGAGAGGCACCCCATTTATAGGCCTGTGGGTGGGAGAGGAAGAGAGAAAGGATGAGAATGGTGCGTGTGTGAATCCGGACGCGTGTGTGTATCCGTTACGTTTTGCACACTTAAATTTTTGCACAAAAACGATGCATCTTTGACCGGGCAGTGCATGTGAATCGCTGCCCTGAACCACTGCCCTGAACCACCTAGCTCGCCTCGCTAGCCTAGCTCGCCTAGCGCGCCTCGCTCGCCTCACTCGCATGCATGCACGTCGCCGCCTCCCGCGCATGCGCAAACCCACGTAGCCGCCTCCATGCATGCAAGGCCTGGAAAGGCTGAGACGGGCTATTTACTGCGGTCTCAAGCCCAGACAACGAGACGGCCCAACGGTCCATCCAGCGCGCCCGATATTTGTTAAAAAAACAATCTCCCAGCCAATCAGATTGCATCTCGCGGATCGCCCCCCTCCTCCCCGCAGATTCCTTCTAGAAGGGTTAGATCGACGGCCCTTGATCACCGCTAGGGTTAGATGAACGGTCCTTATTCAGCGCTAGGGTTAGCGGGGTTTGGGAGGGGTTTGGAGCAGTCAAAGCTATGTTTGACCAGATTTCAAATGAGCATAATAAATTAAATAAAAATCAGAAAAATGAAAAACCTACGCACATAGTCTTCTTATGTCATATACTAACGATTTAAGTTGATAAACAAGCTTTACATACATTTAAATGATAAGTTCATGTGTATTGTATGATATCTCGAGTATCTCAAACTGTCTTGTATGAAGTGAAGAGAAGTGTTTTGGGGAAATGAACATGAAAATTTCAAAAAACTCACCACAACTTCATTTTGGAGTGACTAAGAAGGATCCAGGCTTAGTTTTTCATTTTGATGTTTTACACTTGTTTAAATCTTGGTCAAAGTTAAGTTTGACCAGAATTCAAATGAGCAAAACAAATTTAAAAAAAATCAAAAAATGGAAAAACCAGCGCACATAGTCTGTACATATAGAATATATGTGTAGAAAAGTTATTTGGCTGATTTAGATAAGGTCGAAAAAAACCTTGCTTAGAAATGAGGCCGTTTACCCTACCTTTGGACCCCTCTTTTTAGCACATTTTTCATGAAAATTTCAAAAACCTCACCACAACTTCATTTTGGATTGACTAAGAAGTATCCAGGCTTAGTTTTTCATTTTGATGTTTTAGACTTGCTTAAATCTTGGTCAAAGTTAGGTTTGACCAGAATTTAAATGAGCAAAACAAAATTCAAAAAAATCAAAAAAAGGAAAAACCATGTGCTCATTCAAACATCATCCAACAGCTATTTAAACATCATGTCAAACATACTTCTAACAAAGGTCCAACATCATCCAACAGAAATACAACATGTCAAGTGATAAATGTTTCATAATACAACATCATTCCTTATTCATAATGTTTCATAATTGTTCATAGATAGCGTTGGGGCTTCTTTCTGTTCCTTGAGCTTCTTGCCATCACTTTGCTCCTCGTGCACCTTGTGCTCATTGTTTCTTCTCTTTTTCTCTTGGTTGTTGGTACCTTGCGCGTCTTCTTCAAACCTACCATAGAGCTGTGCAAAACATAAAGGGTCCAAACATAAACGGTAATGAGATCGTGTCAAGTGATAGATGTACAGTAGTATTTGACCCTTGCAAGATTTACATACCTAGCAGAACTCACAACAACAGAAGGTTGGTCACCATTTGGAGCCTCACTTGGATCATCATTTGGAGCCTCACTTGGATCATCATTTGGAGCCTCACTTGGATCACCATGATCACCATTTAGAGCCTCACTTGGATCACCATTTGGAGCCTCACTTGGATCATCATTTGGAGCCTCACTTGGATCACCATGATCACCATTTAGAGCTTCACTTGGATCACCATTTGGAGCCTCACTTGAATCATTATTTGGAGGATATTTTGGATCATCGTCAAAATCATGCGGCTGTTGACCATCATCATTTGGAACCTCGTCAAAATCCTCATCTGATGCAACCGGCTGTTGACCATCATTTTCATCATCTGTTGAGGCAACTGCTCGTGACCAACATTTTCATCGAAGCCTTCATCGAAACTCTCTCCGAACGTTGGATCTACTGTGTTATCACAATACTTACCGAAATGACCAGACCCACCACATCTTGTGCACTTACGCTTCCTCGCTCCAAGTCCAGCTCCTTCGCTGCGAGGTATGATTCGACTCTTCCTTGGTCTACCTGCTGCTCTCTTGAGCTGGGCGCAAAGCTTGAATCCAGGGTCCACCATGTCCCATTGTTGTTTTCCCTCCATAGCAGGCAAGGCATAAGCATATGTGGCTTTGAACCTTGCAACAGTAGTAATCATGCACATCTTGCTGTATGTTCCTGCTGGACCTGGGAGAGAAGTGATGAAAAACAAGGCATGAATGCATGGCAACCCAGTTATCTGCCATTGCCTACAAGCTGCAAGTTCTAGCTTCTAAATCCACCGGATATCTCCATTCCCTCTTCTCTTTATCCAAATATGATATCTCTGCTGTGGTACCCGAGCAAAGCGTCATGTTCATTTCAAGCCTGTTGTCTTACGCTTGGTTCATTCATCACGGCAGGATGATAATGTAGCCCATGAATTTTGCCTCGGCTATTCCTGCACGATAATGAAATTTCTGCATGTATTCTATCCTTATCCTGTCAAGCAAATCCACCACATAATGACCCTTTAGTTTCCGGATCGTTGAGTTGAAAGACTACGCTAGATTATTGTGCACATAGTCAACTTTGCTCACTTCACTTTGAATTGGCTTCGGCCCATAACTTGGAGTGGTGTGTTTCCAAGTATTCTTTCACGTTGGGATTCATGTATAACTGCCTCAAGTGGTAGTTGTGCTTCTTCACACTGCATGTCAAAAATGCTGGCCATAAATTGTCGGTATACACCTTTCCTTTGAATTTCTTCATGAAATTTGCAGCAAGGTGACGATGCATTCCCTATGCTCTACTCCAGGAACACATTGTCCACGGCCACTTCTAAACCTTTGTAGGCATCTGTATGAATGACCAACCCATTGGGATGTGCAATAGCCAGCGGAGATTATGCAAAACCAAGTCCAGCTCTCCTCAGACTCTATCTCCAGACACCATAGGCAACTGGAAATACAAAACTATGTGCATCAACTGCACAAGCTGCTACTAACTGTCCTTTAAACCTCCACTGTGAGAAAAGTGGCATCAATAGCCAAATAAGGCCTGCAGCCTGCCAAAAACCCCGCGACAAGCCTCAAAGCAGACAAAACCCTTCTAAAGCATTCCTTGGTATTTGTCACTCCCCGAATGTGTACTCCACGGTGTGGTGATCAATATCTACAATACTACCTAGGCTTGTCCTCTCCACTTCACCTTTGAATGAATACAACAATTGAAAACTTTCCTGCCAGCTTACCATAAATAGAATCCATAGCATGTTGTTTACCATTGAACAACCTCATGTATGGTAAATCTATCTTGAACTTATCTTTGATGTTCTTCTGCAATTCCTTTGGACCCACTTGCTGGTTTTCTTTCACCCACTTTTTTACTTCTTCTCGCCACCCATCTTGACTTGGCTCTCTGATTGTATCCTTCCTAAGGGTTGATTCCTGGCATGTGTGCTTAAAAGGGTTCACTTTGACCTGAACATTAGTGCTATTCCGCATTTTAGATGCAAGCAGCCTCCATGGACAACCCTCGGTCGGACAGTGCACTCAGAACGTGCTTGATCGCTCTTGTCAACTTTGAAAGTACGTTCTACCTTGATGCAGTATGTCACAAGTGCATTTCTACACTCATTCATGGATGCAAAAACTGTACATTCTTCCATTTGAGGGTTCAAAGGGTCCCATTCAACAGCTGCAAGGTCTTCGTCCTCACCCATCGCGTCATCATCCACACGGACTGCATTCTGAGCCTCATCTTGGTTTTCAGCCTGAGGTGCCCGTCGTAAATTCTGAATAACATCAGAATATAACTTCTCTTCATCAACCCCAGAATTGTAGCCATCAGGCTCCACTTCAAGGGGGACCCTACTGCTGTTGCCCACACTTGTCGAGCCACCACGTCGCCGTGCACCAACTGAACTGTTCTGGCTAGAGATGCCATTACGATGACTTGATTCTCCCCGAGATGTTGCACCCGCCATCCTAGGTCCAAATGCCTGCTCAAGCACATAAACTTGCAGCCTCACATGAAAATTATCTTTCTCTTTATGCCTAACAAACATGGTAGCTAGCTCTTCATCATTACTAACTGTCACCCAATTCTTTTCCCCATCATAGTATTTGTATACCACTTCATCAAGCAAACCCCAAGGATATTGGCTACAAATTACCTCCCCAAATTGTCTCGAAACTCCAATTACTAGCCATTGGCAACCGATAATCAAAACCTCCTTGGTATTTCTTCTTATCCTTTGCATCGAACATGTACGGTCCCTTCTAATGTGCACCATGAAAGCAAACCGCAACTCCATCCTAACCGGCGAAAAACAGAGACGCAATCAGCACACTAATTGGGCAAACCTACTCGAATCGAGTGTTCAAATGCACAACTAAGCTCAATCTAAACAAGAGGCGAGACTTACCCCTTGGGAACCCAGTCGTGGACGCGGCGGATCTCCGGCCCGATGCCTGCCTCGCCAAATACTCCGGGGTCGCCGCTGTTCACCATTTCGCCCTAGGGTTCTTCCTCCTAGTTCAAATAGCTCCAACAGCCCCCCACCTTTGAGCGCTCCGGTCGGGCGCACAGAAGGAGGCCGCGCCGCGAATCGAGCAGGTGGCGGGCGCCCCACCCATGGCGTCGCAGGAAGGTGGTGGGCGTCACAATGAGCCGTGGAGCGTAGGCGCAGGGAGGTAGCGGCGGAGCATGCCGTGCAACTGGTGGCGGGGCAGGTGCTGGCCGCGACGCAGGTGGCGGCGGCGGCGGCGTTGCAGGACAGCCGGCCGGGCGGATGGGTGTGAGCTAGAATGATTTCGGGATTTAGTTGCACGGGCCTACATGTCAGCTCCGGACCCACGTCCACGCGGTCCCACGTGTAAGCTCCGGACCCACAACTACTAACGCCGGCGGACGGAATGGACTCAAATATGGCCGTTTGGCCTCATCGTAGTTGTTGTGCTCGGACTAGGGGCAAAACTGAGGACAATTTGCATCTGAGGGCAAAACTGAGCACATGGACACCACTGAGGGCAAAAGGATAATTAACCCAAAAATCTTACCAGGGTATCTCCATGACAGTTACCGTAGTTCAACACATGCACTAGTGGCACGTATTGACCATAATATTGAGGAGTTCGATTGTAGACATTGTAATTCTCAAGATCAGTACAAAATGCAATCAGATGATTTTTCTTCTTATAAGTTAATTCGGAGCCATCGGTGTAGTGGGTTTTGTCTACCATCTTCGACACATTCTTTGAAGAATGAAAATAAGCTGTCAATGGAAATAAGCTGTCAACTATTTTGAAATAAACAATATAAATTAATTAATAACTATGTTAAGCTCACATGGGGGAAGAATTGGAGGTGTATCCACAAGGACCCAAATGTCCATATTGTCTTGCTCGATTGTAGGATCGCCAAGATCCATGGTGACAAGCATACCCTCATCAAAACCACACATCTTGCAAAGTGCTTCCCAATTTTTGCAATCAAAATGGGTTACACTCTCAACATTGTACAACTTTACTTTAAAATCCACACCATGATGGGTCCTTAGGAGAATTTTTTTGGTTTCCATACTTTCATGGTCTTCAAAACCCATCCTCTCCAAGACATAGCGTCTTGCATAGTATGGGATAAGCTAGTCGAATTGGAAAAGATGAAAAATACACGTTAAAATAGTTGAAGTCGTGCTTAATTACGAAAAAACTATTGTCGCTGCTATGCATCCGTATGAATATCGAAGGTCTCCTCGAGCTTAATGCTGAAGCGCCGATCTTCGTCCAGCTCAATGAACCTGTCGCACATACCTCGGTCGTCGTGGCACCAGTCGCACTCCCCCGGGCGGTTTTCATCGTCCGAGTACGACATTTCTGGCCTATGTTCATAATTCAAATATTAAACTTGTACAATTAAATATATGTACTAAAAAACCTAAATTAGATCATTATTATTAATCACGGGTTGACTATCGGTGATGGTAGCTCCTCCTTTCATTCCCGAGTGCATTATTACACCAAATTGTCTAGCACACGGGAATGAAGGAGAAGCTACCCCACGACGGCGTGGATGATGGAGGGAGGCTCCTAGATTTCTGCATAGAGTGCTCTTCAATTTTAGCATTCAAAGTAGGAGTACTTTTCCAATATGAGCATTCAATAAGCGAAACCAAATCGTAAAATAAAGTAGTATTCAAATTAGCATGCATTCAATTATAACCAAAACTATATCATCTCTTGTGTCCGTACATCGTCGAATATTATCACTAATACTTGTCGAATACTATCATACATATAGCATCGCTAATACAGCTAGAACCGTAGTGCCCGACGGGTATCGTCGCGGGCGGTGGACACCCAAAGATAAGGAACCATCACAGAATCATAGCTCCAGTGAGATCCCTGAAGAACCTGCCAGGTATTGTCGAACCTGCCCTCCAATGCAACCATGTAGCGATGGACATGCTCGTCCTTCTCGCCGACACGGTGACGTACCACCTCCGCGGTGTCCGGAAGCCTCGGCACCATCACTGGCCCACGCGACCGCCACCAAACAAGGATCGGATCAACAATGGGCTGCCTCCTCACCAACCTACGTCCCCCGGAATGTAGCACCTCCAAATACCAGCCCGGCGGAGCCCAGTCCTTAACATTGCCCTGATCAAGCAGGCCTCCACCACCGAGTCGACGACGACGAGGATGCGGGATAGGCATCGTCGACGTCGATGCGGGAACTACTTCTATATATAGTTAAATAAAGTAGTTTTATTAACTAAGTCAACTAGTTCAACTACTAAGCACTTACTATAAATAAATAAAGTAGTACTTACTAAAAACAAACTACTTCTATATATAGTAAAATAAAGTAGTTTATTAAATCAACTAGCTAGTTCAACTATATATGAAGCACTTACTATAAATAAAATAAAGTAGTATTTACTAAAAATAAACTAGTTTAACTATAGTTCTATTATTTTTCTAACTAATTATATTAAACACTTTCTCTTCTTATTTTTCCTTTTCCTCTATTCTAAATATGAACATATTCATAAATGACTTTGATCATGCACAATTTTCCTATACATACACAATGTGAACATATACATAAATTGATAAAGAAAATACTATGAACAAAAAATCATTAAAATTCTATGAACAAAGTTACAACAGAAAAAATCATAAAGATTCTATGAACAGAAAAAATCACAAAATTTGACATATTAGATCTTTGCATATATATGAACATACAAACATGCATATTCAACAATAATATCACCAAAAATCTATTAACAGAAAAAATCTAACACAATATGAACAAATTAATTACACAATATGAAAAAAATCTAACAGAAAAATCTATGAACTACACATCTAAATTACTACACATCTAACAAAAAAATCTATGAACTACAAAAAAATCTAACAAAATCTAACTCAATTAAATACACATCTAAATTATACTACACATCTAAATTAACTACTACTAACATCAAATTAAATTAGCAAAAATTTTGCTCACGGCGACGGTGTCGGGGACGGCGACGGCAACGCTGTCGGGGACGGCGACGGCGACGACGAGTGCTTGGCTTGGGCGGCGGGCGGGCGACGGTGGAAGGAGGTCTTGGCGCTGCCGGGCGGGCGGCGACGGGCAGGGGCAGCAGGTTATGGGCACGGGCGCTGGGCGGGGTGGCGACGGCATCGAGGCGGCGCGGGACGGCGCGGGCGATTTACGGCAACGGCGAGGCGGAGACAGACGGGCAGCTGGCGGCGGGAAGAACGAACGAACTAAATTTTCACGAGTGCTGCTTATATAGGCAGAGCATTGGTCCTGCTCATGGCACCAACCGGACCAATGCTCCTTTAGTCCCGGTTGGTGGCACCAACCGGGACCAAAGGCCTCTTTTCAGCAGCCCAAAAGGTGGCACTAACCTGTACTAAAGGGGGGCATTGGTACCGGTTGGTGCCACCAACCGGTACCAATTCCTCCCATTAGTCCCGGTTGGTAGCACCAACCGGGACCAAAGGTCGTGTGCTGGAACTAGCGCGGTGCGGTGCTATGTGTAGTCCCACCTCGCTAGCCGAGAGGGGCTCGGAGTGGTTTATAAGCCCTGCCGAACCAACCACTTTGAGCTCCTCTCTACTGCAGGCTTATGGACCTAAATTCACTCTGTGTGCTTGTGGGCCTATTGGGCCTACTGCGGGCCTGCATCCTGGCCCTAGTAATGGGTTTCTAGTCGTATGCAGGCCGTGGTGGCCCTGCAGGTGGCACTTTTTTTTAATTTTTTCCCAGTTTTTTTGTTTTCTTTTTTGTTTCTAATTACTTATTTATTTCTTTTACGATAATTCTTTTTTCTATTAAAGTTTGTAACAAAATTCTAATTACTTATTTATTATCTTTTATGATAATTTTTTTGCTTTTAATGTTTTGAACAAAATTCTAATTACTTATTTATTTTCTTTTATGATAATTCTTTTTGCTATTAAAGTTTGTAACAAAATTATATATAATTTTAGTTTCAATAATACTAGAGGTTTATAAAACTTTTTAGTTGATTCCTTTAGTACCATCTAATTACTTATTTATTTTCTTTTACGATAATTCTTTTTGCTATTAAAGTTTGTAACAAAATTCTAATTACTTATTTACTTTATTTTATGATAATTCTTTTTGCTTTTAATGTTTTGAACAAAATTCTAATTACTTATTTATTTTCTTTTATGATAATTCGTTTTGCTATTAAAGTTTGTCACAAAATTCTAATTACTTATTTATTTTCTTTTATGATAATTCTTTTTGCTATTAAAGTTTTTAACAAAATTCTAATTACTTATTTATTTTCTTTTATTATAATTCTTTTTGCTATTAAAGTTTTAAGGCTGGGGCCCCACGAGCACCTTTTAGTACCGGTTCGTGGTATGAACCGGTAAAAGAGTTTTTTAGTTGATTCTTTCTGCAGCTGTTTTTTAGTCCCACCTCGCCAAGCGAGAGGCACTCGCAGCGGTTTATAAGCCCTGAGTGTATAGACGATGAAGGGAGAAGCGCAGTGCTCACCTGCACGTTGGCCTGAAGCTAAGCAAGGTGCAGGCAAGCATTGTGCCTCTCTTTTATTTTGGCATGGTATCATCATTTCATCCACATAGCATATGCAAGAAAGTTGAGAGGGTTACGGCAAAAACTGGATGCACTTCGTACAAAATGCATAATCTCTTTCAAGTATCGAGTTTCATACGGAAACTTGTCTGTTACAACATGCATTTCAAATGAACTACAAAAAGGTTGAAAGTTGGCATGGTATCATCATAATAGTTGTGGAGAAAGTCTTCACTTTTTCTTCGCTTGTATCCTTTCCTTATTGCGTTGTAACCATGGATAATCTTCATCATTTATCAGGATGCTTGGGTCAGCCTTGACTTTGAAGGGAGGAATTTCATGAAACTTTTCATAATCTTCGGACATGTCTGTCTTGCCCTCCACTCCCACGATGTTCCATTTTCCTGAAAGAACTATGTGGCGCTTTGGCTCATCGTATGATGTATTCGCTTCATTATTTTTTTCTCGGTTTGGTAGACATGTCCTTCACATAGATAACCTGTGCCACATCATTGGCTAAGACGAACGGTTCGTTAGTGTACCCAAGATTGTTCAGATCCACTGTTGTCATTCTGTACTGTGGGTCTACCTGTACCCCGCCTCCTGACAGATTGACCCATTTGCACTTAAACAAAGGGACCTTAAATCCTACTCCGTAGTCAAGTTCCCACATGTCCACTATGTAACCATAATATGTGTCATTTCCCCTCTCGGTGGCTGCATCAAAGCGGACACCGCTGTTTTGGTTGGTGCTCTTTTGATCTTGGGCGATCATGCAAAATGTATTCCCATTTATTTCGTATCCTTTCCAAATCGTAACAATCGAAGATGGTCCCCTGGACAACGAGTACAACTCATCACAAAAAGTGTTTTCATCTCTGAGACGTGTTTCCAACCAACTATTGAAAGTCCTGATGTGTTCACATGTAATCCAGTCGTCGCACTGCTCCGGGTGTTTGGAGCGCAGACTGTTCTTGTGTTCATCGACATAAGGGGTCACCAAGGTAGAGTTCTGTAGAACTGTGTAGTCTGCTTGAGACCAAGAATATCCGTCCCTGGATATTATTGTCTCCCCTCCAAGCATGCCTTTTCCAGTCATTCTCCCCTCATACCGCGATTTAGGGAGACCTATCTTCTTAAGGTCAGGAATGAAGTCAACACAAAACCCAATGACATCCTCTGTTTCATGGCCCATGGAGATGCTTCCTTCTTGCCTAGCGTGTTTACGGACATATTTCTTTAGGACTCCCATGAACCTCTCAAAGGGGTACATATTGTGTAGAAATACAGGGCCCAGAATGACAATCTTGTCAACTAGATGAACTAGGACGTGCGTCATGATATTGAAGAAGGATGGTGGGAACACCAGCTCGAAACTGACAAGACATTGCACCACATCACTCCTTAGCCTTGGCATGATTTCTGGATCGATCACCTTCTAAGAGATTGCATTGAGGAATGCACATAGCTTCACAATGGCTAATCGGACGTTTTCCGGTAGAAGCCCCCTCAATGCAACCGGAAGCAGTTGCGTCATAATCACGTGGCAGTCATGAGACTTTAGGTTCTGAAACTTTTTCTCTGCCATATTTATTATTCCCTTTATATTCGACGAGAAGCCAGTCGGGACCTTCATATACAAAGCAGGCATTCAAAGAAGATTTCCTTCTCTTCTTTGGTAAGAGCGTAGCTGGCAGGACCTTCATATTGCTTTGGAGGCATGCCGTCTTTTTCGTGCAAACGTTGCAGGTCCTCCCGTGCCTCAGCTGTATCTTTTGTCTTCCCATACATGCCCAAGAAGCCTAGCAGGTTGACGCAAAGGTTCTTCGTCACGTGCATCACGTCGATCGAAGAGAGGACCTCTTGGTCTTTCCAGTAGGGTAGGTCCCAAAATATAGATTTCTTCTTCCACATGGATGCGTGTCCCCCAGTGTCACTCGGAACAGCTAGTCTGCCGGGACCCTTTCCAAAGATTACGTGTAAATTATTGACCATAGCAAGTACGTGATCACCGGTACGCATAGCGGGCTTCTTCCGGTGATCTGCCTCGGCTTTGAAATGCTTTCCTTTCTTTCGACATTGATGGTTGGTCGGAAGAAATCGATGATGGCCCAGGTACACATTCTTCCTGCAGCTTCCCAGGTATATACTTTTGGTGTCAGCTAAACAGTGCGTGCATGCGTGGTATCCCTTGTTTGTTTGTCCTAAAAGGTTACTGAGAGTGGGCCAATCGTTGATGGTTACAAACAGCAACGCGTGCAGGTTAAATTCCTCCTGTTTGTGCTCATCCCACGCACGTACACCGTTTCCATTCCACAGCTGTAAAAGTTCTTCAACTAATGGCCTTAGGTACACATCAATGTCGTTGTCGGGTTGCTTAGGGCCTTGGATGAGAACTGGCATCATAATGAACTTCCGCTTCATTCACATCCAAGGAGAAAGGTTATACATACATAGAGTCACGGGCCAGGTGTTGTGATTGCTACTCTGCTACCCGAAAGGATTAATGCCATCCGCGCTTAAACCAAACCATACGTTCCTTGGGTCACGTGCAAACTCAGCCCAGTACTCTCTCTCGATTTTTCTCCACTACGACCCGTCAGCGGGTGCTCTCAACTTCTCGTCTTTCTTATGGTCCTCACTGTGCCATCGCATCAACTTGGCATGCTCTTTGTTTCTGAACAGTCGTCTCAACCGTGGTATTATAGGAGCATATAACATCACCTTCGCAGGAACTCTCTTCATGCGGGGCTCGCCGTCAACATCACCAGGGTCATCTCGTCTGATCTTATACCGCAATGCACCGCATACCGGGGATGCGTTCAAATCCTCGTACGCACCACGGTAGAGGATGCAGTCATTAGGGCATGCATGTATCTTCTGCACCTCCAATCCTATAGGGCATACGACCTTCTTTGCTGTGTACGTACTGTCGGGCAATTCATTATCCTTTGGAAGCTTCTTCTTCAATATTTTCAGTAGCTTCTCAAATCCTTTGTGAGGCACAACATTCTCTGCCTTCCACTGCAGCAATTCCAGTACGGTACCCAGCTTTGTGTTACCATCTTCACAATTGGGGTACAGCTTTTTTTTGTGATCCTATAACATGCGATCGAACTTCAGCTTCTCCTTTTACTTTCGATTAAGTCCCTTGCATCGACAATGACCCGGCGGAGATCATCATCGAGCACATCGTCTGGTTTCTCTTGATCTTCAGCAGCTTCCCCGCTGCAGATCATCGGGCACATCGTCTGTTCCTCTTGATCTTCAGCAGCTCCCCGTTGCAGCATCACCGTATTCAGGGGCACATAGTTGTCATCGTCCTCTTCTTCTTCGCCGTCTTCCATCATAACCCCTATTTCTCCGTGCCTCGTCCAAACATTATAGTGTGGCATGAAACCCTTGTAAAGCAGGTGGGTGTGAAGGATTTTCCAGTCAGAGTAAGACTTTGTATTCCCACATGTATTGCATGGACAACACATAAAACCATTCTGCTTGTTTGCCTCAGCCACTTCGAGAAAAATATGCACGCCCTTAATGTACTCGGAGGTGTGTCTGTCACCATACATCCATTGCTGGTTCATCTGCGTGCATTACATATAATTATGTGTGTCAAAATTAAGAAAATCAGACAAATATCTATCTAAAGTAAGAAAATCAGACAAGCATGATAAAGAAGATAAGAACAAGAGGCTCACCACGGTGGTGCCAGCGACGAGATCGGCGCGGGCGATCAATGGCGGTGAAAACAGGGACGGGGCGTGACGGACCCCTAAATCTAGACAAATCTCAAAAAAATGGAGCTCCTAGGTCGAGCTTCGAGAGGAGAAAGCTTAACTAGTGTGGCTCGGGCATTTCATCGAGCACCTCATGTGCATAGGAGGTGAACTAGAGCACCCAAATGACCTCTCCTCGCCGGATTGAAAAAACAGAGCACTGTGGAGTGCTCTGCCGCGGCGGTGGGTATATATAGGCAAGTTATTTGTCCCTGTTCGTGGCATGAACCGGGACTAAAGCCACCCCTTCTGTCCCGGTTCATGCCACGAACCAGGACCAATGGTTGTGGGCCAGCAGCGAGGACCATTGGTCCCGGTTCGTGGCTCGAACCGGGACAAATGGTTCTACATGAACCGGGACCAATGCCCACGAGGCCCCGGCCGGCCCCCTGGTCTCACGAACCGGGTCTAATACCCCCCATTGGTCCTGGTTCTTGAAGAACCGAGACTAATGGGCTGGCCAAGGCCGAACGATAGCCCTGTTTTCTACTAGTGGAAGTGCCAGTCAGGATATGAAAAACGTTAGAAAAAGAAAAGAAAAAAAGAGATACTCGCTGAGGTGTTCTTGCACTAGCTTTGAGACTGTAGTCAGAAGTAGTGACAAATCTGACATTGATGGTAATGACTTATATGTTGAGTTAAAGTTACACCAAGATTTCATTCCAAAGGAAAAATATATGGGACCTATTGACATTTTAAATTTTTTATAACGCTTGAATTGTTTTCCCAATGCAACTATTGCATATAGAATTTTATCAACCATCCCAGTAACTGTTGCATCGGCGAACAGAAGTTTTTCTAAACTAAAGTTGTTGAAGTCCTTTTTTTAGAATCGTCAGGGAAGGAGTCACTCCACCTGAATATATTGCTCAAAGTGGCCATAATGCCAGGAGACTGATCCAGTTTATAAGGAAAACCGGATCGAAAACCTTAACAAATTGACCTGTTTTTGAGGAAAACTGAGCCGAAAACTAGACAAGTAACAAGTGTTACAAGAAAAGGAGAGGAACATGACTGTCGGACATCGGGCTCCGGCAAAACCCTTAAGGTTCGAACACTAGGGTGCACACGAAGATTTTCCCCTACCGAATCTCGCCCTCAGCCTCGCCGTGATCCATAAGCTTAACTAAACGAAATCACAGCACGAGAGACACAAGATTTATACTGGTTCGAGCCACCGTTGTGGTGTAATACCCTACTCCAGTGTGGTGGTGGTGGATT
Source organism: Aegilops longissima (assembly GCA_021605205.1). Classification (NCBI taxonomy): domain Eukaryota; kingdom Viridiplantae; phylum Streptophyta; class Magnoliopsida; order Poales; family Poaceae; genus Aegilops; species Aegilops longissima. The sequence continues at coordinate 9,913,629 of CM038681.1, forward strand.
GCCTCTTGGGCTGATGATGAATAGTATAAGGGGAAGAACAGCCTCCTGAGGCGACGTGTTCTTGTGCTTGGTGGGTGGTTCTGGTCCGAATGGATCTCCTGCCCTTTATGGTGGTGGCTAGTCCTATTTATAGAGGCCCTGGTCCTCTTCACAAATATTGAGCGGGAAGGGATCCAACAACGGCAATTTTAAAAGGGGACAGCTAGTACATGCTATCCTGACTAAAGGTGGTCTTCACCTGCCAAAGGCTTTGGTGATGACGCCGTCTTGGGCTCCACAATGACCTCTGTCTTGCCATCCTGCTAGTCTTGGTCTTGTTGCACCGATATGGAAACCTTTGCATGATGCCTAAGTACTCCGCGCCTGCGCTTGCCCCCTTAGCATCAAAGGGGAAACAAGGACACTGCGCGCGCTGGCGCCCGCCTGGCCTTGGTCGTCATGGCTTGCGTCACGGGAACCTCATGAGGTGCCCCTTGCCTTGATCTCTCTGCCTCCCTCGTCAGCCTGCCGGATGGGGCCATTCCTGAGGAGGTCTCGTGTCGTCCACCCCGCGAGGCTTGGCCCCTCACGAGGGTCTTGAGTGCTTGGTTGATGAAGACGGGCCGCACTGGGCCGCTGGTGGAGCCACACAGCGGGCCACAGGCAGGCAAGTCTGCGGACCCCCATTCCTAGAACACCGATAGTAGCCCCTGGGCCCAAGGCGCGCTCGGACTTGCCTTAGCGGTGAAGCCAAGGGGTAAGTGCGGAGTGCCGCGGGCCATCAAAGCCTGCGGCCTTGGTCGACGCATGGCGACTGATTGGATGTGGGCGTATCTATTTCCCCACACTTCCTCGGCAACTGCCCGACTGACAGAAAGGCTAGCGCGGGAAAGGCTTGCCTTCATTGCTTTCCTTCCTCTTGCTCCAGATCCCCTTCCTTGCCCTTTGCCTCCGAAATCTCTAGATCCACTTTGATCTTTTCCCTTCAGACGAGCGATGGCGCCCCGCAAGGCCAAGGTTGACGCGCCGCCAGCCTGGTACGTGCCGGCTCTAGATGTGCCCACTGTGACGGAGAAGAGTCTCGCCGCCACACGCCTGCTGACGGCAGATGAGAACAATGAAAGGGGGAGACTATACTCCGGGCTAGCTCCACCGTGCTGGAGGCTCGGGGGAACACTTTCTACCCCTTCTTCGTGAACGCCGTCGTAGCTGGCCTGGTACCTTCCTTCTCCGACTTCTTCTACACCGTCCTGCGCCATTACAGGTTGCAGGCCCTTCATCTCCATCCCAACTCCGTCCTTCTCTTGTCAATTTTCGCCTATTACTGCGAGGCGCATGTTGGGGTGATGCCATCTGTGGCTCTGTTGCGCCACTTCTTCCTCCTCCGGACCAACGGTGAGCACGCCTCAGCGTGTGCTAATTTCGTCGCGTATGGCAACGCCAACGCAATCTTGAAGGCCGGGAAGCGAGCTGACAACTTCTAGAGCAAGTGGGTCATGATGGATGCCAAGTGCGTCCACCCCCGGTTGGTGCTGCCGACGGTGATGCCCCAGCCTGACGAAGGGTGGGCTCACACCAAGCTCACTGATGATCGGGCGAAGTTGGTGCTGGAAAGGATGGCCGCCGATCTGAAGCCGGGGAACGCAAAGGCGGCCAAGCTAAAGGGGGCCGCGCTCCTGGGGGAGTTCTTGGCGCAGCGGGTGGCTCCGCTGCAGGCACACTCGCGCCCCCTGTGGATGCTAGGCGGTGCAGACGACAAGCTTCGCCTGAGCCCGACAGCTCTGGCTGATGAGGATCTGGTCGCAGCTCTCCGCCTTCTGGTCGGGGACGACCAAGAGTATCCGGCAGGTGCCTCTGTCCCCTTGTTTCTCCGCGAGGACAGGGTGCAAGTGGTGGCCGCCATGCCCACCTTTGATGGGCGCGGCCAGGTGCCACCGGCGCCACCCGTGGTCCAGGGGGTGGCGGCGCTGGTGGACGTGTCCTCGGGTGACTCCCGCTGAGGAGGATGAGAGGAACAAGATGAGGAGCGCGACTCGGAGACCTCCCCCACACGCAGGGCTGACATCCTCCGCACCTTGCCAGACGACGACGAGGCCGACCCCGCCCAAGAGGAGGAGGATCCGCTCGTGATCCCGAGGAAGGGTAGGTCGGCGCTGATCTCCCGAGAGGCTGCCTCTGCCCAGGCGCCGCCTGGAGCCGCTTCCAGGCCTTCCGCCGCACCCTCCCCTGCTCCCGGAGCTCTCGCGATTGCGCACCGAGCCTCGAGGCTCTCGGGTTTGAAGCTCGGCAAGAGGATGGTGAACTACGCCGCGGTAGACTAGTAAGTGTCCTCGCTTCGCCTTGTTCTTGATTATGCGTCTGGTACTTGACATTCTCCATCGATTGGTTAGGACACCGCCTGCGGCGAAGAAGAGGAAGGGGAGGCGGCGACGCCATGAGGGGCCGACTCGTCTGCCGTGGCTGCTCCTTCGTCCGTGGGGAGGGGAGGTGACGACGCTCGCACCTCCCCTGCCCGGTCATCCTCGTGAGGCCTGGAGGAGCGCCCTCGTGGGGCATCAGCCCCCACGGCCTCGCTGGCTCCGGAGGTGCCGATGCTTAATGCTATTGCAAGGAACCTGAGGCTCAGGAGCCCCTAGTCTCCCAAGTCGTGGTTATGCTGCCTCCTCCTCCTTCTGCTGCGCCGCTGGTTCCAGGTCCTTCTGCCTCCTCCGATGTCTTGGATCGCGCCCTTTCCGAGATAGACCAGTCGCGCCAAGACCTCCAGGGCACCGACTCCCATCTGGCATCCGGGCGTTTGGAGCTGTTTTCTGACTGGCTTCATTCTGATGCTTCTGTTCGAGCGACGCTGAGGTGGGTCGCGGCAGACTCTGAGAAGGAGAAACAGGCTGCCACCCAAGCCACAACTACTCACGAGGCAGCGCTGAAGGATGCCGCGGCCGCCCAGGACCGCTGCAAGGTACTGGAGGGTGAGCTGCAGGGTCTACCCGACAGGCACGTTGAAGAAGCTCATGGCCGTCAGCGGAGGAGGACAAGATGAATGCTCGGGAGGACGCCGTCAGGGACCGCGATGCCGAGCTGACGCAGCTGGTAGAGGCGCAGGCCACTGAGCGCGGCCGGCTGGAGACGTTGGAGCAGACGGTAAGGGCGGAGAAGGCCGAGTTGGACGCTAAGGCGAAGGTCTTGGCAGAGGACCGCGTGGCCTTCACACTCCTTTAGGAGAGGTCTCGTGCGGCACTAAAGACACTCTATGATCATGGCCTAGGAAGCCGCTGTCTACCGACAAGGATGGCCCCGGCCAGCTGCTTCCTTACTTGGTCGAAGCGCTTGAAGAAGTCGTGAGCGGCGTCGGCCCCATGGCAGAGGTAGAAGCTCGCGTCCTTTCTTCCGCGGCACTGACGCGCGTCTTCAGCCACCTCTACCTTCATGACCCCAACACCAATCTTGACGATCTGCTGGAGCCCGTGGACAGCGAGCGCTTCGCAGCTGCTGTAGAAGCCGTGAAGAGCCAGGTGGAGGCCTTGCTGGGGAGGTTCCGCGCCTTCGCTTCTGCGCCCACGACAGGCGATGGTGCTGATCCTGCATCCCCGAGTGGTGGCACGGGCGGTGCTACCACGGGGGTGGAGTCCTTGGCGGGCGATGGCGATATCCAAGGGTGACGGCTTCTTTCCTACTTAATACCTGCAATGTGCACCATGCCTCGTGGAGGCGTTTAAACTGCCGTCTGGTATTGTGAAGACGATTATGGTTTGTAATATTTGCTCCAGAATTTGCTTCGAGATATTGCGGTTTCCTTCCTATTTGCTTTACGTTTCGCCGGCAGAGCCGACCCACAAGATACCTCAACCACCGCTTGGCCCCGACCGGATCACCAGGACGGGACCAAGGAGTGAGGGGCTATGTGACAAGTTAGGCTCCTGGGTCGCGATGCTCAGGAGTCCCCCTTGACGCGCAAACAACAAATAGGGAGGGAACATAGGTGTAGGTCTAGTGTTCTATGTCGGCAGAGCCCGGCCTCGTGCATACCTCAACCACCGTTAGCCCCGACCGGATCACCAGGACGGGACCAAGGAGTGAGGGGCTACGTGACCATTTAGGCTCCTGAGTCGTGATGCTCAGGAGTTCCCCTTGAAGTTCAAACGATCTTCATACCTTGGCTCCGCTCAGGGAGGGCGCGCGATGACCAGGTCCGGAGGACCTGGCTAGGTGGCGTACGCTCGGGCGTGACCCGGGCCTAGCCCCTGTTCCCAGCCCCCTCGCGTGACGCTCCCGAGGGGAGGTGTTGTGATGAGGCCAGAAACTGAGCTCTAGGCTCCCTGAGGTTGATACGGCCGTGGGGCCGCCCTTAGTTGTTTATCACCAGCGCGGAGCATAGTGCTTCTGCATGTGTACGGGCATACTCGCGCCTCAGTAGTGTCGACGGCCAGCGCGGAGCATGGTGCTTCCAATGGTGCGTGGGAGGGGGCCTCTAAGGAGAGCCCCGGCATGTACAGCCCATACGACACGTAGCTTGCACGACAGGGCTGGAGGAGGTGTATATGGGCACCCGTGAGCCAGCGCGGGACTCACGAGGTCCTACCTCAAGGCGGGTTGCACCTGGTCTTGATTGGGGATGCTTGTGTTAATCCTGCAAGATGGTTAGGTACAAATGCCAGGTCGCGATGCCGTGGTCAAGGCCAGGGGGTGAGGGCTGGAAAGTCAGTAAGAGCTCCTGAGTCGCAATGATCAGGAGCCCCCCTTTTAACGCGCAAGGGATTTGCACGAGGGAGAAAGAGGCCCGTGGTAGGCAGTAACCGAGAAGGTAATAATCGCAAGTAGATTAGGCATGAAAGGCAAACTAGATTAGGTAAAAGCAGAACAGATACATGCCACTGGGTCAGACCCGAGCGGCTTGGGGATGATGCAGCCTGAGGGGCGCCCCCAGCAAGGTAAGCTAAAAATATAAGAAAAAAGGGTTACGTGCCACAGGGACGAACCCACGCGGCCTGGGAATGATACAACCCTGAGGGCACTCCCAGCTGAAATGAACTTGGGGGATGTCACCTGGTTCCATTGTAGATGGGGGGGGGCTGTTGGAGTAGTTGACGATGCACGGTGAGGAGGTCGTTCCTCACAAGCCACCGGGGCCCTGAGCCTCGGGAAGCTCTGGGAGTCCAGGCGGTTCCTTGAGGGCTGTCTCCATCTCCGCTAGGACCGCATGGTGCCTGGCCTCCTGAGCCGCCAGAATGCTCCGCAGGTGTCGCTGCTGGATAGCAGCCGCGTTCGGCAGGCCGAAAGGCATGTGACCGTAGTTGTGCGGCGGACCTTTGCAGCGTCCCATGCGCGAAGGCTAGAAACGCTCCTGAGATGCGGCTCGGTTCAGCCTTGGGATGTCGATGCAGACGCGCAGCCTGCCATCCTCGCCTGGATGGGGAGCCACGCAAGGCATGTGGCGATCGCCGCGCATGGCCCTTGCTTCCTGAAGCTCCTGAGTGGTCTTGGTGATGAATTCCTGAACGTTGGGCTTTCCTTGCCTTGCGCCTTCCTGAGGGAAACGTGTCGTGAAGCATGATAACCCACAAGTGTAGGGGATCGCAACAACTTTCGAGGGTAGAGTATTCAACCCAAATTTATTGATTCGACACAAGGGGAGCTAAAGAATATTCTTGAGTATTAGCAGTTGAGTTGTCAATTCAACCACACCTGGATAACTTAGTATCTGCGGCAAAGTATTTAGTAGCAAAGTAGTATGATAGTAAAGGTAACGATAGCAAAAGTAATATTTTTGGGTTTTGTAGTGATTGTAGCAATAGAAACAGAAAAGTAAATAAGCGAATCACAATATATGAAAAGCTCATAGGCAATGGATCAGTGATGGATAATTATGTCGGATGCGATTCCTCATGTAATAGCTATAACATAGGGTGACACTGTAACTAGCTCAGTTCATCAATGTAATGTAGGCATGTATTCCGAATATAGTCATACGTGCTTATGGAAAAGAACTTGCATGACATCTTTCGTCCTACCCTCCCGTGGCAGCGGGGTCCTAGGGGAAACTAAGGGATATTAAGGCCTCCTTTTAATAGAGAACTGGACCAAAGCATTAACACATAGTGAATACATGATCTCCACAAACTACGGTCATCACCGAGAAGTATCCCGATTATTGTCACTTCGGGGTTGTCGGATCATAACACATAATAGGTGACTATAGACTTGCAAGATAGGATCAAGAACACACATATATTCATGAAAACATAATAGGTTCAGATCTGAAATCATGGCACTCGGACCCTAGTGACAAGTATTAAGCATAGCAAAGTCATAGCAACATCAATCTCAGAACATAGTGGATACTAGGGATCAAACCCTAACAAAACCAACTTGATTACATGGTAAATCTCATCCAACCCATCACCGTCTAGCAAGCCTATGATGACATTACTCACGCAGTGGCGGTGAGCATCATGAAATTGGTGATGGAGGATGGTTGATGATGACGACCACGACGAATCCCCCTCTCCGGAGCCCCGAACAGACTCCAGATCAGCCCTCCCGAGAGAGATTATGGCTTGGCGGCGGCTGCGTATCGTTAAACACGATGAAACTTCCTCCCTGATTTTTTTCTCCGCGAAACGGAATATATGGAGTTGGAGTTGAGGTCGGCGGAGCTGCAGGGGGCCCACGATACAAGGGGCACGCCCAGAGGGGGTGGGCGCGCCCCCACCCTCGTGGACAGGGTGTGGGCCCCCAGGACCGCTGCAAGGTACTGGAGGGTGAGCTGCAGGGTCTACCCGACAGGCACGTTGAAGAAGCTCATGGCCGTCAAGCGGAGGAGGACAAGATGAATGCTCGGGAGGACGCCCTGTCGAGACCGCGATGCCGAGCCGACGCAGTTGGTAGAGGCGCAGCCAGGCGAAGCGGCCGGCTGGAGACGTTGGAGCGAGCAGTAAGGGCGGAGAAGGCCGAGTTGGGCGCTAAGGCGAAGGTGTTGGCGAGAGGACCGCGTGGCCTTCACACTCCTTTAGGAGAGGTCTCGTCGGCACTAAAGACACTCTATGATCATGGCACAGGAAGCCGCTGGCTACCGGCAAGGATGGCCCGACCAGCTGCTTCCTTACTTGGTCGAAGCGCTTGAAGAAGTCGTGGAGCGCGCCGCCCCATGGCGGGTAGAAGCTCGCGTCCTTTCTTCCGCGGCACTGACGCGCGTCTTCAGCCACCTCTACCTTCATGACCCCAACGCCAATCTTGACGATCTGCTGGAGCCCGTGGACAGCGAGCGCTTCGCAGCTGCTGTAGAAGTCGTGAAGAGCCAGGTGGAGGCCTTGCCGGGAGGTTCGCGCCGCTTCGCTGCGCCTGACGGCGATGGTGCTGATCCTGCATCCCCGAGTGGTGGCACGGGCGGTGCTACCACAGGGGTGGAGTCCTTGGCGGGCGATGGCAATATCCAAGGGTGACGGCTTCTTTCCTACTTAATTCCTGCAATGTGCACCATGCCTCGTGGAGGCGTTTAAACTGCCGTCTGGTATTGTGAAGACGATTATGGTTTGTAATATTTGCTCCAGAATTTGCTTCGAGATATTGCGGTTTCCTTCCTATTTGCTTTACGTTTTACGTCGGCAGAGCCCGACCCCGCGCATACCTCAACCACCGTTGGCCCCGACCGGATCACCAGGACGGGACCAAGGAGTGAGGGGCTATGTGACAAGTTAGGCTCCTGGGTCGCGATGCTCAGGAGTCCCCCTTGACGCGCAAACAACAAATAGGGAGGGAACATAGGTGTAGGTCTAGTGTTCTATGTCGGCAGAGCCCGGCCCGTGCATACCTCAACCACCGTTAGCCCCGACCGGATCACCAGGACGGGACCAAGGAGTGAGGGGCTACGTGACCATTTAGGCTCCTGAGTCGTGATGCTCAGGAGTTCCCCTTGAAGTTCAAACGATCTTCATACCTTGGCTCCGCTCAGGGAGGGCGCGCGATGACCAGGTCCGGAGGACCTGGCTAGGTGGCGTACGCTCGGGCGTGACCCGGGCCTAGCCCCTGTTCCCAGCCCCCTCGCGTGACGCTCCCGAGGGGAGGTGTTGTGATGAGGCCAGAAACTGAGCTCTAGGCTCCCTGAGGTTGATACGGCCGTGGGGCCGCCCTTAGTTGTTTATCACCAGCGCGGAGCATAGTGCTTCTGCATGTGTACGGGCATACTCGCGCCTCAGTAGTGTCGACGGCCAGCGCGGAGCATGGTGCTTCCAGTGGAGCGTGGGAGGGGGGGGCCTCTAAGGAGAGCCCCCGGGGCATGTACAGCCCCGCCCTGACACGTAGCTTGCACGACAGGGCTGGAGGAGGTGTATATGGGCACCCGTGAGCCAGCGCGGGACTCACGAGGTCCTACCTCAAGGCGGGTTGCACCTGGTCTTGATTGGGGATGCTTGTGTTAATCCTGCAAGATGGTTAGGTACAAATGCCAGGTCGCGATGCCGTGGTCAAGGCCAGGGGGTGAGGGCTGGAAAGTCAGTAAGAGCTCCTGAGTCGCAATGATCAGGAGCCCCCCCTTTAACGCTGCAAGGGATTTGCACGAGGAGAAAGAGGCCCGTGGTAGGCAGTAACCGAGAAGGTAATAATCGCAAGTAGATTAGGCATGAAAGGCAAACTAGATTAGGTAAAAGCAGAACAGATACATGCCACTTGGGTCGACCAGGCGGCTTGGGGATGATGCAGCTCGACTGGGCGCCCAAAGAAGGTAAGCTAAAAATATAAGAAAAAAGGGTTACGTGCCACGGGGACGAACCCACGCGGCCTGGGAATGATACAACCCTGAGGGCACTCCCAGCTGAAATGAACTTGGGGATGTCACCGGTTCCATTGTAGATGGGGGGGGGGGGCTGTTGGAGTAGTTGACAATGCACGGTGAGGAGGCCGTTCCTCACGAGCCACCGGGCCCCGAGCCTCGGGAAGCTCGGGAGTCAGGCGGTTCCTTGAGGGCTGTCTCCATCTCCGCTAGGACCGCATGGTGCCTGGCCTCCTGAGCCGCCAGAATGCTCCGCAGGTGTCGCTGCTGGATGGCAGCCGCGTTCGGCAGGCCGAAAGGCATGTGAACATAGCTGTGCGGCGGACCTTTGCAGCGTCCCATGCGCGAAGGCTAGAAACGCTCCTGAGATGCGGCTCGGTTCAGCCTTGGGATGTCAATGCAGACGCGCGGCCTGCCATCCTCGCCTGGATGGGGAGCCACGCCAGGCATGTGGCGATCGCCGCGCATGGCCCTTGCTTCCTGAAGCTCCTGAGTGGTTTTGGTGATGAATTCCTGAACGTTGGGCTTTCCTTGCCTTGCGCCTTCCTGAGGGAAACGTGTCGTGAAGCATGATAACCCACAAGTGTAGGGGATCGCAACAACTTTCGAGGGTAGAGTATTCAACCCAAATTTATTGATTCGACACAAGGGGAGCCAAAGAATATTCTTGAGTATTAGTAGTTGAGTTGTCAATTCAACCACACCTGGATAACTTAGTATCTGCGGCAAAGTATTTAGTAGCAAAGTAGTATGATAGTAAAGGTAACGATAGCAAAAGTAATATTTTTGGGTTTTGTAGTGATTGTAGCAATAGAAACAGAAAAGTAAATAAGCGAATCACAATATATGAAAAGCTCATAGGCAATGGATCAGTGATGGATAATTATGTCGGATGCGATTCCTCATGTAATAGCTACAACATAGGGTGACACAGAACTAGCTCAGTTCATCAATGTAATGTAGGCATGTATTCCGAATATAGTCATACGTGCTTATGGAAAAGAACTTGCATGACATCTTTCGTCCTACCCTCCCGTGGCAGCGGGGTTCTAGGGGAAACTAAGGGATATTAAGGCCTCCTTTTAATAGAGAACTGGACCAAAGCATTAACACATAGTGAATACATGATCTCCACAAACTACGGTCATCACCGAGAAGTATCCCGATTATTGTCACTTCGGGGTTGTCGGATCATAACACATAATAGGTGACTATAGACTTGCAAGATAGGATCAAGAACACACATATATTCATGAAAACATAATAGGTTCAGATCTGAAATCATGGCACTCGGACCCTAGTGACAAGCATTAAGCATAGCAAAGTCATAGCAACATCAATCTCAGAACATAGTGGATACTAGGGATCAAACCCTAACAAAACCAACTTGATTACATGGTAAATCTCATCCAACCCATCACCGTCTAGCAAGCCTATGATGACATTACTCACGCACGGCGGTGAGCATCATGAAATTGGTGATGGAGGATGGTTGATGATGACGACCACGACGAATCCCCCTCTCCGGAGCCCCGAACAGACTCCAGATCAGCCCTCCCGAGAGAGATCCGGCGGCTCCGTATCGTTAAACACGATGAAACTTCCTCCCTGATTTTTTTCTCCGCGAAACGGAATATATGGAGTTGGAGTTGAGGTCGGCGGAGCTGCAGGGGGCCCACGATACAAGGGGCACGCCCAGAGGGGGTGGGCGTGCCCCCACCCTCGTGGACAGGGTGTGGGCCCCCTGGTCTTCATCTTTTGCCAGTATTTTTTATATTTTCTGAAACTTGTCTCCGAGGATTTTCAGGTCATTCCGAGAACTTTTGTTTTATACACATAAAACAACATCATGGCAGTTCTGCTGAAAACAACGTTAGTCCGTGTTAGTTTCATTCAAATCATGCAAGTTAGAGTCCAAAACAAGGGCAATAGTGTTTGGAAAATTAGATATGTTGGAGACGTATCAAAGCACGCCCCCAAGTGGTGCCCGAGCGCCTCCCTCGTGATGTTGGCAAGGTCTGAGGCCCTCCAGAAGAGAGCCCCCGAGCCTTGCCCAAGGAGGGTGCTGAGCGCGCCTTCCTATGCGATGGAAGGAGGCACTCCATGCACGGGCGCTGATCCTGACGGGAAACCACCCGAGATGCTGACCTCCTGAGGCCTCGGGTGATGCGGTTGCTTCTTGTTCTTGAGGATAGCCTCCTGAGGGTTCTGGCCTTTGCTGCCCGGGTCCTCGATTGATGCAGATTGGAAGGCACGCTCGAGGGAGCACACCGCATCTCTCTCTTCGCAGGGAACCATGATGATTCCGCCGCTTCCTGGCATCTTGAGGACGTTGTAGCCGTGGTGGGTCACTGCCATGAACTTGGCCAGGGCTAGATACCCTAGGATGGCATTGTATGGCAGGTGGATGTGGGCGACGTCGAAGTCGATGAGCTCGGTGTGGTATTTGTCGCGTTGTGCAAAGGTGACAGGGAGGCGAACCTGCCCTATCGAGGTGGTGGAGCCGTCTGTAACTCCAGAAAAAGGCTTGGTAGGCTGGAGCTGATCATATGGCACTTGAAGGTTGTCGAATATCTCGACGGACATGACGTTAAGGCCTGCACCGCCATCAATGAGGGTCCTGGTGACCTGCATGTTGCTGATGACTGGGGAACAGAGCATCGGGAGGATGCCGGCAGTAGCCGCGCACTTGAGTTGATCTGCTGAACTGAAGGTGATGGCGCACTTGGACCACCTGAGCGGGCGCGTGGCCTCGAGCTTGGGGAGGATTGCGTTCACCTCGTGTGCAAACTGCTTGAAAATGCGCTGAGAGGCTGGGGGCTGAGCTCCGCCCAAGATGCAAGCGGTAGCAAGTGGCTCCTGGAAGCCCCCAGCCCCCTCCTCCTGAGGATGGTCGTCATTCCTTCTCGGCGGTGGCGGCAGCGGAGGAAGTCCTGCGTTGCCCTGTGAGCGGTCCTCGCGAGGCTGATCCCTCCAGGCGCCCTCACGAGGCTGGTCCCTCCAGGCGTCCTCGCGAGGCTGGTCCTGCCAGCGATCCTCACGAGGTCGGTCATGCCACTCTTGGCGAGGGCCACGGTCATCCCATCGTCCTCCGCCACGTCCTCCTCGGCCGTAGCCCCGGCCGTTGCGCTCAGGGCGTCGACCGAAGCATCCTTCTCGAACGGCCCTAAGCTCATGGCAATCGTTGGTGTTCTGGGTGTGGAGGTTGTCGTAGGCGCAGAAAGGTCAGCTACCCTTGGACGACTCCGGCTGGTCCCTGCCGCGCTTCGTGTCTGGTTCCGCGGCGAGCATGGCTGCTCCCTTGCGCTTGACGTCCTTGTCCTTGATGTTCATTTCTTCTGGGTCGGCAGCTAGGAGCTTGAGGAGGGAGAGGCGTCCCTCCTCAGCCCTTGCGCACTTGGTCGCCAGGTTGAATAGCTCTAGGGATGAGCACAGCTCCTCGTGGATGGCCAGCTCCTCGTGGATGGCCAGCTGAAATGATGGCCTCGTTCGTGACCTTGGGGATCTTGACACGGACGCTCTCGAAGCGATGGATGTATTTCTGCAGTGTCTCCCCAGGCTGCTGCTTGATGCGGTGCAGGTTACCTGCGGCCGGGGGGCGGTCGCGAGTGCCCTGGAAGTTGGCAATGAAGCGACTACGTAACTCGTCCCAGGAAGAGATCGAGCTCGGAGGCAGTATCAGGAGCCAGGAGCGGGCACCGTCCTTGAGCGCCATGGGAAACCAATTCGCCATAACTTTCTCGTCGCCTTTGGCCGCCTCGATGCTCAGTTCATAGAGCTGCAAGAACTCTTCAGGGTCGGGGGTGCCGTCATATCGAGGAGGCAGGTCCGGCTTGAACTTGCCCGGCCAGGCGACGCTGCGCAGCTCGGGAGTGAAGGCGCGGCAGCCTGCTGTGGCCACCGGAGACCCTTGCTGCCGTGGAGCTTGCTCTTGATGGTGCCCGCGCACCACTGCCATTGGCAGTACGCGGTCTTGTCGTGCCGGTGCAGGGAGCACGGGGGCGCCTTCTCGAGGCCGAGGGATTTCTTGACAGCTCCTTTCTTCTCGCGCATGCACTGGGCGCGCCGGGTCACGTCCATGGGTCGCGCGCCTTGGAGCCAGGGCGCCGTCTTGGGCTGAGGTGGTGGAGGCGCTCCTTGGGCCGCGCCGCCCGCACTCGGTGGTGGGTGAGGCAGCGAGAGGGACGGCGCGGGATAGCCCCCGGCGGCGCTGACGAGCTCGGTGATGCGGGCGAGCCAATCCTTGTAGAGGTCGTCGATGGGGCAGTAACGCAGGAGCTTGGATGCCGTAAGCAGCGCAGCCTGCGCGTCCGTGGGAGCGCGTCGAGTGTGGGACGACGATCCGGCTAGATTCATCTATGGAGTGGCGGTGCGACCATCCCTCCGCACCGAGGGGTGCAGCGAGGATGCTTGCTACTCGTTCCCCACCAGTCCGGTGGCAGCGTTGGCGGCAGGCGACAGAGAACGGCGAGGGGGTCCGCCGACAAGGGCCGTCTGGGCAACCTGGGCGGCGAGAGCGGCCCAGCGCTCGGCGCGGGCTCGGCGAGCGCCGGACATGGATGCAACAAAGCGATGGGACGCGGATCAGCAGAAGGAAGACTTCAGCGCACCCCTACCTGGCACGCCAAATGTCGGATATCGGGTTCTGGCAAAGCCCTTAAGGTTCAAACACTGGGGTGCGCACAAAGATTTCACCCTATCCCTAATCTTAACTAAATGAAATTACAGCACGAGAGACACAAGATTTATACTGGTTCGGGCCACAGTTGTGGTGTAATACCCTACTCCAATGTGGTGGTGGTAGATTGCCTCTTGGGCTGATGATGAACAGTACAAGGGGAAGAACAACCTCCTGAGGCGAGGTGTTCTTGTGCTTGGTGGGTGTTTCTGGTCCAAATGGATCTCCTGCCCTTTATGGTGGTGGCTAGTCCTATTTATGGAGGCCCTGGTCCTCTTCCCAAATATTGAGCAGGAAGGGATCCAACAACGGCCATTTTGAAAGGGGACAACCAGTACATGCTATCCTGACTAAAGGTGGTCTTTGCCTGCCAAAGGCTTTGGTGATGAAACCGTCTTGGGCTCCACAATGACCTCCGTCTTGCCGTCCTGCTAGTCTTGGTCTTGTTGCACCGATGTGGAAACCTTTGCCTGATGCCTCGTTACTCCGCGCCTGCGCTTGCCCCCTTAGCACCAAAAGGGAAACAAGGACACTGCGCGCAATGGCGCCCACCTGGCGCCTGCCTGGCCTTGGTCGTCATGGCTTGCGTCACGGGAACCTCGCGAGGTGCTCCTTACCTTGATCTCTCTGCCTCCCTTGTGAGCCTGCCGGATGGGGCCGCTCCTGAGGAGGTCTTGTGTCGTCCGCCCTGCGAGGCTTGGCCCCTCGCGAGGGTCTTGAGTGCTTGGTTGATGAAGACGAGCCGCACTGGGCCGCTGGTGGAGCCACGCCGCGGGCCGCAGGTAGGCAAGTCTAGGGACCCCCGTTCCCAGAACACCGAGAATGACACCCAACATAAGGCAAGACCTAGCTAGCAAACTAACAGGACCAAGTAGATGAGGGGTGCGTCGAGGGATCACAATACAAAGACTCTACAAACAGCCTAACGCACTGCACCTGCGTGCCTATCAAACCCCACGGCACAACATAGGAGTATCCACAACCAATGAGTGCCAACGCTTAACACGAACCTTGACTGACAGCTCCGCCACGGAAGTTCAAGACGATTAGCAAGTCGGGGAGGCGTCATTACATCGTCATTGAGCAAAGGCGAACCAAGACGAGACCAAGAGCCCGAGGCTCGCCTCAACAGAACAGGGTCATGAGCATGCATAGTAACAGGTCAGAGACCACACGTAGGACAGCCGAAGAGAAACACCTGAAGAAGAACACACCACCCTCGGTCCTGAGCAGGCCAAAACCACCACCACCACGCAAACCACCCTCAACCAGATGCTGCAACTGATGCCGTCGTTTGGGTCTCCAAGATGACGCCTCCAAGGAGGTAGTGTTGTCGAGGACACAACACCGTCATCCGATCCAGCAAGCCCGATCTTAGGTTTTCACCCGGAGACCACAAAGCAAAGTATTGTAGGTGTTAGAGCTCCACAACGGCACCTCCTGCAAGGAAAACGACGTCCATAGACATCATTGCCGCCGACATCGACATAGTCGATGCAGGGTTCTCACCCGGAGTTTGAGCACTTCCCTACAATAAGACGACAACCAACCACCACCACCATCGAACCGTTCAAAAGAAGAAGAAGCACGACAAGCCGCTGGAGCCAACCGCACCCTGGGGAGACCACCGACAACCAAACGTCAACACTAGGCGCCAGATCCATCAACGGCCGCCCAAGCGCAGGCCACCGGACGCAGCGCAGGCCACCATGCCCTGCCGAGCACTGATAACCCACAACTATAGGGGATCAATTGTAGCCTCTTTCGATAAGTAAGAGTTTCGAACCTAACGAGGAGCTAAACGTAGAACAAATATTCCCTCAAGTTCTATCGACCACCGATACAACTCTACGCATGCTTGACGTTCGCTTTACCTAGAACAAGTATGAAACTAGAAGTACTTTGTAGGTGTTGTTGGATAGAATTGCAAGATAATAAAGAGCACATAAATAAAAAGTAGGGGCTGTTTAGATAAAGAAGCAATAAAGTTAGTATAGCGAGTGTGGAAAAGTGGTGGTAGGAGTTGTGAAATTGTCCCTAAGCAATTGACTACTTTACTAGACCGATAGCAAGTTTTATGTGGGAGAGGCATAAGCTCACATACTTTCTCTTCTTGGATCATATGCACTTATGATTGAAACTCTAGCAAGCATCCGCAACTACTAAAGATCATTAAGGTAAAACCCAACCATAGCATTAAAGTATCAAGTCCTCTTTATTCTCATACGCCACAACCCCCTTACTTGGGTTTATGCTTCTGTCACTCAAGAAACCCACTATAAGTGAATCATGAACATATTGCAACACCCTACGGCGGGAATCCCTCACGCTTGCGCGACACGGAGGGCACAATAGGACAGCAACATAACCACAAGCAAATTAAACCAATCATAGCAATTCACCAATTACCGATAGGACAACGAAAATCTACTCAGACATCATAGGATGGCAACACATCATTGGATAATAATATGAAGCATAAAGCACCATGTTCAAGTAGAGGCTACAGCGGGTTGCGGGAGAGTGGACCGCTGAATATAGAGGGGGGAAGGTGATGGAGATGTTGGTGAAGATGACGGAGGTGATGGTGTAGATCGCGGTGATGATGACGGCCCCTGGCGGCGTTCCGGCGCCACCGGAAGCGAGGGGAGAGAGCCCCTCCAAGATTGGATCTGTCTCTCTGTTTCCGCGGTCCTGATTCTGCCCTTTCATCGTTTCTTATATTTCCGGAGATGCTACCTCCGATTGGGTTGTCCTTTGGACACGATTTCTATCCGGATATTGGCTTTCTTGTGACGAAATAAGGGCACCAACCGCCTTAAGGGGTGGCCATGAGGGCCCATGGCGCGCCTGACCCCCTGGGGCGTGCCCCCCTGCCTCGTGGCCCCCTCGGGCATCGTCTCGTGTTAATTCTTCTTCCCAAAATTCATATATATTCCAAAAAAATCTCCATCCATTTTATTCCATTTGGACTCCGTTTGATATGGGTTTTCTGCGAAACATAAAACATTCAACAGACAAGAACTGGCACTGGGCACTGGATCAATATGTTAGTCCCAAAAATAGTATAAAAAGTTGCCAAAAGTATATGAAAGTTGAATAATATTGGCATGGAACAATCAAAAATTATAGATACGACGGAGACGTATCAGCATCCCCAAGCTTAATTCCTGCTCGTCCTCGAGTAGGTAAGTGATAAAAAACATAATTTTTGATGTGGAATGCTACCTAGCATAATCTTGATCATGTAATCTAATCATGGCATGAATATTAAGACATGGGTGATTCAATGCAATAGTCTATCATTTGATATAAAAACAATAATACTCAGGCATCCCAACAAACAATCATGCCTTTCAAAATATCAATGCTTACAGAACGTTATCCCTACAAAATCATATAGTCGTTTATGCTCCCTTTTCTTAACACAAGGTACCCCTCATGCCCATCCCGGTGTCAGCCAAGCAATTGGTTCATACTTTTTAATGCGCTTCAGCCTTTTCAACCCTCACGCAATACATGAGCATAAGCCATGGATATAGCACTATAGGTGGAATAACATATGATGATGGGGGTTATGTGGAGAAGACAAAAAGGGAGAAAGTCTCACATCGATGCGGCTAATCAATGGGCTATGGAGATGCCCATCAATTGATGTTAATGCGAGGAGTAGGGACTGCCATGCAATGGATGCACTGGAGCTATAAGTGTATCAAATCTCAAACTGAAACTAAGTGGGTGTGCATCCAACTTGCTTGCTCATGAAGACCTCGGGCATTTGAGGAAGCCCATCATCGGAATATACAAGCCAAGTTCTATAATGAAAATTCCCACTAGTATATGAAAGTGATAACTCAAGAGACTCTCTATATGAAGAACATGGTGCTACTTTGAAGCACAAGTGTGGTAAAAGGATAGTAACATTGCCCCTTCTCTCTTTTTCTCTCATTTTTTATCTCTTTTTTTATTTTTGTTGCTAGGCTTCTTTGACCTCTTTTTTTTATTTGGGCTTCTTTGGCCTCTTTTATTTTTCATAAATTCCGGAGTCTCATCCCGACTTGTGGGGGAATCATAGTCTCCATCATCCTTTCCTCACTAGGGCAATGCTCTTATAATGATGATCATCACACTTTTATTTACTTACAACTCAATATTACAACTCGATATTTAGAACAAAGATATGACTCTATATGAATGCCTCCGGCAGTGTACCGGGATGTGCAATGATCTAGCATAGCAATGACATCAAAAAAGGACAAGCCATGAAAACATCATGCTAGCTATCTTACGATCATGCAAAGCAATATGACAATGAATGCTCAAGTCATGTATATGATGATGATGGAAGTTTTTTTTTGACTGTGAACTGTGGGGCAAAACCCCCACAGCATTTCAAAACTTTATTAAAACCAGACAACAGTTACAACAACATGATTACAAGAGGTAACCAAAAGTAAAGAAGAAAATAAAATAAAGAGAAGGTTAAACTTAAGGTGGCAGGAAAGAAATCCACTTGAGCAAGTCATCCTTGTAAACAGAGTTGATTCTGTGCTGCATCAGAGTTATGTCATGCCTGAAAGCTCCTCTCCATTTATTGAAACTTGCCCTCTCACCTCTGAAAACCTTGGCATTCCTAATGATCCAGATATTCCAGCAGGCAATAAACACTACTTCAGTGAAGAAGGGCTTATCAAAACTCCTCCTTGCCTGGATGACCAAATCAGACATTGAGTTTCCAGCCGACCAATCAATCTGCAAATAGTTCCAAACTCTGACACTGAAATTGCAGTTGAAAAAGAGATGGTCTCTGGTTTCTCTTGCTTGAAGGGGGCAGAGCTTACAAGAAACACCATCATCCATGTGCCAGTGTCTCCTATCAACCATATCCTTGGTGTTGAGTCTGTCTATGATGAGCATCCAAGCAAAAACCTTGATCTTAATAGTGCAAGATGATTTCCAGATCTAGCACAACAATTGGTTGAATATTTCATTCTGAAAAGCATGGTAGTAGAACAGCTTTGGTTTGTAAACCTTTGAAGAGCCCTGCCATAACCATACATCCTTACAAGTATCATCTCTTCTATGGGAGACTAACATATCTCTTATTAAGTTCAACTCATCAAAAGCTTGAGCAGACAAGGGGAGGTGGAAGTGTTGGTATAAGTCCAGGGAATTGAAGATATCCTTAACTGAAATCCATGGATCCTTGGCAAAAGAGAATAATCTTGAAAATCTAGACTGCAAGCTAGAAACTTCATCGCCAAGATTCCAATTGTCAGACCAGAAAAGAGCAGTGTCTCCAGCATTTACTTGCACCCAGGAGCAGTCCCTAAAATTCTGCAAGACCTTGCAAATATCCTTCCACCAAAAAGAGCCACGAGAGGTTGTTCCCTGGGGCATTCCATGATAATAATATGAATCCCAAATTAAGGACACCCAAGGAAGGTCTTTCCTGTTAAGGAAATTACTAGCATGTTTGAGAAGCAAAGCCACATTTTGAACACCCAGGTTCAAAATACCAAGAACACCCTTGTTTTTTGATCTAAAAATCAGATCCCAAGCAGAAAGAGATGGTGCAGGCTCCTCTCTATTTTTCATCCACAGACATTGTCTTTGTATTCTTTCCAGCTGCTTGAGGATACTAGCAGGAACAGCCAGGCTTCCCATAAAGAAAATGGGCATGGAAGACAAAGTAGAGTTCAAGAACTGCAGTCTCTCACCTTGATTAAGGAAGGAGGAGCTGGCAGTCATTCTCCTCTCCATGCAATCCACAAGAGGCATGAAGTCCACCATCTTAGGCCTTGTAGTACCCACAGGCAAACCAAGATATGTAAAAGGCATCTTTCCAATTTGGCATCCAAAAGCAGTAGCAAGATCTGTCATGACTGCATTTTCAACATTTATAGGAATGATAAAAGATTTATGGTAGTTGACATCAAGACCTGTGGACTGAGAGAACACCAACAGCATATCCTTCAGGGCTAGAAGCTGCTGCCTGTCAGCAGGTAGGATGATTAGAGTATCATCAGCATATTGTATGACAGGGTAGTCTTGATCATGGCAGGGAATAGGTAGCTTTAGGATACCCTTGCTGAACATATCATTAATCACTGTTTGCAGAATATCAGCATCTATCACAAATAGGAGAGGAGAAACAGGGTCCCCTGCCTTACTCCTTTTTTGCAAATGAATTTCCTCCGAGGGACACCATTCAGAAGGACAGAAGAAGTACCAGTGGCAAGCAGCTGCTTCATCCATAGGATCCACTTCTCATTAAAACCTTTGTGCCTGAGAATTTGGAAGATAGCTTCATGCTCAAGAGAATCAAAGGCCTTCTCAAAGTCCAATTTGAGAATCACAATTGGTCTCTTTGACTGATGGCACTGATGCAGATATTCAAAAGTCCAACCAATACAGTCCTGGATTGTTCTGCTCTTAATGAAACCATACTGGTTCTTATGGATGCATTTCATGATCATCTTCTGAAACCTATTGGCAGCCATCTTAGAAAGGAATTTCAGACCCATGCTCGTGAGTGAAATAGGCCTATAGGCTCCCACTTCCTCAAGTGAAAGTTTCTTGGGCACCAGAGTAATGAAAGAACTATTAATGTTCTCCAGGACTGCAGTCCCCTCATGAAAAGCCTGAGCCAGATCATAGAAATCATTTGAGATTATGTGCCAGCACCTCTTGAAGAATAGACCATTGAAGCCATCAGGTCCAGGTGCTTTATCCACATGCATATGCTTGACCACATCATCCATTTCCTCCTTTTCAAAAGGTTTAG
Organism: Aegilops longissima; assembly: GCA_021605205.1. Classification (NCBI taxonomy): domain Eukaryota; kingdom Viridiplantae; phylum Streptophyta; class Magnoliopsida; order Poales; family Poaceae; genus Aegilops; species Aegilops longissima. The sequence goes on from CM038681.1 coordinate 9,933,834, forward strand.
TAAGCATATCCAGGCCATCCACTGGAGTGATTAGAGATGATAAATCAAAACCCATTACAATCCCTCTAGAAGTGTCCATTCTGTTCTTGAAGCAGCTCCAAATAATTCCGGCCATTTGATCAAGATCAGAGACCACAGAGCCATCAAGTAATTTAAGACTAGCAATTGAATTTCTCCTGTGCCTCTCAGTGGCCATTGCATGAAAAAATTTGGTGTTCTCACCCCCAACCTTAATATACCTGATAGTGCATCTTTTTTTCCAGTACATGCAGTGCAAGTGCAGAAGCTTTTCCAAGTGTACCTTCACAATTTTTCTGAAATTGAATTCCTGCCTAAACAGGGGCCTCCATTCCTCCAACTCATCTAGAAGGAAGACAACATGATTACACTTGCTAATCAGCAGTTTCAACTTGGAAACATTCATTTGCCATCTCTTAAGGCACATTCTTAGATGCTTAAACTTGTCTGCAATCTTAGCAGTAATGTGAACTTTCCTAGATGGGACAAGCCAAGAGGATTCAACACAGTCCATAAAGCCCTCCAGTTCCATCCAATAGTTTTCAAACCTAAAAATGTTTGACTTTGGTATGGTTGTCTTTATTAAGACTAAGCAAGGGATATGGTCAGAGGCAGTCCTGGCCAGGGGCAAAACCTCAGTCACTGGATAGTCAGTAATCCAATCTACTGAGGTGAAGAACCAATCTAACTGCTCCAGAAGAGGGATGTCCTGCATATTGGACCAAGTGTAGGATCTACCTTTAATTGGTAATTCAAGAAGTCCCAAGTGTCCAATAACCTCATTGAAGATGAACATGTCATTTATGTCTCCACAGGTAAGTTTCTATTGTCCACAGACCTAAGGAAATTAAAATCTCCTAGCAACAACCAGTGCTCATCAATGGGGATACAGAGGTTATATAACCAATTTATAAAGTTGTCCCTAGCTTCACCCTGACAAGGGCCATATACAACAACCAAAGTCCAACTTTCATTATTTTGCCTGGAGGTAACACTACTAGGAAAAGGGCTATAGATAGGACTGATACTAATGGCACACCTTGTAAGCAGTGCGCCACTACTATATACTAATGGCGCACCTGTCGGAGGTGCGCCATTAGTGTGGAAGACACTAATGGCGCACCAGGCACAAGGTGCGCCACTAGTATTGAATTTCTTTTTCCATTTTTCCATACACTCTAATGGCGCATGGTGCCAAAGTGCGCCATTACTAGTTCTACCAAGTAATGGCGCACCTTATGCGATCGCCATTAGTATATAATTTTTTTACTTTTTGCAAAACTGCTAATGGCGCACCGTGTATATTTTCATGGACACTTTTGATCTCGATCTCGATCCCACCGCACCCTCCCGCTTAGCTCCACCGTCGCCGACAACCCACCGCAACCCTCCCGCTCCTTGCCGCCACGACGAGCACCTGCCCCCCGCACCCTCGCCCGCTCCACCGCCGCCGATGATGATATTTCCAAGTAACAAATTTGAACATATTTTTTAAAAAATTATTACTGTTTTTATAAAAAAAATATTACTGTTATGATTTAAACAAGTTTGAACATATTTAAACACAAATAAATATAAAAAACAGCATTTAAATACATAAAAAAATGTTGGGGAGCCTAGGAATCGAACCCAGGACCTCCTGGTGTGTGTGTTGCGTGCTGACCAGTCGGGCTAGTGGGTGGGTTCTGTTGTAAACAAGTTTGAACATATTTAAACACAAATAAATATAAAAAACAGCATTTAAAATGCATAAAAAAATATTGGGGAGCCTAGGAATCAAACCCAGGACCTCCTGGTGTGTGTGCTGCGTGCTGACCAGTCGGGCTAGTGGGTGGGTTCTGTTGTAGATAGTGTTAGGTTGTAGATAGGGCTAGTGGGCTAGATTAAAACAAAATTCTTATGGCGCACCGAGGGCTGGTGCGCCATTAGAATAGTCGTACACTAATTAAATCCCCAATCTCTCTAATCTCTCCCCTGCCTCATCGATCTCACCCGCTGCCCCCCCGTGTTCGCCGTCCCCTCGCCGCCTTCGCCGTCCCTGAGCCGAGCCCCGAAGCTGCGCCCCCGCCCGCCTCCTCCTCTCTTCTCCCGCGACCTCCCCCATACCCCCTCTCAACCGCCCCGTCCCCTCAGCGCCGCCCGCCGTCTCCCCGAACCCTAGCTCCACCGGCGTCGGGGACGACCACCTCACCAGGCCGCAGGCCCTCAAGCCCCACGCCGTCCTCGGCCTCGCCCTCTCCACCGACGGCGCCCCTTCCTCCGCCCCTGCAGCGCAGCAGCAGCAGTAAACAGCCAGGTAAGATGATGATGCATTTTCATTCAGTCTTTCTATTCAGTCTTTCTATTTGTACTACTTGTTTGTTGTGAATCTAAGATGACGAGGACATGGAGCCTGTCTAGCTTAATTTTCAGTGCCATAGTGTGGTTTTGGAAGAAGATGAAAACACTGTGATAATATAGTGCAAAGCTATTGACACTGTGATAACACTAGAAAACCAAAAGATTTCTCACAACTGTCGAAAATACCAGTCTACTTGCCAATGGACCAGTGGCTGATATGCTGCGTCTGCTTAAACATATTTGCCATGCAGCACATTATATGGCACTTCCCAGAAAGGCTATCAGGAACTAGATTCTACTTGCCAAGATGGCTGACACAGTACCAAAATCTAGTTGGCTCTCCACCGATGGAAAGCCTTTTGGACGACAGCACCTTTTTGTGCTACAAAATTGAAGTTAGGTTTTGTGGATAGAGCTTGCTGAGACTGAACCTATTTGGGGCCCAATACTAGCTCTTTAGAGGGTATACTGCTTTCTTTTCTTATCTTAAAACATGCTACAAGGGGCAAAGCATGGATGGTTGCCTTTCGGGTGCATCATCCCACTAACCCGGCCCGGCTGATGGCACTATCAACTTGTATTTATCTCCATTTTTCTTGAGCACACACCTATCATGTATCATATATGTAGTAGCAACATGCTGATGGGGAGGTGTAGCAGGATCATGACAAAATCAGCTGTTACCTTATTCCAAGATGCACATTTCCTCTGAAACTGACTGAACTGTTCTTAATTTTGCAGGTAGAGGGCAAGATAATTTGTTGGTTGTTTGCTGTCATGTTGTTATTACTTCCATTAGGGCATCTGTTGGTTCATTAACCTTTCTAACATCTGCATATTTCAGGTTTCTGAGGAGGTAAAGGAAGTGAAGTTCAGATAGTGCAGCAGCAGCAACACCTTCAAGGTGAGAAATATGTTCCTATTTATCTTTTTTTGCTCAAGTTCTTCAGTACATAATATAATATAGAGAAGTGCAGATCAAGTGGTACTTGTGATGATGTTGTAGGTACCCCGAGAGGCCCTTGAGTTTGCCGGAATGTCGATTAACTTCCGTTCCGGCAAATTCGGGTACTCCATATGTCCTATTTTCAGCAAAGGTAATGCTGAAATTTTCCATGAATTTTAGCATTACTTTGCTAAAAATAGGACATATGGGGTACTTGCGACTAATGCCTGTTATCATGCATGGGTACTAATTGGTCTCTTCTGCTGCTTATCAGAGATGGCGGGAAGCAGCCACCGCCGATCTGCGACACCGCAGTACGAGTTGGATGCTTCCGAGTTCTTCACTATCATACTTGAGGCTTCAATATCATCCATGGCGCAGGTATATAAAGCGAGATCTCCCTTCACCCATCTCATTATGATATCTGTTGTTTGCTACATCACTCATTGTCCCAAACTGCAGAGGCTGCCTGACAGTTTTATGAACATGCTGATGGGTGAAGATCCGCCAATAATGTGAAGCTGCGACAGGCGGCAGCGGGTTTCGCAGCGATGGGATATGCAGTTGGTGATCAAGAAGGGCCACATGTACTTGTCTCGTGGGTGGGAGAAGTTCTACCGTGCCTCGACCTGCAGCCGGGTACTTCCTTCTCTTGAGTATGGCAGCAGCGCCAACATGCTCATCGTGAAGGTGTTCAACAAGACTATGTGTGCATGCGCTCTGTTGTCGATGATGATGCCGATGCGTTCGCCTCTTCTTATTCCTCTACATTTGGCTTTGTCTCACATCGATTGTTAACGGTCATTGTTGCATTTTGGACAGGTAATGGGAGCAGCAGAGCGACATCGGCTACAGCCAAAGCAGCAGCGACTATGGCTGTAGCGAAGCAACAGCGATTCGGGTCAGTGGCGAAAGCAAAGCGATTCTGGTCAGTAGCAAAAGCAGCAGCGATTCTGGCTGTGTGGAAGCAGCAGCGATTCTGGCAGCAGCATAGACAACAAGAAGGATGATCTGGACTGGAGTGCAGGAGAAGAGGAGCAGAGTGAGGATGAGGAGCTGCAGGATGACGATGGGCATCAGGCTGAGGATGACCTAGTGCTGGTGGTGGCTGACCAAGGGCAAGAGATGGTGGTGGCTGACCATGGGCAAAAAATGGTGGTGGCTGACCATGGGGAAGAGATGGAGGTGGCTGAGGATGACCTAGCGATGGTCGTGCCTGAAGGTGGCCTCGCGATGGTGGTGGTGCCTGACAATGACCACGCACCGGTGGTGGCGCCGACGATCCCACAGCTGGGCGACATGACCATGCCAATTGTGGTAGAAGACTACATCCCACTGCCTCCACTGCCTCCACCGCCTCGCCGCTCTAGGCGCATCAAGGAGAGGAAGGAGAAGAAGGAGAAGAACAATGCATGAGAACTGAACTTTGTCAGCTATGTCAGATCTTCTATAGGTTAGCTATCCAAAATGATATATATATATACTTAGTTACCTATGTTATCTCTAATATGCTTAGTTTCCTATAGGTTAGCTTCATTTTTACTAAGTTGGCTCTAATATACTAACTTAGAGCTTATATGCTTAGTTTCCTATAGGTTAGCTCCAAAATAACTTATGTTAGCACAAAATGATCAAGTTTACATAATAAGCTTATAGTCTTTTTCTTATTCTTCTTCTTTTCCAAAATGACATAGGTTAGCTTCATTTTACCTAAGTTGGCTATAATATACTAACTTAGAGCTTATATGCTTAGTTTCCTATAGGTTAGCTCCAAAATAACTTATGTTAGCACAAAATGATCAAGTTTACATAATAAGCTTATAGTCTTCTTCTTATTCTTCTTCTTTTCCAAAACTATTCGTATTCTTCTTCTAGTGTTCTTCTTCTAGTATTCTTCTAGTCTTCTTCTTTTTCTTCTTCTAACTTCTTGTTTATCATTTTGCAGATTTGATTTAATTGACGAAAGCTTGCATGGATGGAGTGCTTCTTTTCTATTTGTGTTTTTATTTTGTATCAATGTGAAACTTTTGTGAATTGATGGATAACGGTGTTGGATGAACAGTGTGAAACTTTTGTAATATGTAACGACGGAACTATGTGTTGGCTATGTATGTATATATGATGAAACTTGTGTGTTGGATATGATTGTTATATGGATGCTTGTTGTATATATATGTGATGAATATCTCATATGTGAAATAGTGACCTGAGATTAAGAAAAAACAAAAAAAATTAAAAAAATTGTTACTAATGGCGCACTACCATGTGGTGCGCTATAAGTATAGCAGATAATAGTGGCGCACTGTGGGCAATACTAATGGCGCACTACATAGTGCGCCATTAGATACCAGATTCTAATGGCGCACCAGTGGTGCGCCATTAGTAAAAAATTCTAGTGGCGTGATACTAATGGCGCACTGGTAATGCGCCATTAGTAGGCAAAACCAGTGCGCCATTAGTAGGCCTTTTCCTAGTAGTGTAAACTGAATTACAACAGCAAACTGTTGAACTTCAACTAGAGTTCCAATAAAGATAGAAGAATTCCAAACCACAAGGATACCACCAGAAGCCCCTATTGAAGGGGAGCAAGCAAAAGAGTCAAATCTCTTAGGACAGAAACTCTTGATTGATCTGGAATCAAAGGATGAGCATTTAGTTTCTTGCAAACAGGCTATAGAGCATTGACTTTCATCTATTTTATGTCTGACAGCTCTCTGCCTAGATTCAGAGTTCAGACCTCTAACATTCCAGCACAGCACATTCCAATTTCTACATAAATTACTCACTAAAGCATACACTGAGAAGCATAAACCATATGACACACAATGTCTCATGTCCAAAATAGCAGAATAAAGTTTGACCCACCACACTGACATAGGAAACTTCATGACATAACTAACAGACAGAAAACACAAAAGAAGCAAGATTAAGGGCCTGCCATACCCAGTAGACCAAGAGCACACTAACATCAGGGATGACGGAGGCAGAAGTAAGTGGGTCCACCATAAGTGCATCCACAGATAGGAGAGTGGTATCAAATTCCAACTCTCGCCCAATTTCCTGAAGCCGCTCAATAGGTGTCGCCGGGGGGATTTCTTCAGAAGCCGGTTCTTCAGTCTCCTGGGCCGTGAAAGGCTTCGCTCTAGGCTTCTTCCTCTTGGGCTGAATAGCAAGCTCATGGAAAACCGGCTTGAAACCATCCCGCTGGACTGAACTCCTCGTGCAACGTCTGACAGAAGTATCAACAATTGGTGTTGGCGCCAAAGGTTGTCTTGGCCTTCTAGCTTTCACCACAGCCCCAGGAGGAATCGCCTGAGGACCAGGATCAACAAACAGAGCTCTAGCGACTGGCCTAGCCACTTCCTGGTCTTTCCAAGTGAGACGTGGCAGATCCAATTCAGAAAAAGCAAAATCCCAGCTTCTCTTTGACAGTACAATAGGCGATAGAGGCTGCATTGAAACGAGCTTGGGGACAGAGAAAACCACAGGAGCTTGGAGCAAACTTTCAAACGATCTTCTCCAAAGCATGTCAGGAGGTAGAGGAGGCCCATAAGGCACAGCAGGCAGAACAATATCCTCTCTGATCACAGGAGGCTGGTAGACCACAATGGCCCATTGATCAGGAGCATTCCCCTCATTGATTGGAGGAGGAACAGGGGCTTCAGGCTGATCATCATCAAGCATAATAACAGCAGCAGGTGGCACCTGGGCATCAGCAGCAGAGCTTGGCTGTGCAGATAAATCCACCACCATGGATTCCTGGTCCTGCACAGGATCAGGGGCTACATTTTCATCCCAATTTCCCCAATTGTCATCAGCCATCTCATTGACCAAAGGAGCAGGTGGAGGAGGGGGCACTGCGTTCCATCCCAAAGCAGGAAAAGCAGGTAAATTGAAAGGAGGCATCTCAGGGAATGGAACTCCAGGCACAGGGTGTGGATTGCCATTGATGGGCATCCAATCCTCATCTTGGGGCATCTGCTCAGCAAAATTTGCACCCAAGATATACAGGGGAGCAGTCCAAGAAACTCTTGCACCTCCATAGGGTGCAAAATCCATGAACACCACATCACGTGGCACCAGAATGTCGTCAGGGAAAGAGGCAAACACCAGAGACCTGACCAAGTAAGGATCCTCGCTAACCCAATGGCGGAATTTGCTGAAAGTGTTGACAGCAGCTCTGATACACTCTGTATTGCGAAGATCCAAGGGAATGCCAAGGAACATGAGGAGGCCCTGACGGAAACCCTGGACGCCGCGGAAGGACTCATCCTCAACGTGCTTCAAAAAAAACACAGAGCGGTCATGACCCAGGGGCTGCGGCGGGAGCTGCAGCAGATGGAAACGAACAGCAGCGTCGCGAAGCTCAAAAAGTCCCACAGAGCGAATCCAAGGCTGAGCCGATCTGACCAGAACTCCATGCGCTTGCAACCACTGAACAACAGCCTCTCTAGCAGCGCCAATCTCATCTGGCTGGGGGATAGGCATTACCTCAGCAAGCATAAACTCCTCATGGCGGCGCACAATTGGGGTATGCGGCGTGACGAAAGTTCTTGGAAGACGATCTTCTCCACCATCGATGATGTGGTGGCCAGCGGGGACGTACAGCAGAGGATCCAGATGAAAGTTCGCCATCGGAGCCAAAGGCTCAGCCTCCAACGACGGCGAGTGCAACGGTGGAGGAGGGGTTTCAGGCGGCAAGGCTGATGGAGTCTTGGGGCCAGGGCTGATGGAACTGGACGAGGGATTTAATGTGGAAGTGGAAGAGAGGTCCAAGTTTGGTAAAAGTGTTGTCAGAGAGATATTCCTGCAGCGCGCCTCGGAAGACGTAGCGTTAGTGGATTTGGGTTGCCAAACAAGCCCCAAAACCTGTGCAAATTTGTTGCAATCCTTCCTGACGTGACCCGTCCGGAGGCAAGAGATGCACCACAACTTGGACGTGCATGCAGCCGCAAAGTGCCCCTTCCTCAAACACTTTTGACACGTGAGAACCTCATCAACCATATTTGAAATTAAATCCTCAAAATCATCCCTAGCTTGCTGAGAAGATGGAATATCCAAATTATCCGCTGAAGAAGCCGGGCCAGCCTGGTCGGACCCAACAGAGAGCAACCCAGGGCCCGTGGCACGTGCAGAATTGGACCCAGCAATATTTGGCACGTCCACATTCAAAGCACCCGAATTCCCGCCCGAGATTGGCGGCGAGCGATCAGCTAACGACAGGAGATCCTGAACCGTACCAAACGAGATAGATGGCCTCGCCGACGTCCACCGGAGGTTCACCGGCGGCACGGGATGGATGACAACTCTCTCATGAGGAGGGATAGAATATCCAGCATCTTCAGTAGTCCTAATGCAATTTTTCGTAGCCGGATACCGATAACCTCGACAAACATTATAATTTTTAAAGACCGCAAAAGATAATTTCTTGCCAACAAGCTTGAAGATTTGAACGAAGATTTTGATGGCCTAGTATGCATGGCTAGAACCCCAAGAGCTGCACGCTGCTTAGAAGGACTAACGAGGATCCACTCGGCATCACATTCCAATTTCCAAATCTTAAACTCACGACTCCAATTCGGGCCACCGTTACTCCAAAGATGAAAGTAACATTTGAAATGATCACAAGTAAAAGATCTAAGACTAATAATGATCATGGCGACAGCCTTGCAAGAAACCTGAAAGCCAAATACCTTATCCTTGATCAAGAAAACCATGAGATTAATGCCCGAGCCGCCAATTGCTGCCTCAAGAGCCGCTGCCACCGAATCTTCATTCAAACGGAAAGAATGACGTCCAAAAGAGACCACCATGGTGAAGATCTTCGAGTCTTCCATGGGATGCACCGAAAAGCCCGTAGATTGAAAAACCTTCTCAGCAAAAACCAAACCCTTGGAGAAGTCCAAGCCAAGGGTGGAACCATCATTAGTACCCATGAAAGATGGGTAGGAACGTGGAGATCTCAAGACGCTGGAGAGATCTATTGGAGAGAAACTAAAATTTGGTGGCTAGGGTTGCAGATCGCCGGAGGTGGTGGAGATCACCGGGGTGGGGTGGGAGAGGGAGCCATATCCATCCTGGAGAAGTTATCAAACCGCCAGTGTATTTTTCTCGTATGATGATGGAGGTTGCATGGCAATATATGTCGGAATGGCTATGGAAATGCCATGATAGGTAGGTATGGTGGCTGTTTTGAGGAAGATATAAGGAGGCTTATGTGTGATAGAGCGTATCGTATCACGGGGTTTGGATGCACCGATGAAGTTTGCACCAACTCTCGAGGTGAGAAAGGGCAATGCACGGTACCGAAGAGGCTAGCAATGATGGAAGGGTGAGAGTGCGTATAATCCATGGACTCACATTAGTCATAAAGAACTCATATACTTATTGCAAAAGTTTATTAGCCCTCGAAGCAAAGTACTACTACGCATGCTCCTAGGGGGGGAGGTTGGTAGGAGTTAACAATCGCGCGCCCCCGACCTTCACGCAAAGATAAACAATCAAAATGCAATGCGCCCCAATTTGGTTACATAGTTAGGAGACCATACGTGCATGCTTCGGGAATCACAAACCTTAACACCAATATCGTTACTAAACACAACCATTTACTAGAACCTCCCACATATTATGATCTCTATATCGCAAAACTATTGCAAGGAATCAAATATATCATATTCAGTGATCTACAAGTTTTATGCAGGATTTTATGACTAACCATGTGAATGACCAATTCCTTTCATCTCTCTAAATAGATATAAGTGAAGCAAGAGAGTTAATTCTTTCTACAAAATATATGCCCATGCTCTAACAAATATAAGTGAAGCAAAAGTGCATTCTACAAATGGCGGTTTTCTATGTGAAGAGAAACAGGCAATCCAAACTTCAGAAGATATAAGTGAAGCACATGAAGCATTCTATAAAGACATACTCAAAAGATTTAAGTGAAGTGCAATGGGAATTCTATAAATAAACCATGGACTATCTCATACCAGCATGGTGCATAAAAGAAAAGTGAAAACTATGCAAAAGACGCTCCAAGATTTGCACATATCGCATGAACAAAACGAATCCAAAAACATACCGATACTTGTTGAACAAAGGGGGATGTCTTCCGGGTCATCCCCAAGCTTAGACGCTTGAGTCTCCTTGAATATTTACTTGGGGTGCCTTGGGAATCCCCAAGCTTGAGCTCTTGCCTCTCCTCCTTTCCCTCATATCGAGACCTTCTCGATCACCGAACACTTCATCCACACAAAACTTCAACAGAAAACTCGGTAAGATCTGTTAGTATAATAAAGCAAATCGCTACTCTAAGTACTGTTGCAAACCAATTCATATTTTTTTGCATTATAGCTACTGTAATAGTATAACTTTTCCATGGCTTAATTCATTGATAGAAATTGATAGTTTCATCAAAACAAGCAAACTATGCATCAAAAACAGAATCTGTCAGAAACAGAACAGTCTATAGTAATATGAACATTAACCATACTTATGGTACCCCAAAACTTCTACCAAAATTAGTAAAAATAAAAAAAATTGTATCAAAATACATTGCAAAAAGAATCAGAACCGTTTGACATTCCAGTAAAAAATGTAAAATTGCGCACTTCAGCCAAAGTTTCTGTCCTGCACCGCACAAACCAACAAGCATTGTAAACATCCTAAAGGCAAACCTTGGCACATTCTTTTTATAATACAATGGAATTGTACAAGGGGATAATTATTTTTGATGAAAAGTTTCTGTAATTAAGATTCACAAAGTTTCCGTGAGCATGAACAAAGTTCAAGGAGCTGTCCCACTTCAACAATGCTTGTCTTTCTCACTTTCACTTTCCTTTTTGAAAAGTTTTGGGTTCCCCTCTTTATTTATTTTTTTGTTTTTTAAACTATATAAAAGCACTCAACAGAAATAAATGACTCTCTAAAACTTCCGGGTTGTCTCCCTGGCAGGGATTTCTTTAAAGCCATTAAGCTAGGCATAGAGTGCTCAAGTAATGGATCCACCCGGATCCCAAGGTATATCAAAGCCAATTTTAATTAAAAATGATTTGTAATTTAGTAGTGAGCACAAAGTAATATATATCATGCAACAACGAAGTCTAACTCTCTTCCTATGCATCGGCATGTCATAAAAAAACAATTCATGCACACCAAGTAAAGGCCAATGCATAGTATAAGCAGTTTCTTGCAATTTTATCATATTGGAAACATAGAGAGGTGGAGATATAGTTCCTCTCTCATAATAATTGCAAGTAGGAGCAGCAAGAACATGCATATTGTATCTATCAAAATCATCATGGGTAGTAGTAAAACTCAACCCATCAATATAATCCTTAATAAGGGCAAACTTCTCTGATATAGTGTAGTAGGGAGAATTCAAAAAGATAATAGGACTATCATGCGTGGGTGCAATAGCGACAATTTCATGTTTAACATAAGGAACTATAGCAAGTTCATCTCTATAAGCATAATTCATATTGGCATCTTGGGCACAAGCATAGCAAGCATCATCAAATAGGGGGTATTTCAAGAGAATCAATGGGATCATAACGATCATCATAGCAATCTTCCTTCGGTAAGCATGAAGGGGAATTAAACAATGTATGAGTTGAAGAGTTACTCTCATTAGAAGGTGGGCACGGGTAGCTAATCCGCTCTTCCTCCTTTTGTTCTTCGCTCTCCTCATCATCTTTTTCATCTAATGAGCTCACAGTTTCATCAATTGCTTCTTCCATAGACTCCTGCAAAATATTAGTCTCTTCTTGGACAGCGGAGACTTTCTCAATAGATGCATCAATATCGGAGTTGTATTCATAATTCTCATAACAATATTTAAGTACAGCAAAAATTTCAGGTCTGTAAACAACATCATCAAGATTTTCACACTCTTTAAACAAAGATTCAATCTCATAAGCACCCATAAAAGCAACGAATTCTTCTATTTGTTCCACATCATAGTAATCATATATACCATTAGCATAAGAAGCTAAGGTTTCATTATCATTAAATTTGCATGAAAACGGAAGGTGTGGAGCCTTCATCCTAGAGCAACAAGTATAATCATATCTCAAGCATAGTTGCCGAGCATACCAATGCAACATATAAATTTGATCCCATGCAACATATAAATTTGATCCCATAATATTTTCCCTTTTTATGTCAAGCTATAATCCCTAAAGTATTAACGTTGATCCAACATGTCTCCCATAACATAATTGAATGGGGTTTTCTCAGGATTATCAAAGTAGTACATAATATCTTTCACATAATGAGCATCGAGGGTTTTAGAAGGTTCCCCATCTCCTTGAGTAGCAAGTACACCTTTTTTGGTATTTCGTGTTCCATATCCATAACTAAAGATAGAGAACAACTAAGAAAAACAAATAAAAATTACTTAGTGATATAGCAAACAAGCACACACGAGAATATTCACCCCACGCTATGACTCCCTGGCAACGGCGCCAGAAAAAGGTCTTGATAACCCACAAGTATAGGGGATCAATTGTAGCCTCTTTCGATAAGTAAGAGTGTCAAACCCAACGAGGAGCTAAAGGTAGAACAAATATTCCCTCAAGTTCTATCGACCACCAATACAACTCTACGCATGCTTGACGTTCGCTTTACCTAGAACAAGTATGAAACTAGAAGTACTTTGTAGGTGTTGTTGGATAGAATTGCAAGATAATAAAGAGCACGTAAATAAAAAGTAGGGGCTGTTTAGATAAAGAAGCAATAAAGTTAGTATAGCGAGTGTGGAAAAGTGGTGGTAGGAGTTGTGAAATTGTCCCTAAGCAATTGACTACTTTACTAGACCGATAACAAGTTTTATGTGGGAGAGGCATAAGCTAACATACTTTCTCTTCTTGGATCATATGCACTTATGATTGGAACTCTAGAAAGCATCCGCAACTACTAAAGATCATTAAGGTAAAACCAACCATAGCATTAAAGTATCAAGTCCTCTTTATTCTCATACGCCACAACCCCCTTACTCGGGTTTATGCTTCTGTCACTCAAGCAACCCACTATAAGCGAATCATGAACGTATTGCAACACCCTACAGCGGGAATCCCTCACGCTTGCGCGACACGGAGGGCACAATAGGACAGCAATATAACCACAAGCAAATTAAACCAATCATAGCAATTCACCAATTACCGATAGGACAACGAAAATCTACTCAGACATCATAGGATGGCAACACATCATTGGATAATAATATGAAGCATAAAGCACCATGTTCAAGTAGAGGGTACAGCGGGTTGCGGGAGAGTGGACCGCTGAATATAGAGGGGGGAAGGTGATGGAGATGTTTGTGAAGATGACGGGGGTGTTGGTGTAGATCACGGTGATGATGATGGCCCCCGGCGGTGTTCCGGCGCCACCGGAAGCGAGGGGGAGAGAGCCCCCCTTATTCTTCTTCTTCCTTGACCTTCTCCTTAGATGGGAGAAGGGTTTCCCCTCTGGTCCATGGTTTCCATGGCGTGGGAGGGGCGAGATCCCCTCCGAGATTGGATCTGTCTCTCTGTCTCTCTCTGTTTTTGCGGTCCTGATTCTGCCCTTTCACCGTTTCTTACATTCCCGGAGATTCGTAACTCCGATTGGGTTGTCCTTTGGACACGATTTCTATCTGGATGTTGGCTTTCTTGCGGCGAAAGAAGGGCACCAACCGCCTTACAGGGTGGCCACGAGGGCCCAGGGCATGCCTGACCCCCTGGGGGGCGCCCCCGCCTCGTGGCCCCCTCGAGCATCGTCTCGCGTTGATTCTGCTTCCCAAAATTCATAAATATTCCAAACAAAATCTTCGTCCGTTTTTATTCCGTTTGGACTCCGTTTGATATGGGTTTTCTGCGAAACATAAAACATGCAACAGACAGGAACTGGCACTGGGCACTGGATCAATATGTTAGTCCCAAAAATAGTATAAAAAGATGTCAAAAGTATATGAAAGTTGAATAATATTGGCATGGAACAATCAAAAATTATAGATATGGTGGAGACGTATCAAGCACCATGCCTGCAAGGAGCAGAGGAGCACTGCCCGAGGCCAGGAACCACCATGGTCCAGGCTGCAGCCGTATATCAGGTGTGCCGACACGCCCCACGCGAGCCACCGCACACCCGTCGGAGACCAAAAACCGAAGCGCCCCCCACGCCAACAGAAAGCAGTGAGATAAAGACCGGCTTCAGCAGTACGGCCACCACCCCCCACCACCTCCAGAAGCACCACCATCCTTCTCTGCCCCAAGCCAGATGACCATGGGCCGATTGAAGCATCACATCAGTACATCCACAGGTCAGCCCCGTCATAGCGCCAAAACAACACACCACCGCCACCACTAGTCGGAACGACCGCAGTCCCCCAACCACCACCCTCGCCGGCCAGAGACCTGCACGGTATAGATCTGGTTGCCCGAACAGCCGCCAACATAGGGCCAGGAGCACTCACGACCACCACGCGAGGAGAGGCGATGCAGGAGCAGCCGAAAGGTGCCGCGCCCAGGCATAGGCGCCGGGCAACGAGCCGCGTCGTCACCCGCACGCGCTGGCCCGGATCGGGCCTGCACCGTCGCCACACAGATACAGCCCACCCGCGCAGCCCCAGCTCCACCTCCCGCCACGACTGATGCCCCGAGCCGCCCCATCTGCGCCAGAGGGGAGGCCACCGCCGCCGCCCGCCCGCCTCCGAGCGGCCAGATCCAGCATGGCTCGTCGCCCTCCTTTGGCAACGAGACGGCCGCGAGGAGCAGCAGATGCGCCCCGCCGCCACCATCCTTGGAGGCGCGGCCTTCGCCGGCGCCCCCTCGAGTGGCGGCGAGACGGGTTGGGGCGGGATGTGGGAGCGCGGCGGCGCGACGAGGGGTCCCCTGAGTCGCCAGAGGAGGGGCGACGCGGGGCGTTGGGGCTGTTCTAGATACCACCTGCTCAAATTGTTGAAGTCCTACTTGCGTTCTACAATGACACAAGAAAGACTTAGTGGGCTGGCTTTGATGGCAATTGAAAACGACATCTTATCTTGGAGAATGTATCTTATGAAGAACTAATTGAAGAATTTATCTCAAGGAATGCAAGAAGGATGTCACGCTTCTGCTAAATGATGTATTATTTTCAAGTTTCTAGAATCACTTTTGCGACTAGATGTTTTTCAGAAGATTGTACTATGTACCAATGTGATATATAATAGTAATAATAATAACAATTAGATCTTGTATTCCTCATCGTCACTTGCTATGCCGAGGGCCCATTTTCTGACTTAGCACCGGGTCCATTTTTCCTGGTATGGCCCTGGAATTATGCGAAGTCACTTGTAAGTTTTGATCTACGAATTGAAGTAAATACATAATGATAGTAGTAATGAAGTAGGAAACTTTCATGCTTTCAGTTATTGTCAATTTGTCATGGACTATCTTTAAGGTAGTATGTCCAAGTAGCCACTCAAGTTGTGCTAGCAGGGGTGGGTCTTTGCTCATATAGGGTACCAAGCTAGCTCTAGTAATCTCGGGACACTATAAAACCATTACAATCAAACACAAAATGACTCTTTTGGCGTTCTTACATCACCTACCTACCATGTTCTTTGAACATACTTTTTTCCATGCTGGTATGTTTTTTGAATATTTTTTTTGAATTAGTTTGAATTGCTTACCACATATGCCACATCCAATCCTTCCCACGTTTAGCCTGCTCATGAATTGCGTCCTCCTACTTAATAGAGGGTGATTCGCCCATGCAAGGGCTACCTGCACTGTCCAAACATATAAAACCTGACTGGAGGAGCTGACTAGCTGATTAAAAAAGCTAGGAAATGTTAAAAAGGTTCGTGTATTTTAAAAATATTCAAGACAAAATTTGAAAGAATGCTCATCCATTTTTAAAAATTCAATATTATTTAAAATACAAACCTTAAAAATTCTCAAGTTTTTTAAAAAAATCTTCATCTCTTTATAAAATATTCATTAATTTTAAAAATATTTATGAATTCTGTTTTTTCATGCGATTTAATTTTTTGAAAATATTCAGAGATTTTATAAGTTTTCACAATTTTTAAAATGCTCATAAATATATAAAATGCTAAAGAAACTATAATGAACTTTTGTAAAATCTACATTTTTAAAGAAAAGAAATAAAGAAAGTAAAACAAACAAATATATCAAACAAAAGAGAAAAGACTAGGGAAAAAATAAAACCAAATAAAATGAAAGAAAAACGACCAAATTAGTTAGAAAAACAAAGAAAACTTCTAGAAAATGAAAGTTAAGATAAAGAACTGAAAAAAGCAATAGATGGACTCGGTTTGTATTTATTATTAGACTAGAACATAATGATAAGGATTATAGGATAAAAGAGAATAGAAAATCTTGAGCTCGGATTTATTCTTGGATTTACATATTCACCAACACATACAGAGCTATTACTGCATCGGTTCTTTAAATCTAATCTTTGACATGACCAGCGACATAAAAATGACGAGTTAAATAGAGCTAGCTACTTATCCATCAGGATGTACGTGGTTGATCCTCTCATCGCTCTTTGTACCAGTGGATCATCCAGCGAACGTGAACATGGATGTATCTACAACATATTTCTGGTGCTGCCAAGCTGATGCAACCTACTTGGTCTGCTTATTTTGCATGATGGCCGATGAGGACTGCCCCCCTGCATCGCCAAATGGCAAAACGCATCACGGGCTCCTGTCGTAGAAATATTTCTGGCACCTCTCAATCCTGGTTAACACATGTGTGCGAACGTGCATCCGTGATATACAACATGCATCAGATAAGAACCACACCCAACTAGCAATATGTATGAAGTTGCAGACGTTGGCTGGGTAGGGTGATATAATTTATCACAATAAGTAGGAGATGGCAGCGAAACATAGAAAACCATCTTCTTCCCGACTATGCTGGGTGGGAATGGAGAGGCCTTAGGGGGCTAGGTTTGTTGAGATATAGTACTATATATAATGTGTAACTGACTGAGGTCGGTGAGACATGATCCGAACTCATCATCATTCCTTGAACATGAAAATGCGAATTCGGATGACGTGATTTTGCTAGTACTGTAATTTACCGCCGGTGGGCAATCAGAGACTTTTTAGAGTGTCCACTGTGTGATGTTTTAAGAGCGTCCACTGTGTGGTTTTTTTTTTAATTATGTTTTAAGAGCGCCCACTGAAGATGATGTGATATTTTTTTTGTTTTAAGAGTGTCTACTATGTGAGGGACATGTGTTGTCAATCGAGAGAGGGAGATGTTTCCACGTTATTCCATCGACTTGGATGCCAAGCACCAGCCCATCTACTTCATCAGCATCGTCAACAATGACGGATGTTCATCCCAGGCAAGCTCTGCCTGATGATGCTAACATTTCCCTACCGTCTTGTCGTCCCTTTCGACAGTGGACAAGCTACAGCATGCCTTACCGAGAGGAGGGGCGAAGGGGCAAATGAATCAAGACGACTGTAATTTAAGAAAAATGATGCTGCAATGCAGTAGCAAAAGTGATACGATATGAAATTCATGGATATGCTTGATGTTCATTAATTTTGATATGTCATTAAGGACATATATGCAATTACCAAATGAAAAAAAAGGGAAATGTTTACAAACGGTGCACCGGCCGAATCTTCCGCCGGTCCCGCGCACGCCGCTCGATCGGGTAGCGATCCAGCGCTCCCGCGCCTCTCGATTCACGTTTTTTTTTCTTGGCCCACCACGTTTACTCGGTCAGCTCTATTTTCACCAACCGCTCAAGCTGTGGGGTGGAAAAAATATCTACAACTGCAGACGGACGAAGTTGCATCCGTTTTTTTGCTGCAACAACGATGTTTGTTGCTGCAACTGCCATTGTCTTTTGCTACGACCAGCGTGTTTATTTGCTACATCCATCTTTTTTAATGGTGATGATTGGTGGCCGGCGTTCCTGCAGATGACTAGGACAACAATTTTTGCTGCAACTATCGTCGGATTTTTGCTACAACTAACGAAGAAATTTGCTACATCAATTAATGGCAGAGATGCACCCGGGACAACAACAACGATGATTTTTGGTTGCAAATGTCATTGTCTTTTTGCTACCACCAGAGAGTTTTTGCTACATCTATCTTAATGGTGATGTTTGGTGGCCATCGTTCGTGCAACCCCGTGCAGCGAATGTCGACGGTAGAAAAAAGCTTCAACTATCGATTTCTTGCCCAAATGAAAAAGGTTGCAACCGTTTACATGAAAGCTTCAACCCTACATTTAAAAAGCTTCAACCCGTTTACATGAAATCGCTGGAACCGGCTTTTCTTCCTCGACGATGGCCATGACGTCTCTCTATAGCATTTTTTTCTGCGCTCTAGGTCGAAGCACCGTCGTCGTCATTGTTTTTGCCAGTTGCAGCTTCCTCGCAGCATGGTCACAACATTTTTTTGCTGACGATTCCAGCAATCGGCGTCTGGCAGTCTCTCGCTGTTGAAACAAATTACATTGCCGGTTCCAGCTTTTGTACATACTGTGTGTAACATCGACGGTGACGGCATCACGGCTTCCACTACTGCTCTGGCCGGTTGCAACTTTCCTGGCGGTCGGTTCCAGCTTTTTATCACTACGGTTGTAGCACCCCTGGTGATCGGTTCCAGCATGCATCGCCACAGTCGCGTGGTAGTCGTCTCCAGCACCGGCGTCGGCCTGCAGAGCATGAGCGGCGTCCTGGGACGATATTTTTTGCTACAACCGGAGCCCTTTTTTGTTGTGAGCAGCGATGGAATTTGCTACCACTGATGTACATGGCGGCAGCGAGGCTACGAGCGGCGGCGCCTCTTGAACTCTGGCGGCGGCGGCGAGCTTTGAGCGCCGCTGGCGAGTGGTGGTAGCGGGCTCGGCGAAGAGAGCGCAATGTTGCATGGGTGGAGCCGGGGGCGGCGGCGACGGTGACGAGGACGGCCGGCGAGCGCCCGATCGGCGACGGGCCGCCCTGGGAAGTGCTTCAACCTTGGTCGCGGGCGATGGCGGGCGTCGACGTCATTGTGGCGTTGCAATTTTGATCGGAGGGGAACAACCAGGAGGAGGACGAAGCAAGGGGGTCAAATCTGACGGCTCTTAATCGTGGTATCGGGCGGCTGGGGCTCGACCGGCCGAACGGTTCAGCCGGTGCGCCGGCGCCTATAAGCGCCAAAAAAAAAAACACCTAAAAACTCAACTGAACATGTGTCACTCTAATCTTGTCAATTTTATGCAAGAATGGGAGCCACTTGGGCTGGGCTGGGCTGGGCTGGGCTGTACTTGGACCAGACCACCAAACCAACCACGGAAATCATCCCATTCCATTCGGGATCAAGCAGCCATCCGTTTTCCCCATTCCATCGCCGCCGCCGCCGCCGCCGCCGCAGCATCCTCGCGCCTCCGTCCGCGCCCGCCGAATCTCCCCGGCCTCTCCGCCGCCGCGCCATGCTCCGCCTCCGGTGCTCCATCCTCACCCACCTCCTCTCTTTCCGGGCCACCTCTCCCGTATCCCTTCTCCACCGCCTCCTCTCCGCGGCCGTCTCCCCCAACCCTGCCTTCGCCTTCGCCGTCGACGACTACCTCGTCCGTACCTGCGGCCTCACGCGAGCACATGCCCTCAAGGCCTCCGCCAAGCTCTCCCACCTCAAGTCCCCCGCCAATCCCGACGCCGTGCTCGCCCTCCTCGCCGGCCTCGGCCTCTCCGGCGCCGACATCGCCGCCCTCGTCGCCAAGGACCCGCAGCTCCTCTGCGCCAAAGTGGAGAAAACCCTGGCCCCCAACGTGCTGGGGCTCACCGGCCTCGGTCTCTCGCCTTCTGAGATCGCACACCTCGTCTCGCTTGGCCCCCACAGATTCCGTCGCAGATCCATCGTCTCCAAGATTGAGTACTGCCTGCCCCTCTTCGGCTCCTCCGACAACCTCTTTAGAGCCCTCAAGAGTGGCTCCGTTCTCTCCTCCGACCTCGAGGGGGTGGTCAAGCCCAATGTCACCTTCCTGCAGGAGTGCGGGCTAGGTGCTTGTGACATTGCCAAGCTCTACGTACTTATGCCATCGACGCTCAGCATCAGCACGGAACGCATCCGGACAGCAGTGGCGTGCGTCGAAGGTCTTGGTGTACCCCGTGGATCTCGGATGTTCAAGCACGCGCTACGAGCTGTTGCATTCCTCAGCGAGGAGGAAATCACCACCAAGATAGAGCACTTGAAGAAAACGTTCAGGTGGTCAGATGCCGAGGTGGGCATTGCTGTTTCTAAGGCTCCAGGAGTGCTGTCGAAGTCTAAAGAATCGCTGGAGCGAAGGTTCGAGTTCCTCATCTCCGAGGTGGGGTTGGAACCGGCATACATTGCTTATCGTCCAGCAATGCTCATGTACAGCTTGGAGGGCAGGATGAGACCTCGATACTACGCTGTAAAGTTTCTTAAGGAAAATGGATTGATAGATCATGACCGGGACTTCTTTAATACAGTCATGGTCAGTGAGAAGGTATTCGTCGAGAAGTTCATATGCCCTCATAAGGATGCTGCACCTCACCTCGCTGATGACTATGGAGCAGCTTGCAGAGGAGAGGTTCCAGCTAGATTCAGTTTCACATGAACCAAGACTAATAAGGAAATTGGTATGTTCATTATGTCATTCAGTAGAGAAGAAAGCATTGCACTGCTATGAACTTGTCCTTCCTCATGTTGTCATATTGAACACATCTTGGAACTAGGAGAGTATGAGATCAGGGCATTCTGCCAATTTCTTTGAAGTATCAATGAGTAGTATTTCTGCACACTCTGTATCTTTGTGTTCTAAAATGGCCATTGCAGTTTTCAATGCAATCCTCCATCTGCCTTTCATGAAAGAATGTTCTTATTTTGGCCATGAAGATGACATGAAGTCTCGGAATTCCTGGGAGTGGTGTTTCCGTTTCTGACTAGTAGTTTGTATCAGCTTTCGTTTATTTATCTCTTGTAGTTTTGGATGGCCTTCTAAGTGATACTTTTCTAGGGGAATCTGATCTCGAAACTGAATAGTTGAGTAGTAGGCTAGTTGCATTTTTGTTGAAAGCCTACTTGTATATCACTATGTAAACAGAAATTTCTAATGCCCTGGTATTTGTACTGGAGAAGCAAATTGATGCTTGTATTGCATAGTGCTGAAAAACAGAGGACATACTTAAGTTCTGGTAACCTTAAAAACAGAAATGCCCTGATTGTGCATACTTAAGTTATGCCCTGATTGTGCTCTACCAGATTCAAACCTTGTTATGGAAGAACTCATCCATTTTAAGGAGCAGAAATGCAGAATGATGAGTATCATATTGTTTAAAGGTCTTTTAATGATGATGGATTTTCAATGGAAATTACATTAGTACGAAATGAAGTTCTGTCAGGGGCCATCTTACACTGGCAATGGAAAACGAACCAGATGCAATTCTCTGGATTCCGATGAAGAAACTGTTGATTTACCAGAAAACAGCATCCAGTGTAGTTCTGATGGCATGGGTATACAAAGAGCTGGTTCATCAAGTACTATTCCTGCAAATGATGATTCAGTTGGTCAGGTATTATGTTCATTTTCCAGAATGCATTTATGCTTGTGTCACGCCCAATATGTAACCCTATCCAAAAGAAACTCGAAGGTCCCACCAAGGATAGACCCGCATATTGAAACGCTTTTGCAAGGTGGATATCATTACATCAACATTACATAATAGATGGGGATACATACATAAGGCACAAATGCCACAAGAATACATCAACATCATATACAAGAGATAAACATCCGACTACGGATGAAACATAAACAGAAACTCAAACGACATCCACCCTGCTAGCCCAGGATGCCGACCTGAAACCTATCCCCTGATCGAAGAAGAAGCAGAAGAAGAACTCCAACACAGGCAAACATCGCTCTCACGTCATGATCATCGCAAACCTGTACCTGCAACTGTTGGTGTAGTAAACTGTGAGCCACGAGGACTCAGCAATCCCATTACCATGGGTATCAAGACTAGCAAAGCTTGATGGGAAAGGAAGAGATAAAGTGGTGAGGTTGCAGCAGCGGCTAAGCATATATGGTGGCTAACATACGCAAATGAGAGCGAGAAGAGGAACAAAGGAACGGTCGTCAACTAGCAATGATCAAGAAGTGATCCTGAACTCCTACTTACGTCAGACATAACCCAGAAACCGTGTTCTCCTCTCGATCAACCCCGAAAAGAGACACTCACGGTTACGCATACGGTTGGTGTATTTTAGTTAAGATCAACTTCGGATTTTCTACAACCGGACATTAACAAATTCCCATCTGCCACATAACCGCGGGCACGGCTTTGAAAGTTCAAACCCTGCAGGGTGTCCCAACTTAGCCCATGATAAGCTCTCGCGATCAACGAAGGATATTCCTTCTCCCGGAAGACCCGATCAGTCTCGGAATCCGGCTACAAGACATTTCGACGATAATAAAACAAGACCAGCAAGACCGCCCGATCGCCGACAATCCCGATAGGAGCTGCACATATCTCGTTCTCGTGGCAACACCGGATGAGACTAGCTACGAGTAAAACCAACCCTCGGGTTGCCTCAAGGTGGCCCCATGAGTAGCTCGGTTCGGGCCAGCACTTAGAGAAGCACCGTCCGCGGGGGGCTAAAATAAAGATGACCCTCGAGAGAGCGACTCCCAAGGAAAAGGTAGGTGGTGGTGAGGCAAATGGTAAAACCAATGTTGGGCCTTGCGGAAAAGTCTTATTCAAAGCGAACTGTCAAGGGGTCCCATAAATCACCCGACCGCGTTAGGGACGCAAAATCCGGGAACATAATACCGATATGACGGAAACTAGGGCGGTAAGAGTGGAACAAAACACCAGGCATAAGGCCGAGCCTTCCACCCTTTACCAAGTATATAGATGCATTAATTAAATAAGATATATTGTGATATCCCAACAAGTAAACATGTTCCAACAAGGAACAACATCTCCATGTTCCAACAAGGAACAAACTTCATCTTCACCTGCAACTAACAACGCTATAAGAGGGGCTGAGCAAAGCGGTAACAACGGTTTGCTAGGAAGGGTGCAAAAGGTTAGAGGCTGAAATGGCAATTTGGGATGGCTTGATAAACAGGTAATAGGTAGCGCAGCATAGCGATAGAACGAAGCAACTAGCATAGCAATGATAGTAGTGAGATCCAGGGTAACGGTCATCTTGCCTGAAATCCCGCAAGGAAGAAGAACGAGTCCATGAAGAAGACGAACGGATGAAGCCGAACCAAGCGGAGACGAACGAATCCTCACGATCGCAACGAAACAGGAACTAACAAGAAGAAGCACACAACATAGTAAACACACCACACATGAACAAGGCATGATGCACAACCAAGCATGATGCATGACAAAGCTACATGAGGCTACTCATGGCAAGGGATGATGCAAACAAGAACAACACATCAAGGCAAGTTTAAATGAGGCCGGAAACAACATATAACAATTCCGGTAAGTCCTCATATGCAAATTTCGAAATTGGTCCAGATCTGAATAAACCTTATGTTCAAGTTGTTAAACAGCAAGTTAAGATGCACCACGATGATCTACATGAAATTCTAGTCAAGTTACATATAAAGTTCATTAGATTCGGAGCTACGGCCTAGAAGATATAAGCAAAACAAGATAAGCATGGCATTGATGCAAAATGCATACAAACATCAAGCAAACACCTCAAAACAAGGATCCAACATGATAATATGAAACTACATGCAAAATCAAGCAAGTTTCATATAGAGCACACTCAAAACGGAGCAACGGTTCAACACATACACACAATACAAGTTATAGCAACAATCTGTCCATAACAGCAAGTAGGCATATTGCAAGCATCAAAACAACATGCTACAGGACCTCAACATAATAACAAAAGGCATGGGCATGATGTACAGGTAAAGCATTACAAAACATGAACACTGAGCTATCTCCAGAAATCACTAGAACATGCTCAAAATGACATGGCAAGATTGCAAATAATAACAGTTTCAGGCATTGGCAGAAATAACATCAGGTTGCAATGTTTAGAGCTATCAAACAACATGTTACAGGAACTTATCATGGCAAACAAAGGCATGGCATGAATCTACTAAATGCATAGGACAAAAGTCCTTTACTGACCATGAGCCAAAAAGGATCAGAAAATATGATGGCACCCATGTAAACATGGCAAGTTATATTACAGATTTAAACATGGCAGGAACAACGATAAGTAGGCATGTTGGTGAGCTTGAACCACTCACCACAGAGCAATAAATGGCATGACAAGGCAACCAACAGTAAGAAGACATGGCATAGAAGCTATACATGGCAAGAACAACATCATAGCATACACGTATCAACCACAACAACCTTGGCAAAATTGAATAACATGTAAACAATCTGCCAGAAAACATTTTATACAAAAAGTAGAGCTCGATTGACTCAAGCTATGGCACTCCATAATTGCAAACAAGGGCATGGATGGATAGAGCAAGACATGCATGACAAAACATCCTTACTGAAGTATCTCAAAATATGCATGTATCTCTCGGTAGCATCAAGTTAACATGGCACCAAAATATCAGCAAAACAGGGCTGAAATCAGCAACATCAGGACACCTAGTTTGCATGCTTGTGCTAGTCACCACATAGATCACAAAAATACATGGCATACACCCCTGGAAAGATGGCATGGCATATTACAAAACACATGTAGGACTCAAGTTCATAGGATGCACACATCAATCATGACAAAAATGACAAAAGTGCAAGTTCTGTTAAGAAACAGAAACTAACATCACATAGCACTCTTCCAACAGCATTTCGGGCATAAATATGACCTCAAATGAAAAATGATGCAATGAGATGAAATGATCTACTCTTCGAGACGAACATTTTGACATATTACACGCCCAAAACGGAGCAACGATGACAGAGTTATGATGCGACGAAAATGCAATAAAATATTGACAGAATCGGGACTTAGTGGATTTCGGGGGAGGGGAAAAGCCAACCTCGCGGGCACGCGAACCGAGGCAGGCCGGATCGGGGCTCGCCGGAGTTCGGCGCCGGAGTCGGGGGAGAGGCCCGGGAGGGCCGGAGGAGGCGGATCCGGCCGTCCTTCGCGGATCCGGCCGGGACGGCGGACGGCGCGGCCTTGGCTTGCCTGCTGCGGGCGGCCGGCCGGGCGGCGGGCAGCGGCGCCGACGAGGGACCGGCGCACCGGGCCGGACGGCGGAGGCGAGGAGGTGGCGGGAGGCGGCCGGCCGGAGGAGAAGGCGGCGAGGCGAAGCGGCAGCGGACGGCGGCGAGGTCCGGCCGGCGGCTGGACAACTTCGCCGCGGCGACGACGTGGCGGCGGCGCGCGCGCGGCGGCGGCGGCAGGCGCCGGGCGCGGCGCGGCCGGATGGGCCCGGGGCCGGAGCGGCCGAGGCGGCGGGCGGCGCGGGCGGCGGCGCAGCCACGCGGCAGCCCGATTAAGCGCGCGCGCGGCGGCGACGTGTCTGGCGAGGAAGCGGACGCGTCCGGTGGCGGCGGAGGCGATTTTAGGGTTTCGGAGGGGAAATCATCCGCGAATTTGGACGAGGAGCACCTATATATAGGTAGAGGGAGCTAGGAGAGTCCAAATGAGGTGCGGTTTTCGGCCACGCGATCGTGATCGAACGACCGAGAGCATGGAGAGGAGTTAGGTGGGTTTTGGGCCACTTTGGAAGGGGTGTTGGGCTGCACATAAAAGAGGCCTTTGCGGTTACCCGGTTAACCGTTGGAGTACCAAACGACCTCCAAATGATCCGAAACTTGACAGGCGGTCTACCGGTGCTATACCAAGGCCGCTTGACAAACCTCGGTCCATTCCGAGACCGTTAAACACCCGCACACGAAAAGAGGTAAAAGGTGACGCCGGGAGACATGGGAGTGCCGGATTGCAAAACGGACAACGGGGAAAATGCTCGGATGCATGAGACGAACACATATGCAAAATGAAATGCACATGATGACATGATATGAAATGCAGATGATGACATGGCAAAGTGCAACACGCAAGCACATGACATGGCAAAGACGGCGAATAACTGGCGGACACCTGGCGCATCGAATCCGGGGCGTTACAGCTTGTCATATGCAGGTATAAGTTTTTTTTCATACACTAGGACTGCTGATAGAACTCGCTTGTGCTTTAATCCCAACTTCTCTCGCAAGAGTTAACCTCAAGCCAGTGGCGGTGCTAGAGCCATAAATTTTCTGAATTATGGTTGTTCTGATGCAATATCAAGAACGAAAGTAGTAGTGATTAAAAAAAAACCTGCGGGGTCAAGTGACTCCACAGGCTGCACATAGAAACGCCACTGGTTGGGGCTGATATATTTTTCACATAGTCAAATGCCATGTCACATATAGAAGGTTAGCAGATAACGAAAATCGCGCTATTTTGCTACAGTTCCCCCATCCTTTTTTGGTAAAGGATGCAGCGGTACGAGCCTATAGAACAGATCCTGTTCAAGTAAGGTCGTTACAGTTCCCCCATCCTAATTGTGAGTGAGACGAGTTGGTCTATTTGTTTGCAGTTGTGTTCCTTGCAGAGTTGTAGCTACGAGGCGGTTGTGCATGGATGCTGTTTTACATTACATAGCAGTTTAGATGCTAATTGAAATAACTTTCCTTGTGCTCCAGCCTCCATGATTAGATGACTATCTTCTTGGCCCTTCAAAATTATCATTGGACAAATTACTGCTTTGTACGGACTGCTCCTCTTATTTTCCTTAATCATAATTTCCTAGGTGTGAAAATATCTTTATCTGTCTGTACATGTTAAGAACATATGATTCAGAGAATAAACACTCGGTAGATTCTTTTTCCAGGTACTCAAGATCATGTGAGCTGCCGAATATTTTTGTTTGTCACCTGAAACCTACCTGGTGCCTAGTAATTGATTGATCCCTGAAACCAAATTTTACCGACTGATTTACTGTTATATTTTTTTTGAAGGTTCTGAACGTTGTATATATGTATGGTCGAGGAGCAGATGTGCCGAGATGGTACGATGCAGTGATGTTTTCTACTCCCTCTATTTTTATTTACATCGCATATTAGGTTTGTCTAAAGTCAAACTTAATAAAGTTTGAGAAAATTTATATTAAAAGATATCAATGTCTACAATAATAAAGATATACAATACAAAAATTAATTATATGATGCAACTAATGACATTTTTTATATTGTGACTGTTGATTTTTTTTCCATAATAGAGATATACAATACATAAAGTTTGACTTCACACAGCACTTATATGCAGAGTATAATAAAACCAGAGAGAGAACTCCCAATACTTGGCACACGTTTCTCCAAAAAAATGATACATCGTTTCTTCATTTTGTGTTTTTTAGGATTATTTCTTTATTTTGTGTGTTTTTTAAAAATATTAGCAAAAGAGCATGTGTGTTGCATTGCAATGGTTATGATCACATTTGGCTGTCATCGAGATACACTATCACTCTCAAATTTGTAAAGTCATAAACATTTTTGTAAACTCATGAACATTTTTGAAATCATGAACATTTTTCAAATTCATGAACACTTATAAAAATTTACAAACATTTTCTATTTTTTGAATTGATGAGATTTTATATTATTTGCAAACATTTCTAAAAAACTGTGCACATTTTTTTAACAATTTTCTTGAATCGGCGAACATTCCTAGAATGAACGAACCTTGTTTTGGAAATTGGTTGAACAAATTTTGAGTTTCACGAACATTTCTTGGATTTAATGAACATTTTTAGAAATGCATGATCATTTCTTGAATCAGCGAACATTTATGAATGAATAAACTATTTTGTGAGTCACGAACAGTTTTTAAAAATTTCAGATATTTTTCATTCATGAATATTTCTGGAATTGGCGCAATTTCGTACAATTTCATTAACATTTTTTAATACACAAACCTTTTAGAAAACCATGGACATTTTGGGATTTCCCGGACATTTGTTTTCAAAATTTGAGCATCTTTTGGATAAGAAAATATTTTTTATAAAATCACGAACATTATTTGAACCCACAAACATTGTATGATTTATTAAGGATTATGTTTTAAAATTTTCATGTTTTATTTCATATTTTTTGAAGTCTCTAATTATTTTATGTAGAAAAACCGAAAAAAAATAAAAAATAAAAACGAAATTTCATAAACAGCCCGTCCGGACATGGGCCTGGCCAAACGGGCGCGCTGCATCTTCTCCCAGCGTGCAAGAGTGTAGAGCGCAGTATAGGAGGTCCCTAGGCCGGCCTAGGCTGGGGATTCCCTGTGTGAAATATTTTTTTATCACTTGTAGATGGTATTGGTGGGTAATATTTTGCAACTTTTGGGGCAATTTTCGTGACATACCGCAAGAAATAATAGCCCCTTTATTATTACCAGGAAAAGTGCCCGTGCGTTGCAACGGGAGAAAAAAAATTCACGCCTCATACACACACTTGACGACATCAGCAAATCCTTGAAATCTTTCATGATGCCACGCAACAAGCAACATGATAACTTTTCTAAAAAAACAAGCAACATGATAAGTGGTGTTGTGCAAAAACATAAAGGTGTGATGATTTTTGAAGTGTACTGAAGGTGTTTAGAATTCATTATACAACACAAATATCTATAGTTGCCAATATATGTTTACGCATTTGTTGTTGTTTCTCGGTGACGCGAAAAAAATATTGCATTAGAATGAAATAGCAAAGTACATTTTAGTATTTAATGATAACATGTGCATAAGTGTTTTCATATGCTCCCTTCATCCAAAATAACTTGTCCCAAATTTGTCCCTTAAATGGATGTATCTAGCACCAAACTAGTGCTAGGTATATCTCTTTGAAGGATAAGTTTTTTCGGACGGAGTGAATATACCTAGCGCATATATATGCGACGCGATGCGAATGTGCGTGCATGTGTGTGTGTGTGTGTGTGTGTGCAATCATAATTCAGTCCAAGACTTAATTTGGTTGTAAACATATAAGATAGCTCCACAAAAACAACCAATCTATATGGACATATGTAATAGGCATTTCTAAAATATCTCATCATACAAAGAAGGTGTTATTTAAGTTTGCACCCTGAACATAATTTCAAAAATTAATGATAATAGCATATTTGAAATTGATTTTTTAAAGGAAGAGGGTGGGTGTGGGAATCAAACCCACGACCTCTGGCGCGGTAGGTCACGGAACCAACCAGTGCGCTGCTCGCGTGGTCGCTGTACATGAGGGGATCTCTCCTTATTGAGCTATGGGCGAGCGCGGAAAAAAAAGAAACCAAACATTCTTCTCACTTACCGGTAGCATTGATGGGTAATTATTTGTAACTTTAGGGACAGTTTTAATGACGGACGGGCAGAAGAGATAGCCGCTTTATTAGTAGGTAAAGATAAAGATATATTATATATTATAAAAGAAAAATATAGATTTCTCCATTTTGTGTGATTTTTTTGGGGGGTACATTTTGTGTGAGTGAGGCCAACTCCAACCGGCGACCCCAAACGGAAGTCTCTTTTGACCGGATTTCGTCCGTTCGGGATAGCAAAATGGACGCGTATGTTCGTTTTTGCCTGTTCACCGGTCGGCCCCCAACGCATGGCCGCATCGCAACTTGTCCGCATTTATAAAGGACGACCGCACATTTTTGAAAACAAACATAAAACATAATTAAACATCAACATAAATTAAAACTGTTCAAACTAGTCCCAGACGTACATTTAGACATAACTTAAAACCAAAAAACATAAATAAAAAAAGATAGAATAGACGCCGCCGCCATGGTCGTCTTGGATGTCGCCGTCGTCTTCACGTGTCGCCATCCTCATCGTCGTCCATGGTTAGGTCGACATACGGTGGTGGCTTCCAGAGCTGGGCTGGTGGCCCCTAATATGGCTGCCAGGCCCGAGCCACCTGCACCACCTCCTCCCACTGGCGGAGCTCCCCGGTGGGCAGGGTATGGCACCTGCCATACCTTGATTTTGAGCAAAAAAAAATTTAATACTAGTATGCATCGATCGTGTACGTAGACGCTAGCAAAATATACGCTACTGTCGCTGTTAACGGGCCGCGCAGCGAGCGACTGCGACCTGATGGGCCAATAGGCAACAGAGCCACAGAGGCCCGAGGCATCGAGCGGCGGCGGCGCCACGCAGCGTAACGCAATCGAACAGACCGAGGCGACCGCTCTGTTCTATCCCCACCCACGAGGCCACGCACACCCTAACCCTAAGCTAAGCGCGGCGTGGGGCGGGCGGCGGTCGCCAGGCGCCAGAGCGGGCGGGGCAGGCAACGGCGGGCAGGGAAGGCAACGGCGGCGGCTGTCTAGGGGGCTAGAGGAGGGCGGCACCGCGGCAGCAAGAGGCAGCGGCGCTCTAGGCGCAAGCGGCAGTGGCGCTCTGGGGCTCTGGGTCATTCAGGTACGAGAAAGTCAAGTGCCATTCGAAACGCTATGAATTTCTTGTCCACTGAAGCTGGATACCTTCTTAGTCCAGCACAGTCCCGGCCACTTCTTACTCCAGCACAGACTGCACAGTCCCGGCCAGATTGCCCGGAGATGGAAAGGAAGAGGAAGGGAACAGGAAACCCAAATGAAAGGGGATGAGGTGATTTTTCAAATTTCCTGAAATTTTGTAGCAAATTTTAACAGTAGCTTGACGTCTCAAATTCAAGCAGATTGTAGTGACATATTAATGTTGTGAACATTCTGGTTGTGAATTGCAGATTTGAAAAGATATTTTGAAGTGCTTGGTGGTGGCAGCAGCTCGAAATCGAACCCAAGTACCTGTGAAAGTGTCAATGTTCCGGCACATGCCACTCATCAAGATCAAGCGAGTTCGGTGGAAGTAGAGCATGAGAATTTAATGCAAACTGAACAAGTGGAAGAAACTGCAGACTCTCTTGAAGCTATAGTGGAAGAGAATGTTGAAGTTCATGGAGTTGAAGGTATATCTGTTTTTAGTGAAGATTACATAAATGGTGATCCTGGACTTCGCATTCCACTTGATAGATTTGCCCCCAACATTAGAGATGATGTTAGATTTGCTTATATACGAATGGGTGCAACTCGACCAACTAGTTGCACTTTCCCCCCAAATAAAGATGGAAGATGCTTCCGGCCACAATGGTATAAGGACTTTGATTGGTTGGAATATAGTGTAACAAAGCATAAGGCCTATTGCTTCTATTGTTATCTTTTTAAGCATGACCGAATGGATGATAAATTTGGGCATGATGTTTTCTCCAAATTGGGTTTTGATTGTTGGAAAAATGCGGTTGCAGCATTCCGTAAACATGTTGGTGGGCCATGTAGCATCCACAATATTTCAAAAACAGCATGTGATGATTTTAAAAATCAAAGGGCAAGTGTGAAAAGTAAAGTTACAACTTACAACAAAGGTTCACTAGTCAAGTACGAAACTCATGTGGATACATCTTTGGGCATTGTAAGTTATCTAGCATTGCAAGGTGAACCATTTTGTGGGCATGATGAATCCAATACTTCTTTGAACAAGGGGAATTTTTTAGAGTTACTTGATTGGGTGAAAGAAAGAATTCCAGAAGTGAAGGTTGCATTTGATGAGCTATGCCCTAAGAATGCCAAAATGACTTCCGGAAAAATTCAAAAAATCCTTACTTCTCATTGTGCACAAGCGGTCACCAAAGCAATCAAAGAAGAGATGGGTGATTGTCTTTTCTCCGTTCTTACTGATGAGTGCCGTGATATATCGGTGAAAGAACAAATGGCCGTGGTAATCAGGTACATGTTTAAGTTTTTGAAATGTCTATGTGCTTTTTGATCATTTTGTTTCATGTAGAGTGGTCAACTAATTATAGCGACGGCAACAGTTGAAAGAGCCTTCTCATCAATGAAAATCATCAAGATTGAGTTGCGCAGCAAGATGTGTGATGGCTGGCTAAATGACTTGATGGTGTGTTACATTGAGCGAGAGATCTTCAAAAGTATTGTTCTCAATAAAATTAAGGAAGATTTTCAGAAGGAGGGTAGGGCACTGCCATTGCCTGGGTCTTCTACACGCCACTAAATGCTTCATTATCGGTATGTTTTAGGTTGTTTTTCTATTGAAACATTCTGCAATTTCGTTGTATTTGGTTATTCGTTTGTAGTGTGCACTGTTAGTGTGTATTGACTCCTTTGATTTGCATAAAGAAAAATCTTAGTGAGACTTCGCCCCACCTTAATTTTTGTTCGTGGTCCGCCTCTGCCTCCTCCCGTGGCGACGACTCCTGCTCTGGTGACCGTGGTGGCGTGGGTGACCATGGCCCGGCACCCATCGTGTCGACCATCTTCGGTGCCGTGGACGACTATCTCCACCTCTGGCCCACCAAGCACGGGTTCCACGCGGCGATGGGCGGCTCCTCCACCACTCTGTCCTTGATGACCATGTCCAGCTCCGGGATGGCGGCATCGCCGGTCGCAAGAGAGGGCTGTTGGAAATATGCCCTAGAGGCAATAATAAATTAGTTATTATTATATTTCCTTGTTCATGATAATCGTTTATTATCCATGCTATAATTGTATTGATAGGAAACTCAAATACATGTGTGGATACATAGACAACACCATGTCCCTAGCAAGCCTCTATTGGCTAGCTCGTTGATCAATAGATGGTTACGGTTTCCTAACCATGGACATTGGATGTCGTTGATAACGGATCACATCATTAGGAGAATGATGTGATGGACAAGACCCAATCCTAAGCCTAGCACAAAGATCGTAGTTCGTATGCTAAAGCTTTTCTAATGTCAAGTATCATTTCCTTAGACCATGAGATTGTGCAACTCCGGATACCGTAGGAATGCTTTGGGTGTACCAAACGTCACAACGTAATCGGGTGACTATAAAGGTGCATTACAGGTATCTCCGAAAGTGTCTGCATTGGGTGGCACGAATCGAGATGGATTTGTCACTCCGTATAAACGAAGAGGTATCTCTGGGCCCACTCGGTAGGACATCATCATAATGTGCACAATGTGACCAAGGGGTTGATCACGGGATGATGTGTTACGGAACGAGTAAAGAGACTTGCCGTAACGAGATTGAACAAGGTATAGGATACCGACGATCGAATCTCGGGCAAGTACAATACCGCTAGACAAAGGGAATTGTATACGGGATCGATTGAGTCCTCGACATCGTGGTTCATCCGATGAGATCATCGTGGAACATGTGGGAGCCAACATGGGTATCCAGATCCGCTGTTGGTTATTGACGGAGAACGTCTTGGTCATGTCTCAGATGGTTCCCGAACCCGTAGGGTCTACACATAAGGTTCGATGGCGCTAGGGTTATAAAGGAAGTTTGTATGTGGTTACGAATGTTGTTCGAGTCCGGATGAGATCCCGGACGTCACGAGGAGTTCGGAATGGTCCGGAGGTAAAGATTTATATATGGGAAGTCCTGTTTTGGTCACCGGAAAAGTTTGGGGTTTATCGATGCATCGGGACCACCGGAGGGTCCCGGGGTCCACCAAGTGGGGCCACCAACCCCAGAAGGTTGCGTGGGCCAAGTGTGGAGGAACCAGCCCCAAGGGGCTGGTGCGCCCACAAGAGGCCCAAGCGCAAGGGTGAGTGGGAGGGGGCAAACCCTAAGGCCCATCTAGTGGGCGCCTCCCTCTCCCTCCCCTCTTGGCCGCCCCCTTGATCCAATCTAGGGCTGCCGCCTCTAGGGGTGGGAACCCTAGAGGCGCGCACCTCCTCCCTTCCCCTATATATGAGGCCTAGGGGCTGCCCATCATACGCGATTCGATCTCTCGTTGGTGCAGCCCTGCGTCTCTTCTTCCTCCTCCTCCTCTCTTGTGATGCTTGGCGAAGCCCTGCAAGATTGCCACGCTCCTCCACCACCACCACGCCGTTGTGCTGCTGCTGGATGGAGTCTTCCTCAACCTCTCCTCTCTCCTTGCTGGATCAAGGCGTGGGAGGCGTCACCGGCTGTACGTGTGTTGAACGCGGAGGTGCCGTCCGTTCGGCACTAGGATCTCCGGTGATTTGGATCACGACGAGTACGACTCCTTCAACCCCGTTCTCATGAACGCTTCCGCTTAGCGATCTACAAGGGTATGTAGATGCACTCTCCTTCCCTCGTTGCTAGTTTCTCCATAGATAGATCTTGGTGACACGTGGGAAAATTTTGAATTTCTGCTATGTTCCCCAACAAAGGGCATCATGAGCTAGGTCTATTGCGTAGATTCTTTGCACGAGTAGAACACAAAGTAGTTGTGGGCGTTGATGATGTTCAATATG
This sequence comes from Aegilops longissima, assembly GCA_021605205.1. Taxonomy (NCBI): domain Eukaryota; kingdom Viridiplantae; phylum Streptophyta; class Magnoliopsida; order Poales; family Poaceae; genus Aegilops; species Aegilops longissima. The sequence goes on from CM038681.1 coordinate 9,968,413, forward strand.
CTTACCGTTACTAGTCCAATCTTGTTTCGACGGTATTGTGGGATGAAGCGGCCGGACCGACCTTACACGCATCTTCGTGAGACAGGTTCCACCGATCGACATGCACTTGGTGCATAAGGTGGCTAGCGGTGCCGCTCTCCCACTTTAGTCGGAACGGATTCGATGAAAAGGGTCCTTATGAAGGGTAAATAGCAATTGACATATCACGTTGTGGTTTTGCGTAGGTAAGAAACGTTCTTGCTAGAAACCCATAGCAGCCACGTAAAACATGCAAACAACAATTAGAGGACGTCTAACTTGTTTTTGCAGGGTATGCTATGTGATGTGATATGGCCAAGAAGAATGTGATGAATGATATGTGACGTATGAGATTGATCATGTTCTTGTAATAGGATTCACGACTTGCATGTCGATGAGTATGACAACCGGCAGGAGCCATAGGAGTTGTCTTAATTTATTGTATGACCTGCGTGTCATTGAACAAACGCCATGTAATTACTTTACTTTATTGCTAACCGGTAGCCATAGTAGTAGAAGTAATAAGTTGGCGAGACAACTTCATGGAGACATGATGATGGAGATCATGATGATGGAGATCATGGTGTCATGCCGGTGACGATGATGATCATGGAGCCCCCGAAGATGGAGATCAAAAGGAGCAAAATGATATTGGCCATATCATGTCACTATATATAATTGCATGTGATGTTTATTATGTTTATGCATCTTGTTTACTTAGAACGACGGTAGTAAATAAGATGATCCCTTACACAAATTTCAAGAAGTGTTCTCCTCGACGTGCACCGTTGCTACAGTTCGTCGCTTCTAAGCACCACGTGATGATCGGGTGTGATGGATTCTTACGTTCACATACAACGGTGTAAGACAGATTTACACAGCAAAAACACTTGGGGTTAACTTGACGAGCCTAGCATGTGCGGACATGGCCTCGGAACATGGAGACCGAAGGTCGAGCATGAGTCGTATAGTAGATACGATCAACATGAAGATGTTCACCGATGAGACTAGTCCGTCTCACGTGATGATCGGACACGGCCTAGTTGACTCGGATCATGTAATCACTTAGATGACCGGAGGGATGTCTATCGAGTGGGAGTTCATAAGATGAACTTAATTATCCTGAACATAGTCAAAAGATCTTTGCAAATTATGTCGTGAGCTCGCGCTTTAGTTCCACTGTTTAGATATGTTCCTAGAGAAAATATAGTTGAAAGTTGACGGTAGCGATTATGCGGACAGTAGAAAGCTTATGTCCTTAATGCACCGCTCAGTGTGCTGAACCCCAAACGTCGTTTGTGGATGTTGCGAACATCGGACATGCACGTTTTGATAACTACGTGATAGTTCAGTTAAACGGTTCAGAGTTGAGGCACCAAAGACGTTTTCGAAACGTCGCGAAACATAGGAGATGTTTTGAGGGCTGAAATTGGGATTTCAAGCTCGTGCCCACGTCAAGAGGTACAAGACCTCCGACGATTTTCTTAGCCTGCAAACTAAGGGAGAAAAGCTCGATCGTTGAGTTTGTGCTCAGATTGTCTGAGTACAACAATCACTTGAATCGAGTGGGAGTTGATCTTCCAGTGGAGATAGTGATGTTTCTCCAAAGTCATTGCCACCAAGCTGCTAGAGCTTCGTGATGAACTATAACATATCAGGGATAGATCCTTGAGGTATTCACGATGTTTGACACCGCGAAAGTAGAAATCAAGAAGGAGCATCAATTGTTGATGGTTGGTGAAACCACTAGTTTCAAGAAGGGCAAGGGCAAGAAGGACACTTCATGAAACGGCAAATCAGTTGTTGCTCCAAAGAAGAAACCCAAGGTTGAACCCAAACCCGAGACTAAGTGCTTCGTAATAAGGGGAGCAGATAATCGGAGCAGAATTACCCTAGATACTTGGTAGATGAGAAGGCTGGCAAGGTCGATAGAATTATATTGGATATACATTATGTTAATGTGTACTTTACTAGTACTCCTAGTAGCACCAGGGTATTAAGATACGGTTCGGTTGCTAAGTGTTAGTAACTCGAAATAAAAGCTACGGAATAAACGGAGACTAGCTAAAGGTGAGTGACGATATATGTTGGAAGTGTTTCCAAGGTTGATGTGATCAAGCATCGCACGCTCCCTCTACCATCGAGATTGATGTTAAACCTAAATAATTATTATTTGGTGTTTATGCGTTGAGCATAGACATGATTGGATTATGTCTATCGCAATACGGTTATTCATTTAAGGAGAATAATGGTTACTCTATTTATTTGAATAATACCTTCAATGGTCTTGCACCTAAAAGAATGGTTCATTGAATCTCGATTGTAGTGATACACATTTTCATGCCAAAAGATATAAGATAGTAATGATAGTACCACTTACTTGTGGCACTGCCATGTAAGTCATAAACGCATGAAGAAGCTCCATGTTGATGGATCTTTGGACTCACTCATTTTGAAAAGTTTGAGACATGCGAACCATGTCTATTGGTGTATACGCATGAAGAAACTCCATGCAGATGGATCGTTTGGACTCACTTGATTTTGAATCACTTGAGACATGCAAATCATACCACATGGGCAAGATGACTGAAAAGCCTCGGTTTCAGTAAGATGGAACAAGATAGCAACTTGTTGGAAGTAACACATTTTGATGTGTGCAGTCCAATGAGTGCCGAGGCATGCATTGAATATCGTTATGTTCTTACTTCACGATGATTCGAGTAGATGTTGAGTATATTTACTTGATGAAACACAAGTCTGAATTATTGAATGGTTCAAGTAATTTCAGAGTGAAGTTTAAGATCTTCGTGACAAGAGGATAGAATATCTATGATATGATCATAGAGATGAATATCTGAGTTACGAGTTTTGGCACACAATTAAGACATTGTGCAAATTGTTTCACAATTAATACCGCCTGGAACACCATGGTGTGATGGTGTGTCCGAACATCATAGTTGCACTCTATTGGATATGGTGCGTACCATGATATCTCTTATCGAATTACCACTATCGTTCGTGGGTTAGGCATTAGAGACAACCGCACTCACTTTAATGGGGCACCACGTAGTTCCGTTGAGATGACACCGTCTGAACTATGGTTTAGAGAAACCTAAGCTGTCATTTCTTAAAAGTTTGGGGCTGCGACGCTTATGTGGAAAAGTTTCAGGTTGATAAGCTCGAACCCAAAGCGGATAAAATGCATCTTCATAGGACACCCAAAACAGTTGGGTATACCTCCTAATTCAGATCCGAAAGCAATAGGGATTGTTTCTTGAATCGGGTCCTTTCTCGAGGAAAAGTTTGTCTCGAGAAAGTTGAGTGGGAGGATGGTGGAGACTTGATGAGGTTATTGAACCGTCACTTCAAACAAGTGTGTAGCAGGGCACAGGAAGTTGTTCCTGTGGCACCTACACCAATTGAAGTAAAAGCTTATGATAGTGATCATGAAGTTTCGGATCAAGTCACTACCGTACCTCGTAGGGTGACAAGGATGCATACTACTTCAGAGTGGTACGCAATCTTGTCTTACAGGTCATGTTGCTAGACAACAATGAACCTACGAGCTATGGAGAAGCGATGGTGGGCCCGGATTCCGACGAATGGCTCGAGGCCATAAAATCCGAGAAAGGATCCATGACTTTGGTGGTCTTGCCCGATGATCGGCAAGCCATTGAGATAAATGGATCTTTAAGAAGAAGACGGACGTGGACGGTAATGTCACCGTCTATGAAGCTCGACTTGTGGCGAAGAGTTTTTTTTTCACAAGTTCAAGGAGTTGACTACGATGAGATTTTCTCATCCGTAGCGATGCTTAAGTCCGTCGAATCATGTTAGCATTAGCTGCATTTATGAAATCTGACAGATGGATGTCAAAACGGGTTTCCTTACCAGTCTACGTAAGGAAAGGTTGTATGTGATACAATCAGAAAGTTTTGTCGATCCTAAGGATGCTAAAAGGTATGCTGGCTCCAGCGATCCTTTCTAAGGACTGGAGTAAGCATCTCGGAGTTGGAATGTGCGCTTTGATGAGATGATCAAAATTTTTGGGTTTATACAAAGTTTATGAGAAACTTGTATTTCCAAAGAAGTGAGTGGGAGCACTATAGAATTTCTGATGAGTATATGTTGTTGACATATTGATGATCAGAAATGATGTAGACTTTTCTGTAAAGCATATAGGGTTATTTGAAAGATGACTTTCAATAGAAAACCTGGATTAGGCTACTTGAACAATAAGCATCAAGATCTATAAGATAGATCAAAATGTTTAATAATACTTTCAAATGAGCATGTACCTTGACATGATCTTGAAGGTGTTCAAGATGGATCAGTCAAAGAAGGAGTTCTTAGCTGAATTGTAAGGTATGAAGTTAAGACTTAAAGCTCGACCACGGCAGAACAGAGAGAAAGGACGAATGTCGTCCCCTATGCCTTAGACGTAGGCTCTACAGTATGCTATGCTGTGTACCGCACCGGAAGTGTGCCTTGCCATGAGTCATCAAGGGTACAAGAATGATCCAGAATGGATCATTGGACAGCGGTCAAAATTGTCCTTGGAGTAAATAAGGACATGTTTCTCGATTATGGAGGTGATAAAGAGTTCGGCGTAAAGGGTTACGTTGATGCAAGCTTTAACACCTATCCGAATGACTCTAAGTAGCAAACATGATATGTATAGTGGAACAACCATTTGGAATAGCTCCAAGTGGGGCGTGGAAGCAGCATTTATAATATGACCTAGAAATTTGCAAAGCACACACGGATCTGAAAGGTTCGACCGTTGACTAAAACCCGTTGACTAAAACCTCTCTCACAAGCAAAACATGATCAAACCTCGAAACTCATTGAGTCTAAATCACATGATGATGTGAACTAGTTTACAGACACTAGTAAACTCTTTGGGTGTTGGTCACATGGCGATGTGACCTATCAGTGTTAATCACATGACGATGTGAACTAGATTATTGACTCTAGTGCAAGTGGGAGACTGTTGGAAATATGCCCTAGAGGCAATAATAAATTAGTTATTATTATATTTCCTTGTTCATGATAATCGTTTATTATCCATGCTATAATTGTATTGATAGGAAACTCAAATACATGTGTGGATACATAGACAACACCATGTCCCTAGCAAGCCTCTATTGGCTAGCTCGTTGATCAATAGATGGTTACGGTTTCCTAACCATGGACATTGGATGTTGTTGATAACGGATCACATCATTAGGAGAATGATGTGATGGACAAGACCCAATCCTAAGCCTAGCACAAAGATCGTAGTTCGTATGCTAAAGCTTTTCTAATGTCAAGTATCATTTCCTTAGACCATGAGATTGTGCAACTCCGGATACCGTAGGAATGCTTTGGGTGTACCAAACGTCACAACGTAATGGGTGACTATAAAGGTGCATTACGGTATCTCCGAAAGTGTCTGCTGGGTTGGCACGAATCGAGATCGGGATTTGTCACTCCGTAAACGGAGAGGTATCTCTGGGCCCACTCGGTAGGACATCATCATAATGTGCACAATGTGACCAAGGGGTTGATCACGGGATGATGTGTTACGGAACGAGTAAAGAGACTTGCCGGTAACGAGATTGAACAAGGTATAGGATACCGACGATCGAATCTCGGGCAAGTACAATACCGCTAGACAAAGGGAATTGTATACGGGATCGATTGAGTCCTCGACATCGTGGTTCATCCGATGAGATCATCGTGGAACATGTGGGAGCCAACATGGGTATCCAGATCCCGCTGTTGGTTATTGACCGGAGAACGTCTCGGTCATGTCTGCATGGTTCCCGAACCCGTAGGGTCTACACACTTAAGGTTCGATGACGCTAGGGTTATAAAGGAAGTTTGTATGTGGTTACCGAATGTTGTTCGGAGTCCCGGATGAGATCCCGGACGTCACGAGGAGTTCCGGAATGGTCCGGAGGTAAAGATTTATATATGGAAGTCCTGTTTTGGTCACCGGAAAAGTTTCGGGGTTTATCAAGAACGTCTGGGACCACCGGAGGGTCCTGGGTCCACCAAGTGGGGCCACCAACCCCAGAAGGTTGCGTGGGCCAAGTGTGGAGGAACCAGCCCCAAGGGGCTGGTGCGCCCACAAGAGGCCCAAGCGCAAGGGTGAGTGGGAGGGCAAACCCTAAGGCCCATCTAGTGGGCGCCTCCTCTCCCTCCCTCTTGGCCGCCCCTTGATCCAATCTAGGGCTGCCGCCTCTAGGGGTGGGAACCCTAGAGGGGCGCCCTCCTCCCTTCCCTATATATATGAGGCCTAGGGGCTGCCCATCATCGCGATTCGATCTCTCGTTGGTGCAGCCTGCGCCTCTTCTTCCTCCTCCTCCTCTCTTGTGATGCTTGGCAAAGCCCTGCAAGATTGCCACGCCCTCCACCACCACCACGCCTGTGTGCTGCTGCTGGATGGAGTCTTCCTCAACCTCTCCTCTCTCCTTGCTGGATCAAGGCGTGGGAGGCGCCACCGGCTGTACGTGTGTTGAACGCGGAGGTGCCGTCCGTTCGCACTAGGATCTCCGTGATTTGGATCACGACGAGTACGACTCCTTCAACCCCGTTCTCATGAACGCTTCCGCTTAGCGATCTACAAGGGTATGTAGATGCACTCTCCTTCCCCTCGTTGCTAGTTTCTCCATAGATAGATCTTGGTGACACGTAGGAAAATTTTGAATTTCTGCTACGTTCCCCAACAAGGGCCAATTGGGTTTCGAGGCTCTCCCATTCACGTCCGTCGTGGGTGTTCACGAAGTCGTCCATGACCCACCTCATGAGCTCGGCCTTCTCCTCCTCGGTAATGAGAGGTGATGGTGGCGGGACGGGGACGGAGATGGCGTCGGCGTGAGGCCATGCACACGCGTACACTTGCGCATGTAGGGTGGGCTCAGAGCACGCACAGGACGTGGCGACTGCGGGCTTGGTGGACGACCGACAAAAAAGGATTGCCATCGCAGGTCGTGCTGGTCGCAGAGCTATCTATCCACATCGGAGAATCTATGGCGTACATGCGGTCATAGAGCAGATCTGATGGCAGGCGGGCCCGACATAAGTCGATCTCCTCACGGCGGGCGTGGCCGCTCACCAGCACCGGTGGTATAGGCACTCGATCCGTGGAGATATGCCAATTGTTGGCGAGGTGGCATCACTCCACGAGAGTGGCGTGGCTGTCCCCCAATAGCGCCAACAGATGTCGGCGCCGGTGTAGGGTCGTCTGCAATGTGGGGCTGGTGGCGGCGAGATGACAAATGCGGGCAGAGCGAGCGAGGCGGAGCTTGTGGAGCGGCTGCGACCGAAGGATGAGCCTGCCTCATGATCGTGGTTCCCCTTGCTGATCCAATGCCACCCCATGGCCACCAGCGAGGATGGGGATGCAAGGAATGCTTGGGCGGTGAGGGTTTGCTCACTCATGTCGGGGCTGGAGGAGGCAGTCGGGCTCAAAAGTGAAAGCTGTGGACTGGCTGGTCCACGGCTTCCACATTAAGAAGGACGACGACCAGGCAGCTGGATGGCTGACGGTCAGGGCTCGTCGCGCGTGCGTTGTTAATTTGGACAATGGAGGTAGGTGGTCGGTCGTCATGCGTCCCCGAGGCGGATGAGAAGCGAGCGCGTGTACGTCCAAACGGACGTAAATCAGAAGTAAGTTTGCTCTGAAAATAGGGTTGACTGTACATGAATCACACAAAATTTATGGCGCCTGTCCGTTTGGGACAATGTTGGAGTTGGCCCGAGTGAACGGATTAGGAGTTAAAAGCATTGGGAGTCCTACAACTTGCGCTGAATGTGATGGTTTGGTCCTAGAACTTGCATTTTGCCCCTACCCAGTCCTTGAACTTGCATCAAATGTGCAAATTTGGTCCTAACCAATCACAGAGCGACAAGTGGACACGTGGGTGCCGACCCGGTCAGCGCGCGGCATTTTGCAAATAGGCCCCAAGGTGCCGACCCGGTCGGCGGCGAGGTCGCTCAAGTTCCTCCGTGACAGCTCCGACTCGGAGGCCTCGCTCTCGCTCGCCTCCTCCCGCTTCTCGCACTCCTCCTCCTCGCCCTTCTCCGGCCACGACCACGACGACGTCAACCCGCGCTTCTCCCTCGACACCAACCCTCCGCGCCTCCGCGGGTAGATTCAAACCAAAGGCAGGGGCCAATGGAGATACAAGGTTTGGGGATCAGGAAGAACAGAAGGAGGAGGACGAGAGGTAGGGGAAGAGAGCCGCCGTGCCAAAGCCGTGATCCACTGGATACCCTCCTCGTTGCCTCCTCTCCACTTACTTATAGCCAGCAACGCTTCAACGTGTGCACAGCCCAGCCCAGCCCATATGCTGTCCACGGGCCAGCCCAAGTATGTGCACCGGTTAGGAGGGCTCCTAACAGTATCTACACCCCCCCCCCCCGCCAAAAAAATCAGTACAAACCCTAGTCAATGCCACCCAAACTCGAGCGAAAACCCTACCAAAATCCCCAAAAAATCCCCTGCCAAAACCCTAGCACTAACCCCTTTCTCCATAAGATTTCGACTTTCAAATCCATTGATTGCGACTATGGACTATCGGCTATGGGGGGAAACACATGAATAAAAGCTGATTATGGCGGAGGCTTATGGGTTCATACCGTATTGCGGCGGCGGTTCGTGTTCCGGGCGACGAACATGGGCCATCGCGAGAGCAGACGCGCGGCGCTGCCTTGAACCTCCCTTCTGGCGACGGCACGACCTCCCGCAGCCTCGCTCCCGACAAGAGAAGAAGCCGCCGATCACCTCCGTCTCCGATCATAGCCACGAGAAAACCAATCGTCTCCCCACCTCGACCGCAACGAAGAAGGAAATAAAGCAGGGATGAGCTTTATGCAAATCACTTCACGTGGGACAAATATGACATATGTGGTGACCAACGCTGTTCACTGATGTGACATTAATCACCGTAATCTGGGTATTCCGGTGTACAGCGAGCAAAGTGAACTTCACGATTAAATACAGTGGACGTGGGTGAATTTAACTCTCTCCAAAACCGTTGACCCGAAGCTCATTCCAGCAGTCTCGAAGCGATAAAAAGGAAAGAGGCAATTATCTAAAAAGGAAAGAAGCAATTATCTAAAAAGAAAAGAAGCAATATCTCGAACCAGATCAACCCTAAAAAAAAAAAAAGTCGACCAGATCAGATCAGACCCACGCAAATCACTTCCCCATTCCCTCGCCGCCGCCGCCGCCGCCGCCGCCCCGTCAATCTCCTCCTCCGCGGCGGCGCCGCCATGCTCTGGCTCCGGTGCTGCGGCCTCACCCAGCTCCTGTCGTTTCGCTCCGCCTCCACCATCTCCCAGCTCAGCCGCCTCCTCTCCGCCGCCGCGCCCGCTGCCCCCTGCATTTCCCCAAACCCTGCCTTCGCCGTCGACGACTACCTCGTCTCCACCTGCGGCCTCACCCGAGCCCAGGCCCTCAAGGCCTCCGCCAAGCTCTCCCACCTCAAGTCCCCTGCCAACCCCGACGCCGTGCTCGCCTTCCTCGCCGGCCTCGGCCTCTCCGGCGCCGACGTCGCCGCCCTGGTCGCCAGGGACCCGCTGTTCCTCTGTGCCAAAGTGGAGAAAACCCTGGCCCCCAATGTCGCGGAGCTCACCGGCCTGGGTCTCTCGCCTTCTCAGATCGCGCGCCTCGTCTCGCTCCCCAGTGTCACTTTCCGCTGCAGATCCATCGTCTCCACGCTGGAGTACTTCTTGCCCATCTTCGGGTCCTCCGAGAACCTCCTTCGAGCCCTACCTCGAGCGGGTGGCTCCGTTCTCTCGTCCGACCTCGACCGGGTGGTCAAGCCCAATGTCGCCTTCCTGCTCGAGTGCGGGCTAGGTGCTTGTGATATTGCCAGGCTCTGCATACCTACGCCATCGCTGCTCAGCATCAGCCCGGAACGCATCCGTACAGCAGTGGCGTGCATCGAAGGTCTTCTTGGTGTACCCCGTGGATCTCCAATGTTCAGATATACGTTACAAGCTGTTGCATTCCTCAGCGAGGAGAAAATCACCACCAAAGTGGAGCACTTGAAGAAGACGTTCAAGTGGTCGGATGCTGAGGTGGGAATTGCTGTTTCTAAGGCTCCAACAGTGCTACATAGGACTAAGGAATCGCTGCAGCGCAGGTCCGAGTTCCTCATCTCCGAGGTGGGGTTGGAACCGGCATATATTGCTTGTCGTCCGGTAATACTCATGTACAGCTTGGAGGGCCGGCTCAGACCCCGATACTATGTCGTCAGATTTCTCAAGGAAAATGGATTGCTAGATCACGACCGGGACTACTATGCTGCAGTCATGATCAGCGAGAAGGTATTCGTCGAGAAGTTCATATGCCCTCATAAGGATGCTGCACCGCATCTTGCTGAAGATTATGCAACAGCTTGCAGCGGGGAGGTTCCAGCTAGATTCAGTTTTACATGAACTAAGACTAATAAGAAAATTGGTATGTTCATTATGTCATTCGGTAGAGAAGAAAGCATTGCACTGCTATGAACTTATCCTTCCTCATGTTGTCATATTGCACACATCTTGGAACTAGGAGAGTATGAGATCAGGGCATTCTGCAAATGCTTTGAAGTATCAATGAGTAGTATTTCTGCACATTCTCTGTTTGTATGTTCTGAAATGGCCATTTCAGTTTTGAATGCAACCCTCTATCTATCTTTCCATGAAAGAATGTTCTCATTTTGGCCATGAAGATGATATGAAGTCTCAACCTATCCTTTGCATGAAATTTTTGGACCCCTTTTTCTGTGGGAAACAATTTTGGGTCTGTTGGTGGCCAGTTGGCTACAGTTTGCTGATCACTGCCAATGATGCAGTTTTGATCTATTTTGTTGGTTGCTTGCTCTAGTTCATCTAAGCTAAATACCTTCTTCCTTCGTGCAGTAATTTTGTTTATGAGATATTAACTATTGTTGAAGACGGCCATTATTTACTAGTAGTTTGTATCAGTTTATTTATTTATTTGTCTCGTGTATGGCCGATTCTTTTCTTGGGCCATCTGATCTCCAAACTGGCTAGTTGAGTAGTAGGATAGTAGCGTTTCTGTTGATTGCCAATTTGTATACACTACGTAACAGATATTTCAAGTGCCCTGGTATTCGTACCAGAGAAGCAAACCGATGCTTGTATATGGTATGGTGCTGAAAAGCAGAGGGCAAAAGAGATGGTCGATGCTAATACCTGCGAAGAGATGTGATTTAAAGATCAACTGTGTGTCCCTTCTCTGGTACTTGTTGAAATTGTAGAAACAAGATTAATGAAATCTAGGTGAGGGGAATGGGTCGAATGATGAAGTGACTTACCACCAGGTGAGAAGATGTTAAAAAGGGCTGGGCAATAGAAGCATGCTGATTTACTTAATGTGGATGGTGCTTTCTTTCTTCCAGGTGAAGATGTGCTGAAACCGGATGTAGATGGTGCTTTTTTTCTTCTTCCAGGAAACGAGACGAAACATGGGCGGCAATGGCTTGGCTGTACTATACATTATTCTGAAGGTTCTGTTAGTTTTTGACACCCTGAAGCTTCAGCAACAAGTGCATGAGTTTTATTCAGGGAAGCTCCTACTTTTCTCTTTTTTGCATCTTGCAAGTTAAGTAATCTTTCTAGTATTGTACTATAGCTTTGAATAAACTAGCAGCATCTGGCGCTTTAATGATTTTCTACTTTTTTGGTGCATCTTCACTTGGATGTAAACAATCTGAACGAGTCACTCATGCATGTAAAAAGTAGGCAGTATGTAAATTTTGTACTCTGAAGTCTGAACTCTGAATTTCAATCAGAGCTGAACATAGCCATGAACCTTTCAAACTTCATGTGTGAACTCTGAAACTTATTATAGAAAGTTGCCAGCAGCTAATAGGCTAAACTTTTATTTACGATTTGACTTCAGTCTCTTCAGAGCCACAACTATTATACAGAGAAGAGTATCAACATTTTCCATTATCATGGCAGCATATGTATGACAAGAGTTCTTTTATGTTTTCAGAACGTTGGGACTGGTCTTAACTAATTATGATGAGAAATCACTTTCTTATCTTAAATACATCAGTGATTGTAGGATTTTGATTCTTCTGTTGTTTTCATAAATGTCGAATTTAGTCTATTAAATAGGCATGTTTTCATACAGGTTCACCAAAAGGGAAATGTCATTTTACAGTGTTAGCGGATAAAAATGTTTTACATTGAAGTGTAAAGCGTACATTTAGTATCTATTGTATTGAAGGCACGCTGATGAAATCCAAGTGCAAATGCTAGTTGATTAGCACCATTCTTATTTCTGCAATTTATTTCTCCAACATTTATGCATATCCATTTCGAGTAGATAAATAAACTTCACTAGTGAACTTACTGCCTGAAGGCAATGTGCTGAAAGTTGATAATGAAATACAGCTCCTGAATTAATCCCGAAAATTATAACAATTATCTCTATGGAGCAGAGACGGAAAGACCACCGCGGATGTGAGGACGACCAGGAGAGCAGCACCAACTGGAGGATGATGTAGTATTGCTTCTGTTTCCAGATCAAACCCAGCAAGGTTGTATACAACTGAACTTTTACACGAAGAGGAGAACCTAATGATGAGAGATTCAGGGGATTGAACAGGACTATAAATCGATGAGTCTAAATAAACAGTGGCTGGGTTTGAACATGGACAGGTATGGTGCCACGTATGGGGATTCAGCACAAGATAGTCCAAACTACAACCACATCAAAGTGCTCTTTCTTTCTTCTGGTCGTTGCTAGCTCCTGATGAAACTGATACTTTCCATTCCTTGATGGCACGGTTTTGAAATTTTCCATCCTCATGCCATGTTGACACCACATGTTGGAATAGAGATATTACGAGATACAACTTCTCCTCTTTGATGCACTAAAAATGCTATTTAGTAGGTGGTTCCTTGCAAGAATTTCAGTATTTTTCACTAGGCGCATTGTGAAGTTATCATTTCTCAGCTGTCCCAGCAAATGAGAAAAGTGGTGTAGCTTTCCTCATCAATATCAAGAAATCAATAGACAATATTTTCCGGTCTAGTAGATAATTAGAGGCAGCTTGGGATGGCACCGGCTGGGGGCTCTTCACTCTGAAGGAGGGTCAGCAAAGTTTGAGCTGAAAAGGTGGACTTTTACTGTAGGGCATGTAGAGTTGTAGACTGTTTGGCAGCTCAATATAAGTTGTGAATTGACCTCGGCTGATTGTTGTTTCAGAAATCTCTTCCTAGTTGGGAAAGGAAGATGGCGACTGTTGGGGTTGCTGGGACACTTTGGGGGATCCAGAAGGCTAGAAAATATGGCATGTTTCGAGCTGCGATCCCAGCTCACTTGCCTCTCATGTTTGCTACGTACTGGATTGGCAATTGCTGGAGCTTGGTACAAGTGAGGCGACGAGGGCTTAATTTTGCTTGCAGAATGAACAATTTTGCTTCCAGAATTGCAGAATAGGCCTAATTGCAGAATTCTGGAAGCATGGCAATTCAGGTTACTTTGAATCTCGGAATCATCCTCCCTGACTTGCACCCAAGTGAACAAGCTATCTATAGTAAGTGAAAGTTTGTTTCTGAATCTAGGCCTTAATAACTGTTCAAGTCTGATTTTTATGTTTTCGTGAAAATTCTAATGTCAGCTGCAATTTTTGACAAGCAAATTTCATCAGTATTGCTGTACTGGTACTGGTACTGTTCTTTCTCTATAGAAATGTGGGCAATGTTATTTACTAATTCAACTTTGCAAAACAGAAACAAAAAGGAGACCATAATGGTCAACGCGACAGTGGATTCAAAATGACACCGTCAATTTGACGTGTCTACATGATATGGGGTTGGACTTGTACGTAGTGCCATTTACAGGGAATGAGTCAGTTCAACTGCATATTCAGAGGGAGATAGAGAGCAGCTAGCACAATATGGTGAAGACTGCTACGGCCACATCAAGCACCGTTTCCTACGCATTTTGCGCAACTTGAGGAAAGAAAACTGTTACAATCGTGTTTGTACTATTTCACTCGATGAGCGGGTTTATAGATCTTGATTGCGTGATGTGGGTGCGGTCAGAACAATTTCAATGTGGTTACATCGCTTGTAATCCTTGGTCGGATCGGTACTCATTCTCTGTTGGATACAACATATATTATCAGGGCATCGTATTTTTCTATTTGAATCATAAAGAAATAGAATTGAAAACAAATCTCAAATATATTTTACAACAACAACAACAAACTTGTATTTGAGGGGATGAAATGTACGATGAAAGTGCCTTTCTCAGCTTGAGCTCATATGAGTTCGAGTGAACAGTAAAATCTGAAAAATGTCTCACTTTTTCCTTTATTTTAATTCTGTATTTCTGAATGGTTTTTTTCCTTTATTTTAATTCTGTATTTCTGAATGGTGTACTGGCTGATGCTTCCAGTCCCAGGGACAACTGATCTAAAAGCTGAATGATGCGGTACTGCAATTTCTGCATAGAGCCTACCATAAGTACAGTCTTGGTTTTTGAGAATTTTGTGGCTTTGTGTTGATCATTATTGTTTATTAGAACACAGGAGAAAGAGCTGGGTGTCCTTTTAAATTTTTTTACATGTGTGTATAAGTAGCATCTGGGTGCCATTGTACAGATAGTCCACCTCCGCCCTTGTTCGTGGTTTGAAGGTGCAAACAAATTAACCATCTCATCATTTTTCGGTTTTAAGAATAAGAGATGTATTATCCGTCTATTCTCGTGTAAGAAAGGAATGCTAATTAAAGACTACGTCGTGGGAAGTGTTGTTGTTATACTGTCTGTACTTGTTCCATGCTATGTTATATTATTCTTTGGAGATATATGATTCAATTATTTTGCTTCTCTTAAAACGCATAAAAGAGCTAATTGCCCCCTTGTGAGTTAACTATTTGTATTCAGCAGCTTGTTTTCTTGTTGATCCTGGTTGATGTTATTTCATACAAATGTTGTGTCTGCTCTTCGTATAAAGTGCTGTTGTTGCTATTTGTACTTGTGCCCATACCATGGTATATTAATTTTTGGAGGAGATTCATTTCCGCTCTTGAAACACATGAACTGAAAGAGCTCATTGCCCCCTTCTGAGTTGATACTGTTTGTAGTCAGTAAGTTTGCCGCTTCATAAATATCCGTAAGTATTTTGTTATCTTTTGAATTTCAGTGCATGTAAAAGTTGTTTAGAATTTCTGGATTGTTGGTTGCAAGCATCGGAGATACGTAAGCCACAAGTTGCAGGTGTGTACCAACTTCAAAGGTTGAGACCCCAGGCAAGGGCAGATCTGGGAGAGGCATGACTGATGATGGGGGCCAGCTGGAAGAGGTGGCGACCCAGCGGCCTGGATCAACAATGCTTATGATTTCACATCACATATTTGTGGTTTGTGAAGCCATTCTTTCAAAAATCAAATAAGTGTTTTGTCTATGAAGCATGCGACTTGTGATGATTACCGGATGTCAATCAATTGCTTTTTACACCATGCCATCATCTTTTTGTGCTGTTAATGCTTCCAACCTTTGCAGGTTGTGGATATTGTCTGTACAATGATATAAAACTTCTAATTCGTTGCTATTACCTATCAGGTATCCTATGCATAATTTTGAATGTTCTTTCAGCATTGCTAAACCCGTCTTAGTAACACAAGATGGAATTTAGGCATTCTATTTGCTTTCTGAATTTTTCATTCATGCAATCAAGCAGTTATCATCCTGGTAACTAAAATTCCGGAGTCTGAACGGTTGAACAGAAATATAAAATTCAGAGAATAGAAGACTGCTTTTGCAGTTTCTAAAGAGATCGAAGATACCTCGATTTCAATGGAGTTTGTTATAGAAAATAGAATGATGATCTAGAATAATTTAGGCTGGTTGGTCATCGATCCGTTCGTACTGGCACCAATTAATTCTTGGATATATTGGATGATTCTTACTGGCCGGTGGAACTATATTACTAGTTTTCAATTCAGCAGTGGCAGTTCTCAGCAAACCAACCTGATTATACTACAACAACATTGGGATTCCCCCCCCCCCCCCCCTCCTGTTCTTAGCACAATCAAAGAATACATACATCTATGAGTTCTCTTTTTCCCTATGTTTTTCAGGTTTTGCTGATGGATTATTCAGCCATTCTCTCTTTTAACTCGGCTCGGGAGTTTTCGAGTGTTGTAAAGGCAGTTCGACCTTTTTCGCCTTTTAGAAAATGGATCCCATCAGCAGATATCCGATTAGATACGCCTGCGAGTGCTTCCGACAGTGCCACCCCGGGTGGCGTGGCTCTGAAATTGGCAGTAATCTGATTGGCAGTAACAAGCTAAGAACAAAAAAGGTATTGTTACCTAGAAGTCCACATGCCTGAAATTGGGATCTTTATTTTAAAGATGTATTGATTGATTGTGCATTCTGAACATCTATTCTTTTCCCTGGCGCAGCTGGGCCATCCTGAATTTGAATTAGAGACATCGCCCGTGAAGTAAATCATCGCCCCTACAATCCAACCGATTGGGAGAGAATTTTTTTCTCTCCTCCTTATGCTTTGTTCAAACCTTACAACAGTACTTTCCGACTATTACGATGTAATATGTTCATCTGTACTTGGTACAACATGACATGGAGTTATTGCAAAAAACAAGTAAACCAGTTGTGCTCTTCCATGTGAAGGACCAGATAAAGGAAATATGAGAAATGCTTCTCCCTGAGAGTTCTCTTTTCCCTCTGTTTTAGGGTTTTCTGAAGGATTATTCAGCCATCCTCTCTTTTAACTCGGCTCGGTAGTATTTGAGTGTTGTAAAAATACTTTGACCTTTTTCGCCTTTTGGAAAATGGATCCCATCAGCAGTTCTCCGACTACCCTGCGAGTGCCTCCGATAGACCCACCCCGGGTGCAGGGACACTACTCCAGGTGGTGTGGCTCTGCAAGATCAAGTGCGCCAGTGGATGCCACGACGACAACAAAAACAACACACTTACCGCCTGCATCATGGACCCCTTCTGCGGCCTGTTGATGACGCCCGCTGATAAGATGACGTGCCACCTTACTTTGTGGATGCATAAAAAGGAAAGAAGAATCGTCTGTTGTGATGATCTTGTGCTTGCATAGCCATTTTGATAGTCAGTTGCGCAACCCTAGTCAGAGGTTTAGCTACTAGCACTCTTGCCCGAACTCACATAGTCACCTTCATATAACAGCCTCAGCGATAGCTGAACTTCTTTGACACGGCCGATCCGGCGAGCTAATTGATCCACAATGCCAGCATCACGGTACATGTCTGGGATCCCATGGATTTGGGCCCAAACATATAAACCCTCGAACACCACTGTGGTCGGATCCTTCTTGACCTCATAGTCCTCTACAAGCAACCCCATACCTCGGAACAACCAAGGGCTGCCATGGGCGGCCTTTTTCTAGTCACCGAGACAAAACATTTGAAACACGAAGAGATCTCTCCGCTTCCCTGTACTTTGGGACATGAGCCAAGCCCCAAACCGATTTGAGGTTTTCAAACATAGCTGAAGAGGAGAAGGGACGGGTAGTGTTCAGTTTTCCGATCGCAAGCCACCTTACATCCTCCTCAAGTTTCTTCACCTCCTCTTCCCCCACAATCACATCATCAAGCTCTTCATCCTTCAAGTCCAGGTGTTGTAGCATCTCTTCCAAGTTCTTCCTGTCTAGCCAAAGGAAGACGAAGGTCCATTCGCTCCCATCGGGTTTTGAGACGGATCCGAGTGAAGAGCCACCTCTCCACAACCCAACAACAACAAACCATTTTTTGAAGAAGGTCGTCAAATGTTTGACGTCGAATGGGCCAGGCCAGGCCTCTAGTTGTGCGTCTCAAACCCGAGGTTGCTCACCAACAACCGCAAGCGTGTCCAGGCCATTGTGACATGCGCTCAAAATATAGGTGTGCCCCGTGGTTCTAGGATGTTCAGGCACGCCCTGCATGCTGTTGCAATTTTCAGAGAGGAGGAGATAGCAGCCAGAATGGACTACTTGAGGAACACGTTCAGGTGGACGGCTGCTGAGGTGGGCATGGCTGTTTCTAAGGCTCCAATGGTGCTGACGAGGGCTAAGGAATCGCTGCAGCGCACGTCTGAGTTCCTCATCTTCGAGGCGGGGTTGGAATCGGCATACATTGCTCGTCGGCCGACACTGCTCACTTTCAGCCTCAAGGGCCGGCTAAGAGCCCGACACTATGTTGTAAAGTTTCTTAAGGAAAATGGATTGCTAGGTCGCAACCGGGATTACTATTCCATAGTCAACATAACCGAGAAGGTATTTGTGGAGAAGTTCATATGCCCTCACAAGGAAGCTGCACCACACCTCGCTAAAGATTATGCGGCAGCCTGCAAAGATGAAGTGCTGACTAGATTCAGATTTACATGAACCAAGAACAGGCTATGATATAACTATGCGTCGGTTATCTGCTGCTGTATGTCTGTTAGCTGCTGGGTCGGTCGTTGCTAATGCATGAGGAAACTGATAATTTGATTCCTCAATACTGATATATGATGCCATCATTCAGCAAAGAAGCCATGGATTGATTATGAACCTTTTTGTTACTCATAGTGGATAATTGGAGGATCAATCTGATGCCCGTCCCAAATCTAGGTA
The DNA here is from genome assembly GCA_021605205.1 of Aegilops longissima. Lineage (NCBI taxonomy): Eukaryota > Viridiplantae > Streptophyta > Magnoliopsida > Poales > Poaceae > Aegilops > Aegilops longissima. The sequence continues at coordinate 9,987,045 of CM038681.1, forward strand.
AATAGTCTTTATGGAAGCAGCTGGAGGGGTACTTTCCCCTGGTGTTAGCGTTTCCTATGTAGGGCCAAGGGTCAATTCACCTTGCTGTAGCTTAATCTGTTTCCTCTTCTTTGAATTGTTTCGTAAATCTTTGTGTGTTTATTCTTAGTCCTCTGTGCTATAATAAAGAAACCAGATTAGTCTTATATTCCTCAAATTTGTGACGCAGTGCCACAAGATAACCTTGTCCCCTGTTTTGTTGTGTCATCATGTTTTTTTCTTTCAGTTTTTCATTTGTATTTACTGTTTTGGTGTGATGGAGCCGAAGATAGATACAGAATTTTACAGAGTCATCTGAAGCCGCGGCCTTTTGCTGCTGCCACAATTTGTACATAGATCTTTGAGATAATTCACACCAAGAGAAGTACTTCCTCAGTTACCCAACAATGCCATTCACACCAAGGAACCCTGTGATGTTTTCGCAGCTATGACATCTACACCAAATTCCTGCCTGCACTAAGAATACTCGTATGTAGCCCCGTTTGACATGCATGCTTGTATTATGCACCTAGCTTACAATTGCTAACCTGAGTTTATCAAACGATTTAGTTTGTTGTCTTTGTAAGAATATGGGGTATTGTGACAAATTCTTGCCTGCAGGTTAGAATGCTTCCACGATTTCCTTTTGGTGGCACTGAAATTAACTTGTCTTTGGGAGTGATACAGCCCATTTGGTTTCATGGTCACACCAATTTATTTGCTCCAATGTGGAGAATTAGTCGTTTCAATTTTTTTGGTGATTTAGGAAAGATATATAGTATTAGTACGCCTTAGGTCCAGTGCGCCTCTTTCTGTGATACAACACGAGTATATATGTTCGCCGAGATTATTCTGCCATCACTGAAAGTTTGTTTGCTTTTAGATTCTGATTTACTGTCATGATAAGCTTGATTTTTAGTTTTATAGCTTAGCTGTCAGGCCTTCATTTTCTTATTGATAGGTAATGAGATATTTAAGTAATCCCACAGTCATGTTTGGAGTCAAGTTGCTCTATTTTAGTAATTATCTTGGATTTATATCTTAGCATTTGATAAATACCATGTCAGTTGAAGCTTTGACGAAATTATTTCCATAAGTAAGTTCATCCTGTTTGATTGTGTACCTCCAATGGTGCATATACCTTTGCTTCTTTTTATGTACTGTAGTTAGCTTCAGGGGGTTTCAGCATATCTCCTCGTATGCTCCTCTGGCTAACAAAGTAACAGGGGATAATCTAACAAAAAAAAACTCAAGTATGTGGAGGTTGTGTCTTGCATCTCTGCTGTGAGATAGAACACATTCACCATTCATATATTGATTATGATATCACCAACATGTTTGGGAGCTAGTCTTTACACAGTTGGTGGTGGGTTTGTATGTGCACATCGGATCGACAGGAAGCTAGCGGATCTGCCGAGCCTTGCATTGCATGGGGATCCTGATTGCGACTTTGCGAGGATCCTCAAGCGAGCCAGGTTCGTATTTTGGCATACTATGTGTATATGACTTGATAAGCAACAGGTGCAAACGCTCTGGGCAACAACATTGTTCTTTTTTCCAGAGTTTCAGAATCTAAGTCACGTTTTGTGTATTGGTTCTTGACTGCTGCATATGGTATCATGGATGTTGCTTCAGTAATAGAACTAGGAGACTGGAGCTTTGTTTTTTCGAGAACAAGAATCCAGACTTGGGTTTATACACCCTGATTTACGTAGTAGAAGAGGTGAGATGCACAAGTTTTTTCTAGCACAGTACAAAATGGAATGGAAACTACTTGTACATATATTCAGAAATTGTGTTTGTTTTTTGTGAAACAAATTTTTTTAGACAAAATACTCCAACCAGATTTTAAATGCAGGGTTTATTGTGACAAACACAGCAGCACATGGAAATGAAGATACTAGGAATGGGAAAGATAACAAAGTAAAGGTAGATGAATTTTTCTTTCGTATTGCTGGACAGTGTAAGAATATGGAGAATCCATATACTTGTCCAAATTTTAATAATAAAAGATGATCATTGTGACCCGTGCAAGAATAATTAATAGTAGGAACAAAATGTTCACTGACCTGTCCACACAATAAGCATGAAAATACGATTAAAAAATATGATGGGGAGTGGGGTTCATCATTGTGTACGCACAAACATGTATGTCAAGACACATAATAATAAGAACTAAGGACAAAATATATTTGCCTTTTGATTTCATTCTCTGTATTCTTCAAAGATTGACTGCGTTTGTTACTAAGTCCTGTAGTTGACCTTACTATCGCTGGAAAACTTTTGAAACATGTATAATTTGACAGCAAATGCATTGAAAATCCTGTAGTTGACCTTACATCTGTATGTTATCAAATGGCCTTTACAGTTTTCTGTGTAGTCCTCTAGTCTATCTTTCTATGAAAGAAGGTTCTTGGTTTGGCCATCGATCTGATGTTGGAGTCTTGGAGAGTTTCATTGGAGAAGAACACATAATTTCCTCATATGTAAAAATGGCTGGGCAATAGGAGCATACTGATTTACTGAATATGGATGGTGCTTTCCTTCTCCGGGGTGAAGATGTGCTGAAACTGGATGTACATGTTTTTTTTTCTTGTTCCAGGAAACAAGAGAATACATGGCAGCTACGGCTTTGCTGTACTATACATGATTCTGAAGGCTTCTGTGACAAGTATGGCCTGATGGTGGCGTGAGTTTTATTCAGGGAAGCTCCTACATGTCTCTTTATTGAGTTTTGCAAGTTAAGTAATCCTTCTAGTATTGTACTATAGATTTGAATAAACTAGCAGCATCTGGTGCTTTAATCAATTTGTACATTTTGTTGGATCTTCACTTGGATGTGAACAATTTGAATGACCCACACATGCATACAAACAGTAAGCCATATGTAAATTTTGTAGTCTGAACTTTGAATTTGAATCAGAGCTGAACGTTAACTTTGACTCTTTCAGACTCCATGTGTGATCTCTGAAACTTATTACACCCAATTCAAGTTTGAAGCTATAGTAATTGTTCAAAACATCTGTCAGGAGCCAAGTTAGCTCGAACCAGAGCTGAAGTTAACAGCAATCTTACAAGGCAAATGGATTCCTAGAGCGCTACTTTGGCTACTTTATTAGTATAGTGCAGAGGAGCGAGAAGGTATTCATGGAGAAGTTCATATGCCCTCACAAGGAAGCTGCACCCCACCTTTTTTGATGACTATGTTGATGCTGGCAGAGGGCAAGTGACCACTAGATTCAGATTTGCATGAGCAAAGAATGGGTATGAAAATTGGTAACTGGGCATCGCACGCACAAAAATTCACTCTGCGTGTTAGGCTGTTAGTTCCCAAGTCGGTGATCCTGGCCTAACTGAGTGATGGTTGTCTACTATAGTACTCCCTCCGTCAGAAAATACTTGTCATCAAAATGGATAAAAAGAGATGTATCTAAACGTCTAGATACATCTCTTTTTATCCATTTTGATGACAAGTATTTCCGGACGGAGGGAGTATGTCTTTTAGATATTTAATTGCTAAACCAGCATGAAACTGATAATTTGAGCTTTGAGTCCTTGTATGTTCATTACATCATTCAGTAGAGAAGAGCATCGCACTGCTATCTTGTCCATCCTCATGTCATACCGACACACATATTGAAACTAAGAGCGTGTGAGATCACAGACTAGGGCATTCTGCAAATGCTTTCAAGTATCAGTGAGTAGTGTATCTGCAAACTCTATTTTTGTGTTCTCAAATGACCATTGCAGTTTTCAGTTCTATCCATGAAAGAAGGTTCTCATTCTGGCCATGAAGATGACACAAAGCCTCAAAAATTTCCCATCGGACGAGAATTTTGGTCTTCTTTACATGGATCGGGTTTGTTATGTGTGTGTTGACAATCATGACCGCAATGTGTTGATTACTGCCAGGGATGCAGTTTAGATCTGGTATGTTGGTTCCTGCTCTACTTCTTCTAAGCTGAAAATATCCATTCTTCTTGCAGTAGCTTTGTTTTAAGATATTAATTGTTGTGAAAGTTGGACGTTCCGCAAGCAAAAAGTGGATGGGCAATAATTAGGAGCATACTGAACTGCTGATGGTGATGTCTTACTTCCAGGAGAAGATGTGCTGACTTCTGACTGCTGAAACTGGATACAGAGGGTGCTTCCTTCTTCCAGGATATCGATGAAGCCTAGCGGCTATGGATCTGCCTCTACGTAACTCCTAAGGCTCCGTTGGAGGATCAGCCTCGGTTCAGGGCCAGCTTCAAGCAGAGGTGGATCTCAGTCGATGCTAGTCTAGTTGATAATGCTCTGAAGCTTCCTTCAGTAACGCGTATGACCTGACGGTGGCATGAGTGTTGTGTTCAGAGAAGAAACTCCGACATCTCTCTTTTTGGATTCCTCAGGCCGTGCAATCCTTCCTTTTAGTACTGTGCTAGAGATTGCTTCAACATCACCTGCCTGCATGCCGGATTTCATCAACTCAGCTGAGCGTGGCAGCCTGAACAGATAAACAAGCAGAGTAGAGCTGCCACATCCTGTGCTTTGATTGGTTCGTATATTGATGGGCCCTGTTCTTCCTCTTGCTTAATTAGGACATGCTGGATCTTCCCTTCACTAGCTTGGATGTAAACAATTTGAATGAGTTAAGCAATCAATTGGATGTGGTGTACTTCTTTTCTACTCTGAACTCTGGATTTGAATCAGAGCTGAAAGTAAACTTTGGGTCTGTATGTGTATGGCATGATGGCTGAACTCTGACCTTACACCCAAGTCAAGTGTGATGTTATCCATAGTAAGCATTTTACACTATTTATTACTGAGAAAATGGTCCAGTTCAGATAGATTGCAACATTTTTATACTATTTACTACTCCCTCTATAAAGAAATATAAGAGCGTTTAGATCAATTTCTTTACAGAGGGAGTACAACATTGATCTAGGTCAACTGCAAGTATAGAAATGTGTGCATTGTGTTGTTTGTGTATTTACCTACTCTTTGGTTCATGCTTGCAGGATTTGAAACGCTCTTATATTAGTTTACAGAGGGAGTACTATGCTGCCTCCCATAGCCCTCATCCCTTCCTCTCGACATCAAGGGTGATTTGCATCCATGTACAGTTTCCTATAGAGTTTTTAAAGGTCTGTGCATGTTAATGTTGATAATATACCACTCATGAAGGAACTAGTCTTTTTGAGATGATCATTGCATATGCTCTCTAATTTTTTGTTCATGGTTTTCCTTTTTTACGCGCTCTTCCTAAAATATTCAAGTTTATAGTTATGCTATCTGGGCTACACCTCCACATGTTTGCTTTCTGTGATGGCTTATATACTCTAGAGATTATCTTGAAATTTGGAACTTTAAAGCGTTCTCTGACTTGGCACCGTTACTCCAGATAGAATCCAGAGTAGTTACTTGAAAACTTCGCACTGATGGGCATGCTGTCCAATGGCAACACCAGCCATTCCAACCATGTACAACTTTTGTAGTCAAAGCAAAGTGATGGTTGTGCATGGATCATAACAGTTAGATGCTAATTGAAATAACTTTCCTTGCGCTCCAGCCTCCATGATTAGATGACTGCCTTCTTGGCCCTTAAGAATATCATTGGACAAATTACTGTTTTGTACGAACTGCTCCTCTTATTTTCCTTAATATGATTTCCTATGTGTGAAAATATATATGTCAGTCTGTTCTTGTTAAAGAAGATGCACTGTTACATATGATTCAAAGAATAAAGACTTGGTAAATTCTTTTTCCAGGTACTCAAGATCATGTGAGCTGCTGAATCTTTTTGTATGCCACCTGAACCCTGCCTAAGTTGGGAGTGTAGTACAGATCGATTCATACATATTGTGAAGAAAACATCGACGTGCTCCACACTTAACCCAAGAGTAGAGAGTGAGATATGTACGTATTTGGTACTGGTAGTAGTGTTGAGTTTCTGATCCAAGCCGTTATCGTGCGCCTAAAATTCAGTCTGTGAAGCCATTAGTTTGTAAGAGAGATGGCAGAGCAAAGCATTTTGTAGCTGTTTCTACTTGTAGTTACGATTTACATATGTGCTGAAGAAGAGGTATAGGATATACTCCCTCCGTTCCTAAATCTAAGTCTTTTTAGAGATTCCACTACAAACTACATACGGATGTATATAGACATATTTTAGTGTGGATTCATTCATTTTGCTCCGTATGTAGTGCATAGTTGAATCTCTAAAAAGACTTATATTTAGGAACAGAGGGAGTATTCATCATTTGTCTGAGAGAAATTCCTATTTTTTGGAGGGGAAAAACAGGGCCTATTGATTGATTGATCCCTGGAACCAAGTTTTACCGACTGATTTACTGAATGTTGTATGAACCACCAAAACGTCGTATATTTAGGAACGGAGGAAGTATATCGATGGTCGAGGAGCAGATGTGCCGAGATGGTACGATGCAATGCTTTCTCGTTCTTCTTCTTCTTCTTCTTCTTCTTCTTCTTCTTCAAGGAGATGGAGATGGAGACAGAGCGAGCATGGTGGTTGGGGCTCTGCATGCTTCTAGCTCATGAGCTTCAGTAAAGAGCATGATACGCCAGGGTGGGTGTGTTTTATCCAGAGAAGCTCCTTTTGAATGAATCTCAACACATCCTGTAAATTAATGATCATGGCATCCCCTTTGAAGTGCCATGATCCGTCCTGCATCACTCGTTCCCAGTCCCCCAGGCAAGAAAACTGAATTGTGTACAAATTATCTTCAAATGGCCTGAACTTCGCCTCTTGTGCAAGAACCCAAGCCGCACGTATATTTTTGTAGAACCAGAGCTGACTATAGGGTTTCTCAGAGTGCACTCTAGCCACCGCGCTGCTTTCCCCGGCACTTCCTTCTCATCGAATACCACATCATTTAGATCCTCCGCTTTCAATCCCATCTTCGCCATGAGCTTCGCCACATCAACCACTGAACTCTGTCCCCCGGATCCTCACGCCGCTTCGGAAGCCATCTTGAACCCTGACCAGACAAACTGATCGGGCCTTCTCGGAGCAACCCTAAGCACTTCGCTCCCCAATGCCTTCCCAAGATCGGGTGGCAATCATAATGATCACCCCTTGATCATCCTAGATTAGCAACATGAGGATTGAAGGCAAGGAAGTTCAGGACTCACGGCGGCGAAACACTAACCCCGTGAGAAAACCTGACCCTAAACAGGGAAAAACTTTTGAGCCCCGCCAATGCCATCTATAAGTGATAAAAAACGTTTCACAAAGAGGAATCCCCCGCCTGGGCCGGGCCATGCAGTAGGGACCTCCTATACCATGCTCTGCGCATTAGGAGAAGACAAGGCGCGCCCGCAGGGGCCGGCCCATGTCCAAGCGGCCTATTTTTTTAAGTGTGTTTTATTTTTTTATTTTCTTTTTTGTTTTCGTTTTTTCTACTTTACTTTAAATGATCTGGGACAAAAAATGTTCCAAAAATTTAAAAATTAAGAATTTTGAAATAAAATATTTAATTAAAGCCATTAAGGCGCGGTAGAATGGTGGCCAACCAGTTACGCCACGTGCCGCATGCTGGTTGGGCACGGTGAGAAAGTTATTGATTTTTTTAGAGTTTTCTAAATGGCAGTGATATTTTTTTCTTTATCTTTTCAAGAAAAGTTTTTCTAGGCTTTTTTTTTCTTTTTGAGATGGATGTGCTGTTTACGTGACGCGAGATTTTTTTTTTAATTTCGAGGTAAAGGTGAGGTGCACATAATTTCCACTCAAGCGGCCTGCAATGGAGGGCCACAACCACTATAAATCATAAAATGTAAGTGGATTTAAAAAATGTTCACGGTTTTATAAAAAAAATTCGCTTATTAAAAAATGTTCGAAATTTTGGAAACAAATGTGCAGAAACCAAAAAATATTCAAATTTTCTAAAAGTTACTTATATTTTTAAAATGTTAATGAAATTGAAGAAAATGTCGCCAATCAAAAATGTTCATGTATGGAAAAATATCCTAAAAATTCAAAAACTGTTCGTGACTTACAAAATAGTTTATTCATTCATAAAATGTTTGCTCAATCAAAAAATGATCATGCATTTCAAAAAATATTCGTTAAATCAAAAAAAAGTTCGTAGATTGAAAAGATTGTTCCACCAATTTCTAAAACAATGATAATGGCCATTGAAGATTATGAATTTTTTTTCTCCCGTTGCAACTCGCGGGACCTTTTTCTAGTAGAAACTAAATGTTGTGCATGCCCTCTGCTAATTAAAATAATGTTTATCATGCTCCATGATTAGACGATTGCCTTCTTGAACCTTAAATATAATTGAACAACATGTGTATACAGGGGAGTGTGGAGTTGCCTGGACATCAACAACAGAAAGGCGTGTAGAAATTTGGCCGGTGAAGAGAACATTGACGTGCGCCATGTTTGACGGAAGAGTAGAGAGAGGGAACTATGTATTTGGTACTGGTAGTACGTAGTAAGTGTTGAGTTTCCGATCCAAGATTTTATCGTGCGCTTAAGATTCAGTCTGCTTAGCCATTAACAGTGGCATTTATTTATGCAGGCAAGCATTTGTGTGTCTGTTACTTGTAAAGTGGTGATCATCTTGGGAGTTTGCAAGATATATTCAACATCTGTGGTCGTTCTGGGAGCTGTTTTTTTGCTACTTGTAAATGCCATATATGTGGTAGATAGGAGGTACCAGATATATTCGACACTTGTCAGACAGCAATTCCTGAACTAAATTTTACACTACTTAAATATGAAATACATGGACCAACTGATTTACTGAATGTTGTAGATGGATGGCCCAGGAGAAAATGTGATTAGACTCTAAAAGGTGCGGTGATTTCTTCTTTTTCTAAGAGACGGACCAAATGTGGTGGTTGGGACCTTGCATGATTCTCAAGACTCTGTTAATTGATGTGCTTCAGCAACAAGCGTGATATGCCATCGTAAGTTTTATTGAGATAAGCCTGTTTTGACTTTTGCAAGGTACGTACTCCCTCTATAAAGATATATAAGATCGTTTAGATCACTAATATAGTTAGTGATCTAAATGATCTTATTTTTTTTTACAAGAGTGAATACATGTTATCCTATATATTGCAATGTACAAGGGGACAAACAACAAGTTGAATGAAGTCAACTAAGCTGCATCTGGTGGATTAATGGGCTCTCGTGCTTCCTTTTGCTCAAGACATGCATCTAAACAATTTGACTGATTCATGCATGTCATCTGTGTAACAATCAAATGGATGTGGTATTGCATTTTCTACTACAAACTCTGGATTTGAATCAGACCTGAAAGTTTAACTCTGAATCTGTCTGATATGATGGTTGAACTTTGTCCTTACACCCAAGTCAACTAGTCATTCTAGGGTGAATCACTGCCGATATTTGGGTGCAAGACTCTCATAACTGTGTAGATTGTACACCTATTTCTGAGTAATAAAACTAGAAGTCAGCTAGTCAAGTGTGATGCTACCTATAGTAAGTGTTTGAATCTTACAGTTTAGAGTGTAACAATCAATTCGTGCTATCAGAGCTGAATGTTAACAGCAAAAGAGTAATCTTCCAGACTTAATTAGTGGACTCTCTGTCTTAATTTTTTAATCGAACCAGAGCTGAAATTTAACATGTTAAGTGAATGATTGAATTCGCGGCGAGACCTAATATGGCAAGGGCTCTAATTTTTGGGCAAATCTAACACGGAGCCAATCCTACATTAACCCATTGTTATTATCTGCCAGCTATCGTGTAGAATATATATGTATGTTCTTTCAGCATTGCTAAACCTGTTTGCTGGCTATGTATAAAATATATATACTCCCTCCGTTTCAAAATAAGTGCGGCTGATTTAGTACAAAGTCAGGGAGTATAATAATGCATCAAATCTGGATGTTGTTTAAAATTACAGATCATGTGAAAGCAGTAAAAATGTTACAGCATGCATTCTAAGTAGGTTTTAGAGGGACTGGCTCATGGGGTCACCTTGTCAGCATTCTCTCCCTCTCTCTAAAAAAAGAAAAAAATGTACTTTCTCCAGTCCCTCTAAAACCATGTAGTTGACAATAGATTTGTTGACAGTAGTTGCATTTCTAATCTTTCTCTAGATAATATGATCATTGATGAGGAGGTGTGGACCAAAGTTTGCAACCATAGAAGGGGCAAGCACTCCAAAAATGTAGGATTAAATGAATTGTCTCTTCTGGAATGTTAGAGGTATAGATGCCCCTGGTAGAAAACCACTCATCATTGATACTATCAGCAAACTCTCACCTTCTCTGATTGGTTTCCAAGAAACCAAAAAAGAGGTGATTTCTGATTCCTTTCTAAAATCTATTGTGAGTAATAGAGATTTTAGTTGGGGTCCCTCCCTGCTAAAGGTACTGCTGGAGGGATTTTAGTAGGCTTTGATAATAATATCTTTGAGCTAGTTAACTGGGAGGTTAGAGATTTCTCTGTTTCAACCTTTCTGGTTTACAAACCAAACAAATTAAGATTAGGATCATTACTGTCTATGGTTCTCCATATGAAGAGGGCAAGGATGATTTCATTTCTGAACTTTATTCACTCTTCATTGAAGATCATCCTCCTACTCTTATTGGGGAGACTTCAATCTAGTTAGATACCAGTCTGATAAAAGTAATGGCAGAGTAGATCCTAAATGGTGTGATAAATTTAATGCCTGGATAGATATTTGGAGTTTAATGGAAATTAAGATGTCCAGTAGGAAGTTTACTTGGGCCAACAATAAGACAGACCTCATCATGTCTACCATTGATAGGCTGTTCTGCAACACAGAACTAGACAGTATCTTTCCTCTTTCTTCCTCCAAAGCCCTCCCTGGGATTTGGAGTGATCACACTCCAATCATATGGGATTCTGGAGTAGGGGTGACACCAAGGACCAATATTTTCAGATTTGAAAAATGGTGGTTGATGAGGGAAGATTTCAAGCATCTTGTAGAAAAACCTGGAATGAACCTACTAAAGGTTCTTCTGCCATAGATATTTGGCAGATCAAAGTTAGGAGGTTTAGGAAAGTATCTAGGTATGGAGCAAGAATGTTGAAGTTGAGCTCAGAAAAGTTAAGAAAGATCTCATGGATGAATATGATGCATTAGAAATCCAAGCTGAGACCACTGAACTTTCTGAGGCAGATCAGCAGAGGCTCAAAATGTTGGGGAACGTAGTAATTTCAAAAAATTTCCTACGCACACGCAAGACCATGGTGATGGCATAGCAACGAGAGGGGAGAGTGTCTGTCCACGTACCCTCGTAGACCGAAAGCGGAAGCGTTATAACAACGCGGTTGATGTAGTTGTACGTCTTCACGATCCGACCGATCCAAGCACCGAACGTACGGCACCTCCGTGTTCAGCACATGTTCAGCTCGATGACGATCCCCGGACTCCGATCCAGCAAAGTGTCGGGGATGAGTTCCGTCAGCACGACGGCGTGGTGACGATGATGATGCTCCACCGACGCAGGGCTTCGCCTAAGCTCCGCGACGATATGACTTCACCGGCGCAGGGCTTCGCCTAAGCTCCGCGACGATATGACCGGTGGAATATGGTGGAAGGGGCACCGCACACGGCTAAGGAACGATCCGTAGATCAACTTGTGTGTCATGGGTGCCCCTTGTTGGGGAACGAGTAATTTCAAAAATTTTCCTACGAACACGCAAGACCATGGTGATGGCATAGCAACGAGAGGGAGTGTCCGCCCACGCACTCGTGAGACCGAAAGCGAAGCGTTATAACAACGCGGTTGATGTAGTCGACGCCTTCACGATCCGACCGATCCAAGCACCGAACGTCGGCACATCCGAAGTTCGCACACGCTCAGCTCGATGACGATCCCGGACTCGATCCAGCAAAGTGTCGGGATGAGTTCCGTCAAGACGACGGCGGTGGCGATGTTGATGCTCCACCGACGCAGGGCTTCGCCTAAGCTCCGTGACGATATGACTTCTCCGCGCAGGCTTCGCCTAAGCTCTACGACGATATGACCGAAGTGGAATATGGTGGAAGGGGCACCGCACACGGCTAAGGAACGATCCGTAGATCAACTTGTGTGTTCTAGGGTGCCCCTGCCCCGTATATAAAGGAGCCAAGGGGAGGTGGCCGCCAAGGAGGAGGCGCGCTAGGAGTCCTACTCCTCCGGAGTAGGATTCCCCCAATCCTAGTTGGACTAGGATTCCCGGAGGGGAAAGAGAGAGAGGGGGCGGCCCACCTTTCCTAGTCATAATAGGACTAGGGAAGGGGGGCGCCACCTAGGGCTGGCCCTTTCTCCTTTCCACTAAGGCCCACTATGGCCCATGTAGTTCCCGGGGTTCCGTAACCTCCGGTACTCGATAAATTCGATTTCACTCGGAACACTTCCGATGTCCAAATGTAGGCTTCAATATATCAATCTTTATGTCTCGACCATTTCGAGACTCCTCGTCATGTCCGTGATCACATCCGGACTCAACAACCTTCGTGCATCAATACTTATAAACTCATAATGAACTGTCATCGAAACGTTAAGCGTGCGGACCCTACGGGTTCGAGAACTATGTAGACATGACCTAGAACCATTCTCGGTCAATAACAAATAGCGGAACCTGGATGCCCATATTGGTTCCTACATATTCTACGAAGATCTTTATCGGTCAAACCGCATAACGACATACGTTGTTCCCTTTGTCATCGGTATGTTACTTACCCGAGATTCGATCGTCGGTATCCAATACCTAGTTCAATCTCGTTACCGGTAAGTCTCTTTACTCGTTCCGTAATACATCATCTCACAACTAACTCATTAGTTGTAATGCTTGCAAGGCTTAAGTGATGTGTATTACCGAGAAGGCCTAGAGATACCTCTCCGACAATCGGAGTGACAAAACCTAATCTCGAAATACGCCAACCCAACAAGTACCTTTGGAGACACCTGTAGTACTCCTTTATAATCACCCAGTTACGTTGTGACGCTTGGTAGTACCAAAGTGTTCCTCCGTAAACGGAGTTGCATAATCTCATAGTTATAGGAACATGTATGGGTCATGAAGAAAGCATTAACAACATACTAAACGATCAAGTGTTAAGCTAACGGAATGGGTCATGTCAATCACATCATTCTCCTAATGATGTGATCCCATTAATCAAATGACAACACATGTCTATGGTTAGGAAACATAACCATCTTCGATTAATGAGCTAGTCTTGTAGAGGCATACTAGTGACTATCTGTTTGTCTATGTATTCACACATGTATTATGTTTCCGGTTAATACAATTCTAGCATGAATAATAAACATTTATCATGGTATAAGGAAATAAATAATAACTTTATTATTGCCTCTAGGGCATATTTCCTTCAGTCTCCCACTTGCACTAGAGTCAATAATCTAGATTACATAGTAATGATTCTAACACCCATGGAGTCTTGGTGCTGATCATGTTTTGCTCGTGGAAGAGGCTTAGTCAATGGATCTGCAACATTCAGATCCGTATGTATTTTGCAAATCTCTATGTCTCCCACTTGGACTTGGTCCCAATGGAATTGAAGCGTCTCTTGATATGCTTGGTCCTCTTGTGAAATCTGGATTCCTTTGCCAAGGCAATTGCACCAGATTGTCACGAAGATCTTCATCGGTCCCGATGCTCTAGGTATGACACCTAGATCGGAAATGAACTCTTTCATCCAGAGTCCTTCATTTGCTGCTTCAAGCAGCTATGTACTCCGCTTCACATGTAGATCCCGCCACGACGCTTTGTTTAGAACTGCATCAACCGACAGCTCCACCGCTTAATAAAAACACGATCCGGTTTGCGATTTAGAATCGTCCGGATCAGTGTCAAAGCTTGCATCGACGTAACCATTTACGACTAGCTCTTTGTCACCTCCATATACGAGAAACATATCCTTAGTCCTTTTCGTATTTCAGGATGTTCTTGACCGCTGTCCAAAGATCCACTCTGGATTACTTTGGTACCTTCCTGCCAAGCTTACAGCTAAGCATACGTCAGTCTCTGGTACACAGCATTGCATATATGATAGAGCCTATGGCTGAAGCATAGGAACATCTTTCATTTTCTCTCTATCTTCTGCTGTGGTCGGGCATTGAGTCTGACTCAATCTTACACCTTGTAATACAGGTAAAAAACCTTTCTTTGCCTGATCCATTTTGAACTTTTTCAAAACTTTATCAAGGTATGTGCTTTGTGAAAGTCCAATTAAGCGTCTTGATCTATCTCTATAGATCTTGATGCCCAATATGTAAGCAGCTTCACCGAGGTCTTTCATTGAAAACTTTTATTCAAGTATCCTTTTATGCTATCCAGAAATTCTATATCATTTCCAATCAATAATATGTCGTCCACATATAATATTAGAAATGCTACAGAGCTCCCACTCACTTTCTTGTAAATACAGAGCTTCTCCAAAAGTCTCAGATAAACCCATATGCTTTGATCACACTATCAAAGCGCTTATTCCAACTCCGAGAGGCTTGCACTGCACCATAAATTGATCGCTGGAGCTTGCACACTTTGTTAGTACCCTTTGGATCGACAAAACCTTCTGGTTGCATCATATACAACTCTTCTTCTAGAAATCCATTCAAGAATGCAGTTTTTACATCCATTTGCCAAATTTCATAATCATAAAATGCGGCAATTGCTAACATGATTCGGACAGACTTAAGCATCGCTACGGGTGAGAAAGTCTCATCGTAGTCAACCCCTTGAACTTGTCGAAAACCTTTCGCAACAAGTCGAGCTTTGTAGACAGTTACATTACCATCGGCGTCAGTCTTCTTCTTAAAGATCCATTTATTTTCAATGGCTTGCCGATCATCGGGCAAGTCAACCAAAGTCCATACTTTGTTCTCATACATGGATCCCATCTCAGATTTCATGGCTTCCAGCCATTTTGTGGAATCTGGGCTCACCATCGCTTCTTCATAGTTTGTAGGTTCGCCATGGTCAAGTAACATGACTTCCAGAATAAGATTACCGTACCACTCAGTGCGTATTTTACTCTGGTTGACCTCTGGTTCAGTAGTAACTTGATCTGAAGCTTCATGATCATCATCATTAGTTTCCTCACTAATTGGTGTAGTTGTCACAGGAACCATTTCTTGTGATGAACTACTTTCCAATAAGGGAGCAGATACCGTTATCTCATCAAGTTCTACTTTCCTCCCACTCACTTCTTTCGAGAGAAACTCCTTCTCTAGAAAGGATCCGAATTTAGCAACGAAAATCTTGCCTTCAGATTTGTGATAGAAGGTGTACCCAACAGTCTCCTTTGGGTATCCTATGAAGACACATTTTTCCGATTTGGGTTCGAGCTTATCTGGTTGAAGTTTCTTTACATAAGCATCGCAGCCCCAAACTTTAAGAAACGACAACTTTGGTTTCTTGCCAAACCACAGTTCATAAGGCGTCGTCTCAACGGATTTTGACGGTGTCTTATTTAACGTGAATGCGGCCGTCTCTAAAGCATAACCCCAAAACGATAGCGGTAAATCGAAATAGACATCATAGATCGCACCATATCTAGTAAAGTACGACACGACGTTCGACACACCATTTCTCTGTGGTGTTCGGGTGGCGTGAATTGCTAAACTATTCCACATTGTTTCAAATGTAAACCAAACTCGTAACTCAAATATTCTCCTCCACGATCAGATCGTAGAAACTTTATTTTCTTGTTACGATGATTTTCCACTTCACTCTGAAATTCTTTGAACTTTTCAAATGTTTCAGATTTGTGTTTCATTAAGTAGATATACCCATATCTGCTCAAATCATCTGTGAAGGTGAGAAAATAACGATACCCGCCGCGTGCCTCAACATTCATTGGACCACAAACATCAGTATGTATGATTTCCAACAAATCAGTTGCTCGCTCCATAGTTCCGGAGAACAGCGTTTTGGTCATCTTGCCCATGAGGCACGGTTCGCAAGTACCAAGTGATTCATAATCAAGTGATTCCAGAAGCCCATTAGTATGGAGTTTCTTCATGCGTTTTACACCGATATGACCTAAACGGCAGTGCCACAAATAAGTTGCACTATCATTATCAACTCTGCATCTTTTGGCTTCAACATTATGAATATGTGTATCACTACTGTCGAGATTCAACAAGAATAGACCATTCTTCAAGGGTGCATGACCATAAAAGATATTACTCATATAAATAGAACAACCATTATTCTCTGATTTAAATGAATAACCGTCTCGCATTAAACAAGATCCAGATATAATGTTCATGCTCAACGCTGGCACCAAATAACAATTATTTAGGTCTAAAACTAATCCCGAAGGTAGATGTAGAGGTAGCGTGCCGACCGCGATCACATTGACTTTGGAACCATTTCCCACGCGCATCGTCACCTCATCCTTTGCCAGTGCTCGTCTATTCCGTAGTCCCTGTTTCGAGTTGCAAATATTAGCAATGTAACCAGATCAAATACCAGTGCTACTACGAGCTCTAGTAAGGTACACATCAATAACATGTATATCACATATACCTTTGTTCACCTTGCCATCCTTATTATCCGCCAAATACTTGGGGCAGTTCCGCTTCAAAGGTCCAGCCTCGCTTGCAGAGAAACACTCAGTTTCAGGCTTAGGTCCAGACTTGGGTTTCTTCTCTTGATCAGCAACTTTCTTGCTGTTCTTTTGAAGTTTCCTTCTTCTTCCCTTTGCCCTTTTCTTGAAACTAGTGGTCTTGTTGACCATCAACACTTGATGCTCTTTCTTGATTTCTACTCCGCTGCTTTTAGCATCGCGAAGAGCTCAGAATTGTCTTAGTCATTCCTTGCATATTATAGTTCATCACGAAGCTCTTGTAGCTTGGTGGCGATGATTGGAGAATTCTGTCAATGACACTATCATCCGGAAGATTAACTCCCAGCTGAATTAAGTGATTGTTATACCCGACATTTTGAGTATGTGCTCACCGACGTAACTATTCTCCTCCATCTTGCAGCTATAGAACTTATTGGAGACTTCATATCTCTCAATCCGGCATTTGCTTGAAATATTAACTTCAACTCCTGGAACATCTCATATGCTCCATGACGCTCAAAACGTCGTTGAAGACCCGGTTCTAAGCCGTAAAGCATGGCACACTGAACTATTGAGTAGTCATCAGCTTTGCTTTGCGGACGCTCACAACTTCGCTCTCAGCTCTCCGCAGCAGGCTCGCACCCAGCGGTGCTTCCAGGGCGTAATTTTTCGTGCAGCAATGAGGATAATCCTCAAATTACGGACCCAGTCCGTAATAATTGCTACCATCATCTTTCAACTTTGCTTTCTCAAGGAACGCATTAAAATTCAACGGAACAACAGCACGAGCCATCTATCTACAGTAAACATAGGCAAGCAAAATACTATCGGTACTAAGTTCATGATAAATTTAGGTTTAATTAATCATATTAAAACTCCCACTTAGACAGACATCTCTCTAGTCATCTAAGTGATCACGTGATCCAAATCAACTAAACCATGTCCGATCATCACGTGAGATGGAGTAGTTTCAATGGTGAACATCACTATGTTGATCATATCTACTATATGATTCACGCCGACCTTTCGGTCTCCGTGTTCCGAGGCCATATCTGTTATATGCAAGGCTCGTCAAGTTTAACCTGAGTATTCAGCGTGTGCAACTGTTTTGCACCCGTTGTAGATGGACGAGAACTTATCACACCCGATCATCACGTGGTGTCCGGGTACTACTGAACTTTGGCAACGGTGCATACTCGTGGAGAACACTTCTTGATAATTTTAGTGAGAGATCATCTTATAATGCTACCGTCAATCAAAGCAAGATAAGATGCATAAAGGATAAACATCACATGCAATCAATATAAGTGATATGATATGGTCATCATCATCTTGTGCTTGTGATCTCCATCGCCAAGCACCGCCATGATCACCATCGCCACCGGCGCGACACCTTGATCTCCATCGTAGCATCGTTGTCGCCTCGCCAACTATTGCTTCTACGACTATCGCTACTCCTTAGTGATAAAGTAAAGCAATTACATGGCGTTGCATTTCATACAATAAAGCGACAACCATATGGCTCCTGCCATTGCCGATAACTCGTTACAAAACATGATCATCTCATACAATAAAATATAGCATCACGTCTTGACCATATCACATCACAACATGCCCTGCAAAAACAAGTTAGACGTCCTCTACTTTGTTGTTGCAAGTTTTACGTGGCTGCTACGGGCTGAGCAAGAACCGTTCTTACCTACGCATTAAAACCACAACGATAGTTTGTCAAATAGACTCCGTTTTAACCTTCTCAAGGACCGGGCGTAGTCATACTCGGTTCAACTAAAGTGAGAGAGACAGACACCCGCCGGTCACCTTTAAGCAACGAGTGCTCGGGCGGTGAAACCAGTCTCGCGTAAGCGTCGCGTAATGTCGGTCCGGCCGCTTCATCTCACAATACCGCTGAACCAAAGTATGACATGCTGGTAGGCAGTATGACTTGTATCATCCACAACTCACTTGTGTTCTACTCGTGCACATGACATCAACGCATAAAACCAGGCTCGGATGCCATCTGTTGGGGAACGAGTAATTTCAAAAATTTCCTACGAACACGCAAGACCATGGTGATGGCATAGCAACGAGAGGGAGAGGTCCGCCCACGCACTCGTGAGACCGAAAGCGAAGCGTTATAACAACGTGGTTGATGTAGTCGTGCGCCTTCACGATCCGACCGATCCAAGCACCGAACGTCACGGCACCTCCGAGTTCTGCACACGCTCAGCTCGATGACGATCCCGGACTCCGATCCAGCAAAGTGTCGGGATGAGTTCCACAAGACCTGACGGCGTGGTGGCGATGTTGATGCTCCACCGACGCAGGGCTTCGCCTAAGCTCCGCGACGATATGACTTTTCGGCGCAGGGCTTCGCCTAAGCTCTCTGACGATATGACCGAAGTGGAATATGGTGGAAGGGGCACCGACACGGCTAAGGAACGATCCGTAGATCAACTTGTGTGTTCTAGGGTGCCCCCTGCCCCCGTATATAAAGGAGCCAAGGGGGAGGTGGCCGGCCAAGGGAGGAGGCGCACCAAGGGAGTCCTACTCCCTCCGGGAGTAGGATTCCCCCTCCAATCCTAGTTGGACTAGGATTCCGGAGGAAAGAGAGAGGGGGCGGCCCACCTTTCCTAGTCCTAATAGGACTAGGGAAGGGGGCGCGGCCACCTAGGGCTGGCCCTTTCTCCTTTCCACTAAGGCCCACTATGGCCCATGTAGTTCCCGGGGTTCCGTAACCTCCGGTACTCGATAAATTCCGATTTCACTCGGAACACTTCCGATGTCCAAATGTAGGCTTCCAATATATCAATCTTTATGTCTCGACCATTTTGAGACTCCTCGTCATGTCCGTGATCACATCCGGACTCAACAACCTTCGTGCATCAATACTTATAAACTCATAATGAACTGTCATCGAACGTTAAGCGTGCGGACCCTACGGGTTCGAGAACTATGTAGACATGACCTAGAACCATTCTCGGTCAATAACCAATAGCGGAACCTGGATGCCCATATTGGTTCCTACATATTCTACTGAAAATCTTTATCGGTCAAACCGCATAACGACATAATGTTGTTCCTTTGTCATCGGTATGTTACTTACCCGAGATTCGATCGTCGGTATCCAATACCTAGTTCAATCTCGTTACCGGTAAGTCTCTTTACTCGTTCCGTAATACATCATCTCACAACTAACTCATTAGTTGTAATGCTTGCAAGGCTTAAGTGATGTGTATTACCGAGAAGGCCTAGAGATACCTCTCCGACAATCGGAGTGACAAAACCTAATCTCGAAATACGCCAACCCAACAAGTACCTTTGGAGACACCTGTAGTACTCCTTTATAATCACCCAGTTACGTTGTGACGTTTGGTAGTACCCAAAGTGTTCCTCCGGTAAACGGGAGTTGCATAATCTCATAGTTATAGGAACATGTATGGGTCATGAAGAAAGCATTAACAACATACTAAACGATCAAGTGTTAAGCTAACGGAATGGGTCATGTCAATCACATCATTCTCCTAATGATGTGATCCCATTAATCAAATGACAACACATGTCTATGGTTAGGAAACATAACCATCTTCGATTAATGAGCTAGTCTTGTAGAGGCATACTAGTGACTATCTGTTTGTCTATGTATTCACACATGTATTATGTTTCCGGTTAATACAATTCTAGCATGAATAATAAACATTTATCATGGTATAAGGAAATAAATAATAACTTTATTATTGCCTCTAGGGCATATTTCCTTCACCCCTGCCCCCGTATATAAAGGAGCAAGGGGGGGTGCGGCCAGCCCTAGGGGAGGCGCGCCTGGAGGAGTCCTACTCCCACCGGGAGTAGGACTCCCCCCCCTCTCCTAGTTTGATTAGGATTGGAGGAGGGGGAAGAGGGAAGGGGGGGCCGCCCCCCCTCTCCTTGTCCTATTCGGACTAGAGGGGGGAGGGGGGCGCGCGACCTGCCTGGCCGGCCCTTCCTCTTCTCTCTTACGGCCCATCAAGGCCCATAGACCCCCCGGGGGGTTCCGGTAACCCCCTGGTGTTCCGGAAAATTCCTGTTTTCATCCGGAACCTTTCCGAAGTCCAAACATAGGCTTCCAATATATCAATCTTTATGTCTTGACCATTTCGAGACTCCTCGTCATGTCCGTGATCACATCCGGGACTCCGAACCACCTTCGGTACATCAATACTTATAAACTCATAATGAACTGTCATCGAAACGTTAAGCGTGCGGACCCTACGGGTTCGAGAACTATGTAGACATGACCTAGAACCATTCTCGGTCAATAACCAATAGCGGAACCTGGATGCCCATATTGGTTCCTACATATTCTACGAAGATCTTTATCGGTCAAACCGCATAAGGATATACGTTGTTCCCTTTGTCATCGGTATGTTACTTACCCGAGATTCGATCGTCGGTATCCAATACCTAGTTCAATCTCGTTATCGGTAAGTCTCTTTACTCGTTCCGTAATACATCATCTCACAACTAACTCATTAGTTGCAATGCTTGCAAGGCTTATGTGATGTGTATTACCGAGAAGGCCCAGAGATACCTCTCCGACAATCGGAGTGACAAAACCTAATCTCGATTCATGCCAACTCAACATATACTTTTGGAGACACCTGAGAGTACCTTTATAATCACCCGATTACGTTGTGACGCTTGGTAGCACACAAAGTGTTCCTCCGTAAACGGAGTTGCATAATCTCATAGTTGCAGGAACTTTGTATAAGTCATGAAGAAAGCATAAGCAACATACTAAACGATCAAGTGCTAAGCTAACGAAATGGGTCATGTCAATCACATCATTCTCCTAATGATGTGATCCCATTAATCAAATGACAACACATGTCTATAGTTAGAAAACATAACCATCTTCGATCAATGAGCTAGTCTTGTAGAGGCATACTAGTGACTATCTGTTTGTCTATGTATTCACACATGTATTATGTTTCCGGTTAATACAATTCTAGCATGAATAATAAACATTTATCATGATATAAGGAAATAAATAATAACTTTATTGTTGCCTCTAGGGCATATTTCTTTCAGTCTCCCACTTGCACTAGAGTCAATAATCTAGATTACACAAGAATGATTCTAACACCCATGGAGTCTTGGTGCTGATCATGTTTTGCTCGTGGAAGAGGCTTAGTCAACGGTCTGCAACATTCAGATCCGTATGTATTTTGCAAATCTCTATGTCTCCCACTTGGACTTGGTCCCGAATGGAATTGAAGCGTCTCTTGATATGCTTGGTCCTCTTGTGAAATCTGGATTCCTTTGCCAAGGCAATTGCACCAAGATTGTCACGTAAGATCTTCATTGGTCCCGATGCACTAGGTATGACACCTAGATCGGAAATGAACTCTTTCATCCAGACTCCTTCATTTGCTGCTTCAAGCAGCTATGTACTCCGCTTCACATGTAGATCCCGCCACGACGCTTTGTTTAGAACTGCACCAACCGACAGCTCCACCGCTTAATAAAAATACGATCCGGTTTGCGATTTAGAATCGTCCGGATCAGTGTCAAAGCTTGCATCGACGTAACCATTTACGACTAGCTCTTTGTCACCTCCATATCGAGAAACATATCCTTAGTCCTTTTCGGGTATTCCAGATGTTCTTGACCGCTGTCCAGATGATCCACTCTGGATTACTTTGGTACCTTCCTGCCAAGCTAAGCATACGTCAGTGCTGGTACACAGCATTGCATACATGATAGAGCCTATGGCTGAAGCATAGGAACATTTTTCATTTTCTCTATCTTCTGCTGTGGTCGGGCATTGAGTCGACTCAATCTTACACCTTGTAATACAGGTAAAAACCTTTCTTTGCCTGATCCATTTTGAACTTTTTCAAAACTTTATCAAGGTATGTGCTTTGTGAAAGTCCAATTAAGCGCCTTGATCTATCTCTATAGATCTTGATGCCCAATATGTAAGCAGCTTCACCGAGGTCTTTCATTGAAAAACTTTTATTCAAGTATCCTTTTATGCTATCCAGAAATTCTATATCATTTCCAATCAACAATATGTCGTCCACATATAATATCGAAATGCTACAGAGCTCCCACTCACTTTCTTGTAAATACAGGCTTCTCCAAAAGTCTCAGATAAAACCATATGCTTTGATCACACTATCAAAGCGCTTATTCCAACTCCGAGAGGCTTGCACTGACCATAAATTGATCGTTGGAGCTTGCACACTTTGTTAGCACCCTTTGGATCAACAAAACCTTCTGGTTGCATCATATACAACTCTTCTTCTAGAAATCCATTCAAGAATGCAGTTTTACATCCATTTGCCAAATTTCATAATCATAAAATGCGGCAATTGCTAACATGATTCGGACAGACTTAAGCATCGCTACGGGTGAGAAAGTCTCATCGTAGTCAACCCTTGAACTTGTCGAAAACCTTTTGCAACAAGTCGAGCTTTGTAGACAGTTACATTACCATCGGCGCTAGTCTTCTTCTTAAAGATCCATTTATTCTCAATAGCTTGCCGATCATCGGGCAAGTCTACCAAAGTCCATACTTTGTTCTCATACATGGATCCCATCTCAGATTTCATGGCTTCAAGCCATTTTGTGGAATCTGGGCTCACCATCGCTTCTTCATAGTTCGTAGGTTCACCATGATCTAGTAGCATGACTTCCGAATAGGATTACCGTACCACTCAGTGCGGATTTTATTCTGGTTGATCTACTGAGTTCAAGGACAACTTGATCTGAAGTTTGATGATCATTATCATTATCTTCCTCGCTAACTGGTGTAGTTGTTACAGAAACTGATTTCTATGATGAACTACTTTCCAATAAGGGAGTTGGTACTATTACCTCATCAAGTTCCACTTTCCTCCCACTCACTTCTTTCGAGAGAAACTCCTTCTCTAGAAAGGATCCATTCTTAGCAACGAATGTCTTGCCTTCGGATCTGTGATAGAAGGTATACCCAATTGTCTCCTTTGGGTATCCTATGAAGACACATTTTTCCGATTTGGGTTCAAGCTTATCAGGTTGAAGTTTTTCACATAAGCATCGCAACCCCAAACTTTCAGAACGACAACTTTGGTTTCTTGCTAAACCATAGTTCATAAGGCGTCGTCTCAACGGATTTTGACGGTGTCCTATTTAACGTGAATGCGGCCGCCTCTAAAGCATAACCCCAAAACGATAGCGGTAAATCGGAAATAGACATCATAGATCGCACCATATCTAGTAAAGTACGATTCTGACGCTCGGACACACCATTACGCTGTGGTGTTCCGGTGGCGTGAGTTGCGAAACTATTCCGCATTGCTTCAAATGTAGACCAAACTCAGAACTCAAATATTCTCCTCCATGATCAGATCGTAGAAACTTTATTTTCTTGTTACGATGATTTTCAACTTCACTCTGAAATTCTTTGAACTTTTCAAATGTTTCAGATTTATGCTTCATCAAGTAGATATACCCGTATCTGCTTAAATCATCTGTGAAGGTGAGAAAATAACGATATCCGCCACGAGCTTCAACATTCATCGGACCACATACATCTGTATGTATGATTTCCAATAAGTCTGTTGCTCTCTCCATACAACCGGAGAACGGTGTTTTAGTCATCTTGCCCATGAGGCACGGTTCGCAAGTACCAAGTGATTCATAATCAAGTGATTCCAAAAGTCCATCTGTATGGAGTTTCTTCATGCGTTTTACACCGATATGACCTAAACGGCAGTGCCACAAATAAGTTGCACTATCATTATCAATTCTGCATCTTTTGGCTTCGACATTATGAATATGTGTATCACTACTGTCGAGATTCAACAAGAATAGACCATTCTTCAAGGGTGCATGACCATAAAAGATATTACTCATATAAATAGAACAACCATTATTCTCTGATTTAAATGAATAACCGTCTCGCATCAAACAAGATCCAGATATAATGTTCATGCTCAACGCTGGCACCAAATAACAATTATTTAGGTCTAAAACTAATCCCGAAGGTAGATGTAGAGGTAGCGTGCCGACCGCGATCACATTGACTTTGGAACCATTTCCCACGCGCATCGTCACCTCGTCCTTTGCCGCTGCTCGTCTATTCCGTAGTCCCTGCTTTGAGTTGCAAATATTAGCAATGTAACCAGATCAAATACCAGTGCTACTACGAGCTCTAGTAAGGTACACATCAATAACATGTATATCACATATACCTTTGTTCACCTTGCCATCCTTCTTATCCGCCAAATACTTGGGGCAGTTCCGCTTCAAAGTCCATCGCTTGCGGTAAAACACTCAGCCAGGCTTAGGTCCAGACTTGGGTTTCTTCTCTTGATCAGCAACTTTCTTGCCGTTCTTTTGAAGTTTCCTTCTTCTTTCCTTTGCCCTTTTCTTGAAACTAGTGGTCTTGTTGACCATCAACACTTGATGCTCTTTCTTGATTTCTACCTCCTGCTTTTAGCATTGCGAAGAGCTCAGAATTGCCTTAGTCATCCCTTGCATATTATAGTTCATCACGAAGCTCTTGTAGCTTGGTGGCAGTGATTGGAGAATTCTGTCAATGACACTATCATCCGGAAGATTAACTCCCAGCTGAATTAAGTGATTATTATACCCGACATTTTGAGTATGTGCTCACCGATGTAACTATTCTCCTCCATCTTGCAGATATAGAACTTATTGGAGACTTCATATCTCTCAATCCGGGCATTTGCTTGAAATATTAACTTCAACTCCTGGAACATCTCATATGCTCCATGACGCTCAAAACGCCGTTGAAGACCCGGTTCTAAGCCGTAAAGCATGGCACACTGAACTATAGAGTAGTCATCAGCTTTGCTCGCTAGACGCTCACAACTTCGGCGTTGCTCGCAGCAGACACGCACCCAGCGGTGCTTCCAGGGCGTAATTCTTCGTGCAGCAATGAGGATAATCCTCAAATACGGACCCAGTCCGTAATTGCTACCATCATCTTTCAACTTTGCTTTCTCAAGGAACGCATTAAAATTCAACGGAACAACAGCACGAGCCATCTATCTACAAAGAAACATAGACAAGCAAAATACTATCAGTACTAAGTTCATGATAAATTTAAGTTCAATTAATCATATTAAAAACTCCCACTTAGACAGACATCTCTCTAGTCATCTAAGTGATTACGTGATCCAAATCAACTAAACCATGTCCGATCATCACGTGAGATGGAGTAGTTTCAATGGTGAACATCACTATGTTGATCATATCTACTATATGATTCACGCCGACCTTTCGGTCTCCGTGTTCCGAGGCCATATCTGCATATGCTAGGCTCGTCAAGTTTAACCTGAGTATTCTGCGTGTGCAAAACTGGCTTGCACCGTTGTAGATGGACGAGAACTTATCACACCCGATCATCACGTGGTGTCCGGGTACTACGAACTTTTAGCAACGGTGCATACTCGGGAGAACACTTCTTGATAATTTTAGTGAGAGATCATCTTATAATGCTACCGTCAATCAAAGCAAGATAAGATGCATAAAGGATAAACATCACATGCAATCAATATAAGTGATATGATATGGTCATC
Organism: Aegilops longissima; assembly: GCA_021605205.1. NCBI lineage: Eukaryota > Viridiplantae > Streptophyta > Magnoliopsida > Poales > Poaceae > Aegilops > Aegilops longissima. Next base: position 10,013,164 of record CM038681.1, read on the forward strand.
ATCATCTTGTGCTTGTGATCTCCATCTCGAAGCACCGCCATGATCACCATCGCCACCGGCGCGACACCTTGATCTCCATCGTAGCATCGTTGTCGCCTCGCCAACTATTGCTTCTACGACTATCGCTACTGCTTAGTGATAAAGTAAAGCAATTACATGGCTTTTGCATTTCATACAATAAGCGACAACCATATGGCTCCTGCCAGCTTGCCGATAACTCGCTACAAAACATGATCATCTCATACAATAAAATATAGCATCACGTCTTGACCACATCACATCACAACATGCCCTGCAAAAACAAGTTAGACGTCCTCTACTTTGTTGTTGCAAGTTTTACGTGGCTGCTACGGGCTGAGCAAGAACCGTTCTTACCTCGCGCATCAAAACCACAACGATAGTTTGTCAAGTTGGTGCTGTTTTAACCTTCGCAAGGACCGGGCGTAGCCACACTCGGTTCAACTAAAGTGAGAGAGAGACACCCGCGGTCACCTTTAAGCAACTAGTGCTCGGGCGGTGAAACCAGTCTCGCGTAAGCGTCTGCGTAATGTCGGTCCGGCCGCTTCATCTCACAATACCGCTGAACCAAAGTATGACATGCTGGTAAGCAGATGACTTATATCGCCCACAACTCACTTGTGTTCTACTCGTGCATATGACATCAACGCATAAAACCAGGCTCGGATGCCACTGTTGGGGAACGAGTAATTTAAAAATTTTCCTACGCACACGCAAGACCATGGTGATGGCATAGCAACGAGAGGAGAGATGTCTGTCCACGCACCCTCGTGAGACCGAAAGCGGAAGCGTTATAACAACGCTGTTGATGTAGTCGTGCGCCTTCACGATCCGACCGATCCAAGCACCGAATGTACGGCACCTCCGTGTTCAGCACACGCTCAGCTCGATGACGATCCCGGACTCGATCCAGCAAAGTGTCGGGATGAGTTCCGTCAACCTGACGGCGTGGTGGCGATGATGATGCTCCACCGACGCGGGCTTCGCCTAAGCTCCGCGACGATATGACTTCACCGGCGCGGGGCTTTGCCTAAGCTCCGCGACGATATGACCGAAGTGGAATATGGTGGAAGGGGCACCGCACACGCTAAGGAACGATCCGTAGATCAACTTGTGTGTCATGGGTGCCCCTGCCCCATATATAAAGGAGCAAGGGGGTGCGGCCAGCCCTAGGGGAGGCGCGCCTGGAGGAGTCCTACTCCCACCGGGAGTAGGACTCCCCTCTCCTAGTTGGATTAGGATTGGAGGAGGGGGAAGAGGGAAGGGGGCGCCGCCCCCCCTCTCCTTGTCCTATTCGGACTAGAGGGGGGAGGGGGCGCGCGGCCTGCCTGGCCGGCCCTTCCTCTTCTCTCTTACGGCCCATCAAGGCCCATAGACCCCCCGGGGGGTTCCGGTAACCCCCCGGTGTTCCGGAAAATTCCTGTTTTCATCCGGAACCTTTCCGAAGTCCAAACATAGGCTTCCAATATATCAATCTTTATGTCTCGACCATTTCGAGACTCCTCGTCATGTCCGTGATCACATCCGGACTCAACCACCTTCGTACATCAATACTTATAAACTCATAATGAACTGTCATCGAAACGTTAAGCGTGCGGACCCTACGGGTTCGAGAACTATGTAGACATGACCTAGAACCATTCTCGGTCAATAACCAATAGCGGAACCTGGATGCCCATATTGGTTCCTACATATTCTACGAAGATCTTTATCGGTCAAACCGCATAACGATATACGTTGTTCCTTTGTCATCGGTATGTTACTTACCCGAGATTCGATCGTCGGTATCCAATACCTAGTTCAATCTCGTTACGGTAAGTCTCTTTACTCGTTCCGTAATACATCATCTCACAACTAACTCATTAGTTGCAATGCTTGCAAGGCTTATGTGATGTGTATTACCGAGAAGGCCCAGAGATACCTCTCCGACAATCGGAGTGACAAAACCTAATCTCGATTCATGCCAACTCAACATATACTTTTGGAGACACCTGTAGAGTACCTTTATAATCACCCATTACGTTGTGACGCTTTGGTAGCACACAAAGTGTTCCTCCGTAAACGGAGTTGCATAATCTCATAGTTGCAGGAACTTTGTATAAGTCATGAAGAAAGCATAAGCAACATACTAAACGATCAAGTGCTAAGCTAACGAAATGGGTCATGTCAATCACATCATTCTCCTAATGATGTGATCCCATTAATCAAATGACAACACATGTCTATGGTTAGGAAACATAACCATCTTCGATCAATGAGCTAGTCTTGTAGAGGCATACTAGTGACTATCTGTTTGTCTATGTATTCACACATGTATTATGTTTCCGGTTAATACAATTCTAGCATGAATAATAAACATTTATCATGATATAAGGAAATAAATAATAACTTTATTATTGCCTCTAGGGCATATTTCCTTCACAAATTCCTTACTCTAGAAATCTCTAAGCTTTGGCTTAAGGTAGAAACCAAAGCCAAGCAGAGATCTAGGGATAGAGACATTACAGAAGGTGATAGGAATACAGCATATTTCCAAGTCTGTAGCTAACCAGAGGAGGAAAACAATGGTTCATCAACTTGAAGGCCCTAATGGCTTAGTCTCTGAGGAGAAAGATATGATGGACATTGCCTCTAACTTTTATAAGGATCTCTTTAGGAAAGAAAATAGGGAAGGTTTCAAACTCAGAGATGATTTTTCAAACCTGAAGAAAAGGTTTCTAAGGAGGAAAATTCCTCACTTCAAGCTGAGTTCACAGAGGAAGAGGTCAAAAAAGATGTAATGGGCTCATACTCTGATGGGGCCCCTGGCCTGATGGACTCTCCTTCATGTTCTACCAGAATTTCTGGGATCTGATCAAAAAAGATCTCATGGCTCTGTTCCATGATTTCTTCTTAGGGAATTAGACATCTATAGACTAAATTTTGCTATCATCTCTCTCATTCCCAAAGAGAAGGATGCTGTCAATATGAAGAAGTTCAGACCCATTAGTCTTCTTAACAGTAGTTTTAATTTTTTTACTAAAGGACTTACAAAATAGACTTTCATGCATTTTAGACAGGCTCATTGCCCAAGAATCAAACAACCTTCATTAAAGGGAGATACATTCTAGAGAGTGTGGTCACTGCCCATGAGATTTTGCACTCTGTCAACAGTTCCAAAAGCCCTGGCCTAGTTCTAAAGCTTGATTATGAGAAAGCTTTTGACATGGTCAACCTAGATTTTTTGGCAGAGATGCTTAAGCTTAGGGGCTTTGGAGAGCTTTGGCTCTCCTGGATTGATAAAATCACCCATGGGGGTTCAGTTGCAGTGAAGCTCAACCAGGCAATTGGAGAGTTTTTCACCACTGGAAAAGGGCTGAGGCAAGGAGACTCTCTGTCTCCCCTTCTTTTTAATCTAGTAGTAGACTCACTCACCAAAATGCTAGACAGGGCTGCCAATGCCAATTTAATTAGGGGGCTTGGGAGTAGGGTTTGCCCTGGAGGGGTCATTTGCCTCCAATATGCAGATGACACTATCCTTTTCTCTGAAGCAAACCAGGATATGGCTAATAACCTCAAACTGGTCCTCCACTACTTTGAAAAAGTTCCAGGGATGAGGATTAACTATAGCAAAAGTGAATTAGTACCAATAGGGCTGTCACAAGATGACTCTAGCATCTTTGCTGAGATCTTTGGCTGTCCTGTTGGTAATTTTCCCATTAAATACTTAGGGGTGCCTCTCCACTATGATAAACTTAGAAGAGAAGATATTCAGCCTCTGATTGATAAAATCCTTAAAAGGATTGCTGGTTGGAGAGATAAGCTTCTCTCATATAGAGGGAGGCTGATCCTGATCCAAGCTTGCCTAGCTAGTATTCCTATATATCTCCTTTCTTTCTTTAAATTTCCCAAATGGGCTCTGGATCTCATCAACACTCAAATGGCACACTACCTATGGAGTGATTTTGAGGGGAACAGAAAGCTCCACCTAGTTAACTGGGGGATGATCTGCATGAAGAAAGAATATGGGGGTCTAGGCATTCCAAACCTCAAAGAGGTCAACATGTGCCTCCTTGGCTCTTGGCTTAAAAGGTACATTCAAGGGGAAGGGAAACTGTGGAAAAAGGTAATAGATAGTAATTAAGTATAATACCAGTTCACCAAATATCTTCTTGAGCACCTCCACCAATGCCTCCATTTTTTGGAAAGGGGTGGTTTATGTGATCAAGAGCATCAAGTTTGGATATAGATGGGTAGTGGGGATGGTTCTAAGATTAGGTTTTGGGAAGATACTTGGATAGGCACAGCTCCCCTTGCTGTGCAATTCTGGGATCTTTACCTCATTTGTGAGGAGAAAAATGTTACTATCCAGTCTATTTGGGATGGGGACTCCCTCTAACTTTCCTTTAGAAGGTCTTTCTCCCCACCTATGATGGAGAAGTGGTATGAGCTTTTAGAAATAGCTAAAAGTATTACTTTCTCTGATGATACAGATGCCATGATCTGGCAATTAGAGAACAGTGGTGTTTACTCAACTAGCTCTCTCTATGCTATCATTAACTTCCGTGGGGTGCAACCAGTTTTCATCCCTGCTGTTTGGAAATTATTTGTTCCCCCCAGGATTCACATGTTTCTGTGGCTCCTCGGATATAATAAGCTCATGACTAAAGATAATCTGCTTAAAAGGCATATAGATAGAGGCAAGGAATGCCTTTTCTGCTCCTGTGATGAAAGCATCACTCATCTTTTCTTTGATTGTGTGGTGCCCACGGCTATCTGGAACATCGTGCGCAGTTTCTTTAAGAAGCCAGACACCATCTCTTATGAATCTGTAGCGAAACTGTGGGTTTCTAATAAGAAACATCTAGTTGTGAACATGGTTAATGCTGCGGTTCTCTGGTGCATCTGAAAATTTAGAAACAGCATGATTTTTGACTATATTCCATGGATTGATATCAAACAGATAGGATGGAGGATCCTGAAGACGTTAAGGTCATGGTTGATTCTTCTGCCGACCCAACAACAAAGGGAGCTGGAAGCCTTCTTGACTCACCTGCTGCATTTCCTCAAGCAGCCTCTGAGGATAAAAAGTGGTTAACCTCCCTGGACGCGCCAACTTGCTTGAGGGGCCTCAGTCTGTCAGATGATGAAGAACCAGGGTCTCCTTCCAGCAAGAAGAAACCAGTGAAGCACAACATCCTCAGCCCGGTCTCAGTTCTGGAGATGGGGATGTGGTCCCCATCCCCTGGAGCGGCGCCGATAAAAAGGGTCAAGAAGATGAAGACCGCAGGCTCTGTGAAACCGAAGCTGCGGATCTCGATGTAATTTGTCCCCTAGTTCACATTTGGTTGCCTACGTAGCAACTCTCTTTCAGATACTTTGTTTTCTTATCCTTTTAGTTTCTAGTTTGCCTTTGATACATGCTTGACATGACATTTTTGGATCTGTCTGGTTTCATTCTGAGTAATGGAACTGGGGAGGGGGGGTTCTCCCCCTTCCTGATCTTCTAAAATAAGCGCAGCTGATTTAGTACAAAGTTAGGGAGTATAATAATGCAGCAAATCTGGATGTGTTGTTTAAAATTACAGATCATGTCAAAGCAGTACAAATGTTACAGAATGCATCCTACTGTACGTTTTAGAGAGACTGGCGCGTGGGGTCACCTTGTCAGCATCAAGGTCGAACCAGACCAGACCACGCAAATCCTCTCGCTCTCGCTCTCGCACCAGGCCGTCGTTCCCCATTCCCTCGCCGCCGGCGCCACCGCGCCGCCGCAGCGCCATGCTTCATCTACGTAGCCGCGTCCTCTCCCATCTCCTCTCTTCTTCTCCAGCCACCTCTCCCGTATCCCATCTCCGCCGCCTCATCTCCGCGGCCGCGCCCGCCGTCTCCCCCAACCCTAGCTTCGCCGTCGAGGACTACCTTGTCTCCTCCTGCGGCTTGACCCGACCACAGGCCCTCAAGGCCTCCCCCAAGCTTTCCCACCTCAAGTCCCCTGCCAAGCCCGACGCGGTGCTCGCCTTCCTCGCCGGCCTCGGCCTCTCCGGCGCCGACGTCGCCGCTCTCGTCGCCAAGAGCCCGCGGCTCCTCTGCGCCAAAGTGGAGAAAACCCTGGCCCCCAACGTCGCGGGGCTCACCGGCGTCGGTCTCTCGCCTTCGGAGGTCGCACGCCTCGTCTCGCTCTGCCCTGACAGGTTCCGCTCTAGATCCATCGTCTCCAAGCTGCACTACTACGTGCCGCTCTTTGGGTCCTCTGAGAACCTCCTCCGGGCCCTCAAGAGGAACGCCTACCTTCTCTCGGCTGACCACGACGGTGTGGTCAAGCCCAACGTCGCTTATCTGCGGGAGTGCGGGCTAGGTGCTTGTGATATTGCCAAGCTATGCAGCAATGGGAGAATTGATTTTAACCCCCCCTGCGCGCTCCACTTTGATCTTGTACCCCCATGTTCGTGCGACTCGCTCTGAGCCCCCCCGGGCCGTCCAGTGGTTGCTAATAACCCCCTTTTGCCTGTTTAACACATTTGTTAGTATCTAATCATCAAACAGAAATAAGAATGGACAGAAGTACCCTTCAGTTTAAAAAGATCTCTTTACCTAGTCTGAACGTCCCAGCCACAATTTTTTTCCTCAAATGACAGGAATTGCTTCAACTGTGCTATGTTTCTCACAGAAAAAAAGAAGTCTGCTGTATATGTAGCCTTTCAAACGAACAGAATACAAATAATATAGTCTCACAATGATTCCATGATAGCATATATAATAAGTTCAGCAAGGTTCGACAGAACTGCATGACAACAAATAAAGGTGAGTCTCCACCTCACTTACACAACAGAATTAAAGTGAGTCTCTACCTCACACACATAGCAGAATAATAGTGAGTCTCTGCCTCACTTACACAGGACCAAAAGGAGAGTTTGCACCTCACATACAGAACAATAAAGTGAGTCTGCACCTCACACATAGCAATAACACAAGTTCATCACAGATCGCTTAATTTCTTCCTCTTTGAAGTCATTTTCTTTTTCTTTCCTTTTGCTGGAGACTTTGGTGGTGGAGTAGCAGCTTCAGATGTTGCTTGGCTCCTTGTGACAGGTCCAGGACTAGCTTGAGATGCCGCTTGGCTTCTTGTCACAGCTCCAGGACTACTACAAGTGGCGACATTCTTGCTCTTGGTTGGTGTAGATGGAATCACATTGCTAACTGAGACATCAAACCATGGAGATGGATTCTTTTTCCCCATACTTTTCCTACAAAAAGAAGCAATTAGAGATATTTTCATGTTAAAGAACCATGGTGTTATAGGTAGAAAACAGCAACAAGTATTAGTTTGTACCGTTTCTTTGTTCCATTTTGAGGACAGCCGGCTTCTCTATGTCCTACGTCCCCGCATTTTTTGCATTTGTTCAATGATCCCTTCCTTGATCCACCTTCCCACCAACTCTTCATCCTCTGTTTTCTTGTTCTTCCAGCACCTTTTTTCTTGCCTTTTGGAATTGGTGGACGCAACATAAAGCCTGTATCAACATGTGGCCACTGATTCTTGTCCGTAAGGGGCTCAATTACACCTTCATATGCTGCCTTGAATCTGCTAACTGAGTAGTACTCATGCACATAATCCTCCATGTTCACAAAGTTGCGAGCTTGCAAAACATTTATGAAGGCTAGTGCATGGTCACAAGGCTTGCCTGTGTGCTGCCATTGCAGACATGTACACTCATGTGTGAGTGTTTTGACGACATGTCTTTCATCCCCTTTGTTATCATTTTTCACTTCTCCACTCCAATCAGCTGATGCTTTAGCCTTGAGATGTCCTAGTCCTCGAGTCTTTGCATTTAATTGGTGTATGACAAATGGCAGTATTTTCCCTACCAATTTATCTCCAATCATTCTCCTCTTTCTAAATAGGTCCGTAATCATCTCTCTAATCTTATCAGCTAGCTGAACAATCGGCAAGTCCTTGATTTCTCGCACCCAAGAATTAAAGCACTCAGCAAGATTGTTATTTATGTAGTCACACTTGATGTCAGGATTGAACATGCACCTCATCCATAACAGATTATGGTAATCCCTAAGGTAAGGATATGCTTTCTCAGATGCCTCAAACACCTTTGTCATGTGATGTTGATATTCTTCCGCCCTATATGCCCTAGCAGCAGGCCACAACCGTCCAAACACATCACCATGAAAATATTTCTGAAAATTATGCCACATATGCCTAAAGCACTCACGCTGCTCAGCTTGAGGGAAAACCTTTTTAACAGCATTTTCAAGACCCTTGCAAGCATCCGTACAAACAGCCAGTACTGGAGGGTCCCCTATTGCCTTCTTCACTTGATTCATGAACCAAGCCCAATTATCTCCATTTTCAGACTCAATAAAGCCATACGCCACCGGGAACATCCAATTGTGACCGTCCAAAGCAGTGACTACAGCTAGCTGACCTTTCCACTTGCCATTTAAGTGAGTTGAGTCTATGCTTATATATGGCCTACATCCATTCAGAAACCCATCTATGCATGGCTTGAAAGCAATAAATAGCTTGCTGAAATGTACTTCACCTTCACTTGTGGTTGTATCAATCTCTACAATACTCCCTGGAGACCTCAATTCTATCTCGGCCTTGTAGTTGTACAACATCCTGAAACTTTCTTCCCAACTCCCATACAAGCTGGTTGCTGCCTTTTGTTTGCCTTTCCACACTGTGTTATAGTCAAGTGTGACATGATGCTCTTCCTGTAACTCTTTAAGTATCTTCACAGCACCAATGGTTGGATCTTTCTTAAGCATAGTTGCTGCCTTGTCAGCCACCCAAGATTGACTTGTCATTCTAGTCACTTTTCCACTCGTTGAACTACAAATATGTTCTGTTTGATGCTTCACAACCTACAACAAAGAATGATTCAAATCGAAAGATCATTACAACGACAAGCAAAGAAACAAAGTAATATTCGAACTCTCCAAAGAAACAAAAATTATTACCATCACACAATTTTCGTCTCTCTGCCAACTAGCAGTTAAGGACCATTTGCAAGGTTGGCCTATCATGGATTGACCTTTACAAAAAGCCCGAAACCTTGCCGGCTCATTTTTTTTAGTGCCATATTCGAACTCTCCATTGATAGCGAACTGTTTTATAGCCTTTCTAAACGCAGCCATATCAGGATAAGGGGTCCCTATATCCATCTTTGGTTTTCGTTCATCCCACGCAATAAGTGGCTCCTCTGGAGCATTATCATCAACAGCAATAGCTGCCCCTTTGACATCATCCAAGTCATAATCAGGAGTAGGAGTGACAACAGGACCAAGGTTAGTTTTTCCCTCGCCCTCCTCTGTTTTCAAACCCAACAGAGCAAACATGGCTTTCTCGTCCGCCGGCTTTTCATCCGGAATCCCCTTTTCATCCCCATCATTTTCAGGTTCGATCACAAGACTTGACCAATCGACAATGGTACCAACGGTTTCTACTTCATTGCACGAGACCATCCCCGTGGTTAGGTTTGTCACACTGGATTGATTAGAATCATGCACAGACATTGCATCGACCCTATTCAATATAGACAAAAAAATCAGAAATTTCACACCAAAAGTCATGCATACATCAAACCAAAACAAGGGAATATGATGTTACCTTTTCAGATCCATCACACCCCTTTGCCGATCCAACCCCTCTCACTCAAATCCCCATCTCCCTCAGTACCTAGGGTTTCTAAGATTTAGACGTCCGTACAAGGGGAACTACACCAACTCCGTGGAAAAGGGAAGGGGGAAGCTTGCCTTACCTTGGGGCAGCAATGGAGGGCGGCGGAGCAGCAAGGGCGACGGCGGAGCAGCAGGGCGACGGCGGAGCAGCAGGGGCGGCGGCGGGGCGAGAGGCAGCTGGGTGGAGAACTGGAACGAGCGAGCGAACTGGTGGCCTGTGAGGGTTTTTTTATCTAGCGTGTTGGGGGTATTGAGGGCAGTTTCGTCAAATAGAAATATTACCAGACCAGTTTTTCTTTCATTAGTAGCAAACTGAACGCATAACAACAGGAAGGGGGCAATCAGCAAAGAACGAGTCGGAACAGGGGGCTCAGAGCGAGTCGCACGAACATGGGGGTACAAGATCAAAGTGGAGCGCGCAGGGGGGGTTAAAATCAATTCTCCCTGCAGCAATCAACCAGGTTTGCTCACCACCAATCCAGAGCGCTTCAAGGGACTGGTGGCATGCGCCGAAAAGATAGGTGTGCCCCGTGGTTCTGGGATGTTCAGGCACGCGCTGCATGCTATTGCATTCGATAGCGAGGAGACCATCACAGCCAGAGTGGAGCACTTGAAGAGCACCTTCATGTGGACGGATGCTGAGGTGGGAATTGCTGTTTCTAGGTTCCCATTGATGCTGTCGAGGTCCAAAGAATCACTGCAGCGTAGGTCTGAGTTCCTCATCTCCGAGGTGGGCTTGGAACCGGCGTACATTGCTTATCGACCTGTGATGATCGGCCTCAGCCTAGAGGGCCGGCTCAGGCCCCGGTACTATGTTGTGAAGTTTCTCAAGGAAAATGGATTGCTCAAGCATGACCCAAGCTTCAATACAATTTTCAGTTTGACCGACAAGGCATTCAGGAAGAAGTTCATGTGCCCTTACAAGGGAGCTTTGCCGCACCTTGAAGAAGACTATGATGCCGCTTGCAAAGGGGAAATGCCGACTAATTTCAAATCCACATAAGCCAAGACTGGGCTATGATGTTATTATGTGCTGGTTGTCTGCTGTTGTATGACTGTTAGATGCTGGGTTGGTTGTTGCTAACGTGTGATGGAATTGATAATTTGATCCCTGAATACTGGTATGTAATGCTATCACTCAGCAATGGGTTAGTTATGAACTTTCTCGTCCTCATTCATGTTCTAGACACACGTATTGGAAGCATGATTGGAAGTAAGTAAGTGTGAGATCAGTCCATTATGCAATGCATTAAAATGTCAGTTTTCAAGTTAGTTGCTGGTGCATCGAGACAATGAGCCACATAAGGTCTTCTTCATGTGGGTAATGCACTCCTACTGTTCTATTCATGTTTTTGCAATTCATAGTTCACAATTGGAGGATCAATCTGACACCCGTCCCAAAATTTAGGTAAATAGTCTTCTTGGTACAGTCAATTCACTTGGCTTTAGCTTAATCTATATATATTCATTCAATTACGGAAAGTGTCTGGAAGTGAGTTCTCCTCCAGTTGGATCAGAGGTAACCATTTGGTGGTCATATTGGAAATACCTAATAAGCTGCAGGATGAAATGTGGGGGTCTCCCATATGTACAGATTATCTGCTAAAGAGAGATGACATAACTAAACATCGAACTCTCACTTGGAGGAGGGTTGGCAACTTGGCATCAATTAAGTTCAAGCAAGTAAACTTAGGTTTCTCTGTTCATTTTTATGCTGGTAATGTTATTGATACAATGGAGAAGCACTTGCTACTAGTAGCTTTATTGACACAAGGAATCACTATTTTCGTATTGTGTGTTTGTGGATTTTCATGCTCTGCACCATGGACATAAATTATGTGTTTATTGTGGATAGCTTTAGTTTTTTTATTGTGTTTTGGTCCCATGGTCAATTCTTTGTACCAAGCATCACCAGGAGGTTCACTAGCAGCTAGTTGGTGTTTCTTTCTTCTGTATACATCTTCATTAGTTCTGCTAAAACTCAGTGGTTAATTTATTGTTTTGATTGGTGTTGTGAATATAGGCACCAAACAGTTGGTATCATGTACATCCATGCTCTGAATACATGGTCTGAATATCCGCAAAGACTGCAGATTCTTAATTACTTCCCCCTAGTATCTTGTTTATTCGAAATGCTGCGCATATTCTGCTAGCCTTCTGTGCAGATTACTTCCAACTGGCCACGAATTCTGCACTTGAATTAATTTTTGCCATCTTGGGTGTTCTTTTGGAGGAAGATATCATTGAAGTTCAGTGACATATAGTAAAATTTGATATCTGTGTCTGTATGATTTTCACAAGGCAAAATTAAGGATTTGAACCATGTTTGATCTAAAAACACAAGGAATTCCAGTACTTTCTTTAACACCCAAAGTAACTGCCGAAGCGTGCTAGAATTAGTTTAACTTCTAATTGTCAAGCAGATAGGTTGTAGTTGTCATGGTCTGATTTTTGTAACAAAGTAAGCATTTCAGAGCTGGCCGTACTTGAACCTATCATACATCAATGTTTGCTACTTGTCATTTTGCCGTGTTGTTAATGCTCTACCTATTTTACTTGTCGATGCAGGGTTATGGAAAGGCTCACGGGCGTAAAAAATGATTTTGTGGAGAAGGACATTAAAGATGCATCATTGTTTTCAGTAAGACACAACCCTGTGTAAGTCTTACAGTGATTTTTCCTCCTAGGTTTCATTAAGCCTTTGTCGCTTTATTGGCAATGATAAAGGATATTTTGTCGCAGTCCATGCAGTAAATCTATATCATACACTTGTGAGTGTATATGTTTCATCAGGTTTGTCTGACCTATGATGATATTAAATCCCAACTGTACATTGACCATGACTTGTTCTGTCCAGCACAAAGATAAAACAGTTCCCCTTATAAGTTGTGATTGTTAGGATTGCTAGCAGATGCCTCTTTTAGCATTTTTAAATATCTCATCATTCCCGTATGTGTATTTAATTCTGTACTAGGATGCACAAGTTGACATTCCCCTTATAAGTATTAGTCTACCTCTTTTTCTGATGCTGTCAACTTCCCATGAATTCTTACGTTTTTTTTGTATCTAGATTTTGACTATAGTTTATGGATTTCTCGAAAGGTAAAGCACTATGTTAGTATTTCTGTTCATGAGATAAGTTGCCGATAATGTATTCACAGTAGTGTTTGCATTTGTCCAACGAGCCAGTGTTGCAATCTATTTCATAGTGTAGCATTAGATGAGTGGTGTTCATAGTAGAATTACTTTGCTTTCATTGTCAGGACTTACTGGTAATGAAGAAATACCTCTGAGATGACCATGTGCGCTTAGGGGAAGGTGGTCGAGTTCGTTCACAAGAGATGGGCCATCATCCTTTCTAGAAAGTCGTTCCTCTGGATATAAACCCTATTCCACAGGATTTGTGATCAAAGTTTGTATTCTGGTCCTGAAGAACTCATTTTTGTATCAATCGAAGTAGCTGTAAACCCATAATACTTTTCATGTCAGCTTGGCTGAAAGAGGTTGACTTGCTACAGCTTCCAATTGCCTCCTCTCTTTACTCTGCAGTTCATCGGAATCTAATTATACTTCATCTATGTCAGTGTTTTAACTTTGCTCCCGATGTGCATATTTTTTTTAGAAATCTTAGCAACCTTTCTGGTAGGGGTATTATCATTTCTAATGTTAATGTTTCTCGGAGAAAGTTAGTGTCGTACTGACCTTCAATCATCAGAGTTTAATGTAAAAATTGACTGCATTTACAATTTTATCATAGCAGTGGGCTAATTCAGTAAAGAAAAGCTGTGAAGCAAGTTAAATTGTAACTTCATACATGCTTAATACCGTAAACTTGAGAAATATTGTTGCAAGCATGTGCCTGTTGCAGCCCTGATGGATACATTAATCATCAAGAATTTGTACGACATGTCATTCACCAATGCAGTCACATGAAAATGTGGCTCAAACTTTTGATGGATGCCCCCCGCTCTTTTACCTGTACCCTTGTTTGTTTCTTAATAACTCTGTATTTATGTGTATCAATCTGACTTGTTTTTCTTCATTTCTTCTTTCGTAGAGAATTGGAGCGTGTCCTTGCAGCCATTGCATATCAATGCAGTCGAAATATAGTAGGCAATCAAGGTGAATTTCAGTGTATGTTTCTTTTCTGATATCTGGAATATATGTTCAGATTATAGACTGCACCCAAGTTACTATAAGCTTAGACTGCACCTAAGTTGACATGTTTCTATGGTCTACATTTTGTGGATTAGAGAGTTAGGATCAGCTGGCCCCGAGTGCAAAGAACTTCAAGAAACAACAAAGAGTTGTTGATGGATAATTCAGCCTGCTTGCTTCTCTGTTTGCCAATTGTTTGGAGCTACGAGGGTAACTATTTACTGTATTGTGGTAGATTTCTTTTGCTCTGATAACTAATCTATTTTAACTGATTTCAGTGTGCTAAATCTCTAGTGCAAAAACTATAGCACTGGATATGTTGCCCTTCAGAGGTGGTGCCGGAAGGATCAGGGGCGAAGCCAACATAGAGAAGGAGGCGATTGTTATCACAGCTGAGGGAAGCAAAAGCACGTGGAGGGGCATTCCTCAGCCTACTGGTACATGTCATTCTTCCAGCAAGCGGTGTCAGTTCCAAAATGAAGATTTGCTTAATTGTGAAAGGATGTTTTGTCTCAAACTCTATATGGTCCAAGATATACAATCATTTCTTGAAAATCATATTACCTCCGTCCCAAAAAGCTTGTCTTAGATTTGTATAAATGCGGATGTGTCTAACACTAAAACATGTGTTAGATACATCCGTATCTAGACAAATGTAAGACACTTTTTGGGACGGAGGGAGCAGTAACAATTTTAATCATTCTTGTGACAAGTAACAATTTTCATAACAAGCATGGTTACTGAATCTCTGTTGCAGAGACAAGCACACATGATCTTTTTCAGTAGAAACTATCTTCCATATTTCTGGACTGCTGAACTTGCAATGAGCACCTCTTCTTGGTGTGCACCATGGCATTTGTATGGATGGCATGGCAGATACCATGCGGCCATGCCCTTTGTCAGTATAAATTATGAGTCTAAGCTATCTTCCATGTTGCACTAAACATAGGCTTACCCCTCTGGGATTTTACTTGGGATGGCATATACCTTGATAATCTGGTGATGACTTGGCGATGAAAGCAGCAGCGTCAAGCTGAAGAACAGCCAGGTCTCGCTGTAGTTGATTTGGAATGCTTGATGGCCACAGTTCCCCTTCTAATGCCAATCTGGACCCATTTTTGATGGAACAATTTTGGACCTGTCGATAACAACAATATGTTGATCACTGTAAAGGATGTAGTTTTGTTCTAGTATGTTGGTTCCTTGCTTTAGTTCTTGTAAGCTGAAAATATTTGTTCTTTCTGCAGTATCTTTGTTTGAAGAGATTAACGGCTGGCAAAGACTAAGTCTCCTCTGGTTTGCATCAATCAAGGGTTACATGTAGTTCCTCTTTATGCCCAGCCCGGCAAGGTAGTGGGTATATATGGAAGAAGCTATGTTGTTAATTTGGTATATCGTGATTTAAGACCACCAAATGGTTAGAATATTAACCCTCGGTTAGCATGGTATCCAATATGCCTTGATTGATATAAGTTGTTACATTCACAGGCTATCTTCATGCAAACAGAGTTAGGCATTAACAGATGCAAGCTGGCTCTTCCAGATGGCATCTAATCTGTTTTCAGTGGTGTAAAAATACATCTTCGCAACTATATTGAGCGTGTTCTGTAGACTGTAGTCCTTTCTTTAAAAATATTTAATGCCAGATGTGATACTGAACGGTCTGAATTATCGGCTGTCTAGATTTTTTCTGTCCTGAGAATAGATTGCAAACTGTACCTGCATAGTTAACAATTCTTGTGCACATTATGTTTTGCTTCCATGGTTTGTAGGCTTCTGAACTACTACTGTCTTCATTTTGGCATGGATGTGGTTCACAACTTAGTAGTTTATTATTGTTCAAAATATCGGCTGATAAATCAGGTAAGTGGCTGATTAATCCCTACTCGGTGGGTCACCGAGTAGCCGATTAACTGATTTATCGGCTGATTGACTGCCGTTCGCCTATTAATCCCTACTTGCCAGCCGACCAAATAGTTACCAGCTAATGATTTCCTTAAAATTGTTTTATTTTGCTATCTGTTAGCATCAAAGATGGCAGCGAAATTATATCTTATTTGTTTTTCTATGTGAAATTCAGTCTATTCATATATGGTAGTTGATTGATTGATTTGATGTATTGCTCAAAAGCTTTAGATAGTGGTCCATTTATTCATAGTTAATCATGTAGTTGAGCTATTAAGAATTTATTTAGGATCTTACCTCAAGACATTTCGTGTCACAGGCCACTGTGGTTGTCTTGAAAGATCATCCTCCCTCTGTATTAGCAATCTATTAAATATGCGGGATTTTTTGAATCTGCGGGCATGCTCCAGGAACTCCTCATGACAAGTAAGCACCCCTTTGGCTAGGTACTGGTTCTCTTATGGATTGAAGGTTATGCCCTTATTTTGTAAGACTTTGGTATATAATCGGGAGCACTTGGTGCCGTACGAGACAAACTCTTAGTAGTTCAATTCTATCTGGAGAGATTTTCATTTCTTTTCACCTCATATCATTGTTAAGAACAATTGAAAGACATGGTTCAGAGCAATGATCACATGACAAGATTGCACCATCAATGTAGTTTACGAATTTTGCCATTGCTCTTGTATATGCTCCCACACGCTGTAGCAAGACATAACAGGGGACCCCCTAAATTCATTAACCTTTCCTCTCCAATATATGGACGTAGTACATTCTTCACGAGATAATTAAAAAACTGGTGCTGTTGTATGCAATGCAAAGACCAGGCAGATGACCCCGATGCGAAAGCCAAAGCTCTGCTATTCGGTCGTTGCGTCCAGACAAAACCAACAAGGCTCTCTGCTCTTTGCTCCAACATCCACAGTTGGACCAGAGCATTATTAAGAGCTTGTTTGGAATCCCTCCGCTCTGCAACTCCGCTCCGGAGCAGAGCGGCATGTAGTTGTAATATGGGGAGCTGCTAACATGGCGCTCCGCTCCGTCCTGAAGGAGTGGAGTGTTGCTGAATGAGGCCTAACTATCTGCCAGTGTTTGCCAACCTATATAGCTTTGTTGAGTACTGCTGTCGTTTTCGGTCTCTAGTAATGTAATGTAATAATTACATTACTAAAAAACGGCTCTTAGCTGTAAACAGATGGGTAAAAGCTGGAACATAAGAGGTATCTAGTGATTTTTTTCTGCAAATAAAAGGTCTCCAAGGATATTATGTCTTACCAGTCGAATCAAGTAAGGACGAAAATAATCAAAAGTTGCAGTTTTCAGATGAGAAAGGACGAAAGAGAAAATAAATGAGAGCTATAAAGAGAAGGAAGGGCAGCCGTCCATTGCCATCTACGGCTGCGGACTTGCAATCCAACTCCCCTATATATACGGCACCTACCAACCCCAATCTCCATCCATTCACTCCCTGTCCTCTCCTCGCTTAGGTTTCTTCCTCCTTGGTAGCTCTAGTCTCCTTGTTGTGGGTAGCCATGGCGGCCCCGATGTTGAACCATTTCAATACCCTCGTGGCCAACATGTTCGCCGCGGTAAGCTATTTACTATTTTGGTTATTGAGGTGGATAGGTAACGCGATATTTGTCGTGGAATTTGATTTTTTTTCTGTGTTTATTTGGTGGGCTAGGGTTTGCTGGACGATCAGTTCCAGGAGCTGCAGATGCTCCAGGAAGGGAGCGCCCCAGACTTCATCGACAAGGTTGTCACGCTCTTCTGCGAGGATGGCGAGCGTATCATCGGCGAGATCGCCAAGCTGCTGTACATAAGCTTCCTTTCCTTTGCTCGCCCACCCATGTTGTGTGATCCGACCATTAGTGTAGAGTGGTTGGTTTGATTTTTAGCTTGGGGATATGGTTGCTGTTTTTGCAGGGACAAGCCATGTGTGGACTATCACAAGGTGAGCCGTTTTGTGCTTGAACTCAAGGAAAGCAGTGCATGGTAAGCTCTTTTCTTCTTCTTTCATGTCCTCTTTGTATGTGATTGTGCAATAGTATAGGAACTGTGATTGTTTCGGTTCTTCGCCTGCAAATTAGGTGTTTAGCTCGCTGTTCGATACACGGTAAGGCGTCCAATCATCTTGGGGGAGAATTATGGTTTGTTTCATCATTATAGTGTTTTATGTCGTAGATCTGACAAGGATGGTCCATTTCCTGCATTGGTTGGACGACTCATTGAGTATAGATTGATGTTCTTTCGTATTAGTGCCACTTCTGGTCGACATGCGGAGGGCTGAGATCTGTTGGGCATGTTGCAGTGATTTACCATGTAGATCCGACAAAAATTATCCGTTCCGTACACATTGGCCAGTCAACAAGTAGATCTTCCCATTTATTTGGGGAGAGGTGACATCCATTTGGCCATTATACTCTTTTAGATTTTGATACGACGAGCAATTTTGTCGTCGTACTGTTTGTGATTTAGATACGACAAACCGGTTGGCCGTTGTATTGTTCTATGATCTGCATTCGACAAATAGTTTGTCTGCTATATTGTTTTATGATTTAGGTCAGACAAACAGTTAGGCCATTGTACTGTTGTGTGATATGCATCCGACAAACCGTTTGGCCATTATACTACTATATTATTTAGATCCGACAAATTGTTTGTCCGTTGTTACCGTTTGATGATTTGGATCTGACAAATATGATCTGCTTCCCATAAACCAGACAGCTCAATGAGTACTGTGTAAAGTGGTCCAACCGATTAAGAAAATCCATTCAGCCATTGTCATGTTTAATAATTAGATCTGACATCCGACAAAAAAACATCATATGTTCCATACACATCAAACGGCTCAAAGATAGCACTTCACATCTCCTTTTTAAAGTGGGGCCTCCTATAGTTAATTTGGGTAGGATTATCATATTGTATTTTATGGTCACAACGTTCCATGACATAGATCGGAGAAACATGCATGTCTGTTCAGCCATTGTCATGTTTAATAATTTAGATCTATCAATATGTTCCGCACACATCAAGCGGCTCATAGGGTAGCACTTCACATCGTGGGTCTCTTATAATTAATTTGGTGAGGATTATCATACTCTCTTTTATCGTCACAACATTCCGTGACATAGATCGAAGAAACATGTTCCACTGCATTCACATTACTTGGATGGTTCTGTACACTCGAGTTATCTTACATATTCAGGTCAACTGATCCCATTCGAACTAGTTGATAGTTTTGCAAGTTTAGCCCTTTGTGTGATTATTAATATACATTGGTAGTATTATCCTTAGAAACTAATATTATTATGCCCAAACTGTTCCCTTGCCTAATCAAGTTAAGTCCGTGTGTGTTTTTGGTCTATACATGTGGTTCTTATGGAATCACAGGATGTAAGCCAATGAGTCGTTACCACTTTACATGTAAAATATCTAGCTTATTCAAAGTCATTTATCTTGGATTAGCACTTCCATTACAGAAACTACACATATTCCCTACTGGATTAATGTTTCATATTGCATATGCTCTGGTGAAATAAATTGCTTTGCTTACACCGGGCTTTCGTAGTTGTATTTAGTTGACTTCTTAAGTCAGGTAATAGTGCTACATCTATTCGCTTAGGATTGTGAAGTGAAGAGATAGAACTGCGATGTTCATTTTCATTCATTAAAGCGATTTTGTGGGTCTTTCTGATTGTATGCTATTGCATATTGCAGTATTGGTGCTCAGAGAGTGAAGAACAGTTGCATTCAGTTCCATCAGTGTTGTCAGGAGAAGAGCAGAGATGGGTCAGTACCTTTATCATTATGTCACACTATTGTATTTTCGATCATTTTGTTACTGAAATCTCATACTGAATGTGATGGCCTAGTGTGCTTTACTCATCTACTGCAACACATTTCCATATTATTAGTGTTAGTATATTTGGATGCAATTGCACGTTCATTGCCTTTGTAAACTACTCATTTTACTCAGCCTTTATAGACACAGATTTTGGGCGAATCCACTGAGCTTGTTGGGTTAGGAATATAACTGTGCTAGTACAGTTTTCTAGTTAATCATATCCTTCAATAATATTGTATTAAATGTAGGAACACTATTCCATGAATGTTTAGAAACAAAAACTGAAACGAAAAGCTGGGTTCTCTTTACAGCATTGCAATGCCCCGATTATCATAGCGTTTAGAGCTATAAAAGGGAAGCTAAGTTTTGTCTTCTTCTCTGAATATTGTCTCTGTTAGATTATTGTCTATGGACGCAAGTGTATAACTTGTTAAGCAAGTATGTCCAGAACTCCAGGGTGATATTCATAAAACTTCTAAATAAACTGTTAAGATAATTCTATCAGAGGAAAAAAAATCTGTGGAGGCAAATTGTAATGGGATGAGCATTTTTAGTAGTTATTAATTATTAGCATGTTTCTTTCATGAGCTGCTAATTATTAACATGTTTCTTTCATGAGCTGCAAATGGGAAGGAGTTTCACAAGTTACTGGACTGTTTTCCTTGTAGGTGCCTGAACTCACTGGATTCTGTGAGGAACGATTTCTATGATGTGTGTAGCATGTTCAAGCCACATGCTTCAGGTACTACTTTTTAAGAACTCACCTTAAACTCTTTGTAGCATTACAATAGTAAAACTGGAATGCGAAGGAAATACTTCTTATCCTAAAGTTTGCTCGATATGAAAAACATTGAACCAAACAAATGAAAAGCTTGTTAATGAGATGAATGCAGTATTTGCAGTGGTAAAGTGTACTCAGAGCCAGAGGTACTAGTTGTCTAGAGTAGTGTTTGGGACTACTGTTGATAGATAACTGGTTTTGCATATCTTTTATAGTTTTGCATCAACTTATCACATCATTGATATTTGATACACTTCATGTCTTGCTTTATTGTCTGGATGATGGACATCTTTGCAAATACTCTGTGTTTAACTGTTTGGGCTGTAGTTCTTAGTAAAACTCATTTTCTTATAGTGCAAGCTTTTCTTAATGGGTTACGCAACTAACCTGTTGTTTTCTGTTTCAGATGCAGCTGGGCCAGCAGGTCCAGGCCTTAATCCTAAACTCTAGACTTGAGCGATAAAGCTTGGAGTCATTTGCTTATGTGGGATCTGTAGCTGCCGAGTGGCAAGCTAATCATCTACTAGTATCGATGTCTTTGTTATTATTCGCACTTTCATTTGGAATCCTCAGTGGTCAAATAAAAAATTCAGCTGTGGTTGTTTTGCGGATTATTGGTGGTTAATCTGGTGTCTTATTTCTAGTCGGTTTGTTGCCTGTAGAAATGGAGCTGCAATGTAATCTTTACAATATTGTGCCTCGTCGATTGGTATATTGACTGTGGTGGTATATTGTGGAGAACATATTTTATCTATCTATGTTATTTTGTATTATTAAGACGATGCAAACAAACCGGCTTGAGATTAACTGCTTCCGGCCTCAACTTTTGGAATCCACAAGGAAAAAATGAACTAAGTTGGCATACAAGTATATTTAAAGGGCTACCAAGTGTATTAGTGTTTCTTTGTGTTTTATCACATCCATCTTTACCAACCTACTCCTACTTACTTAAGCACCCAAGTGTACATAACTTTGTGTTCCTGCTATTCAGAGTTGCAAATTGCAAAGTAGACCAATATAAGTTCTTAGCCAGCTGCATCCCCGACCCGTTCCCTCCCGCTAGGGTTTCCGCCGCCGCCACCGGCGACCTAGTCCCCTCCGCCGCCACCCCGGCCGGCGCGCCCCATCCATCCGCCCCTCTTCCCCTCCCCTCCGTTCCTGCCCCTCGCCGCCTCCCGGGAGGTGGCGGCGGCGCGCCTCCCTCCCTTCCTCTCGGCCCCCATCTCCTTGGGATCTCCCCCACCGCCGCCGCCCGGTGCCCCCGGCGCTGGCCCGGTTGGTGCCGGCTGCGGCAGGCCCTTCTGTCCCCGCGCTCGTCTCCTTCCCGGAGCAGGTGATGTCGGCGGTGCTGCTCGACTGGGCGGCGGACTGGCGACTCGGCGGTGGGCGCGGTGGTGGTGCTGCCCTTGACGGCAGGGCGGCGTGGTGACGTGCGGTGGCCGGCGGCTGCAGTTCTTCGTCCCGCGCGTCTCCTTCTGGAGCGGTGATGTCGGCGGTGCTGCTCGACGGCGGCGGATGGCGACTTCGGCGGTGGCGCGGTGGTGGTGCTGCCCTTGACGGCGGCGGCGTGGTGACGTCGCGGTGGCGGCGGCAGCCCTTCCGTCCCCGCGCTCGTCTCCTTCCCGGAGCAGGTGATGTCGGCGGTGCTGCTCGACTGGGCGGCGGCCTGGCGACTCGGCGGTGGGCGCGGTGGTGGTGCTGCCCTTGACGGCAGGGCGGCGTGGTGACGTACGGTGGCCGGCGGCGGCAGGCCCTTCTGTCCCCGCGCTCGTCTCCTTCCCGGAGTAGGTGATGTCGGCGGTGCTGCTCGAATCTCGGCGGTGGGCGCGGTGGTGGTGCTGCCCTTGACGGCAGGGCGGCGTGGTGACGTGCGGTGGCCGGTGGCGCGCCCCCGGCCCAGATCTGGGCCCTTTCGGCCCCGTCTGGGTCCTAGCGGGCTGGCCATTGGCGTGGCTTCGACGTCCTCTGCATGGCGCGGAGGAGGAGTGGCTCGGACTCGAGGTGGTGGTGCCGACGGCATGCCTTCTGCAACATGAAGGCGGGAGCTTTACGGGCTTCTGAGGACCCGCCGGACCTATGGGCCCACGGGACCCGTATGCTCCTGCTGTCACGTCCGGTCGGTTACCGTCATTGACGGTGGAGGTTGGGCCCTCCCGCGTGCCGACGATGCTGCTGTCGCGAGTCCCGTCTCCTCTTCTTCGTTGTGCAGGCCCCTTTCACGGTGCCGTGGTGAGACGGCACGGAAGCTTCAAGACCGTTTTGGAGCAGAGTGGTGGTTTGTTTGGTGGCGTGCTCCGGAGTGCCCAAGGTGAAGGTTGGGATCGGGAGAAATCCCTGTCGGCCGAGCCGACTCCGACGCGGTGGTGCCTGAGGGTGTCGCCGAACCTTCCTTGAGGGTGTCGGAGGTACCCTTCCTCTCTCCTCGTCACGTACCGGGGGAAACCTTTGGCAGCAGCATCGTCATCGTCGCGTCCCTTCTTGGAGGTGTTGATTGGTACGGGCACTTCGGAGTACAGGAGCCTAGTGGAGGATCTTCGGTGGGCGCGGCGGTCGCGAAGCTTCTTCATTTTTTTGTTGATCCGCCGGTGTCGGCATTTGTTTCTTTTCTTTTTCTCTTTCATTTTTTGGGTGTGCTTGTGCTGCTTCCGCCCCAACATCTATCTGCTTATATCGGTGAGGTTTGCTTTGTAATACAAAGCGGGGGGAAACCCTATTTTCTTAAGTTCTTAGCTAGCTATAAGTAGAAAAACAGGCACGTGACACTGAGATTGCTGATGGACACATTCGTCCGTGGCATGCAACACAAGTTGGATTTTTTACTGAATACCCACTCCATGTTATAAGTGAGCAGGTGCAAAGCCAGCAAATATAATAAATTTGATAATTCACATTAAAAAACAGGTCACTTGATCTTTGTTGCTGCCGGCAATAAGCATCCTTCCTGCAGTTTGACTTAGAGAATACTAAATTCCCTACCCGCAAAACCTAAAATGGTTTTGCGGGCGGTTCATGCTCGGCGCAGAACAGACATCACAAATAGTACCGCAAATTTAAAAACTTAAACTTAAACATGTTCCCGTTACATAGATCAGTCTGGAACATGCCAGAGTTCATCACACGTACAGATAAACTAAACATAAAAACCTAGCTCGACGGAGGGTCTAGTCAAGCTGGTACTCGTCCTTCGCCCACTCAAGGCATTCGGCGGCGCCAGCTTCGCCAGCCTCCATTGCCTCCTTCGCAGTGTGGTGCACGATCTCCGCCTTGTGGAGCTTCTTCGTGGTCGGCCACAGCTGCTCATGGAGCTCATTGAAGCGCTGCCATGCATGGTTGCCACCGCTATGGGAGAGGGCGCTGTGGTTGCGCGCCTGCGCGGAGCGCCACAGGTCGACGACGGGCCAGCTGGAGCTGCTGGCCTCCACATCGTGCCAGCTGCGTGACCCGCGGTGGTCCCCACGTCCGTGATCTTCTGCCGCCATTGATCTGTGCTTGAGAGGGGAAAAACCGGCCGGAATCGGTCGCCAGTGGAGGGGGAGTGGACTGCGGCGGAGGGGGGCAGATCTATCAGAGACGAGAACCCTAAAATGCCCCCCACCCCCCTAGTGCATACAGTGGCGGAAGCGGCGGTTTGCGGGCTGCCCGTATATTTTTTAGGGGCGGGTGAAAATATAATGCTTTTGTTTGGCCCAAACATATGGGTCGGCGGTGGGATACATCACCTGCTAGAGTTGCTCTTAGCCTCTTCCAGGCCGACACTCACATCCAGAGTAGACTAAGAGGTTGTTTGGATCTTTGCCCGTGTCCGCCTTGCCAGCGAACGGCACGCCAATTATTTGGCGGACAAATCGGCCGCCCGCGCCTCGCCAACGAGTTGGCTATGGATTGCACAGGAAAGCTGGCTTGGCTTCAGGCGAGCCAAATTATTGGACGCGATCCAGTGGATGCCAGCGTGCTGGTTAACGCCAAAATTTTGGATTGGCAGACGGCAACACGGATCCAAACAAGCTCTAAGTAGCCCTGTCATCCATCCAGTGAAACAACAGACATAAAACTGACCTCGTAATAAGTATATATAATTTCTCCGACACACTGGTTAGAGCAGGAACCTCACAGTGTGACATGATGAGAGCAGGAAGTTAATCGTACTAGTTAGTACTCCCAATGTGATCTAATTAATTCAGCACAAATGGCGTTGAGCTACTTGGCACTGGTTACAACACTCACAACTGGTCATGATTACCCTAGTTTAAACCAGAGAAACTGTACAGATCCACTCCGTTGAAGATCAATAATAGTAGTTCATTTCTATATTGTCACAACCATTTGGTCTTTCGTTCTTCCCGTTGTTTCCTATTCCCACGGCTTTGTATGTCTTTTTTGTTCATTGCTCATCCTCTCCTCATCTACTTTGTACGTGAGTTTCAGTGTTTCACCTACTTGACATACTAAGAAGTTAATGCTGCTAACATGGAGTAGAAGTGAAGGGGGGCACTAGAATTTGATATCTAGTCGGGCAAAGATAGTGCTATATATAAAGGGTAGAGGTGAAGTGGGGCACTGGAATATAGTGGTATAAATGAAGGGTACAAGTGGAATGATGCACTGGGATTTGCTATCTAGTCAGGAGAAGATTTGTGGTATGTGTAAAGGGTAGAAGGGAAATGAGGCACTGGAATACACTATCTAGTTACCTATTCGTAATCTTTTTTTTGTTGAAAACATATTCATGCAGGATCTAGTGTTGAAACTCTGTCGATACAAAGCCAACAGTAAAAACAGATTATGAATAGGACATATGGTTCGAGCTAGAAAACTAATTTTTATCTTCAAAATTGGTTTTAATGTGCTAAGGGCACCTTCATCCGGACGCCTCAAACCCCGCTCAAATTCCCGGATAGACGGCCCGGTCAGTGACCGGTCAAAAAAACCCGACCCAAACGGACGCCTCAAACCGGCTTCAAATGCCCGTGCTGACCGTCACCCCTCACATCCTGCCCAAATATGATGTGGATATGAGGAGGCCCAGGCACGACCAGGTGTGTCCGCCGTGTCGGAGCCAACCCACCCAGACCCCACATATAATCGTCCTCATCCGCTCCCCAGACCAAACCTTAGCCATTCCACTCCACCACCCAAGCTGCCGTCCGGCAATCTCCGCCATGGCGGGCAGTGGATCCAAGTTCTCCTTCAGTCGATCCGTGAACTGGGACCTCATCCCAGGCGGGACCGAGGAGGAGATGGCCATCCGCACTGCGCTTCGCCGCCCCTGCGAGGAGAATACCCGATAGTGGTCGGGCTCGTTCCGTCGCGAATCCATCGCGTCCGCCCAAATGGTGCATGGATCCGGTGCAAGGCAGGTCGTCGCTACCTCGCGGAGGCAGTGTGCTCCGCCTGTCATCCGAACGCCGTGGTGGACGCACAACCCCTTCGTTGGCGCGCGGACCATGAGGCCATCCCTGGCCCGTCCACTGAGTGTATGGCGCGTGAGGCCGTGACAGCCCTCACGGTAGACGTTGGCGAGGCGGAGTCGCACTCTGCGGCGCTTCAACGGATGGCCTACAACCCCTGGCGTCACAGCCGCGCGTCGTGGTGGACAGGGCCTCCAACGATGACCGGCACCGTGACCGGCACTACCAAGACTCCAGACTCCGACGAGGAAGAGCGGGGCATGGCAAATGGTAGCCATTGAGTCCTGTGAGCCGGTGTGTGTTCTGTGCATGTCCTACTCTACCTCGCCAGTGATGGGAGAAATACTCTTGAGGGGCGCAGCCGGCCACCAGACATAAACACAGCGGAGTCGGACGAGCTCCACTTAGAATAGGTTTCACGTTGCATGTAATTTTATGGATTAGAGGTTTCTTAATTGAGTTATCCGTTGTGGAAGAGATTATTTGAGACATGATCGTTCACTGTTTGTGGACGCGCCCGAGCGGGACCGCCGACGTTTTTTTTAACAGGATATAGACGCAAGCGCTCATATATAGACGCATACACTCACTCATATGAACGCACACACGCATACCCTATCCCTATGAGCACAGTCTGAGCCGACATATCATCTTGAGATTTTATGAAGTCACTGTAGGCGCCTCTTAGTCGACGGAAACGTCTCCTCCCACAGAACGCGCATCGCCGAAAATCATAAAATAAATTCAGGATAAATGCGAGCACCAGGACTTGAACCTGGTGGGATGGAGATACCACTGTCCTCCTAATCATCCAACCGTCGACCGCGGGCGTTTGAGGGGGTTTGATTTGGTGTATCCGGTTGTAGATGCTCTAATATCATCTGTTTATCTCTTCTTTTGTGTAGTCAGTAATTTCACATTTCTCTTCGTGTGTGTACTTAGAGATTTGCTTGTTGCATGGTGATAAATTCCTTTTTTTTGCTTTTTGCATGCAATCTTCTACCCAGTAAAAAGCTGTGACATACAAAACGCGCTGGCGATTGCTCCTTATAAAACTTGTCAGTAGTCAAGACATCATATATATCATAGATGACCCATAAAATTAGTCCTTTTGTTACACTCTATAGCAACTTCACTAAGAAAATGGGACGTGACAACACAAATTGATTGGACCAGTCTCTTATGAAACTTCCATCATTATGTTAGCCACAATACACTTCACATGTTTTCTAGCAATTCACATTTTTTTTTAAAAAGGAGGATGACCCCCGGCCTCTGCATCTGGGCAATGCATACGGCCACTTTATTAATTATTCTCACAAGACCTTACAAAGTCATACAACAGCAAGACTAAAGCCACTTTCTAAGCAACAACTGTCGCTACACCTATCCAATCGATGAAGGGGCGCTGATAGTCTGGACCTAATACCAAACAGACATCGCAGCCAAACCTAAACATCTAAGACCTGAGGTCCCAACCAGGACGCCCGCCGGGTATATGGGGTACCTACCAGTCCGGCGCACTCCTCAACCAGGACGCCTGCCGGGTATGAGGCCGCCGCAGCCACCTGCCACCAAACCATCTTCAGAGCTGTACTGTTGCATCTACCTTGCACGGTCTGGCTACCGTCGACGCCACCATGACGCCAGACAGCTCCACCGTTCTGCGCTCGTCCATCCCGACGCGGACACTCTAAAAGATCTGTCGTGCGTAGCACCTGTCGACTAGGCATGACTCAGCGTAGCACCTGTCGGTCAGGCATGACTTGACATCTCTTACCAGACGCATCTGACGCGGTTAGAACGCCGCTCCTCCTGCCAACCTCCACACCATTGCCGCCGTTGGAGCTGACACACGAAGCCCTTCACCCATAGCAACTCCTCCGAACGCCCAAGCCTCCCAAGACGGCGCCTCCATGGAGGTTACAGCGCAAAGGGCGCCGCCGCCGTCCAATCCAAGACGGATTTTGGACTTTCGTCCGGGAACGGGACGGAGGTGGATAGGAGGGACCTCGACTTCGCCATCAAGATGGGTAACGACGTCAAAGCCGTCGCCGATGCTGGGCCGACCAAAGTTTCCTCCGGTCCTCTTCCTGTACCACCAATCTCCATCTGCTTTGGATCTGGCAGCAACCAGGACCCGAAAACTCCAGAGAGGGAAGCACCATAAGGCTCAACACCTCCGGCGTAGATCCATCCAGGCGCCGGATCAAAGAAGACCCGACCTGGTCAGCGACAAAAGCCACCATCCTGCACCGGCCGACGGCGATCAGGCACCGGATCCAGAAGAATCGGACCCGAGACCGACGGCGCACGCGACCACCAGATCCAGCGGCCGCACCATGCTGCGAGCACGAACCCCAACCGCCGGCGCGCTGCGCGCGTCGCGCCAGATCCATCTGCAGCGCCGCCGCACCCAAAAAAAGTACGGGCGCCTCCTCTCGAGCAGTCGTCCCGCGCCAGCCTATTCGGGAAGGGAAGAGCCCGCCGCCGCCCTGCCGGCCTGGCCGCCGGCGGCGCTTCTTTGGCGGCGAGGATGGAGGAGATGCAGGGGAGTCTGGGCGCCGGCGGCTAGGGTTTCCCCTTGGTCGCCCACGGGGGCGACCCGAGGGGTACGAGGGGTTAACGTTATGGCACATTCACATGGCATCATTAAAATGTTACAAGTATTGGATAAGAAGTATCTACAACACATTCTTTACTGGAATAGCATCTTAGGGTTCCTTGAATATATATCTCGTGCCGGGTAAATCCTTAGCCCTTACCCCTCTTACTTTTTTTGCGGGGACTTCCCCCTCTTAGGCTGGTCATAGTGGGAGTAACTTAGCAGGTAACATAACGCATTTCAAGACAGGTTTGCTTATGTGGCATAAAGTTAATGAGGAAAGAGGTGTTTGGAGTAACATAATATGTTACTGTAACATAACGCAACCCAAAGCAAAATGAATCTATAATGTAATAAATTCTATCATCTATGATACTACTTGTATGTTATTTTGCACTATGAAGGTAGTAACAAAGACTAGTGTCATATGCATGACACTAGTCTAAGTTACCCCCCACTATGACTAGCCTTACTAATACTACAGAGTGGCTGTTTATATAGCTAAAAGATAATCAAAAGGAGAGACGTAACACTGGTATAGTTATTGGTTAGGGTGGATTGAAGGTAAGTGCACCATCTTATCTTATCTTATATCTTATATTTACTAATTGAAAGCACCATCCGAGCTTCCACGTTAATCCTAGGAATTAATAACTGAGAGCCGTTAGATACACTTTAAGGAGAAAATTGGCCGCTAGATGGATGTAATTTTATTTACCAAGCCAAAACAATGTCTCCCACGTTTCCAGTATATCTCCACGTCCAAGTGCACTTAAAAAATCATCTCCGTCTGCTTCTTCCTTCTGGAGTCCCAAAACAAAACTCTTATCCGTGTGTTTTACCTAGAGTCCTACCTAGCGCATCTCCTATTTTGCATTGCCTCCCTCGAGTTAGGTCACAATCTGCACGTTCCCCGTCCTCCCATCCACCGATCTTCCACATCGCTGCTCCGCCGGGAGCATCTCCAAACTCAAAATCGAGAAGATGCAGTTTTAGTGATGCCACTAGCGCCGTCTTCATCAGCGATCGTGTCCCCGGATGCTTTCGACGACGCTGCTCCACCGGGAGTGTCACCTCCAGCCTCCGGTTTGAGAAGCCGCAATTTTGGTCATAGCAGCAGCGCCATGGTCCATCTACATCTCATCTAATATACACAGCAGTACTAACTCCTATGATCCCTTCATTCCATATTAGGCTTCCTCAGTTTACTCTATGCTGCTTACAGCGATCTGATTTTTTTGCAGGCAAACGGATTCAGCCGCCATCGTTCTCTCCTCGAGAGCACAACCTCGGGTTCGCCCTCACCTGGCCTCTCTTTCCCTTGCCATAACACATCAGGAACAACCAGGTATCTGAAATTGAAAGGAAATATTGATTTTTCGTTGGATTAATGTCCTCACGCAGTTCAGTTACACGAATCTCGGTCGTGTTTTTTCCTGGCAAAGACAGTTTCAGACCACTTCTATTCCTTTCGTGGCTTTCATATCGCAAGAGTTTGTTCGGAAGAAGGAGCAAGTGGTGATGTGGAGATGATGACGAATTTAAAGCAGTTTAGTTGTAGTTTCTGAATCCAGAGAAAATGTTTTTTTAATACAATGAGAATTGGATGCAGGGCATATCATACTGGTGTTAGAGCAAAGGATTGTTTATGCTTTATAAACATCACGCAGATTTTTTTTTCTTCGTGTAAATGCTTGCGGTTTTCATATGCTTTTTTTAACTGCTTGAATGTGTGTAGAATCTTGCATCGTTACTGTCGTTACTGCTTGAACGTCATATCAAAATTACAAACAGAATTATTAAGACCATGGATTAATTTTTTTTGTTATTTTTTCTAAACAGGGGCAGAAACTACTATTTGGAAGCAGTTTTCCGAGGAACATTAATCGTGAGAAATTTCCTACAGAAGGACAACATCCACCCGAGCGTCCTACAAGCTATTTCTATAGTAGTTCAATGAAGTACCACAAAATTGATGAGGCGGCAGCACAGCAGACACCGTTTGGGACTGGCAAGCAAGTAATCCTAAACCCAGGAATTTGCTTTTGTTTTCTCCAGCTGCAAAATCCTACTTCATCCCTAATAGTCTTGGAGTATTATTTCTCTATTTCTGAGGCTTCAGATTGGAAAAGCAATGTTTACCTTCTGTGTTATTTGGCTGCATACAAAAGGCTGTGGAGGACATGTACGTAGGTATGAAATCTATACAATTTGCAAATTATTTGTTAATGTAACCCTGGTACTTAGGGAATGATTTTGGCTGTTTCTTAGACGTCGCTTTATAAATTACCTTTGGCATTGTGGTAGATAGTACGTGATAACTGAATTACTCATATACTTCTCCGTTCAAAAAATAAACTGATGGATAGACGTGTATTCCTTCACCCCTTCCATTTTGAAGCCATCAGAATTTGTTGTTTCAAGGCAGACTTGGTCAATATGAGGAGAACCTAAGCAGGGACGACACCAGGGTCAGAGCAGACGGATTGGTTTCTGACTGCAAAAGTGCTTATCTATTTTTATATGGAGTTTGCAAGTTTGATAGAATTGGTTTTCCAGTCATCCAACTCCTCTAGAAAATACACACATATGCATTACATAGACGTGTGCTTCAAGTTATGAAGATAAAGTAACACTTCAGGTTAAGAAATCCGTTTGCCTTTTTCAATATCCGTCCTAAGATTATAGATTGCCATGCTTTTGGGCTTTTAGTGTTATTCATATAGTATAATGTAAATTCTATCCGAATTTAGTAAACTATCGCTGGCAACATGTCTAGGGAAAATATGTACGAGTAGTGGGACATGGAAAAGCTAGCATATATTTTTGTCGTATAATGATTTATTTGCATGATTGTAGTGGTAACATATAGAACGCTCTAATGAACAAAGGTAGACATGACACATTTATATTTAGATGACACAGTATTGCACCTTTTTCTACTTTAAATTGTTGTAAGCCAGTAGCCAAGCTACCGCTTGCTTCCGGTTACAATTCTACAACACCAGGAGTAATTTATTTATTATGTCTACTACAAAATGATGGTGTTGATATGGTGTAGGCTTTCATGTTTTGATGGAGTCTCCTTGAAGCTAGAGTTAATCAGTCGATACCCTTTGTGCCATCAAGGAATAGTTTAACTCTTTTATTCATTTTTAGAACTTAAATTTTGAGTGTAACAAAGCTTTTTTTGTTGGTCATCATGCATAAAACATTATAATTGTAAAATAATACATTTGAAAGAAGAGCAGTACGACACCAAGGTATCATGGGAGAAATAAATCCCTGTTGTACATGGGAGCGTGCATTGATTTTAAAAATATGTTTTAAACATATTTTAAAATCTCAAAAAATTCGCACAAAAATTTGACACGTACATCTTGATATTGTACACGCTCATAAAGTCGTTTCGTGAAAAACCGACAACATATGTGTCGCGTGTGAAAAAGACAAAATTTGATGTTAAAAAATGCTTTTCACAAAACATCCTTTTGTCTTTTTTACACAAGCCACAAAAAATATCGGTTTGCTCTGAAACTTGGCGTGCACACATATAATGTCGAGATGTATGCACCAAATATTTGTTTAAATTTTTTTCACACTTTACTATATTTTTTCCGCGTGCAGGAGCGCGCGCTCCCGGGAGCACCAACGGATTTCCGTGGGTATACATCACTAAATTATGGATTGCTATTGTAAATCATAAACTATTATGTAACAATGTAAAGAATTAGTAAAAGATAAGGACTAATATGTATGTTGTACTTTTGTTTCTGTTTGTTACAATGTTATATGCATGTGACATATGCATGTACATTTTTATGCATGTAGTTATTTCGCACAATAAATATACCAAATGTAATATATTTTCGTTATATTCCAATAGTGTTATAGAGTTTTAATAAAAATTAAAAGTTTAATAGTGGTGCAGATACTTCAAATATTGAATCACCGTCTTACTAAAGAAATATATATTAGTCC
Organism: Aegilops longissima; assembly: GCA_021605205.1. NCBI lineage: Eukaryota > Viridiplantae > Streptophyta > Magnoliopsida > Poales > Poaceae > Aegilops > Aegilops longissima. Next base: position 10,045,545 of record CM038681.1, read on the forward strand.
AAACCTAATAATAGTCTACATAAATGGTTAGTTATTTTCAATAGTTATACTATAGAATGCATGTGTAATTTGCCTACGTAGTTTTTGACAAATAACTATGTTTTTTAATAGTTTACATGAATGTGTTATGTGAAATATCTAGCCCGTGCGGCCGCACGGGTTGACGACTAGTATTTACTAACTGGAGGCACTAATCGAGGCTCCACGTTAATCGTCAAAAACTAAAGAAATTACCCGTCCGATCAAACAATAGCTATTTCCAGCCGTTTGATGAAGTACCGCAAGAGTCCTAGCCAGATATCCCACCTCCACGCTATCTTGACATGCAAAAAAAAAAAACTATTCTACAGGCTGCCAGGAAACGTCTCCCTCAGCCCATGGACAAACGTCTTGCTCAGCCCAAGGAAAAATCCCTCTCCTTGATTCCTAAAGAACATCTCGATCGCACATGACGTCCCCGTCAGGGAGAGAATCCTAGCGCCGCTCCTCCTCCTCATCTTCCTCTCCTGTCCCCTCTGTAGTTTTCACGTTCTAAACTTCCAGGATGCGACCGCTCTACAAAAATCCAACCAACTTCTCCCCGATCCCCTTGCTCTCCAGCCGTTGAATCACCTCTTCCCCAAGCAAGTTGTCTTCCGTTTCAGCTCTGTTCCTGTGATGCTCCCTTTGAGGCTATATCCATGCAAGAAGGCTTAAATTATGCTGCAGGGCCATATACCAGGAGAATCAAGGCGATTAACAACAGATCAACTGCACTAGGTAGGTCGTGCTATACTTGATAACAAGCAGGAGAGGATGTGCAACAGCCAATGGCGCAGCATCATGAGGCTTTGAGCGGTGGCCAATGGCACACAAGTTTTATTCCATTGTTCCTCTACTGTGTATTCTAAGTATCTGAAATTACGTGTACTCCTACAAGGTCTGTTTCGAAACCTAGAATTATTGTAGCTCTCTGATGTTCATGTTGTCATATTTTCTAATACTTTGTTCAGCCAACACAACATGGATAAGTCGCCCTGCCATGCGGCAGCAGCAGAAACAAAAGTTTGAGTCATCAATTCCATATCATTGAACATCACCTTGCACCCGCTACTCGGCTTTCACAACACTTCCACTGATCTCAGGTAAGCAACTTGATCACCTTTTCCCCATCAGATCCATATATTTACTGATTTGATCTTGAAACGTCAGATTACGAGAGACTATAAATCACATGGAGGACACTATCATCTGATAATTCACCTACACGCAATCTACAATCACAGATGATGGAATTGTATTGCACGAGCATTGTCCATCAATATATTTAGGAACCTTTCCAGGCATTCGATTGGATGTAAAAACTCCAACGTGTTGATTTTCCCTGGGCCATGTCATTGGGTCATCTTGGTAGTGTAGGATGCCATATCGGTATATATCATTGGTTCAATTTCCGGTTCATCAAAACTAATACGTGTCCCTAGGTTTCCTCTCTGTCTACTTTGAGTACTCTCAACAAAGTTTTTTATTTTTGGTTTTTAAGTCGTACCTTCAAATTTGGTACTTCCTTTTATTCTCAACTTCCAGGTCCTGATCACGCGATCCATGATGGATGGTGCCATGCAGAATGACGTGCCCTCACCGCTATTTAAATCAGACCAGGCAGGCGCCATTGTTGGTGAGGCTGCAGAATGATGGTGTCCTGCTTCACCTCGCCTACACTGTTGGAGTTCGTCGGCTCGCTCCCGTCCTCACAATGCAGGCAAGTAACACATTATCTTTAAATCAGATTGTAGACGTCCATCTATCAGCATAGTCAGGAGAGTCACCAATGCGTGTCTTGACAAGTAAATTAACGGCAGTTAATTGAACGCTTGGATGTGTTCACTGAAGGTAATGGGCTTGGACAAAACCAATATGCCATGGCATGGCATGAAGGGAGCGCTGGGATCACACATACTACATACTGGGCTTGGTTCAGTGTTGTATGTTTATTTTTTCTTTGTAAGTTTTGCTAAATTTCCGCTTATATATATCTAAGCGTATTGGCCATACAGGTAGCTGCAAGTAGTATTTGTGATGCACATGTTTGTTAACCCATGGTTTCTCCTGATTTATTGCAGATGGGCTCCAGAATGTTGATGATTAAATAAACACGGATATTGTTTTCTTTTATTTCTGTTTTGGACCCCACCTGTGAGTTTTTCCAATCCTTTGTTAAATTGAAGTGTTATTGCGGTTCCCTCTGATTTTCTATCGGTGAGATATATATAGCAGTGTTATATTTATATTTGGCCCCAACCAAAATAAGTTCCGTTCATTCCAAAGTAGCAGATAAATTAGAGGAATTTTATGTTTGGTCTAATCATACAGGTCTCTTAATCATTCTCAGGCTTTCTATGCGAGAGGTACTGCTAGCTCTTTATTCTTCCTAGCAACCGTTTTGTTAGGACTAACGTCTTTCCCATCGCGAATTCACAAATTAGGATGCTATGATAAATAGGGTATAGCCATGTTGTAGTTTACTTTTCAGCCTAGCTCTTTATACTGCTCAGCAGCCATTTTGGAAGGAGTAGCTTTTTATTTTCCGATAACGAGTTCACATCTTAGAATGCTATGGTAAATATGATAACCTGTTGCATTTTTTATTTTTGAATTTTTCCATTGAATTAATTTGTACTGCGTCTGTACATCACATTTTTCTGTCAATGTCCAAGGTTGTTCTCGAAATATTATGTGAAGTGAAGTTATCCGATATTATTGCACTGCATACAGGGAACAAATTGTGCATTTGTTTCATATTTCATCATTTAAAAGACATAATCAATCACTAAAATAATGATAAATTTGACAGAAATGTGCATTAGGCTCATACTATAATAATGAGTACCCCTATGGTTACCACTTAAGATCAGTTAGTAATGACTTGCTTTTCTTGCCAAGCCACCCATTTAATATGTATAGCATCGATATAGTGTTCGGTATGAAATATGTCATTTACGGTTATACCAAAATACAAACATTGTCTTCAAAATATCATCATGCCTTTCTTTTGGGATGTTTTAGATAATAAAATTCTACAAGCGCACGAGATTTATACGCACACTATGTAATTAGAGAAGGAATAAATGACTATTAAAAATATTCTTTGTATATTTACTAACAGAGTCCCTCTGACATCTAATTTATATTTAGAAGTTATATATTTGAAACTTTATTTATGGGAAAACATGAAAATATATACAACGAGATAATTAATAAATTCCATTTAGACACATGGCAGTTAACGCCTAGCCCGTGCAGATATGCACGGCGGGTTGATGACTAGTTTATAAGTAATCATGATTGGCATGTGGGAAAGAAGATGTTAAGTATAAGACTGGTAATGGCGTAATGCATGGCGTGGTGAAAACAAAATCCATTCATATATACATCTCTGTTATTTATTCCTTGCTACTGCATTTATTGGCCTCTTTACGGCGAACACTCGCATTTGGAGTAGTATTACCCAGGAAAACAACAGAAATACAACTAACCTTATAATTATATTCCTCCCTCATGTTACGCTAATGAGCCAGTGTGACTCTTAGCTCTGACCAGCATCGATGAACTAAACTCCCATAATAAGAAAAAGTGCTAATAAAAACTAGAGATGGTGCACATCGTCTTCGTGAAGAACATAAACAATGGCAGTTCCATCATAGTTTCTTTTTTACAATTGTTGGATCTTCCATTCTTTCTGATTTCTCCTATTCCGTGGGTTTTTGTCTCTTTTATTCCTCTCTCATCATTTCCTTATCTTTTTTAAATGAGTTTCACCTATTTGATGATAGACTACAGCTAGTGTTGCCAGCTAGTGAGACGCCCGATCTTGCTATCCATTTAGGTGATCATAGAGTAGTATATATAAAGGCCATACCATTATTCAAACGAGTGAAGGTTGGTGGAGCATTCATTTTCTTTTCATGAAACGAGTGCATAAGAGTCGCATTGGCATCATGTTCATGACAAAGTAGGAAAGAGTAGTTTGTTAATAATTCAACTAACTAACGTCTAGTCCAAGTTTGTTCCTAAAACTCCAATTTTAAAATAGTTGACCTTTAGTTGAAAACGATGCATATGTTGCCTCTCATCCGTCAAACCATTGCAAGGATATTTCAGATGAATTGACCGTGGTTTCACATATGTGGCAACGATTCAGATAAAATAAAATCAGAAAGTTCCAAATAAATCGGAAAAGGGTGAAAATAAAAGGAAATCTAAAACTCTAGAACAAGAGAGGGGGCTCATCCAGAAAATAAAATATAATTAATTTGATAATTCCAGTTAAAAAAAGGCCGCTGGATCTTTGTTGCTGCCGGTGCCGGCAATAAGCATCCACCTGCAGCTTTACTTAGGCTCTTCCAGGCCGGCACTCACATGCAGAATAGACCAAGTAGTCATGTCATCCAGTAAAACAACAGACATAAAACTGACCTCGTAATAAGTATATATAATTTCCCAGACACACTAGTTACAACAGGAAGATAGTAAGCTTCCAGTGTGACATGATGAGAGTAGGAAATTAATCACTAGTTAGTACTCCCAATGTGGTCTAATTAATTCAGCACAAATAGCATTGAGCCACTTAGCACTGGTTACCTTAACACTCTAAGCCTTGTAGCTACACTAGTGTAGACCAGAGGAGCTATACAGGATCACTCGTTCACTGAGTTGAAGATCAATATTAACAGTTCATTTCTAAATTTTCACAACCATTTGGTCTTCTGTTCTTCCCGTTGTCTCCTATTCCTGTGGCTTTGTATATCTTTTTTGTTCATTTCTCATCCTCTCCTCATCTACTTTGTACGTGAGGTTCACCTACTTGGCGTACTAGGAAGCCAATGCTGCTAACATGTAGAAGTGAAGTGGGGCACTAGAATTTGATATCTAGTCGGGCAAAGATAGTGCTATATATTAAAGGGTAGAGGTGAAGTGGGGCACTGGAATATAGTGGTATAAATGAAGGGTACAAGTGGAATGATGCACTGGCATTTGCTATCTAGTTAGGCGAAGATTTGTGGTATATATAAGGGAATCACTATAGGTCACCCAACTGATCTTTCCGTGTGCGTCCACCGCCTCCATGTCTATCATATATGTTTTAATCAGAAGGCTCCAAAGTAACCTTCTATAGTACATGTTTGCATGTGGGAAAGAAGATGTTAAGCATAAGATGGGTGACTGCGCACGAGCAATGAATAATGTATGTCGTGGTGAAAAAAAAAAGACATTCCATTCTTTGCCAGTTATATACATCTTTGTTATTTATTCCTTGTACTACATTTGTTGGTCTATTTCTGGCCAACATTGCATTTGGAGTAGTATTGCCCAGAAAAACAACTAACCTTATAATTATAATGTCTCCCTCAAGTTACGCATTCACGAGCCAGCGTGACTCTTTGCTCTCACCAACATCTGAGATGAACTAAACACCCACGATTAGATTGTGAAACTAAGGAAACTATGCTAATGGAAAGTAGAGACGGTGAACGTGGTCTTCATGAAGAACATAAACAATGGCAGTTCCATCACAACAACAGAGAGCCAGAGACATGGCTCCAGACAGCCCGGGCCGTGGCCTGGGGCCCAAGTACTTCCTTGTATGTAGCATTTAATGTAGCTACAATGCCACAGTAAACGAGGTTTCCTCGGGGCGGCCTGGGCCTCGGCCAATTCTTGGCGCCACTGGTTCCATCGTAGCTCTTTACAATTGTTAGATCTTCCATGCTTTCCTAGGCTTTTGTCTCTTTTGTTCCTCTATCATCATGCTCTACACTAATTCCACCCGCGTTACCCCCCGCGTCGTCCGCTCCGGGCCACTCGGGGGCGAAACCCTAGCCGCCCCCAGGATTCCCCCCCGCCTCCCCTCCTCCCCCACCGCCGCCGGCATCCGCCCAGCAGCAGGCGGCGACGGGCTTCCCAGCACCCCGCCTCGGCGTGGGGCGCCTCCCGCATCGACGCGCCGCCCGCCTCCTCAACTCCTGGTGGCCGCCGAACTGCCAGATCAGGCCGGCTCGGCCCTGGATCGGGGCTGGCTCCCTCTGGCGGCTGGTGGGCCGGGGATCGCCGGATCCGCCGGGATCTGGCCGGCACGGCCCTGCTTCGTCGCCCGGCTTGGGTGCTCGCGGCGTGGTCTCTCTGGTGGCGGCGGTGTGGGGCGTCCTCCGTGTTTTGATGGGATGTGCGCGGTGGGTGGATGCCAGGGCGGCGGCCTCGGACGGTGTGGACGGCGTGGCCTCTCGACGGGCGACGGCCGTGGGAGCCGGTGGTCCGCGACCGGCTGTGCGGGCGGCGAGGTCTCGGTGGACGTCTACTACGGTGGGTCGGGGTGCCCCGTCACCCGGCGTGCCTGCTACGATGAAGTCCGACGCCTTCTCCGGCTGCGGGCGCTCCCCTGGCCAGGTCTTTGGCCGGGTGGTTGGGACGGGGGCGGGATCGGGGGAAACCCTTGGCCGTCGGCGAAGGCCACGACAATGGCGGCGCCTTGTGGGCGTCGGTTCCCTTCTTGGAGGCCTTGTCGAGGTCCTATCCCGTCTCTCACTGTGCTCTTCATTTGGGCGAAAGCTCTAGTTCCCCTTGCGGGCGACGGCGTCGTACCTTCGTCGCGCTCCTTCTTGAAGGCGTCGCCTGGGGTCCCCGGAAGCACGGTGGGCGCTTCGTGGTGCGTGTGAGGTGTTTGGCGGCGGCAATGTGTGCGGCGATTTATCTATTCTACCGCTGATCTTCATCTTGTGGTAGCGCTCCATCTGCTTGGTGATGTTCTACCGTAGGTGATGGTCGTCATTTGGCGTCATGGTGACGTTGATGGCGGAGGGCCTGCCAAGGTTGGCACCTCAATCTGCTTGGAGATGGACCAGTGGAAGATGGTGAAGACGACACCTGTGAGTGCGTCAGACCGGTTTATGCCCCAGACCCGGTATGTGGCTAGGCAGGGGATTCTGGCTTTTGATGTTAGGTTTAGGTGAGTAGTCTGGGTAGTGGCCCAGCTAGCACCCCTTCATCATTTGGATAGGAGTAGCGGCATATGTTGCCTAGTTGGTGGATTCAGGCTTATTGTTGTAACACTTTGTAAGGTCCTCGAGAATAATTAATAAAGTGGCCGTATGCATCTACCAGATGCAGAGGCCGGGGGTCATCCTCCTTTTCTAAAAAAAAATCATCATTTCCTTATCGTTTTTACATGAGTTTCACCTATTTTGATGATAGACTAAAGCTGATGTTGTCATTATGTAGAAGTAAAGTGAGAAGCCCGAGCTTTCTATCCATTCATGTGATTATAGAGTAGTATATAAAGGCCATAACATTATTCAAACAAGTGATGGTTGGTGGAACATTCATTTCCTTTTCATGTCTTTTAATGAAACAAATGCACATGAATCACATTGGCATCGTGACAAAGTAGGAAAGAGGAGTTTCTTAATCATAATTAAACTAACGTCTATTCCAAGTTTGCTCTTAGAGCTCCAAAATTAAACAAGTTGAACTTTAGTTGAAATGATGCATATGTTGCCTCTCATCCCTTAAAACATTGCAAGAATATTTCAGATGAATTGACCGTCATCATGCCTCACCGCCGTCTTCTTCAACCTCGGGCCACCGAGATCGCCGGCGACCGTGCGCCCGCTCCGACGCTTCCCCGAGCTCGCTGAGGCCACCGAACGAACCGCTGTTAGCTCCTGCGTGGATCCCCTCCTTCCTTCCCTTCGATTTCGAGCCGTAGACGTCGCCCCCTTGACGACCGTAGCCGCCGCCGCTTGAGCTCGTCGCCGCCGCAGCTCCGGTGACCAAATGGTCACCCCGGCAAGTCCAACTTGCTCCCCGCAACACGTAGTGCCCCGCTAGACCTTCGCCTCACTTGTTTGCGCATCGCAACGCCAACCCCACAACCACCCGAACTCCGGCCGCCGCCAAAGCTCGTCGCCGGCATGATTCCGGCGACTCCTGCGCCCTACTCCGCTTCCTCTTGATGCGGGCGGGCAAGGGCAACCCCCTGGTGCCCTCAGTTGCCGCTGCCGTGGCCTCTAGGGTGGACGCCGCCGCGTCTGTGTGCTCGCCGGCGCTGAACTCCGGTGAGATGACGTGGCCCGTCATTAGGGCCTAAGCACCCTACTAATTACCCCCTGGAGTCAATGACAACCGGGCCTCACCGCCCAGCTAACCGGCTAACTAAAACAGATTAGGTTAGTGTAACTTACTTGTTTAGATTAGTGCTAACCTGTGGACCCCACGTGTCAGATTTTGACTTGGTCAAGTCAACGTTGACCGGTCCCACCTGTCATACACCCAAACCAGCCTGAGACACTGACGTATGGGTCCCACAGGTCAGGTTTGACCTGGACGACCCAGTTGACCTGCTGACGTCACACCTATGTCATGCTGACACAGTAACTTATTTTCTGGATTTATTCTTATATAGGAAATTCCAGAAAATGTTGCAAACTTCTAAAAATCATAGTAATTCAACCGTAACTCCAAATGAAATAAATTATATATGAAAAATTATCAGAAAAAAAATCAAGGAATCTGTTTATGGCATTTGCATGCATGTTTGAACAACCTAGGGTTGCTGTACAGGGAAATTTACATATTTGACATTTAAATAAGCACATATGGAGTTTGAATTTGAACCCTTGATTCAAACCAGCTTCATTTAATATGGTTGCTAGTTGCATTAGCTCAATCAACAACATATTGCTATATCATGCATCATAATTATTGCATTGCATTGATTGTGTTCCTCTTTGTCGCCGGTATTTGTCCCCTCTCAGTAAGACGTGTACCGACGATGAGATCGATGACACTGATGAAGAGCTATATTATCTTCGGAAGTGCCAGGCAAGCAAAACCCCCTTGTTCATTCCGATACAATCCCACTCTCTCGCTCCTGCTCTATTTTACTGCATTAGGACAACAACGATTCATCTGTTACTTGCTGCGGTAGCTGAACCCCTTTATCCTCTGCATGACCTGTCATTCCACAGTAAATAGATGAAACCCACTAGCATGAGTAGGAGTTGTTTGAGCCCTGTTGTGCCTACTCATTCATGCTTGTTTGTCATGCCTGCTACTGCTTAGAGTTGAGTCGGGTCTGGTTCATCGAGGATGAATCGGAGGTGTGTGAACATGTCCTACTGTGTGTGAGCTAAGTGTGTGAACACGATTTGGTAAAGGTAGCGGTGAGAGGCCATGTGGGAGTACATGGTGGGTTGTCTCATTGAAACCCTCCTCAGGAACTGAGTTCTGTGTTTGTGATCCATGAAATAGTTACTACCACACATTGGGATCCTTAATTGACTCTCTCGGCTTCTTAACCACCCTTGTCCTCTGTCCGGGAGTTGCAAAGTAGTTTCTGGTGTTTGTAGCATGCTGGGGGCCGCACGCAGCGCTGACCTTAGGGGTGGGCTGTGTTGCGGTAGGCACGTGGCCCGGTGTACCGATTCGCCCGTTTGGTGTCTCGGGAACCCTGCACACATCGTTCGGGGCCGTTAGTGGAAACCTCGGCCGGACTCCCTGCGGATGGAACCCGAATAGGCGATAAACCTGGACTAGGGACTTGAGTGTTTAGGTAGGCCGTGGCCGACACCCTCGCCAGGCTTCCGCTTGAAGGTTGCCGAGATACATGACGTGTACATGGCGGTAAGTGGCGAGAGCGTGTGTGAAGAAGTACACCCCTGCAGGGTTAATATGATCTATTCGAATAGTCGTGTCCGCGGTAAAGGACTTTTGGGTTGCCTATAACAGTTCATAGACAAGTGAAAGTGGATACTCTAAAATGCGCAAGATAAGCGTGAGTGCTATGGATGGCGTTCTCGTAGGGAGACGGGAGCGGATCCATAGTGGTGTATTGATATGGTGAATATGTGGACTCGTGTGCGCCACCTCAAAAGAGTTACTTGCAGTCGTAGTTCAGGATAGCCACCGAGTCAAAGCTGGCTTGCTGCAGTCAAACTCCACCACCCCCTTTGTTGATAATGATGCATATGTAGTTAGTTCTGATGTAAGTCTTGCTGAGTACATTTGTACTCACGTTTGCCTATTTTATGTTTTTGCAGAGAGATGTCAGTCTCGCTAGTAGTTCCGTGTGGACTTCGACGTTTAGCTTGTTACCTCAGCTACGATCTTGTGCCCTCGGCAGGATCTGGTAGATAGTCAGGCTTCTCAGCCTTTTTCATTTATAGTTGTCTGTACTCAGACATGTTAAGCTTCCGCATGTGTTTGACTTGTATGCTCCGAATGCTAGGTCGAGAGACCCATGTTTGTAATATCTCGCTCCTCGGAGCCTAATGAATAAATACTTTGAGTCGTAGAGTTATGTTGTGATGCCATGTTGTATTTACACATATCGAGCATATTGTGTGTATGTTTGAAATGCTTGGTATGTGTGGGATCCGACAATCTAGTTGTTTATCCTTGGCAGCCTCTCTTATGGGGAAATATAGTCTAGTGCCTCCTTGAGCCATAGTAGTCCGCTACATCCCGGTTCACCGGAGTCCTGCTAGCCCAGCACTACTGCTCAGGACACTTGACTGGCCGGCATGTGTTTCACTTCGTTCCTGTGTCTGTCCCTTCGGGGAAATGTCACGCGGTGACATCCGGAGTCCTGCCTTGCCTGCTACAGCCCGGGTCCCGGAGTACTGTTAGCCCAGTGCTACAGCCCGGATTCACACGCTGCTGACCGACATGCTCGATGTGATTCATGTATGCCTGTCCCCATGAGTTAGTGCCGCTTTGGGTTCACGACTAGCCATGTCGGCCCGGGTTCTCTGTCATATGGATGCTAGCGACACTATCATATACGTGAGCCAAAAGGCGCAAATGGTTCCGGGCCATGGAAAGGCGACACCCGTGGGAATACCGTGCGTGAGGCCGCAAAGTGATATGAGGTGTTACCGGCTAGATCGGTGTGACTTGGAATCGGGGTCCTGACACAAATAGGAAGATGTAAGTTTTTTCGGTAGGTGACAGAAAGGAAGATATATGCTTCAATAGGGAAGTTAATCAGGGGCGGAGCCAGGATATTTAGCCATTGGATTCACTCAATGATTCGTCTTGGGGATTGATATGAATTAACTAAGTATCAAGACTAAATTTACATACAAGGTTGTTTACTCTGTTCGGTGATTGCTTTATATCTAAAGCGGGGCGAAAGCCTCTTGCAAGAGACTAAATTTATGTTATCTTACAACAATAGTATAGAACCCAAAAACAACATAACAAATAGAAATCTAATATCACTTATCACATATTATATTACATTAAAAACTGAAGAGTGTGTGTAGGACATACCGGTTGTACCATGAGATAAGCATAAAGATCAACCCACTTCAAATATGGAACATGGATTCTTACATATTATCAATAGACTTGTAGGAAAATAACTTTGCAGCTCCAGGCATAGCTTATCGTCTGCTTCAAAGCGTTAATAAATGCTGTCATGATAGTTTGACATTTTGAAAATAAGTACCATCAATCAAAAGAAACTTGTGTAGCCAATCACATTTTAGAGTTCCCCCTTTCATTTTTATATCATCTTATAAAGATCAAACCCATCATTAGTCATTATTACCACTGGTTTAAGACATATCTTTCTCCACATAGACAATTAGACCATCACTCATAATTTTCTTGCGCAATTTCTACTTGAGAACATTCATAGTTGTAAAGCATCTCCCAAGCGATGTTGTGGCAACTAGCAAAATAACTACTAGCTTTAATAGTTGATAGGCCAAAGAAAAAGTAACATGCTTTTATGTCTGCACCATTAGTTTATCAATATCAGCAAGTGCAGTCAAAATGGCCAACCACCATATTCATCAAACGGCTCTCGATTAAATCTCTGTTGTGGATAATCAAAATTGTGAGTTGCTACACATAATTTCTATGCTTAGTTCCATCTTGCTAATTAGGATTTATTGCGTATTCTGAAAGCATCTTCCAATCAGTTGGATCGTAAGGCCAAATTAATTTTTCTCTGAATAGAAGGCTTCAGGGGATTACTTACAGGGAGATTTGATGCTTGCCTACGTCTGACAGTTGACCTTGACGTGGTTGCACCATTAACCAGATTTGGTGATCGATTTCTCTTTGAAAATTAATTTCCTGTACCCAATAAAAATTCATGGAAAAAAAACAATTAGAAAACTAGGGCAAAAACCATTACAGTTCTAGGTTATTAGGATAAATGAAACATGCACAAGGGGGAAGAGATATGGCGATCTAGCCTCGCTATTTCTAATTGAGACTGCAATTGCCTGATTGCCGCTGTCGATCTTCAGTTTGCTCCTTGCCGCTGGGTCCGCCGACGGAGCAATAGGAACAGGGGAGATGAGACGAGAGAGCAGAGTTGGGAAGCAAACAGGAAGGGCGTGTGCGATTGCTGCGTATACATCTAAGGCTTTTTTAGCGACACAAGTCACGAACAGGCCTGGGCAGGTTTCCTTTTTTAGACGCAGGCTTGGGCAGGCAGTTGGTACCGAGGCAATTAGCACGTGGGCTTTTGGGCCTTTAGTTCATGGTGCATTGTTATTGATGGGGTTAGCTTTGATTTTTCACTGGGTTCAGGCCACTTAAGGACCTATACATCTGTACGTAGCTGACAAGAATCGTTGGGTTCATCTGAACCCAACAACTATACGCTGGCTCCGCCACTGAAGTTAATCTTATACCTTTTCAATTTGTAATTATGTTGTCCACCAATATAATAATAATCAGTAAAAACCTATTTGTATTACTATCCAACATTTCTAATTTGCAACAACTTCGACAAATTTAATATTAAAAGTGCTAGCCCGTGCAGCTGCACGGGTTACCGACTAGTTACACATAATTATGAATTCAAATCACATAAAATGTGAATATTATAAATCTAAGTTACATCAATTATTCAAATCACCGAATAAAACTAATAATTCAATACAACAATGGTACCGATCACACATGAATTAAATGAAATGAATGTAAAATTGGCTGGTGCCTTTGCCAATGGTGCTCAATGCCTTTGGCCATGCCTTTGCCAATGATGCTCAATGAAATCCTCCTGAAGCTGATGGTGGGTGTTTGCATCTTCAATCTGCTGGTCTGTCTGAAGGAATGCTTGTATGCGGTCAGGGTCTCTAGTTGGCTTCACATGGCTGCCAACATTGTCGTAGAAGAAATCCAAGTTCATGTCCCTCTCATCTTCGATGATCATATTGTGAAGAATCACACAACATGTGATGATGTTGCTCAGGGTTTGCTTGTCCCAAAAACGAGCAGGACCACGAACAATAGCAAATCTAGACTACAAAACCCCGATGGCTCTTTCGATATATTTTCGGGCAGTCTCTTGTACCTTTGCAAATTCAATATGCTTTTTAGTTTTGGGCTTTTTGATGCTCTTGAAAAATGTACACCAAGAAGGTTAAATACCATCAGCAAGATAGTACACCTTTGTGTGCTCATGCCTATTCACCATGAAGTTGCAAGCAGGAGCATCACCACTAGCAAGTCTAGCAAACAAATGAGACCGTTGCAACACATTGATATCATTGAGAGTACTCGACATACCAAAAAACAATGCCAAATCCATAAATCCTCGGATGTTGTGACCTCTAGCACAACTGTTGCATCACGAGACTTGCCACAATACTGCTCGTGCTATGCCTTCGGGCAGTTTTTCCAAGTCCAATGAATCTAATGAACACTTCCTAGCATGCTGGGCCAACCTCGCTTCTCATTTGCTGCCATCAAATTTTTTGTGTCTTCCTCATTGGTTGCATGAAGATAGACATGACCAAAGATGTGAACCTACGCACTGACTCAATTGTAGTAGTCAACCGGAATACCATATGCAATCACCCACATAACTGCAGAGATTTTTTTTATATGCGCTAAAACCCAACAAGCCCGCGACGTTTCTCCTTTGAGTAAAAAAATCAAGAATTGGCCTCGCAAGCTTGCACAATTTTTACGAAGAGGGATCGGCGCATTCGACACCTTCTTCGGAAGAGGTGCGGCGGATAGGTAGGATTGTCGATGAAGTAGTCTTGCATCAAGATCATGTTCCCGAGATGGCGGTTCTGAGGGATGCAAAGACGGCCGATGGTCGATCCTCACTGTCTCTTGCGGTTTCGATCCTCGACCTCCCTCACGGCTAGGACCGCCACCACCATCTGCTGCCGATGGCGCTCGAGCATCGGTTCCATGTCTGAGTCGTCGGACGAGGATGAATCCTCAAGCAAAAATTGCTCGCAACACTACAAAAAAATACACTTCCGTGATGATACGTGTTTCTCACAGTAGGTGAGGTTTTCTGTCATGCATGTACATCCATGACGATCTTATGACAGAATCAAGATAAGCATACATGTGTTGTCGTAGAAGTGTTCCATGACATTACCAAAATTATCATCACGGAAGTGTCCACTTCCATGACGATAAATCGCGCGTCACAGAAGTGCTTTCGTCAAGGGTGACCGACACGTGGCATCCATCGTAACGGAACGCCGTTAAGCTATCAGGTCCGGTTTTGGATCTGATAACCCGTTAATAGCCCGGACCAATGGGGATTTTTCACGTGTAAAATCATCATTGGCTGGAGGAAACAAGTGTCAGCTCCGCGTTTGCACAGGTGTCACTCATCCAATGGGCGAGATGTGCCTATGATATGTTGACACGTGGACCGGCCCAAAATTGGCCCATAAAGTTTAAATGGGCCGGCCCAACTAAAGGCCCACAAGATTTTGGCGGTCCATAATGGGCCGGCCCAGCTAAAGGCCAACGAGATTATACGGACCATAATGGGCCGGCCTAGCTAAAGGCCGACAAGATTTTGCGGATCATAATGGGCCGGCCCAGCTAAAGGCCCACAAGATTTTGCCGATCATAATGGACCGGCCCAGCTAAAGGCCCACAAGATTTCGCCGACCATAATGGGCCGGCCTAGCTGAAGGCCCACAAGATTTTGAGGACACTAGTAGGCCGGCCCATTAACAGGCTGCCATGTTTTGGGCCAAATGCCGGCCCATATTTAATCCGGTCCATTAACAGCCTGCCACGTTCTGGGCCTAATAAAGGCCCATATGAGATCCGGCCCGTTAAAAGCCTACCGCGTTCTGGGCCAAATTACGGCCCTGATCAGGTCCGGCCCTTTAAGAAGCTTTGGGCTAAATTATGGCCCATATCAGATTCGGCCCGTCAACTGAATGCTATGCTTTTGGGCCCACTTGCTAAAGGCCCATTTAGTAATTCAGCTTGATATTAGTTTCGGCCTGTTAAAGTCCCGTTTAACATTTCGGCACTCTATTTATTTCGGCCTGTTAAAAGCCCGTCATATAGTTGGGCCTAACTACGGCCCTGTTTGCATCCGGCCTGCTCACAGCCGATAATCTGATTGGGCCAAACAAGAACCAAGACAATTTTGGCCTGTTAAAAGCCCGTGATTTGATTGGTAAAATCATGGGTGAAGGAAATATGCCCTAGAGGCAATAATAAAGTTATTATTTATTTCCTTATATCATGATAAATGTTTATTATTCATGCTAGAATTGTATTAACCGGAAACATAATACATGTGTGAATACATAGACAAACAGAGTGTCACTAGTATGCCTCTACTTGACTAGCTCGTTAATCGAAGATGGTTATGTTTCCTAACCATAGACATGAGTTGTCATTTGATTAACGGGATCACATCATTAGGAGAATGATCTGATTGACATGACCCATTCCGTTAGCCTAGCACTTGATCGTTTAGTATGTTGCTATTGCTTTCTTCATGACTTATACATGTTCCTGTAACTATGAGATTATGCAACTCCCGTTTACCGGAGGAACACTTTGGATACTACCAAATGTCACAACGTAACTGGATGATTATAAAGGAGTACTACAGGTGTCTCCAAAGGTACTTGTTGGGTTGGCGTATTTCGAGATTAGGTTTTGTCACTCCGATTGTCGGAGAGGTATCTCTAGGCCTTCTCGGTAATACACATCATATAAGCCTTGCAAGCATTGCAACTAATAAGTTAGTTGCGAGATGATGTATTACGGAACGAGTAAAGAGACTTGCCGGTAACGAGATTGAACTAGGTATTGGATACCGACGATCGAATCTCGGGTAAGTAACATACCGATGACAAAGGGAACAAAGTATGTTGTTATGCGGTTTGACCGATAAAGATCTTCGTAGAATATGTAGGAGCCAATATGGGCATCCAGGTTCCGCTATTGGTTATTGACCAAGAATAGTTCTAGGTCATGTCTACATAGTTCTCGAACCCGTAGGGTCCGCACGCTTAAGGTTTCGATGATGGTTATATTATGAGTTTATGAGTTTTGATGTACCGAAGGAGTTCGGAGTCCCGGATGAGATCGGGGACATGACGAGGAGTCTCGAAATGGTCGAGACGTAAAGATCGATATATTGGACGACTATATTCGAGTTCGGAAAGGTTCGAATGATTCGGTATTTTTCGAGTACCGGAGAGTTACGGGAATTCGCCGGGAGAAGTATTGGGCCTTATTGGGCCCTGCGGGAAAGAGAGAAGGGCTGCCTAGGGCAGGCCGCGCCCCAAGGCCTAGTCCGGGTGGACTAGGGGAGGCCGCACCCTTCCTCCCTTCCCTTCCTTCTCTCCTACTCCTACTAGGAAAGGAGGAGTCCTACTCCGGTGGGAGTAGGACTCCCCCCTGTGCGCCTCCTCCTTGGCCGCCACCTCCTCCTTGCTCCTTTATATACGGGGCAGGGGGCATCCCATGACACACAAGTTGATCTACGGATCTTTCCTTAGCCGTGTGCGGTGCCCCTTCCACCATATTCCACTTGGTCATATCGTCATGAGCTTAGGCGAAGCCCTGCGCGGAGAAGTCATATCGTCATGCGGAGCTTAAGCGAAGCCCTGCGTCGGTGGAGCATCAACATCGTCACCACGCCGTCGTGCTGTGGAACTCATCCCGACACTTTGCTGGATCGGGCCGGGGATCGTCATCGAGCTGAGCGTGTGCAGAACTTCGGAGGTGCCGTGCGTTCGGTGCTTGGATCGGTCGGATCGTGAAGGCGTATGACTACATCAACCGCGTTGTTATAACGCTTCGCTTTCGGTCTCACGAGTGCGTGGACAGACACTCTCCCCTCTCGTTGCTATGCCATCACCATGGTCTTGCGTGTTCGTAGGAAATTTTTTGAAATTACTACGTTCCCCAACAGTGGTATCCGAGCCTGGTTTTATGCGTTGATGTCATATGCACGAGTAGAACACAAGTGAGTTGTGGGCGATATAAGTCATACTGCTTACCAGCATGTCATACTTTGGTTCAGCGGTATTGTGAGATGAAGCGGCCCGGACCGACATTACGCGTACGCTTACGCGAGACGGTTTCACCGCTTCGAGCACTAGTTGCTTAAAGGTGACGGCGGTGTCTGTCTCTCTCACTTTAGTTGAACCGAGTGTGGCTACGCCCGGTCCTTGCGAAGGTTAAAACAGCACCAACTTGACAAACTATCGTTGTGGTTTTGATGCGTAGGTAAGAACGGTTCTTGCTCAGCCCGTAGCAGCCACGTAAAACTTGCAACAACAAAGTAGAGGACGTCTAACTTGTTTTTGCAGGGCATGTTGTGATGTAATGTGGTCAAGACGTGATGCTATATTTTATTGTATGAGATGATCATGTTTTGTAACCGAGTTATCGGCAACTGGCAGGAGCCATATGGTTGTCGCTTTATTGTATGAAATGCAAAAGCCATGTAATTGCTTTACTTTATCACTAAGCAGTAGCGATAGTCGTAGAAGCAATAGTTGGCGAGACGACAACGATGCTACGATGGAGATCAAGGTGTTGCGCCGGTGGCGATGGTGATCATGGCGGTGCTTGGCGATGGAGATCACAAGCACAAGATGATGATGACCATATCATATCACTTATATTGATTGCATGTGATGTTTATCCTTTATGCATCTTATCTTGCTTTGATTGACGGTAGCATTATAAGATGATCTCTCACTAAAATTATCAAGAAGTGTTCTCCCTGAGTATGCACCGTTGCCAAAGTTCGTAGTACCCAGACACCACGTGATGATCGGGTGTGATAAGTTCTACGTCCATCTACAACGGTGCAAAACAGTTGCACACGCGAATACTCAGGTTAAACTTGACGAGCCTAGCATATAACAGATATGGCCTTGGAACACGGAGACCGAAAGGTCGAGCGTGAATCATATAGTAGAAATGATCAACATAGTGATGTTCACCATTGAAACTACTCCATCTCACGTGATGATCGGACATGGTTTAGTTGATTTGGATCACGCAATCACTTAGATGACTAGAGAGATGTCTATCTAAGTGGGAGTTCTTAAGTAATATGATTAATTGAACTTTAATTTATCATGAACTTAGTCCTGGTAGTATTTTGCAAATTATGTTGGAGATCAATGACTCGCGTTGTTGCTTCCCTATGTTTGTTGCTTTTATATGTTTATTTTGATATGTTCCTAGAGAAAATTATGTTGAAAAATGTTAGTAGCAATGATGCGGATTGGATCCGTGATCTGAGGTTTATCCTCATTGCTGCACGAAAAATTATGTCCTTAATGCACCGCTAGGTGACAAACCTATTACAGGAGCGAATGCGAGGCGTTATGAGCGTTTGGCTAGCTCAATATGATGACTACTTGATAGTTTAGTGCACCATGCTTAAAGGCTTAGAATCGGGACTTCAAAGACGTTTTGAGCGTCATGGACCATATGGGATGTTCCAGGAATTGAAGTTAATATTTCAAGCAAATACCGAGTTGAGAGATATGAAGTCTCCAACAAGTTCTATAGCTAAAAGATGGAGGAGAATCGCTCAACTAGTGAGCATGTGCTCAGATTGTCAGGTACTTCAATCGCTTGAATCAAGTGGGAGTTAATCTTCCAGATAAGATAGTGATTGACAGAATTCTCTAGTCACCATCACCAAGTTAGTAGAACTTCGTGATGAACTATAATATGCAAGGGATGACAAAAGTAATTCCCAAGCTCTTCGTGATGCTGAAATCGACGAAGGTAGAAATCAAGAAAAGAGCATCAAGTGTTGATGATTGACAAGACCACTAGTCTCAAGGAAAAGGGCAAAGGAAGAAGGGAACTTCAAAAGAGCGGCAAGCAAGTTGCTACTCGGTGAAGAAGCCCAAGTCTGGACCTAAGCACGAGACTAAGTGCTTTTGCTATAATGGAATTGGTCCTTTGAAGCGGAACTACCCCAAGTGTTTGGCGGATAAGAAGGATGGCAAAGTGAACAAAGGTATATTTGATATACAGATTATTGATGTATATTTTACTAGTGTTCATAGCAACCCCTCGGTATTTGATACTGATTCAGTTGCTAAGAGTAGTAACTTGAAACGGGAGTTGCAGAATGAACAGAAACTAGTTGAAGGGGAAGTGACGATGAGTGGTTCCAAGATTGATATGATCATCATCACACACTCCCTATACTTTCGGGATTAGTGTTAAACCTAAATAAATGTTATTTGGTGTTTGCGTTGAGCATGAATATGATTTGATCATGTTTATTGCAAAACGGTTATTCATTTAAAGTCAAATAATAATTGTTGTTCTGTTTAAATGAATAAAACCTTCAATGGTCATACACCCAATAAAAATAGTTTGTTGGATCTCGATCGTAGTAATACACATATTCATAATATTGGTGCCAAAAGATGCAAAGTTAATAATGATAGTGCAACTTATTTGTGGCACTGCCGTTTAGGTCATATTGGTGTAAAGCGCATGAAGAAACTCCATGCTGATGGGATTTTGGAATCACTTGATTATGAATCACTTGATGCTTGCGAACCATGCCTTATGGGCAAGATGACTAAAGACTCATTCTCCGGAACAATGGAGCGAGCAAATGACTTATTGGAAATAATACATACTGATGTATGCGGTCCGATGAGTGTTAAAGCTCACGGCAAGTATCGTTATTTTCTGACCTTCACAAGATGATTTGAGCAGATATGAGTATATCTACTTAATGAAGCACAAGTCTGAAACATTTGAAAAGTTCAAATAATTTCAGAGTGAAGTGGAGAATCATCGTAATAAGAAAATAAAGTTTCTACGATCTGATCGTGGAGGAGAATATTTGAGTTACGAGTTTGGCCTTCATATAAAACAATGTGGAATAGTTTCACAGCTCACACCACATGGAACACCATAACGTAATGGTGTGTCCGAACGTCATAACCGTACTTTATTTTTGATATGGTGCGATCAATGATGTATCTTACCGATTTACCAATATCGTTTTGGGGTTATGCATTAGAGACAGCTGCATTCACGTTTAATAGGGCACCATCTAAATCCGTTGAGATGACACCGTATGAACTATGGTTTAACAATAAACCTAAGCTGTCGTTTCTTAAAAGTTTGGAGTTGTGATGCTTATGTGAAAAAGTTTTCAACTGATAAGCTCGAACCCAAATCGGAGAAGTGCGTCTTCATAGAATACCCAAAGGTAACTATTGGGTACACCTTCTATCACAGATCCGAAGGCAAGTTATTCGTTGCTAAGATGGATCCTTTCTAGAGAAGAAGTTTCTCTCGAAAGAAGTGAGTGGGAGGAAAGTAGAACTTGATGAGGTAATTGTACCTTCTCCCTTATTGGAAAGTAGTTCATCACAGAAATCAGTTCCAGTGATTCCTACACCAATTAGTAAGGAAGTTAATGATGATGATCATGAAACTTCAGATCAAGTTGCTACCAAACCTCGTAGGTCTTCCAGAGTAAGATCCGCACCAGAGTGGTACGGTAATCATGTTCTGGAAGTCATGTTACTAGATCATAATGAACCTACAAACTATGAGGAAGCGATGATGAGCCCAGATTCCGCAAAATGGCTGGAAGCCATGAAATCTGAGATGGGATCCATGTATGAGAACAAAGTATGGACTTTGGTTGACTTGCCCGATGATCGGCAAGCCATTGAGAATAAATGGATCTTTAAGAAGAAGACTGACGCCGATGGTAATATAACTGTCTACAAAGCTCGACTTGTTGCGAAAGGTTTTCGACAAGTTCAAGGGGTTGACTACGATGAGACTTTCTCACCCGTAGCGATGCTTAAGTCTGTCCGAATCATGTTAGCAATTGCCGCATTTTATGATTATGAAATTTGGCAAATGGATGTAAAAACTGCATTCTTGAATGGATTTCTAGAAGAAGAGTTGTATATGATGCAACCAGAAGGTTTTGTCGATCCAAAGGGTACTAACAAAGTGGTGCAAGCCTCTCGGAGTTGGAATAAACGCTTTGATAGTGTGATCAAAGCATATAGTTTTATACAGACTTGCGGTGAAGCCTGTATTTACAAGAAAGTGAGTGGGAGCACTACAACATTTCTGATAAGTATATGTGAATGACATATTGTTGATCGGAAATGAAGTAGAATTATTCTGCAAAGCATAAAGGAGTGTTTGAAAGGAGTTTTTCAAAGAAGGACCTCGGTGAAGCTGCTTACATATTGAGCATCAAGATCTATAGAGATAGATCAAGACGCTAGATAAGTTTTTCAATGAATACATACCTTGACAAGATTTTGAAGTAGCTCAAAATGGAACAGTCAAAGAAAGAGTTCTTGCCTGTGTTACAAGGTGTGAGATTGAGTAAGACTCAAAACCCGACCACGACAAAAGATAGAAAGATAATGAAAGTCATTCCCTATGCATCAGCCATAGGTTCTATAAAGTATGTCATGCTGTGTACCAGATCTATTGCATACCCTACCACTAAGCTTGGCAAGGGAGTGCAATAGTGATCTAGGAGTAGATCAATGGACAGCGGTCAAAATTATCCTTAGTAGAATAAGGATATGTTTCTCGATTATGGAAGTGAAAAAGGTTAAATAAGTAAAGGGTTACGTCGATGCAAGTTTTAACACTAATCTAGATGACTCTGAGTCTCAATCTGGATACATATTGAAAGTGGGAGCAATTAGCTAGAGTAGCTCCGTGCAGAGCATTGTAGACATAGAAATTTGCAAAATACTTACGGCTCTGAATATGACAGACCCGTTGACTAAAATTATCTCACAAGCAAAACATGATCACACCTTAGTACTCTTTGGGTGTTAATCACATAGCAATGTGAACTAGATTACTGACTCTAGTAAACCCTTTGGGTGTTGGTCACATATCGATGTGAACTATGGGTGTTAACCACATATAGATGTGAACTATTGATGTTAAATCACATGGCGATGTGAACTAGATTATTGACTCTAGTGCAAGTGGGAGACTGAAGGAAATATGCCCTAGAGGCAATAATAAAGTTATTATTTATTTCCTTATATCATGATAAATGTTTATTATTCATGCTAGAATTGTATTAACGGAAACATAATACATGTGTGAATACATAGACAAACAGAGTGTCACTAGTATGCCTCTACTTGACTAGCTCGTTAATCAAGATGGTTATGTTTCCTAACCATAGACATGAGTTGTCATTTGATTAACGGGATCACATCATTAGGAGAATGATCTGATTGACATGACCCATTCCGTTAGCCTAGCACTTGATCGTTTAGTATGTTGCTATTGCTTTCTTCATGACTTATACATGTTCCTGTAACTATGAGATTATGCAACTCCGTTTACGGAGGAACACTTTGGTACTACCAAACGTCACAACGTAATCGGGTGATTAGAAAGGAGTACTACAGGTGTCTCCAAAGGTACTTGTTGGGTTGGCGTATTTCGAGATTAGGTTTTGTCACTCCGATTGTCGGAGAGGTATCTCTAGGCCTTCTCGGTAATACACATCATATAAGCCTTGCAAGCATTGCAACTAATAAGTTAGTTGCGAGATGATGTATTACGGAACCAGTAAAGAGACTTGCGATAACGAGATTGAACTAGGTATTGGATACCGACGATCGAATCTCGGGTAAGTAACATACCGATGACAAAGGGAACAAAGTATGTTGTTATGCGGTTTGACCGATAAAGATCTTCGTAGAATATGTAGGAGCCAATATGGGCATCCAGGTTCCGCTATTGGTTATTGACCAAGAATAGTTCTAGGTCATGTCTACATAGTTCTCGAACCCGTAGGGTCCGCACGCTTAAGGTTTCGATGAGTTATATTATGAGTTTATGAGTTTTGATCTACCGAAGGAGTTCGAGTCCCGGATGAGATCGGGGACATGACGAGGAGTCTCGAAATGGTCGAGACGTAAAGATCGATATATTGGACGACTATATTCGAGTTCGGAAAGGTTCGAATGATTCGGTATTTTTCGGATTACCGGAGAGTTACGGGAATTCGCCGGGAGAAGTATTGGGCCTTATTGGGCCCTGCAGAAAGAGAGAAGGCTGCCTAGGGCAGGCGCGCGCCCCAAGGCCTAGTCCGAATTGGACTTGGGGAGGGCCGCACCCCTTCCTCCCTTCCCTTCCTTCTCTCCTACTCCTACTAGGAAAGGAGGAGTCCTACTCCCGTGGGAGTAGGACTCCCCCTGGTGCGCCTCCTCCTTGGCCGGCCACCTCCTCCTTGCTCCTTTATATACGGGGCAGGGGGCACCCCATGACACACAAGTTGATCTACGGATCTTTCCTTAGCAATGTGCGTGCCCCTTCCACCATATTCCACTTCGGTCATATCGTCGCGAGCTTAGGCGAAGCCCTCGCGCCGGAGAAGTCATATCGTCGCGGAGCTTAGCGAAGCCCTGCGTCGGTGGAGCATCAACATCGTCCCACGCCGTCGTCTTGTGGAACTCATCCCGACACTTTGCTGGATCGGGCCCGGGATCGTCATCGAGCTGAGCGTGTGCAGAACTTCGGAGGTGCCGTGACGTTCGGTGCTTGGATCGGTCGGATCGTGAAGACGTCGACTACATCAACAGCGTTGTTATAACGCTTCGCTTTCGGTCTCACGAGGGTGCGTGGACAGACACTCTCCCCTCTCGTTGCTATGCCATCACCATGGTCTTGCGTGTTCGTAGGAAATTTTTTGAAATTACTACGTTCCCCAACAATGGGCCGGGGTCTATTTCTGCCTGCTGCCGGCCCGTGAGTTGTTTGGCACGTTTCAGGCCCAACCTACTTTACAGCCTCCTAAAAGCCCATTGAGTTGTCTTGCGAAAATAGGGTCGACAGTTTACTCAGCCTATTAAAGGCCCGAATCTACTAGTGGGCCAGTTTACATTTAGGCCTGTTAACAGACGAAGATGACGGGCCCATGATGCGGATCATACATAGTGATTTGCATGACGGCCCGATTATGTACCGTAATTTTACGGTTCGGCCGGTTTACTGCGAAGACAAGATATATATACAGTAAAATAACTGTAGCATCGTGAATAAGAAAAAACCTAGACTATACAATAAAGAAATTACGGCATATTACATCCACTGGGCATCAAAGTTCGCCACTATGATAATAAAGCACAAGCAGACAACAGATTACATACACTGGGCATCAAAGATCGCCACTAGTGCAAATAAACACGCCGACAAAATAATATACAAAACCGACAGCACTTCAATAGAGTTCAAGAAAGGTTAGCCCTGCTCGGGAGCTGCAGCGCAAGCAGCTGAGCAAGCTGATGAGACTGCGCTTGTTTGACACTTATATCCTCCTCACTCTGAAAGATAAACAAGCAGACATATGACATGTTTTGCACATATAAGTATCAGTGCTGACAATTCATCACATTTCTTACTGACGAATAAAGTGACACAGTTTAAAATAGCATTAACACAATATGGTATTGTTCAGGTCAAGACATGGCAGGAAATGACATTGTGAAGGAGTTGGCAGCTTCACGACACCACTGGATTACAGATCAAAAACTCATAAGTATCAATGATTAGTGTGCTATCAATTTATCCCATTTCGGATTGGCAAATAGTAGAATGATATGCCATTGTTCATAGTTAAGACATTGCAGAATATGACATTGTGCTATAGTGGGTAGGTTCACCACACCACTGGATTACGGATCAAGAACGGAAGCATACATGCAGTGCAAAAGAAGATCACTTGCTCTGTATAGGTTAATTTGCATGGTATGAAGAAGGAATTTGGTTGTACAACTGAAAACTTAAATTGAGAAGGACAAACTTTTGTTTATGAACTACATAATAAACTTTAAACATGGAATTTGATGCAAACACAAAAAATAAACAGCTATTGCAGTCATGCCTAACCAAATATACCGAACAAAGTTTGAAGGCTTGAGAAGGACAAACTTACATTATTGGTGAAGACAGGCTCTATAAAGCCCTTGTCCATGCTGATGGGGGGGGGGGGGCAATTCAATAAGTTTACCACAAAATCTTCTTCATAAGCATTGTCTTTATTCTATATTTTGTTAAGAGTAAATATAGATGTGATAATATAAGAAAAAATGGAGAATATTTAAGATAAAATGAAGAGTGATGCTACATAACAAAGTAGCTATAAATGTAAGTACAGCGATACAGGCAAAAGGTACAACCATGAGAAATGCTGAGCTAAACTTCTTCAGTACCATCGGTGTCATCCAACCTTATGGTAAGAGTAAATATAGATCTGATGTGTACAAAATGGAGGGCAAAGGAAAATAAGGTGCAGAGTGATGGTACATGAACAACTACGTGTCAATATAAGTACACTGATAAAGGACATCAGGTACTTACAAGAACAATGCAGAGCTAAAAAATTTCATTGGCATTGGATATATTCTATACTAATGTAACCATTCATACAGATCAGAAAATTTGGAGGGAACAATTGATAAGGAAGCTATCATGCATACTGCTGTCACATAATGAACCAGGTATGTATGCAAGTACAGTGATACAGGACAACAGGTACTAACAAGTGCAAAGCAGCGGGCAACATATTTGCGATATCCTATTGTTCTTTTCAAACCGGAATTCTTCTTCGAGCAGATTTCCTGCAAAAACGATCCTTCAGGCACATGCGAAAAGTAGAAGTTCAAATTGTCATGCAATATCATAGACAGTACCTCATCCTGGGAACGAGAGCAGTGCATAACAAGGTTTTTCCATTCAATGTCTTCTAAATTTAGCACAGGAGACTTCACCGGAAATTCGTTTATAGACATGCCATCAAAGTGTGATTTCCTCAGGTAACACCGATACTGCTGCAATGCTTCCTTGAAAAGCGCAAGCAAGCTTTCCACGTCATTACTATCCCTATTGACCCTCGCCTACTTACAACAATGTAATGTAAATCATTGATGTGTTCAATCAGCAGAAAACAGGAAAATAATCACGATGAATAATAGCACTTACACGTAAGTGGGACAGGAAGATGTGAAAATGGTGTTTGTCTTCACTATAATCTTCCCATGATGGGAATATATGCACATAGTCCCTAACAACATTGAAAACATTGTCTTTTATAAACTGGTAATAACTGGAATGGGGTTCCAATCTGCAGGAATTGGCCGTCTCTACAGTTGGGATAGGTCTTTGGCCGGTGGACTTGCTGTACTTTTTGCTGGAGTGGCAATTTTCTGTGGTATGGCTGGTGCTATGGCAACTCAAATCGGCATACCTTTTGCTGGAGTGCAGGTCCTGTGTGGTGAGGCTAGTGGTGTGCCAGTGAAGTATGGGTATAGTCTGCTGGAGTCGGTCCTACGTTTTGTGTCACTGGTTGTACAACCAATATAAGTGGGGTGTTGTAGGATTTCTCCGGCACCACCACGTTTTTCAAGGACTTTGCTGGTGCTCCTTCAGGTTCGGCAATCACCCTCTTCCTTTTTGATGTCTGATGCACAAGAACAACATTTGAGTGGAAAAACATGGTATGATGACAGATGGAATATGTATTGATAATGGATGGGCATGGCATCTCGACATATATGATGAGTAAACTAAGCAGATGGTGGTGCACCAAAGTAGAAGAAATGCAAGACACCATATGCAAGATACGCGCAATCAATAAAACCTTGCCAAATTAGAATAGGCACCTTGATGGGTGAACAGGACCTGCCATCTGCCTTTGACTCCTCGAGGTTAGAATAGTGATTAGGATCATATTCTGAACAAGAATCAACAGGTGGGGAGCGTATGAGTTTCATTGCATCCAGAATGGCACTCAATGCCTTGGTGCCAATTTTGTAAGTCATTGCAGTGTTTAGCTTCAAGAGTGGACTGCTGCTAGTGCGACACAAAGTAGCTACACATATCATAGTGTAGATATAACGGGAAAACCGTAAGCATCAGAGTAAAATCAACAAAGTGGAACTTGCTGGAATATATGTGCTAGTATTGCCGGTACGGCTAGAAAGGCTTTGGATACCAGCTCTCTTCAACTGAAGGTGCGGTACTCTTAATATCAGTGTAACTCTCAAAGGTGACACAGCTCCCCGCATTTCCTTGTTATTCTTATAGGATTCAAGTGGGCAGGCCAGTACAAATCCTATTCCTATGTTTACAAAATCCTACGAATCAAAGAGGCCCGAAGAGTTCATAGTGTCCATCACAACCAACCGTATAGACCTCTACACTGCAAATGTCCCTGCTCATCTTCACTACAAGGAACATACTGTACCACTATCATACTCCCTCCGTTCCAAAATATAAGTCTTTGTAGAGATTTCCACTATGGATCACATACAGATGTATCCAGATACATTTTAGAGTGTAGATTCACTCATTTTGCTCCATATGTAGTCCATGGTGGCATCTATACAAAGACTTGTATTTAGGAACGGAGAGAGTACTTATTAAAGAAGAACGGAAGAGGAACATGCTAAAGAAGATCAAGCAGATTTTGGATAATAAAATGTTTGTTGCGCAGTGCCCACACATGATGAACCAGAGTGCATTAAGAATACAACTCCCTGCCGTCTCTCGACCATTTCAGGCGGTTGGATGAAGATCCTACGTCTCCTAACCCTTCTTCTTCCTCGTCTCTAATTCTTCCCATACAGAACACCGCACGGGCCGCCGGTCGGACCACCAGCCCCCACCGCCTGTGTTCCTCCGCCACCCCCACCCCCACCCCGCCCCCTCCCGCGTCGAGTTTTCTTCGTTCGGCGAGGCCCCACCACCGCCCCCTCCCACAACCACCATCCCCACCCGAGCCCCTTCCTTCGCACCGGCGAACTCCGGCGAGCTCTGAAAAATCAACTGACCCAATTTTGAAATTCAGTCTACTGTGATTTAACTAGTGTGGAATATAAAAGGGGAAAACCATAAGCATTGGGAGTATAGTGTTAAGCGTGCCATGGCGGATTTGAAGGTGCAAACCGGACAAAGGCAACTTCACAACCAATGTTTGCTTTCAACTAGCAAGTAAGTGATGGACAAGAAATCAGAGTAAAGCAGTGGTGATCTATTTTCTTGATGCGATAAATAAGTTGAGCAGATACGAAAGAGTACCGCCTCTTATGCGGCACCGTGTATGCATCTTCTGAGAATTTGATGGTGTTGCGGTAGCGATGGCTGTCGGCAGCGTGGAAGCAGATCTAGGACGGTAGACGATGGCGGCAGGACGCGGTGGACGGGACGGTCGTAGGAGCGGCGCCGGCAAGGTGGACGACGGCGGGGATGAAGCGAGAGGATGGGATGCAAGGACCCCGGTCCGAGGCCGTGGATGAGAGAGGTCGATCTCTTGTAATGGAAGGCAGTGTCGGGGTATCAACTCCGGCATGGTGGAGGAGGACGGCGGTGGATGGGGTGGCGGACGGAGGAGGCTGGGGTGGAGTGGGTGTTTTGGCGCCCATGGAGTACGAATGGGGAAATGGAGGTAGAGAGGAAGGGGGAACCATGTCTTCAGGGCGCGCTTGTCTCAAATGTGAGGAAATTTACAAACTTAGCCCCCGTTCCAAATTTCCTACATCACAGCAATATTAGTCGGTTGGGGATAGGACGGCAATCTCGCATACACCGAATATTTGCCGACGAGAGTTTGTTTTTGGTGCCCACCGTGTATGAATCTAGGTGAGAGGCGGTTATGTCACGTTTGAGTGAAATTACAAACCTACCCCTATCGAAACCTATAGAAATCGAGCCGATAGGCTTTGCGAGGCAGGGATAGGCAGTAGTAATTTCCATCTCGCAATTTTTGGTTTCAGGCGGTTACTGCGACTTTCCCCGCTTCGTTCAAATTTTGTAGAGTGCATGTTTACCATGCCAACTCAATTCGAATCCCGTTTGTATTCTATTTTTTTCGGGCTGGATCCACTTTCGATTGGAATAAAATTCTATATACTGTTGGGGAACGTAGTAATTTCAAAAAATTTCCTACGTACACGCAAGATCATGGTGATGACATAGCAACGAGAGGGGAGAGTGTGTCCACGTACCCTCGTAGACCGAAAGAAGAAGCGTTATGACAACGCGGTTGATGTAGTCGTACGTCTTCACGATCCGACCGATCCAAGTGCCGAACGTACGGCACCTCCGTGTTCAGCACACGTTCAGCTCATGACGATCCCCGGACTCCGATCCAGCAAAGTGTCGGGGATGAGTTCCGTCAGCACGACGGCGTGGTGATGATGATGATGCTCCACCGGCGCAGGGCTTCGCCTAAACTCCGCGATGATATGACCGAGGTGGAATATGGTGGAGGGGGGCACCGCACACGGCTAAGGAACGATCCGTAGATCAACTTGTGTGTCCTAGGGTGCCCCTGCCCCGTATATAAAAGGAGCAAGGGGGGTGCGGCCGCCCTAGGAGGAGGCGCGAGGAGTCCTACTCCCACCGGGAGTAGGACTCCCCCCCTTTTCCTAGTTGGATTAGGACTTGGGGGGAGCGAAAGAGAAAGGGGGGCGCCGCCACTCCTTCCCTTGTCCTATTTGGACTAGGGGGGAGGGGGCGCGTGGCCTGCCCTGGCCGGCCCTCCTCTTCTCCCTCATGGCCCACTAAGGCCCATTAACCCCCGGGAGGGTTCCGGTAACCCCCCGGTGTTCCGGTAAAATCCCGATTTCTCCGGAACTATTCCGAAGTCCAAACATAGGCTTCCAATATATCGATCTTTATGTCTCGACCATTTAGAGACTCCTCGTCATGTCCGTGATCACATCCGGGACTCCGAACAGACTTCGGTACATCAATACTCATAAAATTGTCATCGTAACGTTAAGCGTGCGGACCCTACGGGTTCGAGAACTATGTAGACATGACCTAGAACTATTCTCGGTCAATAACCAATAGTGGAACCTGGATGTTCATATTGGTTCCTACATTTTCTACGAAGATCTTTATCGGTCAAACCGCATAACAACATACGTTGTTCTCTTTGTCATCGGTATGTTACTTGCCCGAGATTCGATCGTCGGTATCCAATACCTAGTTCAATCTCGTTACCGGCAAGTCTCTTTACTCGTTCTATAATACATCATTTCATAACTAACTCATTAGTTACAATGCTTGCAAGGCTTAGGTGATGAGTATTACCGAGAAGGCCCGAGATACCTCTCCGACAATCGAGTGACAAAACCTAATCTCAATTATGCCAACTCAACATATACTTTTGGAGACACCTGAGAGTACCTTTATAATCACCCAGATTCGTTGTGACGTTTGGTAGCACACAAAGTGTTCCTCCGTAAACGGAGTTGCATAATCTCATAGTTGCAGGAACTTTGTATAAGTCATGAAGAAAGCAATAGCAACATACTAAACGATCAAGTGCTAAGCTAACGGAATGGGTCAAGTCAATCACATCATTCTCCTAATGATGTGATCCCGTTAATCAAATGACAACTCATGTCTATGGTTAGGAAACATAACCATCTTCGATTAACGAGCTAGTCAAGTAGAGGCATACTAGTGACATTCTGTTTGTTTATGTATTCACACATGTATTATGTTTCCGGTTAATACAATTCTAGCATGAATAATAAACATTTATCATGATATAAGGAAATAAATAATAACTTTATTATTGCCTCTAGCGCATATTTCCTTCAGTCTCCCACTTGCACTAGAGTCAATAATCTAGATTACACAGTAATGATTCTCACACCCATGGATTCTTGGTGCTGATCATGTTTTGCTCGTGAGAGAGGTTTAGTCAACGGGTCTGCAACATTCAGATCCGTATGTATCTTGCAAATCTCTATGTCTCCCACTTGGACTTGGTCCCGAATGGAATTGAAGCGTCTCTTGATGTGCTTGGTTCTCTTGTGAAATCTGGATTCCTTTGCCAAGGCAATTGCACCAGTATTGTCACAGAAGATCTTCATTGGTCCCGATGCACTAGGTATAACACCTAGATCGGAAATGAACTCCTTCATCCGACTCCTTCATTTGCTGCTTCGAAGCAGCTATGTACTCCGCTTCACATGTAGATCCCGCCACGGCGCTTTGTTTAGAACTGCACCAACTTACAGCTCCACCGTTTAATAAAAATACGTATCAGGTTTGCGATTTAGAATCGTCCGGATCAGTGTCAAAGCTTGCATCGGCGTAACCCTTTACGACAAGCTCTTTGTCACCTCCATAAACGAGAAACATATCCTTAGTCCTTTTCGGTATTTTAGGATATTCTTGACCGCTGTCCATGATCCACTCTGGATTACTTTGGTACCTCCTGCTAAGCTAATAGCAAGGCACACATCAGGTCTGGTACACAGCATTGCATACATGATAGAGCCTATGGCTGAAGCATAGGAACTCCTTTCATTTTCCTCTATCTTCTGCAGTGGTCGGGCATTGAGTCGACTCAATCTTTCACCTTGTAATACAGGCAAGAACCCTTTCTTTGCCTGATCCATATTGAACCTTTTCAAGACTTTATCAAGGTATGTGCATTGTGAAAGTCCAATCAAGCGTCTTGATCTATCTCTATAGATCTTGATGCCCAATATGTAAGCAGCTTCACGAGGTCCTTCATTGAAAAACTTTTATTCAAGTATCCTTTTATGCTATCCAGAAATTCTATATCATTTCCAATCAACAATATGTCGTCCACATATAATATTAGAAATGCTACTGAGCTCCCACTCACTTTCTTGTAAATACAGGCTTCTCCAAAAGTCAGATAAAACCATATGCTTTGATCACACTATCAAAGCGTTTATTCCAACTCCGAGAGGCTTGCACCTGACCATAGATTGATCGTTGGAGCTTGTACACTTTGTTAGCTCCCTTAGGATCGACAAAACCTTCCGGTTGCATCATATACAACTCTTCTTCCAGAAATCCATTCAGAAATGCAGTTTTGACATCCATCTGCCATATTTCATAATCATAAAATGCGGCGATTGCTAACATGATTCAGACAGACTTAAGCATCGCTCCGGGTGAGAAGGTCTCATCGTAGTCAACTCCTTGAACTTGTCGAAAACCTTTTGCAACAAGTCGAGCTTTGTAAACAGATAACATTACCGTCGTCGGTCTTCTTCTTGAAAATCCATTTATTCTCTATTGCTTGCCGACCATCGTGCAAGTCAACCAAAGTCCACACTTTGTTCTCATACATGGATCCCATCTCAGATTTCATGGCTTCAAGCCATTTTGCGAATCTGGGCTCACCATCGCTTCTTCATAGTTCGTAGGTTCACCATGATCTAGTAGCATGACTTCGAATAGGATTACCGTACCACTCTGTGCGGATTTTATTCTGGTTGATCTACGAAGTTCAATAACAACTTGATCTGAAGTTTCATGATCATCATCATTAACTTCCTCACTAACTGATGTAGGTGTCACAGGAACCGATTTCTGTGATGAACTACTTTCCAACAAGGGAGCTGGTACTGTTACCTCATCAAGTTCTACTTTCCTCCCACTCACTTCTTTCGAGAGAAACTCCTTCTCTAGAAAGGATCCATTCTTAGCAACGAATGTCTTGCCTTCGGATCTGTGATAGAAGGTATACCCAATTGTCTCCTTTGGGTATCCTATGAAGACACATTTTCGATTTGGGTTCAAGCTTATCAAGTTGAAGCTTTTCACATAAGCATCGCAACCCCAAACTTTCAGAAGCGACAACTTTGGTTTCTTGCCAAACCATAGTTCATAAGGTGTCGTCTCAGCGGATTTTGATGGTGTCCTATTTAACGTGAATGCGGCCGTCTCTAAAGCATAACCCCAAAACGATAGCGGTAAATCAGAAATAGACATCATAGATCGCACCATATCTAGTAAAGTACGATTACGACGTTCGGACACACCATTACGCTGTGGTGTTCCAGGTGGCGTGAGTTGTGAAACTATTCCGCATTGCTTCAAATGTAGACCAAACTCGTAACTCAAATATTCTCCTCCATGATCAGATCGTAGAAACTTTATTTTCTTGTTACGATGATTTTCAACTTCACTCTGAAATTCTTTGAACTTTTCAAATGTTTCAGATTTATGCTTCATCAAGTAGATATACCCGTATCTGCTTAAATCATCTGTGAAGGTGAGAAAACAACGATATCCGCCACGAGCTTCAACATTCATCGGACCACATACATCTGTATGTATGATTTCCAACAAATCTGTTGCTCTCTCCATACAACTTGAGAACGGTGTTTTAGTCATCTTGCCCATGAGGCACGGTTCGCAAGTACCAAGTGATTCATAATCAAGTTGTTCCAAAAGTCCATCTGTATGGAGTTTCTTCATGCGCTTTACACCGATATGACCTAAACGGCAGTGCCACAAATAAGTTGCACTATCATTATCAACTCTGCATCTTTTGGCTTCGACATTATGAATATGTGTATCACTACTGTCGAGATTCAATAAGAATAGACCACTCTTCAAGGGTGCATGACCATAAAAGATATTACTCATATAAATAGAACACAACCATTATTCTCTGATTTAAATGAATAACTGTCTCGCATGAAACAAGATCCAGATATAATGTTCATGCTCAACGCTGGCACTAAATAACAATTATTTAGGTCTAAAACTAATCCCGAAGGTAGATGTAGAGGTAGCGTGCCGACCGCGATCACATTGACTTTGGAACCGTTTCCCACGCGCATCGTCACCTCGTCCTTTGCCAGTGCTCGCTATTCCGTAGTCCTGTTTGAGTTGCAAATATTAGCAATGAACCAGTATCAAATACCAGTGCTACTACGAACTCTAGTAAGGTACACATCGATAACATGTATATCACATATACCTTTGTTCACCTTGCCATCCTTCTTATCCGCCAAATACTTGGGGCAATTCCGCTTCGAAAGGACCAGCTTGCTTGCAGTAGAAGCACTCGGTTTCAGGCTTAGGTCCAGATTTGGGTTTCTTTTCTTGAGCAGCAACTTGCTTGCTGTTCTTCTTAAAGTTCCCCTTCTTCTTTCCTTTGCCCTTTTTCTTGAAACTAGTGGTCTTGTTGACCATCAACACTTGATGCTCCTTCTTGATTTCTACCTCCGCAGCTTTTAGCATCGCGAAGAGCTCGGGAAGTGTCTTGTTCATCCCTTGCATATTATAGTTCATCACGAAGCTCTTGTAGCTTGGTGGCAGTGATTGGAGAATTCTGTCAATGACACTATCATCCGGAAGATTAACTCCCAGTTGAATCAAGTGATTATTATATCCAGACATTTTGAGTATGTGCTCACGGACAGAACTATTCTCCTCCATCTTGCAGCTATAGAACTTATTGGAGACTTCATATCTCTCAATCCGGGCATTTGCTTGAAATATTAACTTCAACTCCTGGAACATCTCATATGCCCCATGACGTTCAAAACGTCGTTGAAGACCCAGTTCTAAGCCGTAAAGCATGGCACACTGAACTATAGAGTAGTCATCAGCTTTGCTCTGCCAGACGTTCACAACTTCTGGCGTTGCTCCTGCAGTAGGCCTGGCACCCAGCGGTGCTTCCAGGACGTAATTCTTCTGTGCAGCAATGAGGATAATCCTCAAGTTACGGACCCAGTCCGTGTAATTGCTACCATCATCTTTCAACTTTGCTTTCTCAAGGAACGCATTAAAATTCAACGGAACAACAGCACGAGCCATCTATCTACAACAAACATAGATAAGCAAAATACTATCAGGTGCTAAGTTCATGATAATTTGAAGTTCAATTAATCATATTATTTAAGAACTCCCACTTAGACAGACATCTCTCTAGTCATCTAAGTGAACACGTGATCCAAATCAACTAAACCATAACCGATCATCACGTGAAATGGAGTAGTTTTCAATGGTGAACATCACTATGTTGATCATATCTACTATATGATTCACGTTCGACCTTTCGGTCTCTGTGTTCCGAGGCCATATCTGCATATGCTAGGCTCGTCAAGTTTAACCTGAGTATTATGCGTGTGCAAAACTGGCTTACACCCGTTGTAGATGGACGCTGAACTTATCACACCCGATTATCACATTGTGTCTTGGTACTACGAACTTTGGCAACGGTGCATACTCAGGGAGAACACTTCTTGATAATTTTTAGTGAGAGATCATCTTAAAATGCTACCGTCAATCAAAGCAAGATAAGATGCACAAAGGATAAACATCACATGCAATCAATATAAGTGATATGATATGGCCATCATCATCTTGTGCTTGTGATCTCATCATGATTACCATCTTCACCGGCGGGACACCTTGATCTCCATCGTAGCATCGTTGTCGTCTCGCCAACTATTGCTTCTACGACTATCGCTACCGCTTAGTGACAAAGTAAAGCAATTACATGGCGTTTGCATATCATACAATAAAGCGACAACCATATGGTTCCTGCCAGTTGCCGATAACTTGGTTACAAAACATGATCATCTCATACAATATAGCATCACGTCTTGACCATATCACATCACAACATGCCCTGCAAAAACAAGTTAGTCGTCCTCTACTTTGTTGTTGCAAGTTTTACGTGGCTGCTACGGGCTGAGCAAGAACCGTTCTTACCTACACATCAAAACCACAATGATAGTTTGTCAAGTTGGTGCTGTTTTAACCTTTGCAAGGACCGGGCGTAGCCACACTCGGTTCAACTAAAGTGAGAGAGACAGACACCGCCACCACCTTTAAGCAACGAGTGCTCGGCGGTGAAACCAGTCTCGCGTAAGCGTCTGGCGTAATGTCGGTCCGGGCCGCTTCATCTCACAATACCGCTGACCCAAAGTATGACATGCTGGTAAGCAGTATGACTTATATCGCCCACAACTCACTTGTGTTCTACTCGTGCATATGACATCACCGCATAAAACCTGGCTCGGATGCCACTGTTGGGGAACGTAGTAATTTCAAAAAATTTCCTACGTACACGCAAGATCATGGTGATGACATAGCAACGAGAGGGGAGAGTGTGTCCACGTACCCTCGTAGACCGAAAGCGGAAGCATTATGACAACGCGGTTGATGTAGTCGTACGTCTTCACGATCCAACCGATCCAAGTGCCGAACGTACGGCACCTCCGTGTTCAGCACACGTTCAGCTCGATGACGATCCCCGGACTCCGATCCAGCAAAGTGTCGGGGATGAGTTCCGTCAGCACGACGGCGTGGTGATGATGATGATGCTCTACCGGCGCAGGGCTTCGCCTAAACTCCGCGACGATATGACCGAGGTGGAATATGGTGGAGGGGGGCACCGCACACGGCTAAGGAACGATCCGTAGATCAACTTGTGTGTCCTAGGGTGCCCCCTGCCCCCGTATATAAAGGAGCAAGGGGGTGCGGCCGGCCCTAGGAGGAGGCGCGCCGGAGGAGTCCTACTCCCACCGGGAGTAGGACTCCCCCCTTCCTAGTTGGATTAGGACTTGGGGGACGGAAGAGAAAGGGGGGCGCCGCCCCTCCTTCCCTTGTCCTATTCGGACTAGGGGAAGGGGGCGCGCGGCCTGCCCTGGCCGGCCCTCCTCTTCTCCCTCATGGCCCACTAAGGCCATTAACCCCCGGGAGGGTTCCGTAACCCCGGTGTTCCGTAAAATCCGATTTCACCCGAACTATTCCGAAGTCCAAACATAGGCTTCCAATATATCAATCTTTATGTCTCGACCATTTCGAGACTCCTCGTCATGTCCGTGATCACATCCGGGACTCCGAACATACTTCGGTACATAAATACTCATAAAATTGTCATCGTAACGTTAAGCGTGCGGACCCTACGGGTTCGAGAACTATGTAGACATGACCTAGAACTATTCTCGGTCAATAAACAATAGTGGAACCTGGATGTTCATATTGGTTCCTACATTTTCTACGAAGATCTTTATTGGTCAAACCGCATAACAACATACATTGTTCCCTTTGTCATCGGTATGTTACTTGTCCGAGATTCGATCGTCGGTATCCAATACCTAGTTCAATCTCGTTACCGGCAAGTCTCTTTACTCGTTCTGTAATACATCATTTCATAACTAACTCATTAGTTACAATGCTTGCAAGGCTTAGGTGATGAGTATTACCGAGAAGGCCCAGAGATACCTCTCCGACAATCGGAGTGACAAAACGTAATCTCGAATTATTCCAACTCAACATATACTTTTGGAGACACCTGTAGAGTACCTTTATAATCACCCAGTTACGTTGTGACGTTTGGTAGCACACAAAGTGTTCCTCCGGTAAACGGGAGTTGCATAATCTCATAGTTGCAGGAACTTTGTATAAGTCATGAAGAAAGCAATAGCAACATACTAAACGATCAAGTGCTAAGCTAACGGAATGGGTCAAGTCAATTACATCATTCTCCTAATGATGTGATCCCGTTAATCAAATGACAACTCATGTCTATGGTTAGGAAACATAACCATCTTCGATTAACGAGCTAGTCAAGTAGAGGCATACTAGTGACATTCTGTTTGTTTATGTATTCACACATGTATTATGTTTCCGGTTAATACAATTCTAGCATGAATAATAAACATTTATCATGATATAAGGAAATAAATAATAACTTTATTATTGCCTGTAGGGGATATTTCCTTCATATACATCATTTTTTTATATATACTTTCAAAAGCACAACACCCTTTATACATAAATATGGTTTACAAATGGCATGATCTCAGATTCATAAGGCTGTATCCATCAATTTGGATTTTCAAATAAACCACGTTATGTTGAAATCCAATGTATGCATTCCTCGCTAACTGTCTCCAATTAATGTGTGTTTCATGCGGGTTTTTTTACTTCTCAAACTTGGTTAATGTGTTTCACACACGCAACATATAGTGTAATCCCGTTTAGACATTAATTCTGTAATCCAGGGTCTCATATTTCTCCACCGTTCTCTTGTATGTCGCTCACACACACTCTCTCTCCCTAGAGATATCTTGCGTTCCGTCATATGTCTCTCTAGCTATCACTCTCGTTGTGAAATATCTTTCTCTCTCGCAGACACAAAACTCCGTCTCTCGGGATCTCATTTCTCTCTGATATTTGTTTGTATGTGACTCACATGCACCCTCTCTCTATCTCTCTCACACCCACGCAAATAACTCAGCCTTCTGATCCACTCGACTCCTATCTCTAACACACACTAGCTACCATATT
Organism: Aegilops longissima; assembly: GCA_021605205.1. Lineage (NCBI taxonomy): Eukaryota > Viridiplantae > Streptophyta > Magnoliopsida > Poales > Poaceae > Aegilops > Aegilops longissima. The sequence continues at coordinate 10,083,942 of CM038681.1, forward strand.
TATCTTTCTATTTATCTGTTTCTCCATCAACCTTCTTTCTCGCCCTCACTATTGTTTCCTATCACGCACACTACCTATGTTTCTCTCTACATGCAGTCAAGTGCCCTCTTTTTATCCTTCTCTCACACACACATAATTTCACCCTCTGAACCACCCGGCGGTCATCTCCAACACTCAAACTAGCGGATGTCCCTCTAGCTAGCATCTCCATCTCTGTATCTATCTGTAGTTTCTCCGTCAACATTTCTTTCTCGCACACAGTCTTGCTTCCTATCACCCACACTATATATGTCTCTCCATACATGCATTTATAGGTTGATCTATTTTGCACAATCGTTGTGTCTCACTCCCTCTGCTCGCCATAGATGCATGCTCCAGCCCACGCCACTATCTCTTAAAGACAAAAACACATGCTCAATTGTCGGGCCTTCTTCCATGCACTCTCACATGCATGCATATTGTCATACCGATCCGTCTCTCCCATGTCGTTGATCTTATGACTTATGTTTTCTTTTTTTATCTCGATCATGCGCGCGCGCACACACACACACACATCCCACGTATACATGCATACCTCCCGCACATGCACGTTCAAGGTCTCTATGTCTCCATACGTAGTTAATTACCCTCAACTCTAACGCCACATTGAATCGTTCTCTTCTTATGTGCACATAACTTCCGCCTGGATGGGTAAAACACACACTCACACTTAACAATCTACTTCTAGCTACCCCCCTCTCACTCTTCCCATATATCCCTGAAACCAATAAGACCATCCCTTCGTTTAATTCCCGCCTACATGCACCATCGATATATAGTAGTCTTCCTCGGTGTCTCTCGAACAAACACATTCTCTCAATGTCAACTCCTCGCACGCACACACACCTTCTCTTCCCTATCTACGGGCCTTTTCTCTCTCGCACCCCATCGTTGATGGCCTCTGCCATACACATCACCTCTCTATGATGAAGTCACGCACACCTAAATTACATCCGCCACCGAGGACCCCGAGGCACACACACACACACACACACACAAACACACACACACACACACACACACACACACACACACACACACACACACACACACACACACACACACACACACACACACACACGCGCATGCACGCACCCACCCACCCACACACACACACACACACACACAAACACACACACACACACACACACACACACACACACACACACACGCACTCACCCCCCCCCACACACACACACTAAGACTCCATCACACACACACACACTAAGACTCCATCACACACACACTAAGACTCCATCTCTTTCTCTCTCTCACACACACACACACCGCGCACCCCTGCCACACACACAATAAGGCTCCATCTCACACACACATGCTTTAGGTGGAGCATTTGTTCCTACCACCCTTCATCCAACCTTACCCGTATGATAAACAATCACCTTAATTTACTTGTATAACATGGACAAATTCCACTTTACTTTAGTAGTTAGCAAACTTATCATCTCTGCCCTTATAAAAAACCGAGTTGGCGATGATGGTGTGCCTGCCATCTTGTAATATAGACCGCCCGATCTATATCTGGCGAATAGCAAGCAAACTATGATAATTTTACAAAAGATACCCGCACCTCTCTCCACATCCTTATCTCCCACAACCTCATTGCTGAGCAATTAAAAAAGGAAGTCTCTGGAACAATCTAGCATGGTGGCTACTGCCGCCTGCCGGGGCCATCCATCCCCATGCCTCCGCCCAGTCCGACCACCAGTCATCACCACACTCCACTCCTCCTCACCTTATCTCTCATATTTCATTTTTCGATGACATTCTTGAGATACCAGTTTTCTAATAAAATTCTCGAGATATCATTAGTTTTTACACATGGGTTTACTCCTGCATGGGTCAATCACAACAGGTGTTTTGTAAAAAAATGCATATTGATGTTCCGTGCAATGCACAAGCATCTTGCTTGTAATTATATAACACAAATCACAAGCAGGAAGTGACATTTTTTACACAACCACGTTAACATGGCCACGTAAATCACTAGCTAAAGTATAATACCATTATACTTATATCCCGATGCAAAAGGTTGAGTACATGTCCGAAGAGTAGAGTCGCACACATGCACTATGTCTCTCAGAATCTCACACACACACACACACCAGTAACGTGACGCCCACTTAAGCAGACACGTATGTTACAACACGGGTACACATGATGGTGCGCATTTATTTAAGCCAGACGGTGAACCCAAACAGTAGCTGCATTCATTCCCCTCCCGCTGCCTCTTCTCTGGTCGCCGTGGCCATGTAGCCATGGCCCGGCCGGAGGTAACAACATACGCCATACTCCCGCCGGAGCGGCGCTTTAATCTGGAAATTTTAGTGGTCATGCATGCATCTTTTTGTGCTAGCACTCCTATATAAGGGTTGACCGGTCGCTTCCCGCGGACGTGCGCGGGCGGTGGAAGAGGAAGGAAAAGGGAAGCGGGCTGTGGAGTAACGTTTTTTTACCACAATTTCTTAGGAAACTGAGTGCAATAATTGAGTAGTTTTGCAAACTACCAGTACTACACCTGAAACGGTTCAAAACCAATACTCCCTTGCCAGCGCGCGCTTCCCGCGTGAAACGGTCAGCGTCGCCCTGGAGCGTCAGTGCCGCATTAATGCCCGGCCAGAGCGGAGGCAACCTCTCACTGGCACTGGCTTTGAAGCAGCACGGCGGTCGAGGGAGCGCCACTTCCCGTTGCACGCGACTCCTCCGTGTCGAGGCTGGCCAATAGGACATGCAAGTTGCTCAAAGCATATAGTCAAATTCGTATGTGAAAGGATCTTTTTTTAAACAGAACGTGAAAGGATCTTCGAATGATATAATTTTCAAATTATATAAAATATTATCAATAGTCAAAGGCATCCTCGAAGAATACATTAGGCCCTATATAAAATCTTATCAATAGTCAAAACCAAGTGTTCTAAACGAGTTCAAAATGAGAAACTGGACCCACTCACGACATGGCACGCCTGTCTCGTTTGGTCCGTCGGTCAAAGCGCTTCCTCTTCTTGGCATAACAATAGAGTACAATACTATTTTTCTAGAATGCTCTTGGCATGTCGCTAACATGTGATGAGTTAAACGACCTCAATAGACGGCAAAAACGCCAGCCCGCCGCACTTTGTGAGAGATGAGGAGCGAGAAGCGATACGGGCTGCTGGATTAATTACTAGAGCTTGGTGTCGCATGGAAGCCAAGAAATATGGTGATAGCGTGGGTTAGCCATGTACTAGTATGATGTAATTACACTGGGCTGCCGTGTTTCATACACTTCCAGTCCACTGTGGAGATGATTGATCGATTTTATATCGCTGAATAATATAAAATATTATGAGTGCAGACGCTCCACCACAAGGTTCCTTGCTCCTTCTCGTTTGTCGGAAATCTATGTTCTTCCACTCTCTTTTTTACGTGAGCTTTGTTCATCCTTTTGCCAACACGCGAGACGTCTAGCATCAAGGTGCACGTGTCATGCAAGGATCGTTCCATCTATATGAAGAACACGTGGGACTGGAACTACGAGACGGACATGTACCCAGGAGTGGACGTACGAACATGAGTAATGTAGCTCAGTAAGTGAAGTCGAAAGGCATAAATAGTATGAACATGCGTGGCATATAGGAATTTGTCTCTTACTACGTACTACTAAATGTTGTACGTGCAATGCACGGTGATGTTATGGAGTATGTGCCTAAGTACTCTACTACTACTATATTAATTGGAGGAACATATTAGCTTTTATATTTGTTTACGTGTATGCCTCGAGACCTTCCAACTAGACGTGTCTTTCTCTCCGGGTCGCACTTTGTATCATTCATACCTTTAGTACTACTACATGTGGTATTCGACCCAGAAGTGGAAGAAGTGGAGACGCTCTACCACGTTGTTTTCTTTTGCGCTGGGATCTACAATGCTGTTCATGTCCCACTCCTTTCGCTGAGATGTGGGACATCCAACATGTACCGTGTTTGGCACTCTTTGTCGTAAGAGTTGAAACGCTAGCATTCATCAGAAATAAAAAATAAATATAAATCAGCAGTGATACTATACCACGCGGTTTCCTTGCTCCTCGATATCGGAAAGAATACTTCCGTTCACCAACATGTGGGACGTCGACCATCCTGGTCCACTTGCCATGCACGCAGAACTCCAAGGGAGAGTCACCCCGGTCGTCGTGCCGCAGTAGTAATGACTAATGAGCCATCAAATCACAGGCCCAACCTTTCCCACTGTGAAGTTTCTCGGACGAAGGAACCATCATGACTTCGTTGAATTCCGCTTCTTGAAGAAAACTACGATACTAGCAGTACTACTAGCTACAGTAGTTACTCCAACAGAGGCCTCCTTTCGCTCATAGGATAGGAATTTTATAGGAATATGAAAATCATAGGAAGTGAGATGACATGCATCTCAATTCCTATAAAGAAAGAGATGCCATTTGATGCATAGGGTAGGAATTTTTCCATTGAGTCTAGGCTAATGTATTGGTAGTTTGCTCTAAAAACTACAGTAGTAACTAGTTGTACTGGTACATGCTCGTACTCAGTCATAGACACACACACTAACTACTAGTACTACTACTTCTCACATGCTGGCCAAACGCCGTCGTTCTCCTTCCACGCTTTGTTGGCAACACCCCACCGTGCTTGGATCTCCGCCGACCTCTCCGCGGCAGCACGTGCATCCTCTTCTTTCTTGCGGTGGCGGGCCTCTCTTTTCTTGAGTGCTTTCTGACTTTTTTGCTCCCTCTGTGCGGCTTTGGCCGCCTCTTGCTCTACCGCCCATTTGGCCTTGGCAGCTTCAAATTTCTCCCACATAGGTGTGAGGTCGCGAGCGGTGATGAACTCGGCATGGCGGGATGCCATCGCTTCCCTAGCATTTTGTGTGCGGTCGTGGGCGGCGAGGAAATCGGTGCGGCGGGATGCCATCGCTTCCTTACCGGTAAGTGTGCGGCGCGGTGGCATGAACGACGCTTGGTGAGAGCTCTGGGGTGGAGTGGCCGGACAACCGTATAGTGCATTGGTTTGTCAAGAGCTCAAGGACAGAAGACGAAGGAAAATTGGATTCCCCTTCAATCCTGGTCATTTATTACCGAGTAAAATGCATTGGCTGTCATCGAACTTGTCATGATAGCTCACTTTGATCATTGTATACGAGATATGGTGATTATACGGTCACTGGCTCAGCGTATAGCTCCGTATTTGGCTGGTTGACCAGTCAAACAGTCCGCATGCGCCTCATCAGCTCGTGTTCTTTATCTATCTATGCGGGTCTACCTGTCAGTGGAGAAAGAAATAAAAACCAAAATAATGCGTATGAGTGTAATCAAACCACGGACTCGTTGCTGCAACGCACACTCGCCAGCCAAATGAAAATGAAATACTTTGCGTCAGACACTCACGCTCACGCTGTCAAGCCATGCTAATGCATGCACGTCGCCCTCTCAATCAAAGTCCTGCTCATGGCGCAACGCAAACGGCGAGCCTATCACCTGCGCGCCCCGGCGGTGCCTGACATTACTGTTTAGACGTTTGATGGAGGCCTACGCGAACGCCGAGCATGTATTCACCTGGCTCAACATCAACGGTCATACTCGGGAGCGCCTTGCTCATGTATATCGTCCATCACAACGATAATCTATAAAACAGCTTAGCTAGAGAGGGTACTATGGTACAGAGTACGTACTATCGTGAGCGACTGATCATAGTGCCACCACACACGAGTGTGTGTGTGATCGATTCGTCCATTATTCGTAAGTTATGCATGGTTATGTGGTGTCTAATGGTGGTCGTCGAAGGTTAGCTGGCAACAAGAGCGGTTGCGTGGACGCCTGGTTGTCAATACGTGCCGCATATGCTTCGAAGACTTGTCATCCATAAGTTCACATTTTACCACCACGCCAGCATCTGACCGCCCTGGCCTGTCGAAACCCCTTCCATCGCTAGCGTGCGCTTCCTGCCTGAAACGGTCACCGTCTCTCCAGAACGTCAATTCCGCATTCACCGGACTTAACTGCAGGTGCAGTTTGTGTGTCACTGACATGCGGGCCAGATGCCCATTGGGCCCACATGTCAGTAGCACAACGCACCTGCAGTTAAGTAACCGAAGCAGCATCCGCATTCATGCCCGACGAACCTACTCCGGCGCCAGCCGTCCATCCGTCTTCCGCGGCTCATTGCCATTAGCCCGCTATATTAACTTGAGCCCTAGATCCTAGCCATAGGAAAAGACCCAAACTCATTATCCTCCGGTCCCTTTCTTCTGTCGGCACCACTCCAACCATGGCCTACTAGCGCTCCAAAGCTCTCTTGGACGTACTGTCGCAGGAGCAGACGAAGAACATCGGTGGCTTCGCTCCGGGCGCACTCCAAACTCTCTTCGATGTGCTATTGCAGGAGCAGAGGAAGGAGATCGCCGCCCCCCGGCCGCCCTCCGCCGCCACAACCACGAAGCTAGCGCATCGTCTTGCTGGCGCAGCCGGCTGCGAAGAAGAGTAGTATATGGTAGGTCGCCACCGCTCTGGTCCCAGGAAGGCCACTGCTACTCCACTCAGTCAACGCCAAGCTTGGTGGGGTAAACATCGGCGGCCGATTAGTCGCTTGTCGGTGACGTGGAGGTGGAAATCTTCAGAACCTTGTGCTCTGGGGGAGGAGGTTCTCGAGGTGGATGAGGAGGAGGCAAAGGCAATGGCCGGCTTTCTCGGGTTCATGGCCGGAATGGTGGTCGGGCGCCGGCAATCGTTTAGATTAGGTTTACAGTAGGTTTTAGTATGGTTTGTGCGAAATATGTAATGAATTTCATCCAGATTGTAGGAAAAGTTTCGAAATGTAATGAATTTCATCCGTTTAATTTGAAATTTGCTTTGTTTGCATGAATTTCGTCCGGTTAGTTCATATAGTTGTCGAAAGGTATGCGGGCAACATCGGATGGCATCCATCAGTGTCCTCGGACAGATGCCGGTGTAAATTTGTGGGCCAGCACTAGAGATGCCCTAACTATCATGCTATAATCGCTAACAGTTCTCCATTATTTGGCAGGGAACAGTTATCCCTCATCAAAATCAGATCCGCCGTGTTTCGCACTCCTCCCACGTAAGAGTGTAAACTCTTGCTTACATAAAAATGGAGAAAGTGGACGGCACTGTAGCACGTCATATCACTCAAATCCCGCCTAACGCGCGGGAAAGCACCGCCCTCGTCATTTTGTTCTGGATTTCTATCGTTCGATCGCACGGAAATGTTACGCTTTGCAAGTTGGCGGCACACTTACGACTCGTACGCGTCGCACCCCCGACAGTCCGGCTCACCAGAGGGGACGCGCATTGTCTTGCAATTTCACTAACATGTGGGACTGCAATTGAATAAACCGTCGATAGCCGAAATCTAATCGCTTGGCGGGCGTCGGCTGAGAAGAGAGAGACGGGGGAGGGAGAAGAGATCGCCCGCCCGCGGCGCACGGACTCCAAGAAATATATGGTGATAATGTGAGGTTGGCCATGCGGGAATCCGGACCGCTTCCAAGCCCACTTCTGACCGATCTGGCCCACCAGAACCCCCCCCACGCCCCTCCAAGCGCCCCCTCGGGCCACTGTCCACCGCATGCATGCATAGCAAGTAGTACCAGTAAAAAGAAAGGTAAAAAAACATTTGAGAGGAAATAATAGAGAGAAAGTGATAAAAAAGTTGTAACCTTATAGTCAACAGTATGGTAGTATTACATGAGGAAGAAGAGAGTGGTGCACATGCCAAGTTCACTGGGCTGCCGTGTTTCACACTCCTCCATCGTAACAGCGGAGACAATAGCTTTCATAAAAAATAAACAATGAATACTCGTTGCTCGTCCTCTATATCGGAAAGAATACTTTCATTCGCCAACATGTGGGACGTCAACCATCCTGGTCCACCTGCCATGCACAAAATTATCCTGGTCTACCCGATCGTATCGCAGGCCTAACCTTTCCCACTGTAAGTTGATCGGATGAAGGAACCATCATGACTTCGTTGAATTCCGCTTCTTCAAGAAAACTTACTGTACCCGCAATACTTCTACCACATGCGAAGACTGGACGACACTGTACCACGCCATATCACTGAAACCCACTAGGCCAAACTAGCCCGCCTAGGTCATCTATTTTGGAACGGAGGGAGTACGTTTCTGTACTGCTATGATTTTGTGTTGTACGTCTCTGTACTTTTGCTATGATTTTCCTATCCTATGAACCAAATGAGGCCTGAATGTATCTGTGTCGACTAAGCCTACATTTTTAGGAGCTTGGGCTATTGGCCGATCGACGACGGATAAGTATAAGCGTACCATGAGCTCATCAGCCCCAACGTTTCTCTTCGGTGAGTGTTTTGCAAGTACTATAGCTCACACAGTAGCTAGCCTACTAACACCAAGAATCATCAAACAAGCCCTACTGATATGATAAACAGTTCAAACTTAAATCTAAGCATGCCATATATTACATCAAAAGCTGGTGAGGATACATCTGTTTCCATAACTCGGAGAGGGTTTGCATGATTCACTATCAAACAAAAGTAGCAAGTACCGCCCACACAAAACAATGCACTAGCCCTAAGATGGTTTCATAACACGCATCGTTCTGTTAATTAAACACAGGGCAATGCAAACTACCCTGAAGGATTAGCGCGACCAACTATTTCTTGTCATCGATCTCTCGGGCAATGACCACAGCACGGACAACGGCATGGGGATCGATCTCTGGGGAGATGTCCACATGACTGACCGTGACATCGGAATCGATATCTGGGGCGATGTCCACAAGATGGACAGCGGCATCGGAATCGATCTCCAGGGCGATGTCAACAGGACGGACCACGACATCGAAAATGATCTCTGGGGCGTTGTCCACAGGACGGGCCGCGACATTGGAATCATCAAGGACGTCCACTGGCACCTGCACAACCCTAACATATTAGCAAGCACATTGCAAATAATCAGAAACCACAACTATGGTAAGCCATTATCTTTTACCTTGTGCAGCTCACCGGGGGATCCCATCCCTCCGGGGGCCATCTCCTCGTCCTCGATGGGGGCCATCACCTTGGCAGGGGAATACTGCTTATCAACGGTGACTATCTCCTCAAACTCGGCCTTGAGCCTCGCATAGGTGGCCATTAGAGTTTCTGGGGTAGGCACGGTGGGGCCCTTGTGTTGGGGAACGTAGTAATTTCAAAAACTTTCCTACGTACACGCAAGACCATGGTGATGGCATAGCAACGAGAGGGGAGAGTGTCTGTCCACGTACCCTCGTAGACCGAAAGCGGAAGCGTTATAACAACGCGGTTGATGTAGTCGTATGTCTTCACGATCCGACCGATCCAAGCACCGAGCGTCGGCACCTCCGAGTTCTGCACACGTTCAGCTCGATGGCGATCCCGGACTCGATCCAGCAAAGTGTCGGGATGAGTTCCGTCAAGACGACGGCGTGGTGGCGATGATGATGCTCCACCGACGTAGGGCTTCTCCTAAGCTCCGCGACAATATGACTTCTCCGGCGCAGGGCTTCGCCTAAGCTCCGTGACGATATGACCGAAGTGGAATATGGTGGAAGGGGGCACCGCACACGGCTAAGGAACGATCCGTAGATCAACTTGTGTGTCATGGGGTGCCCCCTGCCCCCGTATATAAAGGATCCAAGGGGAAGGGGGCCGGCCGGCCAAGGGAGGCGCGCGAGGAGTCCTACTCCTCCGGGAGTAGGATTCCCCTCAATCCTAGTTGGAATAGGATTCACGGAGGGGAAAGAGAGAGGGGCCGCCCACCTTTCCTAGTCCTAGTAGGACTAGGGAAGGGGGCCGCGCGACCACCTAGGGCTGGTCCTTTCTCCTTTCCACCAAGGCCCACTATGGCCCATATAGTTCCCGGGGTTCCGGTAACCTCCGGTACTCGATAAATTCGATTTCACTCGGAACATTTCCGATGTCCAAATGTAGGCTTCAATATATCAATCTTTATGTCTCGACCATTTCGAGACTCCTCGTCATGTCCGTGATCACATCCGGGACTCGAACAACCTTGGTACATCAATACTTATAAACTCATAATGAACTGTCATCGAAGCGTTAAGCGTGCGGACCCTACGGGTTCGAGAACTATGTAGACATGACCTAGAACCATTCTCGGTCAATAACCAATAGCGGAACCTGGATGCCCATATTGGATCCTACATATTCTACTGAAGATCTTTATCGGTCAAACCGCATAACGATATCGTTGTTCCTTTTGTCATCGGTATGTTACTTACCCGAGATTCGATCGTCGGTATCCAATACCTAGTTCAATCTCGTTACGGTAAGTCTCTTTACTCGTTCCGTAATACATCATCTCACAACTAACTCATTAGTTGCAATGCTTGCAAGGCTTATGTGATGTGTATTACCGAGAAGGCCCAGAGATACCTCTCCGACAATCGGAGTGACAAAACCTAATCTCGATTCATGCCAACTCAACATATACTTTTGGAGACACCTGTAGAGTACCTTTATAATCACCCGATTACGTTGTGACGTTTGGTAGCACACAAAGTGTTCCTCCGTAAACGGAGTTGCATAATCTCATAGTTGCAGGAACTTTGTATAAGTCATGAAGAAAGCATAAGCAACATACTAAGCGATCAAGTGCTAAGCTAACGAAATGGGTCATGTCAATCACATCATTCTCCTAATGATGTGATCCCATTAATCAAATGACAACACATGTCTATGGTTAGGAAACATAACCATCTTGATTAATGAGCTAGTCTAGTAGAGGCATACTAGTGACTATCTGCTTGTCTATGTATTCACACATGTATTATGTTTCCGGTTAATACAATTCTAGCATGAATAATAAACATTTATCATGATATAAGGAAATAAATAATAACTTTATTATTGCCTCTAGGGCATATTTCCTTCATCTCCCACTTGCACTAGAGTCAATAATCTAGATTACACAAAATGATTCTAACACCCATGGAGTCTTGGTGCTGATCATGTTTTGCTCGTGGAAGAGGCTTAGTCAGCGGGTCTGCAACATTCAGATCCGTATGTATTTTGCAAATCTCTATGTCTCCCACTTGGACTTGGTCCCGAATGGAATTGAAGCGTCTCTTGATATGCTTGGTCCTCTTGTGAAATCTGGATTCCTTTGCCAAGGCAATTGCACCAGTATTGTCACGAGAAGATCTTCATTGGTCCCGATGCACTAGGTATGACACCTAGATCGGAAATGAACTCTTTCATCCAGACTCCTTCATTTGCTGCTTCGAAGCAGCTATGTACTCCGCTTCACATGTAGATCCCGCCACGGCGCTTTGTTTAGAACTGCACCAACCGACAGCTCCACCGTTTAATAAAAATCGATCCGGTTTGCGATTTAGAATCGTCGGATCAGTGTCAAAGCTTGCATCGGCGTAACCATTTACGACTAGCTCTTTGTCACCTCCATATCGAGAAACATATCCTTAGTCCTTTTCGGTATTTCAGGATGTTCTTGACCGCTGTCCATGATCCACTCTGGATTACTTTGGTACCTTCCTGCCAAGCTTACAGCTAAGCATACGTCAGTCTGGTACACAGCATTGCATACATGATAGAGCCTATGGCTGAAGCATAGGAACATTTTTCATTTTCTCTCTATCTTCTGCTGTGGTGGGGCATTGAGTCGACTCAATCTTACACCTTGTAATACAGGTAAAAACCTTTCTTTGCCTGATCCATTTTGAACTTCTTCAAAACTTTATCAAGGTATGTGCTTTGTGAAAGTCCAATTAAGCGTCTTGATCTATCTCTATAGATCTTGATGCCCAATATGTAAGCAGCTTCACCGAGGTCTTTCATTGAAAACTTTTATTCAAGTATCCTTTTATGCTATCCAGAAATTCTATATCATTTCCAATCAACAATATGTCGTCCACATATAATATCGAAATGCTCTGAGCTCCCACTCACTTTCTTGTAAATACAGGCTTCTCCAAAAGTCTCATAAAACCATATGCTTTGATCACACTATCAAAGCGTTTATTCCAACTCCGAGAGGCTTGCACTGACCATAAATTGATCGTTGGAGCTTGCACACTTTGTTAGCACCCTTTGGATCAACAAAACCTTCTGGTTGCATCATATACAACTCTTCTTCTAGAAATCCATTCAAGAATGCAGTTTTTACATCCATTTGCCAAATTTCATAATCATAAAATCGGCAATTGCTAACATGATTCGGACAGACTTAAGCATCGCTACGGGTGAGAAAGTCTCATCGTAGTCAACCCCTTGAACTTGTCGAAAACCTTTTGCAACAAGTCGAGCTTTGTAGACAGTTACATTACCATCGGCGTCAGTCTTCTTCTTAAAGATCCATTTATTCTCAATAGCTTGCCGATCATCGGGCAAGTCTACCAAAGTCCATACTTTGTTCTCATACATGGATCCCATCTCAGATTTCATGGCTTCAAGCCATTTTGTGGAATCTGGGCTCACCATCGCTTCTTCATAGTTCGTAGGTTCACCATGATCTAGTAGCATGACTTCCAGAATAGGATTACCGTACCACTCAGTGCGGATTTTATTCTGGTTGATCTCTGATTCAGTGACAACTTGATCTGAAGTTTCATGATCATTATCATTATCTTCCTCGCTAACTGGTGTAGTTGTTACAGAAACTGATTTCTGTGATGAACTACTTTCCAATAAGGGAGTTGGTACTATTACCTCATCAAGTTCCACTTTCCTCCCACTCACTTCTTTCGAGAGAAACTCCTTCTCTAGAAAGGATCCATTCTTAGCAACAAATGTCTTGCCTTCGGATCTGTGATAGAAGGTATACCCAATTGTCTCCTTTGGGTATCCTATGAAGACACATTTTTCCGATTTGGGTTCAAGCTTATCAGGTTGAAGTTTTTTCACATAAGCATTGCAACCCCAAACTTTCAGAAACGACAACTTTGGTTTCTTGCTAAACCATAGTTCATAAGGCGTCGTCTCAACGGATTTTGACAGTGTTCTATTTAACGTGAATGCGCCGTCTCTAAAGCATAACCCCAAAACGATAGCGGTAAATCGAAATAGACATCATAGATCGCACCATATCTAGTAAAGTACGATTCGACGTTCGGACACACCATTACGCTGTGGTGTTCCGGTGGCGTGAGTTGCGAAACTATTCCGCATTGCTTCAAATGTAGACCAAACTCGTAACTCAAATATTCTCCTCCACGATCAGATCGTAGAAACTTTATTTTCTTGTTACGATGATTTTCAACTTCACTCTGAAATTCTTTGAACTTTTCAAATGTTTCAGATTTATGCTTCATTAAGTAGATATACCCGTATCTGCTTAAATCATCTGTGAAGGTGAGAAAATAACGATATCCGCCACGAGCTTCAACATTCATCGGACCACATACATCTGTATGTATGATTTCCAATAAGTCTGTTGCTCTCTCCATACAACCTGAGAACGGTGTTTTAGTCATCTTGCCCATGAGGCACGGTTCGCAAGTACCAAGTGATTCATAATCAAGTGATTCCAAAAGTCCATCGTATGGAGTTTCTTCATGCGTTTACACCGATATGACCTAAACGGCAGTGCCACAAATAAGTTGCACTATCATTATCAACTCTGCATCTTTTGGCTTCGACATTATGAATATGTGTATCACTACTGTCGAGATTCAACAAGAATAGACCATTCTTCAAGGGTGCATGACCATAAAAGATATTACTCATATAAATAGAACAACCATTATTCTCTGATTTAAATGAATAACCGTCTCGCATCAAACAAGATCCAGATATAATGTTCATGCTCAACGCTGGCACCAAATAACAATTATTTAGGTCTAAAACTAATCCCGAAGGTAGATGTAGAGGTAGCGTGCCGACCGCGATCACATTGACTTTGGAACCATTTCCCACGCGCATCGTCACCTCGTCCTTTGCCAGTGCTCGTCTATTCCGTAGTCCCTGTTTGGAGTTGCAAATATTAGCAATAGAACCAGTATCAAATACCCAGGTGCTACTACGAGCTCAAGTAAGGTACACATCAATAACATGTATATCACATATACCTTTGTTCACCTTGCCATCCTTCTTATCCGCCAAATACTTGGGGCAGTTCCGCTTCCAAAGGTCGATCTGCTTGCAGTAAAACACTCGTTTCAGGCTTAGGTCCAGACTTGGGTTTCTTCTCTTGATCAACAACTTTCTTGCTGTTCTTTTGAAGTTTCCTTCTTCTTTCCTTTGCCCTTTTCTTGAAACTAGTGGTCTTGTTGACCATCAACACTTGATGCTCTTTCTTGATTTCTACCTCCATGGCTTTTAGCATTGCGAAGAGCTCAGAATTGTCTTAGTCATCCCTTGCATATTATAGTTCATCACGAAGCTCTTGTAGCTTGGTGGCGTGATTGGAGAATTCATCAATGACACTATCATCCGGAAGATTAACTCCCAGCTGAATTAAGTGATTATTATACCCGGACATTTTGAGTATGTGCTCACCGATGAACTATTCTCCTCCATCTTGCAGCTATAGAACTTATTGGAGACTTCATATCTCTCAATCCGGGCATTTGCTTGAAATATTAATTTCAACTCTGGAACATCTCATATGCTCCATGACGTTCAAAACGTCGTTGAAGACCCGTTCTAAGCCGTAAAGCATGGCACACTGAACTATAGAGTAGTCATCAGCTTTGCTCGCCAGACGTTCACAACTTCGGCGTTGCTCTCAAAGAGGCACGCACCCAGCGGTGCTTCCAGACGTAATTCTTCCGTGCAGCAATGAGGATAATCCTCAAATTACGAACCCAGTCCGTGTAATTGCTACCATCATCTTTCAACTTTGCTTTCTCAAGGAACGATTAAAATTCAACGGAACAACAAAGACGAGCCATCTATCTACAGTAAACATAGACAAGCAAAATACTATCGGTACTAAGTTCATGATAAATTTAAGTTCAATTAATCATATTAAAAACTCCCACTTAGACAGACATCTCTCTAGTCATCTAAGTGATTACGTGATCCAAATCAACTAAACCATGTCCGATCATCACGTGAGATGGAGTAGTTTCAATGGTGAACATCACTATGTTGATCATATCTACTATATGATTCACGCCGACCTTCGGTCTCCGTGTTCGAGGCCATATCTGCATATGCTAGGCTCGTCAAGTTTAACCTGAGTATTCTGCGTGTGCAAAACTGGCTTGCACCCGTTGTAGATGGACGTAGAACTTATCACACCCGATCATCACGTGGTGTCCGGGTACTCTGAACTTTTAGCAACGGTGCATACTCGGGAGAACACTTCTTGATAATTTTAGTGAGAGATCATCTTATAATGCTACCGTCAATCAAAGCAAGATAAGATGCATAAAGGATAAACATCACATGCAATCAATATAAGTGATATGATATGGTCATCATCATCTTGTGCTTGTGATCTCCATCTCGAAGCACCGTCATGATCACCATCGTCACCGCGCGCGACACCTTGATCTCCATTGTAGCATCGTTGTCGTCTCGCCAACTATTGCTTCTCGACTATCGCTACTACTTAGTGATAAAGTAAAGCAATTACATGGCTTTGCATTTCATACAATAAGCGACAACCATATGGCTCCTGCCAATTGCCGATAACTCGGTTACAAAACATGATCATCTCATACAATAAAATATAGCATCACGTCTTGACCACATCACATCACAACATGCCCTGCAAAAACAAGTTAGACGTCCTCTACTTTGTTGTTGCAAGTTTTACGTGGCTGCTACGGGCTGAGCAAGAACCGTTCTTACCTCGCATCAAAACCACAACGATAGTTTGTCAAGTTGGTGCTGTTTTAACCTTCGCAAGGACCGGGCGTAGCCACACTCGTTCAACTAAAGTGAGAGAGACAGACACCCGCGGTCACCTTTAAGCAACTAGTGCTCGGGCGGTGAAACCAGTCTCGCGTAAGCGTCTGCGTAATGTCGGTCCGGGCGCTTCATCTCACAATACCGCTGAACCAAAGTATGACATGCTGGTAAGCAGTATGACTTATATCGCCCACAACTCACTTGTGTTCTACTCGTGCATATGACATCAACGCATAAAACCAGGCTCGGATGCCATCGTTGGGGAACGTAGTAATTTCAAAAATTTCCTACGTACACGCAAGACCATGGTGATGGCATAGCAACAAGAGGGGAGAGTGTCCGTCCACGCACCCTCGTGAGACCGAAAGCGAAGCGTTATAATAACGCGGTTGATGTAGTCGACGTCTTCACGATCCGACCGATCCAAGCACCGAACGTCGGCACCTCCGAGTTCTGCACACGTTCAGCTCGATGGCGATCCCGGACTCGATCCAGCAAAGTGTCGGGATGAGTTCCGTCAACCTGACGGCGTGGTGACGATGATGATGCTCCACCGACGTAGGGCTTCGCCTAAGCTCCGCGACGATATGACTTCTCCGGCGCAGGGCTTCACCTAAGCTCCGTGACGATATGACCGAAGTGGAATATGGTGGAAGGGGGCACCGCACATGGC
Source organism: Aegilops longissima (assembly GCA_021605205.1). NCBI lineage: Eukaryota > Viridiplantae > Streptophyta > Magnoliopsida > Poales > Poaceae > Aegilops > Aegilops longissima. The sequence goes on from CM038681.1 coordinate 10,100,529, forward strand.
TAAGGAACGATCCGTAGATCAACTTGTGTGTCATGGGGTGCCCCCTGCCCCCGTATATAAAGGAGCCAAGGGGGAGGGGGCCGGCCGGCCAAGGGAGGCGCGCCAGGAGTCCTACTCCCTCGGGAGTAGGATTCCCCTCAATCCTAGTTGGAATAGGATTCACCGGAGGGAAGAGAGAGAGGGGCGCCCACCTTTCCTAGTCCTAGTAGGACTAGGGGAAGAGGGCCGCGCGCCACCTAGGGCTGGTCCTTTCTCCTTTCCACCAAGGCCCACTATGGCCCATATAGTTCCCGGGGTTCCGTAACCTCCGGTACTCGATAAATTCCGATTTCACTCGGAACATTTCCGATGTCCAAATGTAGGCTTCCAATATATCAATCTTTATGTCTCGACCATTTCGAGACTCCTCGTCATGTCCGTGATCACATCCGGGACTCCGAACAACCTTCGGTACATCAAAACTTATAAACTCATAATGAACTGTCATCGAAGCGTTAAGCGTGCGGACCCTACGGGTTCGAGAACTATGTAGACATGACCTAGAACCATTCTCGGTCAATAACCAATAGCGGAACCTGGATGCCCATATTGGTTCCTACATATTCTACGAAGATCTTTATCGGTCAAACCGCATAACGATATACGTTGTTCCTTTTGTCATCGGTATGTTACTTACCCGAGATTCGATCGTCGGTATCCAATACCTAGTTCAATCTCGTTACTGGTAAGTCTCTTTACTCGTTCCGTAATACATCATCTCACAACTAACTCATTAGTTGCAATGCTTGCAAGGCTTATGTGATGTGTATTACCGAGAAGGCCCAGAGATACCTCTCCGAAAATCGGAGTGACAAAACCTAATCTCGATTCATGCCAACTCAACATATACTTTTGGAGACACCTGTAGAGTACCTTTATAATCACCCAGATTACGTTGTGACGTTTGGTAGCACACAAAGTGTTCCTCCGTAAACGGAGTTGCATAATCTCATAGTTGCAGGAACTTTGTATAAGTCATGAAGAAAGCATAAGCAACATACTAAGCGATCAAGTGCTAAGCTAACGAAATGGGTCATGTCAATCACATCATTCTCCTAATGATGTGATCCCATTAATCAAATGACAACACATGTCTATGGTTAGGAAACATAACCATCTTCGATTAATGAGCTAGTCTAGTAGAGGCATACTAGTGACTATCTGTTTGTCTATGTATTCACACATGTATTATGTTTCCGGTTAATACAATTCTAGCATGAATAATAAACATTTATCATGATATAAGGAAATAAATAATAACTTTATTATTGCCTCTAGGGCATATTTCCTTCACCTTGCTGTTCTTCCAACTTTCTTTGCGGAGTTCGTCCGCCAACGTTGTCAACTCTTTGGCCAGTGCTTGTTTCTTGGAGTTCTTCGTCTCCATGGGTTGGCCCGCCAACATGGTAAACTCGTTGGTCGGTGCTCGCTTCCTGGAGATCGCTGTCTCCAGTGGATTGTCTGCCGGCAACTCGTTGCCTAGTGCTCCAGGATCCATCAATGAACTGACAAACAAAAAGCAATCGAAAGGAAACCACAATCGCAATGAAAATGGGAAAAGAATGGGTTGTCAGAATCGGTCGATGTTTCGCAAAAATAAGATTCTTGGACTGAAAATATAGCAATATAATGTGATTCTCCCACCTTTCCTTTGTCAGTACAGAAGAAAAATGGCAGAAGTGGGTAGCCTGGAGTGAGGTTTTCTTCAAGAAAGGGGAGAAAAAGGGCTTCAACGAGCGTTCCAGTGAAATGATAGTTGCTTCGTCCAGTCCAACTTCGAGGCCACTTTACAACTGTTGGCAAAAGGTGTGGGTTTTGTGATATGACGGGTCATGACGGTCACACCGGGGTGACCGGGTGAGTCTCGATTGTAGCACCTCGCTGTGATTTGGTGGATGGCACGTAGTCACGGATGCTTTGATGTCCCGCATGTAGATAGATCGGCTAGTCATATAGGAGTGCTCAATATTGTGCACCGCGACCAAGGCGGAGAGGAAACCGAGAGAACTACGTAATTAATGCATGAGTTTAATTAGGGTAGTTTTGTAAACTACGAGATACATTCCTCCAATCACAAAATTCCTTGGTTGATGAGATTTGAGATTTGAGCCCTATGAACAGGAAGGGAGGGAGTACTGCATGCGGTAGTCTAGTCACTTGTTGAAATCTCTAGAAAGGCAAATACTTCTTTCCGGTTTACAGGGCTATACTAGCAAGTACTAGTACTACAATAGTGGTCTCAAATAGCAATTTTTTCTCATGCAAGAGCCTGGCTATATGCGTGCTCCAAGGCACAGCACCACGCCCCGCTCCTACACAAAGACTACCACGCGAGCGTTCGCAACTGCCACGTTTCTGTTGCGCTTGGCTCTTCGCCTCTTCAAGAAGACGAACAATGATGTTACTACTACTTCTACAGTATCAAATCCACTGCTGCATTTCCGTCCACCTTGTGCGGGAGGGATAGCGTGTAGCGAAAGCTTCTACTAGTCCTGCCAGCCACCACGCTCATGCGCGAGGGAGGGACGCAGACTTCTCCTGCCTCTGCGTCTATGACAGGCGGGCCCAACAAGTAGGTTGCCCACCTGTCATGCAGCCAAAGGCAGGTGCAGTTAAGGCACCGGAGCTCAGTCCGCGAGGGAGAGGGCGTTCTAGTAATCAAACTTCTAGGTCTTGTACGAGTTGACGCGACACATCAAAGCACTTCACTCGATATATTTCAATAATTTGCGTTTACCGATGCATTAATTACGCAACACATCAAAGCACTGCACTCGATATAAGTCTTTTTAGACATTTCAAATGGACTACAACATATGGATGTCTGTAGACATATTTTAGGGTGTAGATTCATTCATTTTGCTTCGTATGTAGTCACTTTTTGCAATCTATAAAAAGACTTATATTTGGAAACGGAGGGAGTACAACACATGCATGCATGCCGTGACTTTCCTCTTGATACTTGCATGTGTTGATTTGATGCACCTTGCCAAATTTTGACTATAAATTTAACTAACCAAATGTTCATGCATGTCACAAAAGATTACGGGGCTATTTGGATGGTTGACTATGTTTGTCTTATGTTGCCACATTATTTTTCCCACACTTGCCACACTTGCCTAACTTGAGTTGCTCAAATTGTTAGACACACTTTGGCTTGCCTAAGGGAATCTTGCCACACTTTTTGTGTCTATGACATGTGGGGTTCACTGCTAATAAAAAAAATCTTGTCTTAGGTGTGGCTAGTAAAAAAGACTTACATTTAGGAACGAAGGGAGTGAAAAATATAAATAGTAATGCATGTTGGGGCAACCCACGTTTCCTATAATTTTAGCCGTGGGCTTGTTCACAATTTTTACGAGGGGACGGTTGTTCATTTAATGGAGGGACTTGTACGAGACTTGAACGATACGAAGTGCGAACTGGCACACCGTAACACCACTTGGAATAAGTGTGCAGCTATCTCAAAAAGCAATCAACAACTAAAAAAAGGGCAACCTGGCACGCACACAATTTTAAACGATTGTTTTGATGGAGTGAAAAGGAAAACTACCCCACTACGTGTATATAGGCCGGAGCCTCCGCGCTTGCTTGCTAGGGTTGCTCTATTCACACACTCTCATCCTCTCCAGATCTAAACAAGATAGAAGTGGTAACACTGTCTTTCTCCCTTCAAAAAACACTATCTTTCTATCCTCACCGCTGGTTACAGATCCGGACGTATCCCCCTCCGTCGGTGAAGGGGAGGAGGGGTGGCGTTTAGGCCATCGTCGACAGCGAGGGAGGAGACCCACTACCGGCCACACCATTATCTCTGGCCAAGCGCCGGCGCGGGAGGTCCTCGACTCCCTTAGTCGCTGCCCTAGTGTGCACGGATCCGGCCTCCCGCCGCCCACCTATCCACATCCCGACGACCTTCAGGTATATCTTCCTTCGAAACCTCCTTAACTCTACTTCCCCAGCTCGCTATTTCGCTGCATGTGCATCATTTTCTACCTCTCAGCCCCTCTCGATCGGATGGTCCAACGTCACCTATTTATTTTCTATTGTTAGAGGTAAAGCTACTTCATGGAGTTGAATCTTGTACTTGGTTCAAACAAGAAATAAAGTGGGGGTGGGGGAATTTAGTATGTACATAGGACTTGGTACAAAAAGGAAGGAAAGGGGGTGAAAGTAGTACAGACTGGTCATCCAACCAGTCTCTTGGTCGAAAAGGGAAATATAGGGGTAACGCTGTACATAGTGGTATAACCAGGACTAGATTTGCTATCCACACATAGGAGTAGGTGGCTAGAGTGAACAAAAATGGGACCAACCCAGATATGTTTCTTGGATGTTTGTTTCTCGGGGCAACAAACTATGAATCACCACTTTATGCCCCAGTTTAGGTACATGGTGCTGGATTGCTGGTGCACCCACTGTCCCATGCCCTTATACGAAATATTTAGCTGTTCTTAGACCCCGTTCAGAAGTGCTTCGCCTCCGCGCTTCTCCGGAAGTGAGCAAGAAGCTGGTCGAACGCTTCGGCTCCGCGAAGCCAGCTTCAAGAAGCGGAGGCGGAGAAGCTGCCCAAGCCCAGCTTCACGAAACGGTGGAGGAGAAGTTCAGCATAATTACTAGAGGAATGCCACCGCCAAGTCAAGAAAACGATTTGTTTTGCACTATTGCTACCGCTCCTGTTTTCCTATCGCTACATCTCCACCAAGTCAGCCCGAACGCTCGCCCAGCTCCCACAAGAAGCCAGCCCGCCTAGCTCCCGCGAGAAGCTGGCTCGTTTGGGAAGCTGCAGAGCTTCCGAACGGGGCCTTAATCTAATGCCCCTGGTAAAATGAAGCCATGGCACAATTATAAGCCAAATGTTTTTGCCTGTAATTGTTTGAGACCCTGACTGCTTCCTCTGTAGCTTTTTGTGCAAAGGGATATCCATTTCACCTGGTTGCTGTTGTGACCTTTTGGTGCGCTGCACAAAACACTTCTTAAAAGAAGTGACTTTTGTGTTGTTTAACTAGAATGTCAGAATGGAACAATTGGTTCATTTCGGTGGAACTGCACAAAGGGAGATCTGTGTTCCAATCCTCATCATATGTATTGGCACCATAACCTTCCTTTAGGTAAGAATGATATTTAATGCATGTGTTCATCTCTATTTTGCGACTGCCATGAGAAAATAATGCTATTTTTTACTAGTACACTTGTACTCCCTCACTGACAAAACCAATTCTGAAATAGAAGTCCAATCATGTACTTGGTTTCACCAACTGGTGAGGAGAAAGAGAAACAAAGCATGAAGAGGAAGAGGAAGAAGAATAAACAGTGCCAAGGTGATCTTGCTGAAGCCAGAGGCCTCAGTCGAGTCCATTCAAGGGCTCTGGCAACGACTACCTTACATGTGAAACGATCCTCCAGGGAGCCTTTCCACTTCTGCTGTCTCACTTAATTAATTAGGAGTACTTAAGTACCACTAATTTATTGCTGCCTAATTTTCCTGTCGTAGTTAAACAAATCTTTAGTAGCACCCTATGCTGAATCTTATACGTGTGTATGTTTGTCTATGGAGGTGAATCATGTGATGGAGCAGGGAGGGAATATTATTAGTGTCATGACATAATAGTGCTATTGTTTTGCATGTCAATTTATTGCCATTGGTTCAATGAGGTAATGTTTTGCGTATTGTCCATCATGAATTTGATGCTACTGTTAGATTAATATGCTAATGTCTTTCTATCCTTTCTCACTAAGCTAATGAAGGTTTCACCTTGTTCCTACTTGTGCAAACAGGGATCATGTTGTGCCAATCATAAATTTTAGTGGAACTACACAAGACAATACAATGAACTGTATCCCAGCCAGTGCTTTAACTCTGCTGGAAGTTCTTGATAATCTTTCGATATAATCTCAGCACTGGTAAACAAGAGTGATTTCAACCATACATTTGAAGTGCACAAAAACATATACTATTGAGTGATTACAGTGAGTGCTTTATCATCTCTTATGGGACTACATGAATAAGCTTTTTTCCTCAGGTTGGTACGGGCCTAAGGCCTTCATCCATATTAGTTTGCTGTCATCTCTATTTGTATCGTGCTACTGTCATGAGAAACTCCTTTATCTTTGCACGTTAAAGTTTTGCAACCTATGATACATGGCAATGCTTTGAGTGTTGAGCTAATTGGCACTGATTAAATAAACTAATACCTCTCTTTAAGCAAGACTACTATGTTGCTAACTTTAGCCATTAAGATAATGAGGGTGCTTCTATTTGTTAGTGTATGTTTCATCAACTAGTCCCACTATTACAGTAATCTCATTCTTTCAATATATGTGCCAACAGGGATGCTCGATTTTGGTGGAACTGCACAAAAACTTTGGGTGCTTCATTGCCTCGACAGCTTTCGTCCTTTCCCGTCAGGCGCTAATCTGGGCCTGCTTTCTTCCTTTGCTGTCAGTTGCTTCACTTATCTCGGCTTCCAGTCAAAGGAAATAGTAATTGATATGCTACCTCACACAAGTTGGTACTGGTCTTTATCTTGATTATTGTGCTTGTCATGTATTGGTAATTTGGTATTGTGCTACTGTTTGCCGATTTTATAAAGGAGTAACTTGGAGCCTGAACTTGCAGGCAAATCATTGCATTGGGTGATTTCAGTAGAACTGCACAAAAAGATCAGATGGACATATACTTATGTTGCTGCTATGTACTCCAAAGTTCACTCAGACAAGCATCGATGTTGACAAGAAGTGCCTATATTCATTCGAGTATCAACCAGCGTCAACCAGTTGTCAAACTCCAAGTATTAGGAGAGTGAACGCCAAAAATATTGCTTGGCGCATAGCCCAGAAAAACACAGTCCAGTCTTTGGTCCCAACTTGTGCCTTTTGGTTATCGGCAGATATGTTAGCGAACTGTATGGCATGGAGTCTAAAGATTCCAAACAAGTTGGTTGACGCGTATATTCATCTGGCACTTAATCAGTCTGCATGCCAGGGATGCTCCATTTCAGTTGAACTGCACAAAAAAATTTGGGTGGTTCATTTTCTCAACCGCCTCCTTTCTTTCTGCAATGTAGAATTTTGGTGAGCTACAGGACCAAGATGAGCCAGTAAACTAGTTGGATGAAAGTAGTGTCCAAGTTGCTCAAACCTCCCTCGGCACGAGGCCACTATTTGAGGACAAACCTACAAGCAAAGTTCAGATTGTCTGTGCTGCCTCTTATGTACTTGAAAGTTTACTCGTACAAGCATTAATTTTAGCAAGAAGTACCTCCGACTGAACACCATTTACCAGTCTGTACCCTAGGTAATTAAAGTTCGTCCATGGATCATATTGGCTGTGATCTCAATCATTTGGATGCATAAACATACTGAACATGTGTATATTTGAATCTTTTTGTGAATTATCTATAAATATTGTCGTGTGATCTATCAATCATTTGGATGCATAGACATGCTGAACTTGTATATATATATGAATCTTTTGAGTTGTTGATTGTGAATGTTGGCTATGAATATGAACGTGTCCTATGAACCTGAGTTTGATACGAATGTTTACCTTTTCTATTGTACTTGTGTGTGAACTTGTTAGTATGCCTACTGTGTGATATGTGACGTGTGGGTGTCAACGACACACCTTCTTCCCGAGAAAAATTGCACCTGCTTTGTTAGGGTAGCAACGGCGCATCAACTCTTTTTAATCTTTCTCCTTTGTCTTCCCCCCTCCCCTGCTCAACCCCTGCCGTAATGTTTTCAGCCTCAAAACAAACATAGTACCGCGTTTTTTTGGGCTTGATGAAAAATCAAGTGCTGGTTTCTGTAGGTTGGCCCGCCCAGCAAATGGGCTGCTGGTCCACCACGGACTGGGAGGCTAAAAATACAAGTTGTATGGTACAAAGGCAAGTAAAAAAACGCCATCAAGAGCCATCAACTGAAGAAAAAAAATCGCTCCTGATGTGCCTCTTCAGTCGTGCTGCCGGCCCCCCCTTTAATCTAGTTCGCTCGAGGATCTAGCTGGTATCATTTTTTTCCAGAGGGCGAACAAGTATCAGCTAGGCCTAGGTTTTGTATTTTAACATGCGTAGCCCACGACATATGGAGACAGTTTTTTCAACTTATATTTTGAGGTCCATACCGGCCTATGGGCTTTTTCTTAAAGATCGGCAGTCCAATGTATTTTTTAATAAAACGCAGGTCTCTGTTCTATTTATCTATATATAAGAATAATAATGTTGTGTCCAATTTATATTTTCCCTTCTAACCACATTATATATATTTGTATTATTACTATTATCGTATATTTTATAGAGACTTATATATATATTATAAAAACATCCCCGTGTTATTAACTTATAAAAGTAAATGTTTAACATAAGTTGGCAAGGAAAATCCTGGTTGTTTTTGACTCACGGGCATGGAAAGTCCTGGTGATTGCGTACAAAAGCTTGCGAAGATTTTAAGGACCAGTGTAATAATAACGTGCTCATTTTTATTTTGAGCAATAACTCGCTAATTTATTAATTTTATATATACAAAATGTGCCTCTCCAGTTTATTTTTTGATATTAATTGCTCCTTCTAACATAACATTATATATAGAGCGAGTCTGGCTAATTCGTGTATTTCAAGGAAGTGCAAATGGGCTGGGATTTCTTGGAAAATATAAATGGGCCGCATTGACGCAAAATTATTTGTTCACCCAGCCCAGCAAATGGACTGTACATTCAAACTGGATGTGCAAAACAAAATGCAGATGCAGCGGTTTCAGCAGGAAGGAGGCATGCAGCTATGGGTGCAGTTTGCAGGGATCAGCAAGGGATGTTTCTCGGAGCATCGGCCATTGTTGTTAAACATATAAGTGATCCAGCAACACTTGAGGCAATGGCAATTAGGGAAGCTTTATGCCTATCAGCAGATCTATACGTCCAAAACATCCGTGTGGCATCGGATTGTAAGGTGGTAGTAGACGATGTGAGGAATGGCACGTCGGCAGCTTATGGTTCAGTCATTAAGGAAATGTCCCCCCTGATAGCAGGGACCCACCGGCTGTATCTTCACACGGAAGGAAGTGCCTCCTTGTTATGCGAAAAAATTATTCCTCCCGTTGACAGCTGGGACCCGTCAGATTTGGTGGCTAACTTGTGGGCCTAGTAAGCGGACGTGTACGCAGAGATTTTATCAACTTAATCAACAAATGATTCTAGCAGCTGGACCGTTGGATGTTAATCCAACAGCCATGCTCCTTCTTTAACCTCTATTCTTGCTCCTGTCTCCCGTGGGCGGCACCGCGGCTGTGCTGTCGCGCACACGAACCAGTCAAGTTTCCCACTCCTCTCCATCTCTGACTCCACTGCCGCGTCTTCCCCATCTCCGGGTCGTTCTAGTCTGGAGCTTCGCCATCGTTCACCGGCCTGGGTGCGCTCGGCATGGTGTGGTCAACGTGGTCAACAACCGAGAGTCATCGAAAGATGACTGTACGTGAGAGGCTGACAGTGGGGACGCACCACGCTCATGGACGCATGCATGCAATGGAACGCGAGATGGAGAGTGAGGGAGTCCTGGATTAGGGGGTGTCCAGATGGCCGAACTATAACCTTTGGCTGACTCCTGGACTATGAAGATACAAGATTGAAGACTTTGTCCCGTGTCCGGATGGGACTTTCCTTGGCATGGAAGGCAAGCTTGGCGATACGGATATGTAGATCTCCTCCCATTTGTAACCGACTCTATGTAACCCTAACCCTCTCCGGTGTCTATATAAACCGGAGGGTTTTAGTCCATAGGACGAACAACAATCACCATAGGCTAGCTTCTAGGGTTTAGCTTCTCTGATCTCATGGTAGATCTACTCTTGTACTACCCATATCATCAATATTAATCAAGCAGGAGTAGGGTTTTACCTCCATCGAGAGGGCCCAAACCTGGGTAAAAACATCGTGTCCCTTGTCTCCTGTTACCATCCGCCTAGACGCAAAGTTCGGGACCCCCTACCCGAGATCCGCCGGTTTTGACACTGACATTGGTGCTTTCATTGAGAGTTCCTCTATGTCGTCATCTTTAGGCCTGATGGCTCCTCCGATCATCAACAACGACGCGGTCCAGGGTGAGACTTTTCTCCCGGACAGATCTTCGTATTCGGCGGCTTTGCATCGGGGCAATTAAGCAGCCATCTGGAGCAGATCGAAAGCTACGCCCCTGGCCATCAAGTCAGATTTGGAAGTTTGAACTACACGGCTGACGTCCGCGGAGACTTGATCTTCGATGGGTTCAGGCCACAGCCGAGCGCGCCGCACTGTTACGATGGGCATGATCTAGCTCTGCCGCCGAACAGTGCCCTAGTGGCCGCACCCGTGTCCGCTCCGACCCTCATCTCGAGCCGATCGCGCATGTCGAGGACGGGTGGCTGGACACCGCCTCGGGGGCTGCAATCTCTACGGCGATCGAGCCGAACACCAGCCTTGTCCTTTGCGAAGCTTGTGACTCCAAGGTGCCGGACTCCCCTCCGGACTCCGAACCTTCCGCGCCCCTGCCAATCGAATCCGATTGGGCGCCGATCATGGAGTTCACCGCCGCGGACATCTTTCAGCACTTGCCCTTCGGCGACATTCTGAATTCACTAAAGTCTCTCTCTTTATCAGGAGAGCCCTGGCCGGACTATGGTCAGCAAGGTTGGGATGCGGACGACGAAGAAATTCAAAGCCCACCCACCACCCACTTCATAGCCATTGTCGATGATTTAACCGACATGCTCGACTCGACTCCGATGACATCGACGGTATGGACGCAGATGCAGGAGACGACCAAGAACCAGCGCCTACAGGGCACTGGAAGGCCACCTCGTCATATGACATATACATGGTGGACACCCCAAAAGAAGGGAACGTCGATGGAACAACGGAGGATGACCCCTCCAAGAAGCAGCCTAAGCACCGGCGTCAGCGGCGCCGTTCTAAATCCCGCCAAAGCAAAAACGGTTATTCCAGCACGGGAGACAATAACACCCCGGACAGTGCCGAAGACAACCCCCTCCAGCAGGATTCAGTGAAGGAGGATGGAGAAACCAGCCCTTATGAGAGAGCGCCAGACAGAGAGGTAGAGGACGATAATTACATGCCTTCCTCCGAAGACGAGGCAAGCCTCGACGACGACGAATTTGTCGTGCCTGAGGATCCCGTCGAACAAGAGCGTTTCAAACGCAGGCTTATGGCCACGGCAAGCAGCCTCAAGAAAAAATAGCAACAACTTAGAGCTGACCAAGACTTGCTAGCCGACAGATTGTGGCGACCGGTTTTCCGGGTAATAAATTCCAGAAAATGGCCGTCGTACTCACCAGCCCCACGATTACTGTTAGCTGATGAGGCACCAACTTGATACAGAAATACCAAGAAAAAATACAAAAATATGTGGTACAAGACCCTTCTGGTCTGTGAGTACAACAATGGTTTCTAATGGTTGATGGCGGAAGCGGTTTGTGGATCATCAGCGTCTATGGGACTCCAATATCCACAGGAACAGCTGACCTGGTTAACTCCTATCTTCGCGAGGCTGCTATCACCGTTGCTTAGTTTCCAGGGCTGTCATCGCATCGCTCCTCTCCACGCAAGAAATCTGGCCAAGACAATAGCCAGGGACAAGCCAGTGAGTACTTTGAATGTACTCGCAAACATTATGAACACAGGAATAATATAAATGACGAACATGTACTTAAAATATTCTATGATCACATCGGCAGTCATGAATAAAATCTTTTATGCATGCAACAGGTTATCTATATGAATATGTAACAATCGAGTGGAAATAAAATGCCGCAGTCGGGCGTCTCAGCGACACCACATAAAGGGCTTATAAGGGAAATAAATAACAGGCTATGCCACAGTCGGGCGTCTCAGCGACACCACATAAAGGGCTTATAAGGGAAATAAATAATAGGCAATGCCACAGTCGGGCGTCTCAGCGACACCACATAAAGGGCTTATAAGGGAAATAAATAACAGGCAATGCCACAGTCGGGCGTCTCAGCGACACCACATAAAGGGCTTATAAGGGAAATAAATAACAGGCAATGCCACAGTCGGGCGTCTCAGCGACACCACATAAAGGGCTTATAAGGGAAATAAATAACAGGCAATGCCACAGTCGGGCGTCTCAGCGACACCACATAAAGGGCTTATAAGGGAAATAAATAACAGGCAATGCCACAGTCGGGCGTCTCAGCGACACCACATAAAGGGCTTATAAATAATCACAGTGAATATCCAGGAGGTAAAACCATCCCAGGGATATTTGATAATTCAAATAATATAACAAGTTAGTCCATAACAAAATAATAATCATAATCATTTCAAGTCTCAAGTTGCGATCACAGTTCTGGTTTAACATTTTCTCCTCCGAAGACCGACACTAGGACCAATACTTGACCCATCCCAGACTGTAATCCTTAACCATGGATACGGGTATTCGAATAGGTTTAATCTCTGCAGAGGGTGTACTCTTTACCCACGAGCAACGGATTCCTTTAGTCCATCGGGACTAATTCCGTCTACGGCCTTTTTGTTGAAAACACACCTAACTTGCACACACCAGCTTAACTTACCGGTGTGTGGAATCACCCACGACACTTGTTAAGCAAAACTCTAAGTGGGGAGGCTACAACCTCGCGTAGCATGGGATCAAATTTATATCGCGCGCTCTAAGGGGTGGCCTCCCCTCTCGGTCTCAACCGGAAACACCCATGCCCCCGGACCAGGTGGCCTGCCTACCGGCTGCAACCAGTATCTTCCATCATGGCCTCTCTGTACGGTGTGTGCTTGAAAGGGGTTGACGACTTACTGAACCGTACCCTACCTGCGGCAGGGACAAGCGGTAGTACGAGGCAAGTAAGGGGGTTACTGGAATAGGACTCGATCTACGGTCGACTCAGGAGGTTTATAAATTTCCTGCATGACATGTATCCCAAAAATATTTCAACCAACAAAATCAACACTCATTATACCATACTGTGCCATACCGGACATAACCGTCCCGACGGAGACCGGCGACAACTCATGCCTACCCAAGGCAGAGGTTTTCCCGGATTCCTTTCCGGCATGCATGCAAGGCACATGAGGATGATTACTATCACAAGTATATTCATTTCCAATAGCAAGGAAATCACCATTATGCATCCATGCAATTGATCGTATCACATGAAATAACAAGTTCCCCGAAAAAAGGTGGTGTTATAAACGTGTCATCTAACACCCAAAAATATTATGCCGGGGTTCAGAATGCTTGCCTTCAAGTTGTGGAGGGTGAGGTGCTCGCCAAAACTTTTAAAAGTTTTCTCCTCTCCTCCAAAATCCTATTTTCAAAAAAAGAATACAAACAACACATACTTTAATAACAGCACAAAAAAGTTGTCTGAATTTTTTTCAAATAAATCTCAAAATAAACAAGACAATATTTGAGAGAGGTAGGAAAAAGAATCAACTCATTTGGAGTTATAATTAAAAAGATATAGAAAGTCAAAGTTTTGGTCAAAATCTGTTATTTAAAATAAAACAGAAAAGAAAACGGTTCGAATATATACGTACACGTCGAAGGCGTATTCTGGAAACGCGCCTGCACTTATCCAGCGTGGACTGTGCGTGGGTCACTGACAGTGGGTCCAGGTGGCCCACTAGTCAGGTTTGACTAGTCCACCTTCCCTCCTCTTCCTTTGCCCGAGAGGGGGCGGAACTCCGGCGATCGTCGCCGGCGAACGGTGGTTCCTTGCGGGGAGCTGAGGGTGGGGATGGATCCGCAGATCTAGGGCGATCCTCTCAGTGGTTGTAGGGTCGTTGGAGGTGGAGGGAATCGCCGTCGGTGAGCTTCGCGGCGGCCGGTGGCTTCGGGGGCAAAGTGAGTTTTTGGCTCCGGCGGTCCCTGACCAAAATCGAGCAGGGGGATGGACTCACGAGAGGGAGAGGGGGCTCCTGGTGAAGAGAGTGGAGAGGGGGAGGCCCTGGTTGCGCCGAACGGAGCCGGGAGGCGGCGGTGGCCGAACTGGCCGGAGTCGGGGAAGACGGACTCCCCGGTTCGATTGCTGGCCAAGGGGGGTCCTAGGGAGATGGCTTGAGACTGCCTGCGTGCGGGGACGAGCTCGGGGCTTCTTAAATAGGCGATCGGGGTCGGTTCCGATGGTGGCCGCGGATAAGGTCGCCGTCGACCGCCATTCTGTAGCTAGGGCGTCGTGGCGGCGACGAGCGCTAGGGGACACGCTTGAAGATGAGCTCGCACTGCTCCAGGAGGTAGGTGGCGAGCGGGAGAGGCTCGGGCGGTGCCGACCTGAGCAGGGGCTGTCAGGCGGCCGTGGCGGCTAGTTCCTGGCCTGCCGGAGACGTGGCGAGGGCTGCTTGGCGTGTTGCGGTGAGTAGGGGAGTGTGTGGCGCGGCTCTGCAGTGAAGGCAAAACCAGGGGCGCGACGCGTCGGCTCGGGCGTGGCACGTGCAAAACGCGTGCTCTGCTCGCGCTCAGAGCACGCACGGAACGTGCTCGACAAAATGCCGGGGCGGGCTAGAGGTCGAGCAAGCACGGAACGTGCTCGACAAAATGCCGGGGCGGGCTAGAGGTCTCGGGTGAAGTTAGCAAGCAACAGGACTAGGTTAGTGATAGAGGGAAGATCAAGGGACAAGGTGGTTTAGTCAGGAGGCCAAGTTCACGAAGTAAACAAAAACTCATGCCAAATCTGTCCATGCTCTCAAGGTGTTTGACAAAATGCCACAGGCATCTAGGCATTTCTTGGAGTGGCCAAATCTTCCAGACTGGGGTCTCTTTAGATGAAAGAGAGGGTGGTGAAGTTAGTTTGTCCAAAGCACAAACTTGCTAGTGCAAGTTTTGCAAAACTTCAATTCTGGACAGGAGATAAAGGGCATTACTTCATGAACCAAAAACGATCCAATGGGTGCATGCTCCTGGACTTAGGGTTTTAACAGGGAGGACTACAAGTGTGAAAAGAAATCAATGATAAAGGAGCAACTAAAAATGTGGTTGCTGTACAAATCCTCAAGTTGGACCAGAATAGAAAAGAGGTTGAGTCACTCAATTTCTCCAGAGAACATCACAAGGTTTTTGCATAATGCTGAATTGCATGCTACCACTGATCTCCCATAATTTTGGTGGAAACTATAAGGAAATATTTAAATAAGGTGTAGTGCAAATCTGTCCACTGGACCAGATTTGAAAAACTGGTGTAGAGCTCAAAATATTTCATGAATAAACGGTAAATCTGCATAAAAGTGATTTAAAAGCATCACATGACATCTTCAAATTTTGGTGGGATTTTTGAATGAATTTAAGAAAGGGTTGGAGTACAAATAGGACCATAAAAATCAAGGGAAACCACTTAAAAAAAGGTTATGGAGATTATTACATAATTAATTCCTCTGATGAAAAAAAAATATTTTTCTTGAGAGGATAAACAAGTCCAACAACATATTTGAAAAGTTTTCACTTGGGGTAAAAACTCCATAATAATCCAAGAGAAGAATGGTTCTGAAATCAAGAAAACCAAGAAAAGGAAAGTTAAAAATTCCTGGCAAATTTTTAATTAATAAAACAAGACTAAAATTTTTGGGGTGTTACACACATGGACTGAAGTCCTTGCGGCCGAAGAGTACGAACTCGAACGCCCCTCCAAGAGCTACCCAAAACGCAGGCTGCTACCCCGATTAGAGGAGGTAGCACCTAGACCTACATCACCAGCGCATGATGCGGCCGACCGGCCACCTCGTGGCCGCGACAGAGAGGCCTCTCGGCCCTCCACTCAAGCCGCACCCCGGCATCGCTCAAAGAATACCAAGGCACGGGGAAATGCGCCAGACCTGCGAGATATATTGGAGGACAAGGCAAGGCAAACAAAATCGATCTATGGATCGCGTGGGCGCCCCACGACACGTGACAATAACTGTCATGCCGGATATGGTAAATCCGGCCAGGCCGAACAAAGTAGACAAAGCTCGTTTGAGCTACGTCGTGATATAGCCCAGTACAGAGGCGCCGCACACCCACTATGCTTCACAGATGAAGTAATGGATCATCAAATCCCCAAGGATTTCAAACCCGTAAACATCGAATCATACGATGGCACAACAGATCCTGCGGTATGGATCGAGGATTATCTCCTTCATATCCACATGGCCCGCGGTGATGATCTACACGCCATCAAATACCTCCCACTCAAGCTTAAAGGACCAGCTCGGCATTGGCTTAACAGCTTGCCAGCAGAATCAATTGGTTGTTGGGAGGACCTGGAAGCCGCATTCCTCGACAATTTCCAGGGCACCTATGTGCGACCACCAGACGCCGATGACCTAAGCCACATAATTCAGCAGCCAGAGGAATCGGCCAGACAATTCTGGACACGGTTCCTAACCAAGAAAAATCAAATAGTCGACTGTCCGGACGCAGAGGCCCTTGCAGCCTTCAAACATAACATCCGTGACGAGTGGCTTGCCCGGCACCTAGGACAGGAAAAGCCGAAATCCATGGCAGCCCTCACAACACTCATGACCCGCTTTTGGCGCGGAGAAGACAGCTGGCTAGCTCGTAGTAATAACATGACCAAGAGCCCTGGTAATTCGGATACCAAGGACAACAATGGCAGGTCGCGTTGCAACAAGCACAAGCGCCACATTAATGGTGACAATGCTGAGGATACGGCAGTTAATGCCGGATTCAGAGGCTCTAAACCCGGTCAGCGGAAAAAGCCATTTAAAAGAAATAATCTGGGCCCGTCCAGTTTGGACCGAATACTCGATCGCTCGTGCCAAATACACGGCACCCCCGAAAAACCAGCCAATCACACCAATAGGGATTGTTGGGTGTTCAAGCAGGCAGGCAAGTTAAGTGCCAAAACAGAGACAAGGGGCTGCATAGCGATGACGAGGAGGAGCCCGGCACGAACAATAGGGGATGTAAGAGCTTCCCCACAAGTGCGGCGGTGAACATGATATATGCAACCCACATCCCCAAAGGGAGCGGAAGCGTGCACTCGAGGGGCGATATGCGTTGGAGCCACGCGCCCCAAAGTTCAACCCATGGTCCTCCTGCCCGATCACTTTTGATCGAAGGACCACCCTCTAGCATCCGCCATGGCGGATTCGCCGCATTGGTTCTAGACCCAATCATTGACGGATTTCACCTCACTAGAGTCCTTATGGATGGCGGCAGCAGCCTGAACCTGCTTTATCAGGATACAGTGCAAAAAATGGGCATAGATCCCTCAAGGATTAAACCCACAAAGACGACCTTTAAAGGCGTCATACCAGGTGTAGAGGCCAACTGTACAGGCTCGGTTACACTTGAGGTGGTCTTCGGATCCCCGGATAATTTTCGAAGCGAGGAGTTAATCTTCGACATAGTCCCGTTCCACAGTGGCTATCACGCACTGCTCGGACGAACCGCATTTGCAAAGTTCAATGCGGTGCCGCACTACGCATACCTCAATCTCAAGATGTCAGGTCCTCGAGGAGTCATTACGGTCAATGGAAACACTGAACGCTCTCTCCGAATGGAGGAGCATACGGCGGCCCTCGCGGAGGAAGTACAAAGCAGCCTCTTAAGGCAATTCTCCAGTCCGGCTATTAAACGTCCGGACACCGTCAAGCGCGCCCGGAGTAACCTACAACAAGACCGCCTGGCATGTTCCGAGCAAGCGTAGCAATGCGGCCCCAACCCCAGCCCTGGCAAAATTGCGAAACCAGTACTATGCGTACATAACTACGCTCTGGAAATACCATGGGCATAGGGGGAGGGGCACGACTACGGCATGCCCAAAATGCGGCTCAACCGCACTAGGGGCTCCCAATTTTGTCATTCTTTTTCTTACTTTCAGGACTCCACTCTACGGAAGGCCTGTCCGGCAGTACAATCGCCGAACACACGATGCAACAGCCAGGGAGGCAGAAAGCTACGTCGAGTGTCCAGGTGATCTCTATAACAAGCAGTATACTTGTTTCACATGTCATCCCGCAGCTCGCCCCTGGAGGGGGACATACCAAATAGTCCCATCTCTTGCTTATCGCACTATTGTATCGTCCTGCTTTTACCGCAGCCTTTTCGAATAAACAATACATAGCTTTTGTCTATTATTGCATTCCCTTTTTTATCTGTATATGTTCATTAATGACATGTTGCACCCGTACACTTTGGTACGGCCAAATACACCAGGGGCTTAAGTACCCCAACGTACGGTGTGATAAGTCCGAAAACTTTCACAAGTGCGGCACCCCGAACTTATAGCATTATATGCATCGGCTCCGAATCATGTCCTGGGTCAATAGTTGGGTTTGCCCGGCTCCCATGTTTTGGTACCTTACGTTCCGTTATATCGGCTAAGGTAGCGTTGGGAGAACCACTGCGATTGTGCCCCGGTTGAGCTGGGCTAAGCACCTCAGTGGAGAAAGATAAAACTGACCGTCATGATAGGGCGAGAGCTGGTCGCTATTCGAGAGGTTTTCGAGTCCATAAAGACTTATGCCGCTTAGAGCGAGGAGTCGGCTTTGTCCGGCCTAGGCGTGTGGATAGCGCCCCGAACTCGGTCTTCCGAATACTAGGGGCTTCACCGAAATTTAAAATTATAGAATTCTATGGCTAAGTGAGAGTGTTCAAGCATTATAGTCTGATTGCCTTGTTCGTTGTGTTGAGCGCCTCCCTCGAAGGACCCAAGAATGAGAAAAAGAGCGCTCAAGTTTATCCCGAACACCCCAGCACTCGCGGCATGGGGGCAGAAGCCGACGACTCGCCATCTCTCAAATTTAATATACGGCCGCAAAGAAGGTAATATTTTAAATTCAAAAGCGTTGCTTAGCGCATATGAACAAGTTTTCAGCGTACCGATCACAAATGCGAAGTTTACTCAAAAATTACATCTTTGGAGCATTCATCGCTATAAGGCGGGCACCCTTCAGACGCCTCATAATACATCTCGGCTTGCGATGCTCCTAGCCCGGCGGTGGTCCGTCCATCACAAGCTTCTCAGCGTCCATCTTGCCCCAGTGCACTTTAGCACGGGCAAGGGCCCTACGGGCACATTCGATGCATACGGAGCGCTTGATGACTTCAAGCCATGGACAGGCATCCACCAGCCGCCTCACCAGCCCGTATTAGCTCCCAGGCATGGCTTCCCCAGGCCACAGCCGGACTATGAGACCCTTCATGGCCTGTTCGGCCACCTTATGGAGCTCGACCAGCTGCTTCAGCTGGTCGCTCAAGGGCATTGGGTGTCCGGCCTCAGCATACTGAGACCAGAACACCTTCTCCGCCGAGCTCCCCTCTTCGGCTCGGTAGAATGCGGCAGCGTCGGACACACTCCGGGGAAGATCTGCGAACGCTCCTGGAGAGCTCCGGACTCGGGTAAGTAACAATTAATTCACTTTCACGTGCTTGCTTTGCATAAAGAATGCCTTACCCGCCGCTATCTTCTTCATCGCCTCAATTTCCTGCAGAGCTTTTTGGGCTTCGGCCTTGGCAGATTTGGCGCTCTCAAGGGCCGAGGCGAGCTCGGACTCTCGAGTCTTTGAGTCAAGCTCCAAACTCTTGTGTTTTTCCACGAGAGCCTGGAGCTCTTGCTGCACCTCTGCCACCCGCGCCTCCTGCTTCTCTCGCTCGGTGCGCTCCATGGCCGCCTTGTCTTCGGCCTTGGACAACGCTTCCTTCAGGGTCGCCACCTCGGTTGTGGCCCCTGTAATACTCATGTTGGTCCTGTCATTTTTTTCAACCACATCTTTTTATATACTTACATAAGGTATTACTTACCTTCCTTGTCTTTCTTGCTGCTTCTTGGCAAGGCCTAGCTCGTTCTCGCACCGCCAAGCTCTGCTTCAATGCATCGACCTCCGCAGCGGTCTGGCAGAGAGGTCAACAGCGCAGCCTGCATTCCCATATTGACATACTTATGTTAGACTCCTCATATATCTTTTAGATCCTCAGTTCGGTTTTTCTTTCCGAACACCAAACTGAGCATCAGGGGCTACTGTCTATGCGGTAATATTTTTACATATCTTAAATACATACCTCAAATCCTATTAGAAGGCTGGCATTAGCTTGATCAGCCCGCCTTGGCGGATCGAACCTTCCGGATCACCATACTCATAATAGTGCGGTGCTCCTCGTTGATGGAGGCGCCGTTAAGCACCTCCAGCAGATTATCCGGTGCCTCCGGTTGGACGGAGGTCACCGGCGTCGTAGGCTTGCCCTTCTTACTAGGGGGGCGCCTGTCGGACTCCGGAACCACTGAAGGTTCCGGTGCGGTGTCCGGCATAGGGCCGGACTTGGAGCCCTTGGGGGTTTTGTCCCCTTTGCGCCTGGAGTCCGGGAGGACGCCTTGCGGCGCCTCCAGGACCACCTCCTCCTAGCTTGGACCCTTTTGGGACTCCACCTCGGCATCCTCCGCAACGCGAGGAGAGGAGGCGGCCGGAAGTGAAGTGCTATTCACATCCGACGAACCCAGGGAGCCGCTCGACGAAGCATCGAGCCCGGCCTTGGGCGGACCGCATGATTTGCTGGGGAACGTAGTAATTTCAAAAAATTTCCTACGCACACGCAAGATCATGGTGATGGCATAGCAACGAGAGGGAGAGTGTATGTCCACGCACCCTCGAGACCGTGGCGAAGCGCTTATAACAACGCGGTTGATGTAGTCGTGCGCTTCACGATCCGACCGATCCAAGTAACGAACGCACGGCACCTCCGAGTTCAGCACACGCTCAGCTCGATGACGATCCCGGGCTCTGATCCAGCAAAGCGTCGGGGATGAGTTCCACAAGACGACGGCGCAGGACGATGATGATGCTTCACAGCGCAGGGCTTCGCCAAACTCCACGACGATATGACCGAGGTGGAATATGGTGGAGGGGGCACCGACACGGCTAAGGAACGATCACGAGATCAACTTGTGTGTCATGGGTGCCCCTGCCCTCAGATATAAAGGAGCAAGGGGGTGCGGCCGACCCTAGGAGGCGCTACCGAGGAGTCCTACTCCCACCGGAGTACGACCCCCCCTTTCCTAGTTGGATTAGGTCTTGGGGAAGGGGCAAGAGGGAGGCGCCGCCCCTCTCCTTGTCCTATTCGGACTAGAGGGGGGGCGCGCCTGCCCTGGCGGCCCTCCTCTTCTCCCTTATGGCCCATCAAGGCCCATTGATCCCCGGAGGGTTCCGTAACCCCGGTGTTCGAGTAAAATCCGTTTTCATCCGGAACCTTTTGAAGTCAAACATAGGCTTCCAATATATCGATCTTTATGTCTCGACCATTTGAGACTCCTCGTCATGTCGTGATCACATCCGGGACTCGAACAAACTTGGCACATCAAAACATATAAACTCATAATATAACTGTCATCGAAGCGTTAGCGTGCGGACCCTACGGGTTCGAGAACTATGTAGACATGACCTAGAACTATTCTCGGTCAATAACCAATAGCGGAACCTGGATGCCCATATTGGCTCCTACATATTCTCTGAAGATCTTTATCGGTCAAACCGCATAACAACATCGTTGTTCCCTTTGTCATCGGTATGTTACTTGCTCGAGATTCGATCGTCGGTATCCAATACCTAGTTCAATCTCGTTACCGGCAAGTCTCTTTACTGCACGTAATGCATCATTCCGTAACTAACTCATTAGCTACATTGCTTGCAAGGCTTATAGTGATGTGCATTACCGAGAGGGCCGAGAGATACCTCTCCGACAATCGGAGTGACAAAACCTAATCTCAAATCGCCAACCCAACATGTACCTTTGGAGACACCTGTAGTACTCCTTTATAATCTCCCGATTCACGTTGTGACGTTTGGTAGCACCAAAGTGTTCCTCCGTAAAGGAGTTGCATAATCTCATAGTTACAGGAACATGTATAAGTCATGAAGAAAGCAATAGCAATATACTAAATGATCAAGTGCTAGGCTAACGGAATGGGTCATGTCAATCACATCATTCTCCTAATGATGTGATCCCATTAATCAAATAACAACACATGTCTATGGTTAGGAAACATAACCATCTTTGATTAATGAGCTAGTCAAGTAGAGGCATACTAGTGACTATATGTTTGTCTATGTATTCACACATGTATCATGTTTCGGTTAATACAATTCTAGCATGAATAATAAACATTTATCATGAAATAAGGAAATAAATAATAACTTTATTATTGCCTATAGGGCATATTTCCTTGAGTCTCCCACTTGCACTAGAGTCAATAATCTAGTTCACATCATCATGTGATTCAACACTAATATTCACATCTGTATGTGATTAACACCCATAGTTCACATCGTCATGTGACCAATACCCAAAGGGTTTATTAGAGTCAATAATCTAGTTCACATCGCTATGTGATTAACACCCAAAAGTACTAAGGTATGATCATGTTTTGCTCATATGTCATCATTCAGAGCCGTATGTATTTTAAAATATTTTATGTCCACAATGCTCTTGCGACTACTCTAGCTAATTGCTCCCTTTCAATATGTATCCAGGTTGAGACTTAGAGTCATCCGGATCAGTGTAAGTTTTGACATCCATTTGCCAGATTTCATAAAAGGTTGGCCGTAAAGGGTTACGCCGATGCAAGTTTTAACACTAATCTAGATGACTCTGAGTCTCAATCTGGATACATATTGAAAGTGGGAGCAATTAGCTAGAGTAGCTCCGCAGAGCATTGTAGACATAGAAATTTGCAAAATACTTACGGCTCGGATGCATGCACTGCTGACTAAAATTATCTCACAAGCAAAACATGATCACACCTTAGTACTCTTTGGGTGTTAATCACATAGCGATGTGAACTAGATTACTGACTCTAGTAAACCTTTTGGGTGTTGGTCACATGTCGATGTGAACTATGGGTGTTAACTACATATAGATGTGAACTATTGATGTTAAATCACATGGCATGTGAACTAGATTATTGACTCTAGTGCAAGTGGAGATCAAGGAAATATGCCCTAGAGGCAATAATAAAGTTATTATTTATTTCCTTATTTCATGATAAATGTTTATTATTCATGCTAGAATTGTATTAACCGGAAACATAATACATGTGTGAATACATAGACAAACAGAGTGTCACTAGTATGCCTCTATTAGACTAGCTTGTTAATCAAAGATGGTTAAGTTTCCTAACCATAGACAAAGGAGTTGTCATTTGATTAACAAGGTCACATCATTAGTTGAATGATCTGATTGATATGACCCATTCCATTAGCTTAGCATCCCATCGCTTAGTATGTTGCTATTGCTTTTATCCATGACTTATACATGTTCCTATAACTATGAGATTATGCAACTCCTGCCATCGGAGGAACACTTTGGTACTACCAAACGCCACAACGAATCGGGTGATTATAAAGGAGTACTACAGGTGTCTCCAAAGGCAGATGTTGGGTTGGCGATTTCGAGATTAGGATTTGTCATCCGATTGTCGGAGAGGTATCTCTAGGCCTTCTCGTAATGCACATCACTAAGCCTTCAGAAGCATTACAGCTAATGAGTTAGCTGTGAGATGATGTATTACGGAACGAGTAAAGAGACTTGCCAGTAACGAGATTGAACTAGGTATTGATACCGACGATCGAATCTCGGCAAGTAACATACCGATGACAAAGGGAACAACGATGTTGTTATGCGGTTTGACCGATAAAGATCTTCAGAGAATATGTAGGAGCCAATATGGGCATCCAGGTCCCGCTTATTGGTTATTGACCGAGAATAGTTCTAGGTCATGTCTACATAGTTCTCGAACCCGTAGGGTCCGCACGCTAAGGTTTCGGCGATGCTTATATTATGAGTTTATGAGTTTTGATGTACCAAGGAGTTCGAGTCCCGGATGAGATCGGGACATGACGAGGAGTCTCAAATGGTCGAGACGTAAAGATCGATATATTGACGACTATATTCGAGTTCGGAAAGGTTCCAATGATTCGGTATTTTTCGGAGTACCGGAGAGTTACGGAATTCGCCGGGAGAAGTATTGGGCCTTATTGGGCCCTGCGGGAAAGAGAGAGGAGCTGCCTAGGGCAGGCCGCGCTTCATGGCCTAGTCCGAATTGGACTAGGGGAGGGCCGCACCCTTCCTTCCCTCCCTTCTCTTTCCCTTACTTGTCTCCTACTCCCAATACATGGAAGGACTCCTAGTTGATTAGGAAAGGGGAATCCTACACCCGTGGGAGTAGGACTCCCCATGGCGCCGCCTACTAGGGCCGGCCTCCTCCCTCCCTCCTTTATATACGGGGCAGGGGGCACCCCAGAACACACAAGTTGATCTACGGATCGCTCTTAGCCGTAGCGGTGCCCCTCCACCATATTCCACTTCGTCATATCGTCATGAGCTTAGGCGAAGCCCCGCGCCGGAGAAGTCATATCGTCATGAGCTTAGGCGGCCCCCTGCGCCGGTGGAGCATCATCATCGCTACCACGCCGTCAGGTTGACGGAACTCATCCTCGACACTTTGCTGGATCGAGTCCGGGATCGCCATCGGGCTGAACGTGTGCGTAACTCGGAGGTGCCGTGACGCTCGTGCTTGGATCGGTCGGATTGTGAAGACGCATTTACTACATCAACCGCGTTGTTATAACGCTCGCTTTCGGTTCACGAGGGTACGTGGACGACACTCTCCTCTCGCTATGCCATCACTATGGTTCCATGCAGCGAGGAAATTTTTGAAATTACTACGCTCCCCAACACTATTTTTATTGGGTGTATGACCATTGAAGGTTTTATTCATGTAAACAGAATAACAATTATTCTCTGACTTTAAATGAATAACTGTATTGCAATAAACATGATCAAATCAAATTCATGCTCAACGCAAACGCCAAATAACATTTATTTAGGTTTGACACTAATCCCGAAAGTATAGGGAGTGTGCAATGATGATCATATCAATCTTGGAACTACTTCCAACACTCATCGTCACTTCCCCTTCAACATGTCTTTGTTTATTCTGTAACTCCTGTTTCGAGTTACTAATCTTAGCAACCGAACAAGTATCAAATACTCAGGGGCTACTATAAACACTAGTAAGGCACACATCAATAACCTGTATATCAAATATACTCTTGTTCACTTTGCCATCCAGTGACCATTTCCTTTGCAGTAGAAGCACTTAGTTTCAGGCTTTGGTCCAGCTTTGGGCTTCTTCACGGGAGTGACAACTTGTTTGCCATTCTACTTGAAGTTTCCCTTTCTTTCCCTTTGCCCTTTTCTTGAAACTAGTGGTCTTGTCAATCATCAACACTTGATGCTCTTTCTTGATTTCTACCTTCGCGATTTCAACATCACGAAGAGCTCGAATCTTTTTCGTCATCCCTTGCATACTATAGTTCATCACGAAGTTCTAGTAACTTAGTGATGGTGACTAGAGAATTCTGTCAATCACTATCTTATCTGGAAGATTAACTCCCACTTGATTAAGCGGTTGAAGTACCCAGACAATCTGAGCACATGCTCACTAGTTGAGTGATTCTCCTCCAGCTTTTAGCTATAGAACTTGTTGGAGACTTTATATCTCTCAACTCGGGTATTTGCTTGAAATATTAACTTCAACTCCTGGAACATCTCATATGGTCCATGACGTTCAAAACGCCTTTGAAGTCCCGATTCTAAGCCGTTAAGAATGGTGCACTAAACTATCAAGTAGTCATCATATTGAGCTAGCCAAACGCTCATAACGCCCTCATCTGCTCCTACAATAGGTCTGTCACCCAGCGTGGATCAAGGACATAATTCTTCTGTGCAGCAATGAGGATAAACCTCAGATCACGGATCAAATCCGCATCATTGCTACTAACATTTTTCAATACAATTTTCTCTTGGAACATATTAAAATAAACATATGAAAGCAACAAACATAGGGAAGCAACAACGCGAGCTATTGATCTACAACATAATTTGCAAAATACTTCCAGGACTAAGTTCATGATAAATTAAAGTTCAATTAATCATATTACTTAAGAACTCCCACTTAGATAGACATCTCTCTAGTCATCTAAGTGACTACGTGATCCAAATCAACTAAACCATGTCCGATCATCACGTGAGATGGAGTAGTTTCAATGGTGAACATCACTATGTTGATCATATCTACTATATGATTCACGCTCGACCTTTCGGTCTCCGTGTTCCGAGGCCATATCTGTATATGCTAGGCTCGTCAAGTTTGACCTGAGTATTCCGCGTGCGCAACTGTTTTGCACCCGTTGTATTTGAACGTAGAGCCTATCACACCCGATCATCACGTGGTGTCTCAGCACGAAGAACTTTCGCAACGGTGCATACTCAGGGAGAACACTTCTTGATATTTAGTGAGAGATCATCTTATAATGCTACCGCCAATCAAAGCAAGATAAGATGCATAAAGGATAAACATCACATGCAATCAATATAAGTGATATGATATGGCCATCATCATCTTGTGCTTGTGATTCCATCTCCAAAGCACCGCCGTGATCACCATCGCCACCGGCGCGACACCTTGATCTCCATCATAGCATCGTTGTCGCCTCGCCAACTATTGCTTCTACGACTATCGCTACCGCTTAGTGATAAAGTAAAGCAATTACATGGCGCTTGCATTTCATACAATAAAGCGACAACCATATGGCTCTGCCATTGCCGATAACTCGTTACAAAACATGATCATCTCATACAATAAAATATAGCATCACGCCTTGACCATATCACATCACAACATGCCCTGCAAAACAAGTTAGACGCCCTCTACTTTGTTGTTGCAAGTTTTACGTGGCTGCTACGGGCTTAGCAAGAACCGTTTACCTACGCATCAAAACCACAACGATAGTTTGTCAAGTTGGTGCTGTTTAACCTTCGCAAGGACCGGGCGAGCCACACTCGGTTCAACTAAAGTGAGAGAGACAGACACCGCCGTCACCTTTAAGCAACGAGTGCTCAAGCGGTGAAACCAGTCTCGCGTAAGCGTGCACGCTGTAATGTCGGTCCGGCCGCTTCATCTCACAATACCGCTGAACCAAAGTATGACATGCTGGTAAGCAGATGACTTATATCGCCCACAACTCACTTGTGTTCTACTCGCGCATATGACATCAACGCATAAAACCAGGCTCGGATGCAACTGTTGGGGAACGAGTAATTTCAAAAATTGCCTACGCACACGCAAGATCATGGTGATGGCATAGCAATGAGAGGGAGAGTGTATGTCCACGCACTGTGAGACCGTGGCGAAGCGTTATAACAACGCTGTTGATGTAGTCGACGCCTTCACGATCCGACCGATCCAAGTACCGAACGCACGGCACCTCCGAAGTTCACCACACGCTCAGCTCGATGACGATCCCCGGCCCGATCCAGCAAAGCGTCGATGAGTTCCGTCAAGACGACGGCGCAGGACGATGATGATGCTTCACCGCGCAGGGCTTCGCCAACTCCGCGACGATATGACCGAGGTGGAATATGGTGGAGGGGGCACCGCACACGGCTAAGGAACGATCACGTAGATCAACTTGTGTGTCATGGGGTGCCCCTGCCCCGTGATATAAAGGAGCAAGGGGTGCGGCCGGCCCTAGGGAGGCGCGCTGAGGAGTCCTACTCCCACCGAGTAGGACCCCCCTTCCTAGTTGGATTAGGTCTTGGGAAGGTGGAAGAGGGAGGGGCCCCCTCTCCTTGTCCTATTCGACTAGACGGGAGGGGGCGCGCCTGCCCTGGCCGCCCTCCTCTTCTCCCTTATGGCCCATCAAGGCCCATTGATCCCCGGAGGGTTCCGTAACCCCCGTGTTCCAGAAAATCCCGCTTTCATCCGAACCTTCCAAGTCCAAACATAGGCTTCCAATATATCGATCTTTATGTCTCGACCATTTCGAGACTCCTCGCCATGTCTGTGATCACATCCGGACTCAACAAACTTCGTACATCAAAACTTATAAACTCATAATATAACCGCATCGAAACGTTGTTGCGTGCGGACCCTACGGGTTCGAGAACTATGTAGCATGACCTAGAACTATTCTCGGTCAATAACCAATAGCGGAACCTGATGCCCATATTGGCTCCTACATATTCTATGAAGATCTTTATCGGTCAAACCGCATAACAACATACATTGTTCCCTTTGTCATCGGTATGTTACTTGCCCGAGATTCGATCGTCGGTATCCAATACCTAGTTCAATCTCGCTATCGATAAGTCTCTTTACTCGTTACGTAATGCATCATTCCGTAACTAACTCATTAGCTACATTGCTTGCAAGGCTTATAGTGATGTGCATTACCGAGAGGGCTCGAGATACCTCTCGCGACAATCGGAGTGACAAAACCTAATCTCAAATACGCCAACCCAACATGTACCTTTGGAGACACCTGTAGTACTCCTTTATAATCACCCAGCTACGCTATGACGCTTGGTAGCACCCAAAGTGTTCCTCCGTAAACGGAGTTGCATAATCTCATAGTTATAGGAACATGTATAAGTCATGAAGAAAGCAATAGCAATATACTAAACGATCAAGTGCTAGGCTAATGAATGGGTCATGTCAATCACATCATTCTCCTAATGATGTGATCCCATTAATCAAATAACAACACATGTCTATGGTTAGAAACATAACCATCTTTGATTAATGAGCTAGTCAAGTAGAGGCATACTAGTGACTATATGTTTGTCTATGTATTCACACATGTATCATGTTTTCGGTTAATACAATTCTAGCATGAATAATAAACATTTATCATGAAATAAGGAAATAAATAATAACTTTATTATTGCCTCTAGGGCATATTTCCTTCATGATTATATTCGGCGTCAGAAGATACTGTGCAACAAAGGAATGCCATGAGTTTATTCTGGTATCCGGATACTAACGATTTTGCCAGGGGCTTGGTCCTGGATGGCCACTCCTCTTCGCCGTCGTCGGCGTTGGTGGAGTAGTCCGGAGGAAGGGTCCTCCCCTTCTTGGACCCTCCGGCCCCCTCGGTTGGGCGGCCTTCCTTTTCGTTCCTCCCCCCGCTGGAGGGGGAGAGGCCTCTTCTTCCTCCTCCTCATCTTCGTGGGAGGAGTGCCCCTCGGAGTCATCGGACGATGAATCCGACACCACCGGGCGCCGGGAACTCTTTCGAGTTCCCGTGGCCTTCTTCTTGGCCTTCTTCTCCGGCACCACGTAAAGTGCCGGAACCAGCAGCCCCGCTGCCGGCGTCCGCTGGTCTTCGGGCAAGGAGCCGGACAATCAATCTGCCCGGACGCCTTCTCGCCAATCTGTCAAAGGTAAGGAGTTTAGATCCCGATAGAATCAAACTATGGAAAAACCCGTAAAGGGTAAAATAGTTTACCGCTGGCTTGATGCTGCGCGCTGAATCCGCGATCCTCGGTAGCGGATGCGGGAGCCTCGGCGCCCTTGAATAGCACCTTCCAGGCGTCTTCGTACGTAGTGTCGAAGAGCCTAATCAGGGTTCGGTGCTGTGCCGGATCAAACACCCACGAACTGAAAGCCCGTTGTTGGCACGGGAGGATCCGGCGGATGAGCATGACCTAGACTACGTTGACGAGTTTGAGCTTCTTGCTCACCAGGTTTTGGACACATGTTTGGAGTCCGGTCAGCTCCTCCGAATTACCCCACGACAGGCCCGTCTCTTTCCAGGAGGTGAGCCGTGTGGGGATGCCAGATCAGAATTCGGGGGCCGCTACCCATTCAGGGTCACGCGGCTCGGTGATGTAGAACCACCCCGATTGCCACCACTTTATGGTCTCCACGAAGGAGCCCTCGAGCCATGTAACGTTGGGCATCTTTCCCACCATGGCGCCTCAAGACTCCGCTTACGGCCGCCCACTACCTTCGGTTTGACATTGAAGGTCTTCAGCCATTAGCCGAAGTGGGGCTGGATGCAGAGGAAGGCCTCACACACGACGATGAACGTCGATATGTTGAGGATGAAGTTCGGGCCATGAGTTTATTCTGGTATCCGGATACTAACGATTTTGCCAGGGGCTTGGCCCTGGATGGCCACTCCTCTTCGCCGTCGTCGGCGTTGGTGGAGTAGTCCGGAGGAAGGGTCCTCCCCTTCTTGGACCCTCCGGCCCCCTCGGTTGGCGGCCTTCCTTTCGCTCCTCCCCGCTGGAGGGGAGAGGCCTCTTCTTCCTCCTCCTCATCTTCGTGGGAGTAGTGCCCCTCGGAGTCATCGGACGATGAATCCGACACCATCACGCGCGGAACTCTTTCGAGTTCCCGTGGCCTTCTTCTTGGTTTTCTTCTCCGCACCACGAAGGTGCCGGAACCAGCAGCCCCGCTGCGGGCGTCCGCTGGGTCTTCGGCAAGGGAGCCGGACAATCAATCTGCCCGGACGTCTTCTGCCAATCTGTCAAAGGTAAGGGAGTTTAGATCCCGCATAGAATCAAACTATGGAAAAACCCGTAAAGGGTAAAATAGTTTACCGCGTTGGCTTGATGCTGCGCGCTGAATCCGCGATCCTCGGTAGCGGATGCGGGAGCCTCGGCGCCCTTGAATAGCACCTTCCAGGCGTCTTCGTACGTAGTGTCGAAGAGCCTAATCAGGGTTCGGTGCTGTGCCGGATCAAACACCCACGAACTGAAAGCCCGTTGTTGGCACGGGAGGATCCGGCGGATGAGCATGACCTAGACTACGTTGACGAGTTTGAGCTTCTTGCTCACCAGGTTTTGGACACATGTTTGGAGTCCGGTCAGCTCCTCCGAATTACCCCACGACAGGCCCGTCTCTTTCCAGGAGGTGAGCCGTGTGGGGATGCCAGATCAGAATTCGGGGGCCGCTACCCATTCAGGGTCACGCGGCTCGGTGATGTAGAACCACCCCGATTGCCACCCCTTTATGGTCTCCACGAAGGAGCCCTCGAGCCATGTAACGTTGGGCATCTTTCCCACCATGGCGCCTCCGCACTCCGCTTGGCGGCCGCCCACTACCTTCGGTTTGACATTGAAGGTCTTCAGCCATAAGCCGAAGTGGGGCTGGATGCAGAGGAAGGCCTCACACACGACGATGAACGTCGATATGTTGAGGATGAAGTTCGGGCCATGAGTTTATTCTGGTATCCGGATACTAACGATTTTGCCAGGGGCTTGGCCCTGGATGGCCACTCCTCTTCGCCGTCGTCGGCGTTGGTGGAGTAGTCCGGAGGAAGGGTCCTCCCCTTCTTGGACCCTCCGGCCCCCTCGGTTGGGCGGCCTTCCTTTTCGTTCCTCCCCCCGCTGGAGGGGGAGAGGCCTCTTCTTCCTCCTCCTCATCTTCGTGGGAGGAGTGCCCCTCGGAGTCATCGGACGATGAATCCGACACCACCGGGCGCCGGGAACTCTTTCGAGTTCCCGTGGCCTTCTTCTTGGCCTTCTTCTCCGGCACCACGTAAGGTGCCGGAACCAGCAGCCCCGTCAAGCGGGCGTCCGCTGGGTCTTCGGGCAAGGGAGCCGGACAATCAATCTGCCCGGACGTCTTCTGCCAATCCTGTCAAAGGTAAGGGAGTTTAGATCCCGCATAGAATCAAACTATGGAAAAAACCCGTAAAGGGTAAAATAGTTTACCGCGTTGGCTTGATGCTGCGCGCTGAATCCGCGATCCTCGGTAGCGGATGCGGGAGCCTCGGCGCCCTTGAATAGCACCTTCCAGGCGTCTTCGTACGTAGTGTCGAAGAGCCTAATCAGGGTTCGGTGCTGTGCCGGATCAAACACCCACGAACTGAAAGCCCGTTGTTGGCACGGGAGGATCCGGCGGATGAGCATGACCTAGACTACGTTGACGAGTTTGAGCTTCTTGCTCACCAGGTTTTGGACACATGTTTGGAGTCCGGTCAGCTCCTCCGAATTACCCCACGACAGGCCCGTCTCTTTCCGTGAGGTGAGCCGTGGGGATGCTGATCAGAATTGGGGCCGCTACCCATTCAGGGTCACGCTGCTCGGTGATGTAGAACCACCCGATTGCCACCCCTTTATGGTCTCCACGGCGAGCCCTCGAGCCATGTAACGCTTGGGCATCTTTCCCACCATGGCGCCTCCGCACTCCGCTTGGCGGCCGCCCACTACCTTCGGTTTGACATTGAAGGTCTTCAGCCATGTCGGTGGGGCTGGATGCAGAGGAAGGTTTCACACACGACGATGAACGCCGATATGTTGAGGATGAAGTTCGGGCCATGAGTTTATTCTGGTATCCGGATACTAACGATTTTGCTGTGGGCTTGGCCTGGATGGCCACCTCTTCGCCGCCGTCGGCGCAGTGGAGTAGTCCGGAGGAAGGGTCCTCCCTTCTGGACCCTCCGCCCCCTCGGTTGGGCGGCCTTCCTTTCGCTCCTCCCCCGCTGGAGGGGAGAGGCCTCTTCTTCCTCCTCCTCATCTTCGTGGAGGAGTGCCTCGAGTCATCGGACGATGAACCGACACCATCGGCGCCGGAACTCTTTCGAGTTCCCGTGGCCTTCTTCTTGCCTTCTTCTCCGCACCACGAAGGTGCCGGAACCAGCAGCCCCGCTGCGGGCGTCCGCTGGTCTTCGGGCAAGGGAGCCGGACAATCAATCTGCCCGACGCCTTCGCCAATCTGTCAAAGGTAAGGGAGTTTAGATCCCGATAGAATCAAACTATGGAAAAACCCGTAAAGGGTAAAATAGTTTACCGCGTTGGCTTGATGCTGCGCGCTGAATCCGCGATCCTCGGTAGCGGATGCGGGAGCCTCGGCGCCCTTGAATAGCACCTTCCAGGCGTCTTCGTACGTAGTGTCGAAGAGCTTAATCAGGGTTCGGTGCTGTGCCGGATCAAACACCCACGAACTGAAAGCCCGTTGTTGGCACGGGAGGATCCGGCGGATGAGCATGACCTAGACTACGTTGACGAGTTTGAGCTTCTTGCTCACCAGGTTTTGGACACATGTTTGGAGTCCGTCAGCTCCTCCGAATTACCCTGACGACAGGCCCGTCTCTTTCCAGGAGGTGAGCCGTGTGGGGATGCCAGATCAGAATTCGGGGGCCGCTACCCATTCAGGGTCACGCGGCTCGGTGATGTAGAACCACCCCGATTGCCACCCCTTTATGGTCTCCACGAAGGAGCCCTCGAGCCATGTAACGTTGGGCATCTTTCCCACCATGGCGCCTCCGCACTCCGCTTGGCGGCCGCCCACTACCTTCGGTTTGACATTGAAGGTCTTCAGCCATAAGCCGAAGTGGGGCTGGATGCAGAGGAAGGCCTCACACACGACGATGAACGTCGATATGTTGAGGATGAAGTTCGGGGCCAAATCGTGGAAATCCAGGCCGTAGTAGAACATGAGTCCCCGGACAAATGGGTGAAGTTGGAAACCTAGTCCGCGGAGGAAATGGGTGAGGAACACCACCCTCTCATGGTGCCTGGGGGTGGGGATGAGATGCCCCTTGTCGGGGAGCCGGTGCGCGATGTCATTGGACAAGTATCCGGCTTTCCTCAGCTTCTTGATGTGTCCCTCCGTGACGGAGGAGGCCATCCACTTGCCTCCCGCCTCCGGACATGGCTGGAGAAGGTTGAGGTGGGATGTGCGGACTTGGGCGCTGGAGCTCGAAAAGCGCCAAAATGGATAAGCAAAGGAGGAAGAAGGCGAGATGAGAAAGGTGGATCCTTATCCCTTATATGGGCGGACGAAACTATGTGCCCCACCAGCCTGGTAAAACTCGCTATCTCCCAAGCGCCTAATTAATGGCACGGTTGGGTTATCCACGCCTGTATTGATGAGAATCCCGAATAAGGGGACACGATCTCCGCTCGACAAGACATGCCAAGGAAACCGCCTCGCTAAGTGCGTTGAGGTGGGACAAGAAAACGATTCAATAAAGGCTTGGCTGTAGGTGATGTCACGCATGAATACGCCAACAGATTGGATTTGTGTAAATATTATTCTCTATGGTGGAATGTGGAACTTATTTTGCAGAGCCGACACTATCCTTGTGTTCAAAATCTTCTATGAAGTATTCGAAGGAGGAACCCGCCTTGCAATGTCAAGACAATCTGCGCGCGGACTCGCCGCCATTGAAGCCTGGTTCAGGGCTACTAAGGAGTCCTCGATTAGGGGTGTCCGGATGGCCGGACTATAACCTTTGGCCGGACTCGACTATGAAGATACAAGATTAAAGACTTCGCCCCATGTCCGGATGGGACTTTCCTTGGCGTGGAAGGCAAGCTTGGCAATACGGATATGTAGATCTCCTCCCATTTGTAACCGATTTTATGTAACCCTAACCTCTCCAAAGGTCTATATAAACCGGAGGGTTTTAATCAGAGGACTAACAACAATCATACCATAGGCTAGCTTCTAGGGTTTAGCCTCTCGATCTCGTGGTAGATCTACTCTTGTACTACCCATATCTTCAATATTAATCAAGCAGGAGTAGGGTTTTACCTCCATCGAGAGGGCCCGAACCTGGGTAAAAACATCGTGTCCCTTGTCTCCTGTTACCATCCGCCTAGGCGCACAGCTCGGGACCCCCTACCTGAGATCCGCCGGTTTTGACACCGACAGAGAGGCTGACAGCTGGGTCCACGGCCGCAGCAAGGAAGTGCCTCCTTATTACGCGGAAAATAATGATTCCTCCACCTGACAGGAGGGACCCACCGTACAGGCCACCATATTTCACGAAAAACATCCTCTCGATCCGCCGGGACCCACCAGCTACATCTTCGCACGCAAGGAAGTGCGTCCAGGCAAAAGAATGATTCGCTTCGACCGCCGACTCACCAGCTACATCTTTGCACGCAAGGAAGTGCGTCACTATTACGGGAAAAAATGATTCTCCCCCTGAATGCTGGGACCCACTAGCTATATCTTCGCACGCAAGGAAGTGCCTGACAGTCGGGACCCACCTGGTCAAAGCGTACGTACCGTTGTCATTCTGGTCGCGAACGTGTACGTACATACTGGTCGATGTAGAGGCGCACACGTGTCGTAGTAGAGGCGCACACGTGTCGTAGTAGAGGCGCGCAAGTAGCATATACACGTACGTACAACGGACAGGGCGCAAGAGAGTAAATACGGCCACGTACGTACATACGGGCGGGGTCTCGAACGCCTACTCGCACATACGTACAGCCAGGGCTCGTGTACATGGCTGGGCTCGGAACGGAGAAACAACGTCGTCATTGTGTTCATGGGGAGCCAACCGGCTGGGTCGGAACGGAGTGCGTCGTCATGTTCATCGGACGGGCTTGGACGGAACAGCCGAGGGAAACAAGGCCTGGCGTACCGCAGAACGGAGAAAACGACCTTGTGTTTGACCGGCCACGGTCGAAACGGGATCCTGTTCATCGGGAGGGGTCTGGCGTACCGCAAAAGGGAGAAAACAGACTTCTGTTGGACCTCCTACGGTCGAAACAGGGTCCTGTTGATCGGGAGGGATGTGGCGTACCGCAAAACGAAGGAAACGGACTTGTGTTGGAGCGCTACGGTCGAAAAGGGGGTCCTGTTCATCGGGAGGGGTGTGGCGTACCGCAAAACGAGACTCCACGGGATACTGTTCATCTCCACCGTCTATCTCCTCTAGCCTCCACGGGCTACTATTCATCCACCGTCGACCTCCTCCAGCCTACACCTGCGATTGTTCATCCATGGGCTCCTGTTCATCCAGCCTCCACCGCCCACTCCACCCGCCATCGCTCAACCAGCCCTCTCCACGAGCTCCTGCTCAACAACCCTCCACGGGCTCTGCTCACCCGCCCTCCACCGGTAATCGCTCAACCAGCCTCCATGGGGTCGCCCTGCTCATCCAGCCCTCCACAGGTCCTGTTCATCTAGCCCCAACCGCCTCGATCGGGTCCTGTTCATCCGAGAGGCAACCACGAGGTCCTGTTCATCCACCCCACCGAACTGTTCATCCACCCCCCAAAGAACGCCATCGCTCATCCAACCCCCTCCCAAAGAACGCCACTGCTCATCCAGAGGCAGCATCGATCGCTTCAGCTTAGCAGCAGAGCGGCGAATCGCCGATCACTGGGTTCGAGAACGATAGCTCGCAGGCAATCTCTTGTTTCGCGAAGCGATGCCTCGCCGGGTTCGCTTAGAGCCCAACGCCGCACCCATGCGCGCACGGTAGAGAAACGTGCATCGCCGCCCACCACCACCCACCGTGAATCGGGAACTCCCGATATTTTCCTCGCCTCGCTTCTACCATGGTTTTTTCCGTCATGGACGGTCCAAAGAATGTCATGCAGCTGCGTCTCCGGCCCGACCAGGACAAAAAGCCCATTTTCTGTCATGATTTTTTTTCATAGAAGTAGGAGCCCACCACATCTATGATGATACCTGGTTTTGTCACAATTATCGTCATAGAAGTCTCATAAGTATGACAGGAAAAAAATTCGTTCAGCCCAAAGGCTCAAATCCATCTATAGAAAACCGCATCTGAGCTCTCATCAATGAAATTTCACCGGCCGTAGAGCTATAAGAGGCGGAAAAGGGGCTTGCCGGGGGCGGCTCAGCGAATCCAGGGCGGGCGATGACTCGACGGCGGTCAATCCGTGGCGGTGGCGACCCGGGGACGGCTCGGCTCAGCTGATCCGGGGAGCTGACGAGTGGACCTGGGTGTAGTGCGGCCCGGGGACTCGATTCGGCTGGCAGACATGGCAGAAATCGCAAGGGGCGGTCAACGTCGAAGGTGGCAGGCGGCTGTGGGAGGGGATGTGGGGAGCACGCACATTGAAATCCCCCAACCTTTCGGGAACAGGCACCGACGAGGAGGGAGGAACCTGTGTATTCGCGGGTCGGAGGGGGAAATTTACTGCACCCCTAAAAAAAAATAAGGGTCACTTTCTTTGCCCAAAACCGTAAATCGGCGATTATTTTATGGGTCGGGAAAATATAAGGGGTCTGTTAGAGATGTTCTAAGGACACATGCCCGACTGGGAACTGAAGCCGACTGTAGGCACTAGCAGCTCATGAGACACCCATTGTTTGACTTATCTTCCGGGCAGTAATCTTCATGGACATGGGCCTTAGGTTGGCCTTTCGTAGCTGTGGGCCTAACCGTACGTGTTCCCCCATCAGTTATGAAGCCTAAAGTCTGGAGTTTAGATCTACTAGAGACTAATGCGTGCTATGCCCCGCCATTCTTCACTTGCGGAAATGGTCTTTTTTTCGCCTGGTTGTTTTGTTTTGGTTTTATCTTCGTTGTCTTGGGTTTTAATTACATTCTGTTGGTGTCTTTTTGTCTGTATGTCGTGCTAGGGTGCTGCTAGGGACAATATTTGTCCTGAGACGAGAGTAGAGTTGTTCGGTATGGTGTGTGGTTGTGCCATTACATATTATGACCTCGGTGTAAGCCGGCGGTCGTTGTGTGCCTTGGAAGCTCATATTCCATGTTGAAACCATAAAATTGCCACTATAATGTGCGCACGGGCCGGCCTATGAAGCTAGTGCTCACTCACCTTAGCTCGCTCTCTGACTATCATTTTAATTTTTAAAAAGTTCATAAAGTGAAAAGATGTTCACAGATTTTTAAAAATCTCAGGTTTTTAAAATCTTGCAAATTAAAAAACATTATTTTTGAGAATTTAAAAAATATTCACAAATTCGAAATAAAGTTTACAAATAATTTAGCAAACTTTAAAAATATTCATGGATTTGAAAACTATTCATATTTAAAAATTATATACATTAATTTTCGTAAATTTTCATGAATTGAAATATAAAAAAGTGAAATAAAAAATCGAAAAGAGAAGAAAGCTGAAAAAACAGGAACCATCAACGAATGACACACACACACACACCCTGACATGCAGATCCCAAAAGACCCCACAGCCCTTGACACACCAAGCGACTCAAAATCTAGGGAGCTCAGGAATTTTAAAAATATTCATGGATTTCGAAAAAATCACAAATTTGATTTAAAGTTCATAAACTTGAACTTTTAAATATTCACGGATTTTAAAATATTCATATTTTTTAAAATGTTCACAATTTTTAATGAATTTTCATGAATTAAATATAGAATGGAAATTTTACATATAAAATAGAAGAAAACCAAAAAATAAAAACAGTAAAAAGAAGAAATAAAAAGGAACCCTCAACCAACTACACGCACTATTACATGTGGAGCCCAAACGACCCCAGGGCCCTCGAACCCAGAACATTCGTTTCTACTCATCCCTGCCCCCTGCCCCTCTTGACTCCTCTCCTCTTGCTCCACAACCATTGCCAACTTGCTAGCCAGGCAATCACCGATGTGCTCCATACAAAATGTATGCTTATGTAAAGACTGAACAGAAAACGCCGCGTAAGATCATTTTCCGTGATGGAAAACTGTCATGAACTGATTTTCTCCCGGGGCAGCGACCTCGACAACTTTGGTGACGCTCTGGCTTGATTTTGGGCGACGCATTTGGCCGTCATTAGGCATGTGCATATTCGACGATGATGTTTTGTGTCACAGAAAATGTAGAGCGAGTTACAAAAAGGATTAAGAAAATGACACGGTGGGGTTCACAACGTACTACCTGGTTTTTCTGCCATGGACGAAAACATATTAGAATCAAAAGAAATTAGGGCCTATGAGAGTATGAGTTGAAATGCTCGTATCAAAATAAATTGATTTTGGATGTTGTTTCTGGATGCACGATGGAGCCGTTTCTAGATGCTATTTTCTGAGTCTAGATACCGTTTTAGCAGGGGATCCGTAACTTCGAAAAATCAGGAAGAAAAATATGGCAGTTCCAAAAATTGGAGTACAAGCTTGTGCCAAAAAGGTGGTTCTAGGGGAGCTACCATGTGCCCACACACCTCTTACACATGCCCCAAGATCTAGGCGTGTTGGTACGGCATGTGGACCCCCCCTCCCCCCTCCCCTAGGTGGGCTTCTAGTCGAAAAAAGTATGCAACATTTTAATTTAATTTTTCTGATCTACAAAAAATGCATGTTTCTGGTAAACCAAAAAGAATAGAAAACAACAACAATCACTATGGTACTTAATGAATAGGTTAGTATCGAAAATGATAGGAAAAACTATCTACAAATTACATGAATATAGCATGCAAGATACAAAAACTATAGGTATGTTTAGTATGTATCTCACCCCCCCCCCCCCCATAGTATGGAGTTCTTGTTGACTTGATAAATCACGTAAATCAACCTTTAGTTTTTTCCTTCTCTGCCCGTGAGTGATTTTCATAAAATGTGCTAAACACTATGAAGAACTCATGCACATGGTTAGATCAGTAATCATGTTCTCATTAACATCAAAATCAACTTGGGGACATATATGTCCTTCCAGTTGTGTGTTAAATTTTGTTATCTAATTATGTAACAAGGTAATTGTATGGCCAGGCTTGCATATTATGTTTCAATGTAATAACGGATATGAGCAACAAACCACTTGATCAGCGAGCAATGATAGTCAACCCTGGATATATAGAACCTCATCCAATTCACATATAGGAAAATTGGCTATTAGTCATGATCAATTGGTTTTTCATTATGGGATAATTTAGATACATTACTCATTAATACTTTCTTAATTTGGTTACAAAAGAATGGATGGTCGACGGGGTGGTCTATATTTGGAATAAACATCCAACTTTGGATAGAATTAAACTGGAAAATTAATTTGGCAATATATTGCTAAATAGGAATATCCTAGTACTATGCGCCTATAGGGAGAAACCTTCCATATCTTTTATCGCTCAATCGAAGAGAAATTTTGTATTGATTGACAAAATCTATGATCTTAGGAAAGTAAATCTTAAAGTTTTAAATAGACACCAAATTTACAGTTGGGCACAATTAAGACCTGCCTCCAAGTCAACCAAATCCTCCATTGGCATAGTTCTAGCCTCCTCATCGTCATATACCTCCACTATAAATCTACCCTGCCTCCCTTGCTTTCAACTCACCCAAACTAGCAATTTTCCTTCCTTTCCAGATTTTTTCCTCAGTCAACAATGGCTCGCAAGAAGGTGGCCCTCCGGTACATCCGCAATGACTCAGCGCGGCAGAATACCTTGAAGAAGCGCAGCAAGAACCTGATGAAGAAGGCCGATGAGGTGGCCACCTTGTGCAACGCCAAGGCCTGCGTGTTGGTGTATGGCGAGGGCGCAACGGTGCCGGAGGTGTTCCCATCCCATGCTGAGGCGGCGGCTATCCTGAATAGGTTTAAGAGGATGCCGGAGCTGGCGCGGCTAAAGAAGACGATGGACCAGGAGAGCGTCCTTAGTCAGCGCGTCGCAAAGCTTCGAGACCAGGTCCAGAAGACTAGGTGCGAGCTACAAGACCGTGAGACCAAGTTTCTCCTGCATGAGGCCATGGTCAGCGGCCGCCTCCCTGGAAACATCGAGGAGCTCACAACCATGGGTTGGAAGTTGGAGTTAATGCTCAAGAGCCTGGGCCAACGCATCGCAAAAATGAGCGGGCAGCCGCCAGTCTACCAAACGCAGGCACCATACATCAACGACAACATGGACATGGGGCCTCTAGCGATGTATCAGGTGCCGCCGCAGCAGCAGGAGGGCTGGCTTGAGATAGTGAGGTCCGAAGGGGACCTTGGCACCCAGATCTACAATGGCCACAGTACTGGTGGCCATGATGGCACCAACTTCGGCTTCTTTCCTAGTCATATGAATATGTAAGTAGGGAGAGGATCTTTACATGTAGGGCATGCCCATCTACATGTGCCTCATCTCCTTTTATTTAGTTTTGCCATGGCTAATAAGACTCATGCATGGATGGCATCATGAATAAGATGAGACATTCGGTCTCAGTCTTTCTCTTTGAGCAAAGGAAATTTTATTTTTGTTGTTGAAATTGTTATTGTGGATATCTTCCATGCTCTATTTTTCTATCAATTTGTTGAAACTTTTTAGATTGTACTTGCTCTTTATGTCAACATGTTTTGTCAAGCATACTTTTTTTTCTAATAAAACGGGGTTTTATTGACTCTAGCATTGCATGAGCGATCCAACCACAAGAGTTACATCCCCCTTTCTGCATAGCAGGGTGCACACCGCCTATAAAAATCCTTAACATTCTAGAAAAAAGAGAGCACATATATTGTTTGACGCAAAAATATCATGTACTAAAACATTTGCGCTACAACATTTCATTTTGAGAAAATGTAGAGATAACATTAAGCGCAAGGATGGTGGCTTCTACGCCCGCAACATCTTTGGCAAGTTTCAAAGTGGTCGGGCGGTTTCATCATCAATCAAGTCCTAGGCCACCCCAGAGAGGGCATTGTGTTCGAGCTATACTCAAGCTACTACCAGAACCCCCAAACTCTATTGGCTGCATATTGTGATGGAAGATGGGGTATATGAATGCAACTGCCACTACTTTGAAAATGAATGGTGTGATCTGTGCACACGTAATCAAGGCGATAGTGTACCTCAATGAGTAAGTTATTCCACAATGGTACTTGCTTGAGAGGTGGTCGGAAGCAGCAACAACAAACATGGGCGACGGTAGGCACCTGCTGAACTTTGGACTCCCCTCCACAATACTAAGCTAGTCCCAACTTGTGCCATCTGCAGGACTCTCGGATGACTAGCAAACGAAAGGAGAAGTGTATGTAATATGCAAAAAATTACAATATCATGTACCATAATCAGTCTTTTTATATGTAGTCCCTTATAGATCAAATCCAGCTCAGAGGATTTTCATTTTCTAAGCACACATCAAATAAAATGCATTGTCATGTGCCAAGTTCATTATCGAGATTGAAATGCTTGTAATGTGGTT
This sequence comes from Aegilops longissima, assembly GCA_021605205.1. NCBI lineage: Eukaryota > Viridiplantae > Streptophyta > Magnoliopsida > Poales > Poaceae > Aegilops > Aegilops longissima. Next base: position 10,142,230 of record CM038681.1, read on the forward strand.
GCAAATAGCAGCATATCTTGAAGCATCATTAAGTAGTAGAAAAGCTGCACAGGGCACTCGGCAAACCCACGGACATGTGTCCCTAACTGCCGCAAGTGACAACGTTGTAGTGATGAGCCGTATTTTGGCAAGTGTCGGCTAACAGGCACTCACCAAAGACTTTTATTTTCTTTCCTAGATGCTGAAAATGTTTGATGAATGCCTAACACAGATCACTGGACAAACCTGTTCTTTTTCTTTTCTTTCCTTTGCTTTCTTCTATTTTCTTTTCTTTCTTCTCTTTTTCCTATTTCTTCTTTTTTTTCTATTCTTTTCTTTCTTACTTTCCTTCATTTTATTTGCTTTTCTTTCTTCTCCTTTCCCATGTTTAGAAAGTCATTTTATGCAAATGGATTCAAATTCTACGGTTCAACAACACGTATACTCATGCATATCCAATATTTTCTATGTAGACCTTTGAGTTGAGGGATTTTTGTTAGTGGTGCCAGAAAGACACAAACTATTGGTACATGCGATTTATACATGTTACTCTTTTGTAAGAGGATGACATACAAAACTTGATGAGTAAATTTATAGTACAATTTTTTTTCTTTCATTTGAAAATTATTTCCAGCACTACTCCCTCCATTCCTTTGTATGGTGTGCATATATTTTGGATATATATTGTACTATGGACCAAAACAGCCCAATTGCAACAGCCAGTCCTAAGTAGACCTGGGCATTTTTGGGCCAGGCCAAGTTTCGGGCCGAGTTTAAAAAAGCCTGACCCCAAAATCGCAAGCCCAACCTGACCTGGGCCGGCCCTTAGCCCGACAAAATGCCTATTTCCATGTTTTAAAATAATAGTATAGCTATTTAAGGGATTAATACTATAATACAATGCATATATTTATACAAAAACCTAAAATCTTGTTTTGCCAAGATTTCCCGGGCTTTGGGCCAGGCTGCAGGCTGGAAGTAAGGTCCAAGCCTGGCCTGGACGTCAGGCTTCGGGCTGGGCCAGGCCGACCATGGCCAAGTTTAGTCCTAAGCATATGCGTATGGCTGCTAAGGAAATGAGATTCTATATCAGAGTCACTTTCGTCCAAACATGCAATCGTAAATCCCTACAATTCAGAATATGCGTGTGGCTGCAAATACACACTACAATTCAGAATCACAGCCAAAAAAATTATACACATTACAGTTCAGAACGGAAGGAGTACTAAAAACAATCGTAAATCCCTAGAAAATAAGAATGTAATTGTAAAATTACGTATTCTTTTAAATGAAAAATAAAAATTACGTATTCACATTTGTAGTCAAATTATGCAGACAATGGACATAAACTTCTCAACCAGGATTTCGGTTAAGCACATGGCTATTTCTGTAATGTTTTCATCATGCGTCTTCACGTAGTGTAACTCGATCCCGTTTCTCAGATTTCCACCGACGGTTCCAAACCCACCGGAGATCTCTCCGCTTCGCCGCCGGCGCCGCCATGCTCCGCCTCCGAGGCTGCATCGTCTCCGGTATCCTCTCTTCTTCCTCCACCGCCCCCATCTCCTCTCTCCACCACCTCCTCTCGGCCGCCGCCACCGCCCATCGCGTCTCCCCAAACCCTAGCTTCGCCGTGGAGGACTACCTCGTCGACACCTGCGGCCTCACCCGGCCCAGGCCCTCAAGGCCTCCACCAAGCTCTCCCACCTCAAATCCCCCACCAACCCCGACGCGGTGCTAGCCTTCCTCGCCGGCCTCGGCCTCTCTGGTGCCGATGTCCAGGGCCGGCCCTGAGGGGGGGCAGTGGGGGCGGCCGCCCCGGGCCCCCGAGATTTAGGGGCCCCTTCCCAGGTGTAGTGTACGTATAAAGGTAAGTAACCCATTGGCCATAGATTCACGTAGAAAAAAAAAGAAGTAGCCCAGGTCCATAAAGGAAGGGATGGCAGGTAGCGTACACTCGTAAATCAGCATACAATCGTGAGGAAACAAATCAGCGTAACACGAAGTTTTCGTTTTCCGAATAAGATTTAGATTAGCAGACACGGCGAGGACAAGTCTCGCCTCACCATGTCGTACCTGGCGGCTGCAACCCTAGCCGCCGCCAGAGGCCGATCTTCCAACGCCGTTCTCCGGCGGCTCCCCTCAGGGCCGGCCCTGAGGGGGGGCGAACGGGGCGGCCGCCCCGGGCCCCCAAAAGTCAGGGGCCCCTCCCAGGGTATGTGTACGTATATTACTTCGAGCGAAAATAAAAAATGAAGCCAAAGTGACGAAGTCAGCGACGCCTCAGCCTAGGAAAGAAAAAGAGAGATGTGGGCCTTGCCAATGTTTGCACCACGTCCACGTACAGGCACAAGACGTGCACAGGAAAGGAATCGCTGGATTCACGGTTTCTTTTTCCTTCGGGATCGTTCGGTCGTTCTTCCGCTGATATTGCTGTTCTGTACGTCTAATCGTCGACTCGTCGTCTTCAACTCTGCGTCTATGCGGCCTCCGACCGTCCGACGAACGACGGAACGAGACGACGACCGCGGACTGCAGCAGCCAGCAGGTACGTCTCCTCGCGCCCTCTGCGGCTCTGCGGTGCGGTCTGCCCTCTCTTCTAGTGTTCAGTGCTCTTCCTGTTTTTCTTAATCCTGATTCCCGAATCAACATGTCAATATGGAATTGTTTGCTGGGCGATTAAATCTTCGAGGATTGAGCACACATAGGCAGATTAGATTACAGAGAGAAGGTACTATATTATGCCCGACCAGATTTTTTCATGATATTAGATGAAGACCGTACGTAATTAATCTAATATTCTAATTAGCTTTCTGCTAATTGTTCCTTTAAATTTCAGCAAGGTCATGTCGGCTCCGGGTAGAAAGTATCCATCTGAAAGTCATAAAAGAAAAAAGAAGAAGGAGGCAGATGAGGAGAAAGAGGCATTAAAACGATCCTTTTAAAATATTATAAGACTTCAAGAAATCCAGAGGAGTCGACGATAGTTCTCGCGGTTGATCAAAAGCCATTCCGAAAGATGATGGTCATACCCCTATAGAACACGATGTTGACATCGACATGGATGATACCAATGTGAGTGATCACGATCCCACATTTAATTCATCAGCGGCAGAATCTGCTAGTGTTGATGAGGAACCGGTTATTACGGTGGATATTTATGATCCAAGCTATTGCGGGTAGTCTTGATAACTAAGCGAGGGACATATTAGTGGAAAATTGGCCTAAAAGGAAAGAAGAAAACACTAAATATCTTTTGCATAAAACTTTAAAAACATTTTTCGTATAGTCATTACTCAAGAGAAATGAGCAATCGAGAAGTGCGTGAAATTATATCTAATATGGTGATTACTAGTTAGACGCTTATACTAAAGGCCCCGAACGGCTCCGGATTATTGTTTCGCCCCGGGCTCCTGAAATCTCAGGACCGGCCCTGCCGGCGTGCACCCGATTCCAGCACGAGTACGCACTGGTTCCAGCATCGAAAAACCTCTAATTCCAGCTTCCGGTGGTGCCTGGCACCACGATGGCTGGTTGTAGCATCTCGGCCTCGTGGTCACCATCCCAACAGAGGTTGCCTCCGTATCCAGCAATGGCTCTCGCCGTCCGGTCGTTCCTCAGTCATTGTCATGGCGGTTGCAACATGGTGGTCACCTCCATGTAGCTCCGGCCATTATCGGTCGCAGCATCCCCACCACAGCAAGGGCTTGCGGTGCCTGGAAGCTTTGCAGCTCTCGGACTTGTGGCTGCAACTCCCTCCGGGGGTGGTTGCAACTTTTTGGCTAGGTGGACGCAATATCAGATGAGTTCACGGCAAGGGCAGTGGTGGTATTTGGGGAGGCGTCAACAGCAAGAGGAAGTGGTGGGTGGTTGCTGGTGCTGCAGGAGGGAGGTGATGGGAGAGGAGAAGACGACGGGTGGTTGTGGCCTGCAAAGGAGAGAAGGACAATGGAAGGAAAGCAGAGGACGAAATCACTGTTTTGACCTTGTGCACGTTTATCGTCACAAACTGAACCCGACGTAAAAGTATTTCACGATTTGACCCTTTTAGAAACGCCAGGGCCCGCGGCGTTTCCAGCCAACATAGAAACGCCGACCAAGCTAGCGTTTCTGGCCAACACAGAAACGCCGTGGTAGCTAGCGTTTCTGCCCTGGCCCACAGTCAGTCCGAACCCGCTGTTTTCGCTGACGTGGCACATGTGAAACGCCAATGTCCTTGGCGTTTCTGGGCTAGATGAAGTAATGCGCGGCGGGCCGCGGGGGCTAACTGAGTCCACTCGCAGTCCCAGCCCCGGTCGGGCAGTTCTTGACGAACTGGCGGCCACCCCTTCCCTCTTCTCCCCCAAATCTCCCCCAGATCTGCTATATTGATCATCAAAACGAGTAGATCGAAGCACCCCCGAGTTGCTTGAGGTATTCTCTTCCCAATCCTCCATTTATTTTCAGTCAAGATTGGCTATTTTAGATGCATTTTTTCAAACATGGTGGAACCCTAAGATGAGTTATTAGTGATTTGTTTGATGAATATTTTGGGGATATACTGTTGAAGTATTCTTAGTTAACTTGTATAGTATTGGATTTAGAGAGAGCCCATTTTTTAGGATTAGGTTGAACCTATTATTTGTTAATAATTAGTTGTGATAGATTCTTTAGGATAAAATAGGTTGAAAAGAATTGGTGTTGGTAATGTGGTTCGTGATTTATATCTTTGGGATAATTTGTAGTAGTTCTCACACAATTTTGTATATGATGTGGTCATAATTTTAAGCATATATCATAACAAATCCATGTACCTTATTTTTTAGGATGTTTGAGCCGGATAAATATCCCGGCCTTGATGATTATTACGAGGAGAAGCATCGTGTTGTGCTTGTGGAAAGAGGGGAGGTAATTATGTATCTACATTATCATATTGTGAGTATATTGTGAGTAGTTTAGAGAAGTATATAAATTGTGCGTGTGATTTTTGTAGGTTCCTCCAGTACTTCGGTTGAGAGGCCACAACCCACATGAGTCACTGAGGTATGACCGTCGCTACGAGCCTTATTTTAGAAGAATGGATCTTCTCCAGTTTGTGCTCAACTTTAAAGGCACACCACCATGGCTGAACTCGACGACCATTACCGCCCTTACGGACCGTTGGAGGCCGGAGACGCACTCTTTTCACCTTGCTCTTGGTGAGATGACCGTCACTTTGGAGGTTATTGCGATGATATCCGGTCTTCCGATCGAGGGCAGGGCTCTTACCGGGAAGGTAAAGTCCGAGGGGTGGCGACAAAGGGTTGCAGGTTTGGTTGGTGTTGAACCTCCCCCGTGGATTCATGAAACAAAGAAGGATCCTAGGCCATCTGGTGTTTTGTGCTCGTGGCTACAAGAACATTTTTATGAGTGCCCAGAGAATGCTAGTCCGGCTGTTGTGGAGAGGTATGCCAGGGCTTACTTATGGAATCTTTTGACCCAAGTGGTGTTTCCTGATGGCACGGGAGACACAGCCTCGTGGATGTTCTTGGACCCTCTTCGTAACTGGGATGTTAAGTGGAGTTGGGGGTCAGCGGCACTAGCCTTCTTGTACCGTCAGGTAATGCTAATTTGATGAATTTTCATTATATGAAAGAGTTTTTTGCATGTGATTGTTTAATGTGTATACAAATGTGCAGTTGGACGGAGCATGTATGAGGAGTAAGCCGAAATATTGTCTTGGTGGTTTTGTTTGGGCCCTACAGATTTGGATGTGGGAGCGATCCTGTGGGCGTAATTTGACCATTGCTCGAAGAACCCTGGGAGTGGCCTTTTGACGGGGATGAGGAGCGGTATCCCACTATCGCATACATGTGGGCTAATGTCCAAGTGTCTAGTATCGCAGCCATGGGGCGGTACAAGGCATACATAAGCGAGCTCGACATGCTTACTTACAACCAGGTAAATATCAAATGCCTTGCTATCAATTCAGATTTTTTGTTGTTGTGCATGAGCTAGTGACATGTTGTGATGTAGGTTAATTGGAGGCCGTACATGGTACTTAGGCAGTTCCCTTTGAGCAATATGTGCTTTCGTGACCAACATCTTTGGCGTGTGCGTTGCCCCATGATACGCTTTTTTGCACTGGAGTGGCATCTTCCACATCGTGTTTCGAAGCAATTTGGAGTACAACAACGCACCCCGTCGGAGTATGTTGAGACAAGTGTGGTGCTACATAGGTGAGAGTTTTTGTACCATATGTTGATCAATGTGTAACCACTGAAAATGAAATTGATACCGATATTTCTCATGCTTTGTAGGACGAGCCGACAACACAACAAGAATGTCATTAATTGGGAGGATCACCATCTTATGTGGGTGGACATGTGGAATGCTCAGAGGAATGCCCGAGTTGAAGATGATCACACACCTGACAACGACGAGGGGGCATATTTAAGGCATTTGGAGTGGCTTCGCAAAGAGTACAGAGTTATCCTTAAGGGTGCTTGGACTCGTGCCGATTGCTTGGAATTAATGCCAAGTGAGGCTGCTGATGGTGCATTCAACAACTCTATTAGGGAGACCATTGGAGTGCACCTAGATTATGGCCCTCTGCATGACCGAGTGGTATGCATTTTTGTCTCTTTTTTGAACATGTGTCATTTCTTCATGAGTGGTGTCTCACTTAAGTTTTATTCAGGGCACGGAGCTATGGAGATGTATCAATGATAGTAATGTGGTGCTTGGCCGCGCACCTGGTAGAGAAACGGACGGTCTCGTTAGGAGTACTCTATAGGTTAGAGGCCTTTTTAATATGAACATTTATTTTATATCATGTGAACTTTTTTGCATATTTACATGTTAATGCCTTTGCCTCTGCAGAAGGTTGTGAATCGTTGCCGAACACTAGCCGCTTTACTCTCTTGCCATGGAGGTTCATCAACGGATGTGCGTGCACGTGCTCAGTATAGAATGGATGTTCTTTCTTCCGCTCGTCCATCTTCGAGCCAAGCACGTCCCCGTGCTTCTTCCGCTCGTCCTTCTTCCAGCCGAGCACAGATTGATGAACAGGAAGATGAAGATGAGGAGACAGACTTCGATGCGGATCCGGACTATTTGGAGCTTGGGGCTTCGCAGATGGAAGATGCTCCACAACCAACTCAACCTTCTCAGCCTTCTCAAGAAGCACGCCGAGTTAGCTCAAGGAACATCCGACGTCCTGGATGGCAGAACACTCCTGAGGGCTACGTCAATAGGGGGAAGATGCCTGCGAAAAGAGGCAAGAAGTGAAGTGATGACTGATGCGAGCTTGTTAGTTCTATATCTGGTGAACTAGAAATGTAGTTACCTTTTCAGATGGAGCGAACTTGTTAGTTCTATATTTGATGGACTTGTTATTTCTATGTCACCAAGACTTGTTAATTATTATGTAAGCTGGATCATGTTAAGTTCGTTGCTCTAATGTCTCATTGATATACTGTTGCTGTACTTGGCATTTATATTGTGAAAACGGTTGGATCATTGATATCTGTTGCTGTACTTGGCATGGTTTGGTGTGGTAGGCATAGAAGGTCAGAAACGCCATAGATGTTGGCGTTTAGATGTGGCATGGAAACGCCAGCAGTACCTGGCGTTTCTTCTGTGAACGGCAACGTTTCCTGGCGTTTCTTCTGTGAACGGCAACGTTTCCTGTACGTGTCCCAGGCAGCTTCTGTCTTAAAGGAACGCCAAACCACGTGAAGCGTTTCTGTGTAGAGCGGAAACACCAGGAGCTTTGGCATTGCAAGCGTACAGCACAACGTTTCGTTGAGGAACCCCAGGCAGCTTCTGTCTTAAAGGAACGCCAAGCCAAATACAGCGTTTCTATGTAGGTCTGCAACGCCAGGGCCCTTGGCGTTGCCAAAGCGTAGAAAAACGCCAACTGGTTTGGCGTTTCTGTCAGAACAGGAAGTCAAAAACAAACTCCAAAGCAATTTGGTGGTACACATAGTTCATCACATAAAGTAATACACATAGAGGAGTCTAGAGCAATTGCGACATCACATAGTTCACCACATAAAAGAGTACACATAGAGGAGTCTAGCGCAATTGTGACATCACATAGTTCACCACATAAAGAGTACACATAGAGGAGTCCGAAGCAATTTAGAGTACACATAGCTCACCACATAAAGGAGTCTAGGCAACAACAAGGTTCAAGATGAAATGCACACGAAGGTCCAAAGCATGGCACAGTTCACATCATAGCTCTATTGTGTAGAGCAAGGCCCCTTTCCCTTCTTCTTCTTCCTCTCTTCTTCTTCCTCCTCCTCCCTTTTCCTTATGAGATGAGCCTCCTTAACCACCCTCTCCATGAATATCTTGTTCTTCCTCTCCTCTTTTTCAGCTGCGAATGCCCAAAGCTTCATGGTTCTTTCTTCAAAATCCCTTTGACGCTTCTTTTGTGCCTCCTCACATTTCCTCACCAACGCTTTCTGCCTAGCGCGACACTCATATGACGCTCTCAACAATTCCCGATTCTCAGCTTCAAGCTCCTCTTCCTTCTTCTTCTTTAGTGCGGCTTCATCCTCCTCTCTCAGCTTCTTCGCAGCCTTCTCCCACCACCCCGCCATCTCACCTTCGCCATCCTCAAGCCCCTTCATTGTTGCCTTGTTGGGTTGAGAAGCCGCCATATCTATGAAAAATTACAAGACATCAGTTAGTAAGGACAAAAACAACATGAAAATAATATTGGGAAACATGAAAATAATTATGAAGTGTAGCCACGTACGGAAATGGTCCATCTAGGTATCCAAACATTCCTCTAGCATTACCACGGCCACTACCCATGAAACCTCCTCTACCACCACCAGAACCTCTACCCCTACCACGAGCACCATCACCGGTAACTCGTCCTCGACCACGACCACCCCTGGAACCTCGGCCACCACCAGAACCTCTACCCATACCACGAGCACCATCACCGGTAACTCGTCCTCGACCACCACCAAGGCCACCACCGGAACCTCGGCCACCGCCAAGGCCATCACCGGAACCTCGACCACCACCAAGGCCACTACCGGAACCTCGGCCACCACCAAGGCCATCACCGGAGCCTCGGCCACCGCCGAGGCCATCACAGGAACCTCGGCCACCACTTGAAGAAGCATTGTGCCCTTTTGAAGTTTTGTTTGTTTTGCAAGTCCTTTTGTTGTGTGTCGTTTCATTGCACCCACCGCATTGGTTCCTATCACGTGGCTCCATGAAATGTCCACTACCAAACTCTCTGGTGCTCATGAGGTCATCCATATCATTCCTGTATCGCTTTGTTCTCCTTCTACCCTTGGGTTGTACCATCATCTCCGGATCGGGCCTAATGTTAGGACCGTGATACTCTGGCCACTGCGATGCATCCAGAAAAGGGTGAAATCTAGACGCCCATGTTAACTTATGAGTTTGCAAGTTGAATTCATGCAACCTTACAACTACTCCATCGGAGATATCCACATTCCTAATGCGGGCCGCCGACATCATGTGTGAGCATGGCCAGTGGTACTTACTAGGCCGCTCACAAGTGCAATGTCTTGTCCTAAGAGCCACCTTAAATGAGCGACCACCATATGATTGTCCATCTCTTGTTGTCCCACCTGGCTCATCCACTTGGTATTTCATTTCCACATTATCGAAACAAGTGACTCGCTGGATGGCTGACTTGTCTCTCTGAAACTCCAGCCACTCGGCAACCTTCTTCGGATAAATTTCATTGGGAGGCTTCTCACTATCAGCAATCAACTTGTCAATTTCATCGGAGTGCTTCAAAAAATACTCATTTAGCTTGTAAAAGGTATATTCCGCTATTGCCGTCACCGGCAACTGACGGGCACCCTTCAAGACAAAGTTGAAGCACTCAACAAGATTGCTTGTCATGTCACCATATCTCATGCCTCCTTCGTCACATGCCCGTGACCACTTGTGTCTCTCATCAATATTCCTTTCTAAGAAATCTTTCCCACCTTTGTTTGCCTTCTCATAGATTTTGTTCAAGCGTGTCGTGAATGACTTAACGGAGAAGGCTACACATGCGGAGTTTAGATCCTTGCAAAGATCCTTGTTTTTGCAAGCTGTGTAAAAGTTTGCAACGAAGTGCCTCATACACCATCGATGGTGAAGCCTCGCATGCCCTGGAATATGAATATCCACGGCCTTCAATATGCCTTGGTGCCGATCGGATATGATGCATACCTCCCTATTCGGAGGAATGACCGTGCTCCTAACAAGTCTCATGAACCATTCCCAGTTGTCTTGGTTCTCCACGGAGACCAAAGAAAATGCCACAGGCAACACCTGATCGTTAGCGTCATGTGCCATTGCTATCATGAGTGTGCCCTTGTATTTCCCTGTCAAGAATGTCCCATCTATAGACAGAACCGGACGACAATGCTCAAAAGCTGCAATGCATGGGCCAAACGTCCAAAAGGCACGACGGAACACTCCTCCAATGTCTTGGACATAGTGTTACATTCCTGGGTTTTTATAAGACATCGCTCCTAGCAACCTGGGTAACATGTTGTAAGCCTCTTCCCATCCACCGTACAACATTCTGAGAGCGACTTGCTTGGCCTTCCATGTCTTCCCATACTTGACCTTATATCCAAACTTATCTTCAATCCAACTCATCAACAACTTCACTTTAATGGTTGGATCCTCGGCTATATGTTTCTGGTATTTATAACCAATGAATTCCGAGGTTAGTTGACGGTGTGTCACCCGTGCTTCTACGGCCGGCGGTGTGCATTGGTGAGTGGCTTTGCAACTAGTTATCTTCCACCAACCATCTTTCGTGAGTCTTCCATTGACTTTCCATTTGCATCTTTCTACCTCACATTTCACGGTGTATCGCTTGTTGCAGTCCGAGTGAACAACTATGAAAGGCCTGTGGTGTTTGACAGCATACTCACACAACCACATCCTGAACTCTAGCATGTGCTCGAACATCAAACCTTTCCTCAAGTACGGCATCGAAATCGCGTCGAGTGTACTACTTGGGAACTGTCTAGCCTCAATTGTCTTGCTCATGCCATCGTCAACTATAGCCTTACCTGCAAGGCTAACATCACAAAACAAGGGAACTTTGTGATCCCTACCGGTGAATTTTGTGTACCACTCTGCTTCTTTCTCAGTCAAGCCATCTTCGTCCAACTCATTCACCGGGCCTTCATCATCCGAGTCATCCACACAAGCACGCTGATAGATAATGTCAGGATCCATGTCCTGATGCCTTACTTCGGCCTCTACGTCACCAACAATGTTGTGATGCCTCTCATACTCTTCGTCGGAGTCATCACCATCATCTTTCATCGATGCACTACCTCGGAACTCATATAGGGGATACTCATTGGCTTCATCTTCAACTTTATGCTCAACAATAGGCGGCACACTACTAACCGGGCTCACATCATCTACTAAGGTTTGGTTCAAGTCAACATTAAAGAGAGGAGCCTTCACCACCTTACTTGCAAATACTTCTAGTGACTTGACTGCCGAGGATGCAACAACCTCCTTATATGCAACCCAATGCAAATTGGACTTGATAGGCATTGTCTTCATTCGACACTTGTGTGCCGACCCAACATCATATCTTCCTACTAATTCAACTTGGTCACTTGCATCCACCCACTTTAATCTTATCCGTGTTTCTTCCACAACCTCTTCATAACTAGGTGTCTCAAGAAATATCAATACTTCCTCATACTTGTCAACAATATCCACATTCATGAATGCCTCTTTGTCAACATAATGAATATTCACAATCTTGTCCATCTAAAAAAGGGGGAACATAAGTATAAAAATGTACAATGCTAAATATACCACATTGCTAACAAAACCACTAACTCTAACCCTAAATCTTAACATTAGGCATAACCCTAACCCTAAATCTTAACATTAGTCATAAATCAAACAATAAGGCATGCTCAACAACATCACAATGCAACACCATTGGAACAACAATACTGCAAACATCACATTATGCATCCATGTTCATAACTAGGGTTAGGACCAACAAGAACAAATCAATTCAAATGGGAAAATCCAACCAATAAAAATTTGTGAGATGAAGGAGGTTACCTCAACGAACGAAAATGACACCGGATCCACGGACCAACCCAATCGATTTGCAAGGATTTGAGAGGGGCTAAGTGAGGGAAACAAAGGGGGAAAAGGGCAAGAGCTCGGGATAGGCCAATGGGGGAGAAGAGAATGAGTGGTGAGTGGTGGGTGCAAGCCCCACGACCACCTAAAATATCTGCACCAGAAACGCCATTGGTGCTGGCGTTTCTAGAATAGTTAGCTAGCTTGGCGTTTCAAACCCGCCACGTCAGCTTGCAACGCCAACTCGGCCTGGCAGTGGGCCAGGTAAGAAACACTAGCTTGGTCGGCGTTTCTATGTTGGCTGGAAACGCCGCGGGCCCTGGCGTTTCTAAAAGGGTCAAATCGTGAAATACTTCTACGTCGGGTTCAGTTTGTGACGATAAACGTGCACAAGGTCAAAACAGTGATTTCGTCCGAAAGCAGACGAGTTGGGTCACATCGCATGAGGGGATTGATCAGGGCACGAAATAGGGAGGGCCGCGTGACGGGATTGATCGTGGCATGGAATAGGAAGGGCCACAACTAGTGGGCCAAGCTTTCGGCCGGCTGGCCGATTAGAATCGTTTACCCTCAAGGTACTCAATTACTTTCTTTTTGCGGGGTAAGTTACTCAACAATTTTTTTCTGCGGGACAATTTTTTTTTTGCACTACTAGCAAGTCTTTCAGCAGTACAGTGGCAGCTATTTCAGTTTTTTGTCTTTTCAGTAGTATAAGCACTAAGAGCATCCATAGCCGAGCACGCCAAACCCGTCTCAAATGTCCGGGCAGACTTCCAGTTAGTGACTGGTCAAAAAACCGATCCAGACGGGCACTGTCGGTGTCAAAACCAGCTGATCTCGGGTAGGGGGTCCCGAACTGTGCGTCTAGGCGGATGGTAACAGGAGACAAGGGACACGATGTTTTACCTAGGTTCGGGCCCTCTTGATGGAGGTAAAACCCTACGTCCTGCTTGATTGATATTGATGATGTGGGTATTACAAGAGTAGATCTACCACGAGATTAAGGAGGCTAAACCCTAGAAGCTAGCCTATGGTATGATTGTTGTTATTGTTGTTGTCCTACGAACTAAAACCATCCAGTTTATATAGACACCGGAGAGGGTTAGGGTTACACAGAGTCGGTTACAATGGTAGGAGATCTACATATCCGTATCGCCAAGCTTGCCCTCCACGCCAAGGAAAGTCCCATCCGGACACGGGACGAAGTCTTCAATCTTGTATCTTCATAGTCTTGGAGTCCGCCGATGATGATAGTTCGCTATCCGGACACCCCTAGTCCGACTCCTCAAGAGCCCCTGAACCAGGCTTCAATGACGACGAGTCCGGCGCGCATATTGTCTTCGGCATTGCAAGGCGGGTTCCTCCTCCGAATAATTTGTAGAAGATTGTGAACACCAGGATAGCGTCCGGCTCTGCAAAATAAATTCCACATTCCACCGCAGAGAGAATAATATTAACACAAGTTCAATCTGCTGACGTATTTTGTGGCGTGACATCACACCACAACCAAGCCTTTACTTGAATCGTTTATTATACCACCTCAGGCGTTTAGCGAAGCGGTTTCCTTGGCACGTCTTGTCGAAGCAGAGATCGTGTTCCCCTTATTCCGGGATTCCCATCAATACGGACGTGGGTAACCCAACCGCGCCATTGATTGCGGCGCTTGGGAGAAAAGCGAGTTTTACCAGGCCGATGGGGACGCATAGCTTCGTCCTCCCATATATAAGGGGATAAGGATCCACCTTTTTACCTACGCCTTCTTCCTCCTTTGCTTATCCATCTCCGCGTACTTGAGCTCCAGCGCCCAAGCCCGCATATCTCACCTCAACCTTCTCCAACTATGTCCGGAGCGGGCGGCAAGTGGATGGCCTCCTCCGTTACGGAGGGGCACATCAAGAAGCTGCGCAGCGCCGGATATCTGTCCAGCGACATCGCGCACCGGCTCCCCGACGAGGGGCAGCCCATCCCCACCCCCAGGCCCCATGAGAGGGTAGTATTCCTTACCCATTTCCTCCGCGGACTGGGCTTCCCACTTCACCCGTTTGTCCGGGGGCTCATGTTCTACTACGGCCTGGATTTCCATGATCTGGCCCCGAATTTCATCCTCAAAATCTCGGCGTTTATTGTCGTGTGCGAGGCTTTCCTTTGCATCCAGCCCCACTTCGGCTTGTGGCTCAAGACCTTCAATGTCAAGCCGAAGGTTGTGAAGGGCAGCCAAGCGGAGTGCGGAGGCGCAATGGTGGGTAATATACCCAACGTTACCTGGCTCGAAGGCGCCTTCGTGGAAACCATCAAGGGGTGGCAATCGGGGTGGTTCTACATCACCGAGCCGCGTGACCCTAAATGGGCAGCGGCCCCCGAATTCAGATCTGGCATCCCCACACGGCTCACCTCTTGGAAAGAGAGTGGCCTGACTTGGGGCGATTCGGAGGAGCTGACCGGACTCCAAGCCTGCATCCAGAAGCTGGTGAACAAGAAGCTCAAGCTTGTCAACGTAGTCCAAGTCATGCTCATCCGCCGGATTCTCCCGTGCCAACAACGGGCCTTTAAATTGTGGGAGTTCGGTCCCGCTCAGCACCGAACCTTGAGCGGGCTCTTCGACACTAGGTACGAAGATGCCTGGAAGGTGCTGTTTAAGGGCGCCGAAGCTCCTGCATCCGATACCGAAGATCGCGGATTCAGCTCGCAGCGCCAGGCTAGCGAGGTAAGCATTTTTACCATTTACAGGACACTTGTTTTTCATAGTTAGACTCTATGCGGGATCTAAACTCCCTCTCCTTTGATAGGACTGGCTGAAGAAGGCCGAGCAGACTAACTGTCCGGCTCCTTTGCCAGAAGACCCAGCGGACGCCCGTTTAGCGGGGCTGCTGGTTCCAGCACCCCACGTGGTGCCGGAGAAGAAGGCCAAGAAGGAGGCCACGGGCACTCGAAAGAGTTCCCGTTTTCAGGTGTCCGATGACTCTGAGGCGGACTCCTCCCCCGAGGACGAGGAGGAGAAGAAAAAGGCCTCTCCCCCAGCGGGGGGAGGGAAGAAAAGGAGGGCCTCCCCAACGAGGGAGGCCGAAGGGTCCAAGAAGGGAAGAACTCTTCCCCCGGACTGTTCCGCCAACGCCGGTGACGACGACGAGGATTGGCCTCCAAGGGCCAAGCCCCTGGCGAGATCGTAAGTATCCGGACTCCCGAATGACTTCATGATTTTTCTTTTTGCCACATGGTGTCTTTCTAACGCCGCGTACAACCCTGTAGTCCGCCCAAGGACGATCTTCACGCTTCGTCGAGCGGGTCCTTGGGCTCGTCGGATGTGAACAGTACTTCACTTCCAACCGCCTCCTCTCCCCATGACGCTGATGACGCCGAGGTGGGATCCCAGAGAGGGACCCACACGGGGGAGGAGGACCCGGAGGCGCCACAGGGCGACCTCCCGGACTTCGTGCCGGACTCCGCACCGGAACCTGCAGTGGTTCCGAGTCCGGCGGGCGCCTTCGCAAGAAGGGCAAGACCAGGCGCCGCGGCCTCCGGCCCAACCGAGGCGCCGGATAACTTGCTGGAGGCGCTCAATGGCGCTTCCATCGAGGAGGAACACCGCACTGTCATGAGTGCGGTGATTCAGAAGGTCAAGCTCGCCAAAAGCGGGCTGACCGAAGCCTGCAGCAACCTTCTATCAGGCTTTGAGGTAAGAATATTAATATATGTAAAATAGTACCGCATAGACAGTAGCCCCTGATGCTCGGTTCGTTGTTCGGAAAGAAAAGCCAGACTGAGGATCTAAAAAGATATATGCAGGAGTCTTAATAAATATGTAAATATGGGATTGCAGGCTGCGCTGCTGACCTCTGCCGCACTGACTGCGGAGGTCAATGCTTTGAAGCAAAGCCTCGAGCGGTTCGAGAACGAGCTCGGCCGTGCCAAGAAGCAGTTCGAGGACAAGGAAGGTGAGCAACACCTTATTAAAGTTGTACCTTACAGAAAAGGATTTGGTTGTAAGAGAAATGCCAAGGATAATGTGGGTACTTCAGGGGCCACGAACGAGGTGGCGACCTTGAAGGAGGCGGTGTCCGCGGCCGAACGTAATGCGGCCGTGGAGCGTGCTGGGCGAGAGAAGCAGGAGGCGCGGGTGGCGGAGGTACAGCAAGAGCTCCAGGCTCTCATGGAAAAGCATGAGAGTTTGGAGCGCGACTCGAAGACTCGAGAGTCCGAGCTTGCATCGGCTCTTGAGAGCGCCAAAGCCGCTAGGGCCGAAGCCCACAAGGCCCTTCAGGAGATCGAGGCGTTGAAGAAAATAGCGGCGGGTAAGGCATTTTTCATGCAAAGCAAGCATGTGAATGTGAATTACCTGTTACTTACCCGAATTCGGAGCTCTCCAGGAGCGTTCCCAGATCTGCCCTGCAGCGTGTCCGATGCTGCCGCTTTCTACAGGGCCGAGGAGGGGAGCTCGACGGAGAAGGTCTTCTGGTCTCAGTATGCTGAGGCCGGACATCCGATGCCCCTTAGCAACCAGCTGAAGCAGCTGGTCAAGCTCCACAAGGTGGCCGAACAGGCCATGAAGGGCCTCATAGTTCGGCTGTGGCCCAATGAGGCCATGCCTGGGAGCTACTTCGGCCTGGTGCGGCAGCTGGTGGATGCTTGTCCATGGGTTGAGGTCATCAAGCGATCCGCCTGTGTTGAAGGTGCCCGTTGGGCCCTTGCCCGTGCTAACGTCCACTGGGGCAAGATGGATGCTGAGAAGCTTGTGACGGACGCGCCACCGCCGGGCAAGGAGTATCGCATGCCCGAGATGTATTACAAGAGTGTCTTGAAGGGTGCCCGCACTATTGCGGGTGAGTGCTCCAATAATGTAATATTTGAGTAGACTCGCATTTTGTTATCCTGTGCGCTGAAAACTTTGTTCATATGCGCTAAGCAACGCTTGTTGATTTAAAATATTACCTTCTGTGCGGCTGTTTATCAAATCTGAGAGATGGCAAGTCGTCGGCTTCAGCCCCCATGCCACGAGTGCTTGTTGGGGAACGTAGTAATTTCAAAAAATTTCCTACGATCACGCAAGACCATGGTGATGGCATAGCAACGAGAGGGAGAGTGTCCGCCCACGCACCCTCGTGAGACCGAAAGCGAAGCGTTATAACAACGCTGTTGATGTAGTCGACGTCTCCACGATCCGACCGATCCAAGCACCGAACGTCACGGCACCTCCGAGTTCTGCACACGCTCAGCTCGATGACGATCCCGGACTCGATCCAGCAAAGTGTCGGGATGAGTTCCACAAGACGACGGCGCAGTGACGATGTTGATGCTCCACCGACGCAGGGCTTCGCCTAAGCTCCGCGACGATATGACTTCTCCGCGCAGGGCTTCTCCTAAGCTCCGCGACGATATGACCGAAGTGGAATATGGTGGAAGGGGCACCGCACACGGCTAAGGCAAGATCCGTAGATCAACTTGTGTGTCTTGGGGTGCCCCTGCCCCGTATATAAAGGAGCCAAGGGGAGGTGGCGGCCCTAGGGGAGGCGCACAGGAGGAGTCCTACTCCCACCGAGTAGGACTCCCCCTCTCCTAGTTGGACTAGGATTGGAGGAGGGGAAGAGGGAAGGCGCCGCCCCTTCCTTGTCCTATTCGGACTAGAGGGGAGGGGCGCAGCCCACCTTGGCCTGCCCTTCCTCTTCTCCCATGGCCCATTAAGGCCCATAGACTTCCCGGGGTTCCGGTAACCTCCGTACTCGATAAAATCCCGATTTCACCCGAACACTTCCGATGTCCAAATGTAGGCTTCCAATATATCAATCTTTATGTCTCGACCATTTCGAGACTCCTCGTCATGTCCGTGATCACATCCGGGACTCAACAACCTTCGTGCATCAATACTTATAAACTCATTATGAACTGTCATCGAACGTTAGCGTGCGGACCCTACGGGTTCGAGAACTATGTAGACATGACCTAGAACCATTCTCGGTCAATAACCAATAGCGGAACCTGGATGCCCATATTGGTTCCTACATATTCTCTGAAGATCTTTATCGGTCAAACCGCATAACGACATACGTTGTTCCTTTGTCATCGGTATGTTACTTACCCGAGATTCGATCGTCGGTATCCAATACCTAGTTCAATCTCGCTACCGTAAGTCTCTTTACTCGTTCCGTAATACATCATCTCACAACTAACTCATTAGTTGTAATGCTTGCAAGGCTTAAGTGATGTGCATTACCGAGAAGGCTCGAGATACCTCTCCGACAATCGGAGGACAAAACCTAATCTCAAATACGCCAACCCAACAAGTACCTTTGGAGACACCTGTAGTACTCCTTTATAATCACCCGATTCGTTGTGACGCTTGGTAGTACCAAAGTGTTCCTCCGTAAACGGAGTTGCATAATCTCATAGTTATAGGAACATGTATGGGTCATGAAGAAAGCATTAACATACTAAACGATCAAGTGTTAAGCTAACGGAATGGGTCATGTCAATCAGATCATTCAACTAATGATGTGACCTTGTTAATCAAATAACAACTCCTTGTTCATGGTTAGGAAACATAACCATCTTTGATTAACAAGCTAGTCAAGTAGAGGCATACTAGTGACATACTGTTTGTCTATATATTCACACATGTATTATGTTTCCGGTTAATACAATTCTAGCATGAATAATAAACATTTATCATGATATAAGGAAATAAATAATAACTTTTCTTATTGCCTCTAGGGCATATTTCCTTCAGTCTCCCACTTGCACTAGAGTCAATAATCTAGATTACAAAGTAATGATCCTAACACCCATGGAGTCTTGGTGCTGATCATGTTTTGCTCGTGGAAGAGGCTTAGTCAACGGGTCTACAACATTCAGATCCGTATGTATTTTGCAAATCTCTATGTCTCCCACTTGGACTTGGTCCCGAATGGAATTGAAGCGTCTCTTGATGTGCTTGGTCCTCTTGTGAAATCTGGATTCCTTTGCCAAGGCAATTGCACCAAGATTGTCACAGAAGATCTTCATCGGTCCCGATGCACTAGGTATGACACCTAGATCGAAATGAACTCTTTCATCCAGACTCCTTCATTTGCTGCTTCGAAGCAGCTATGTACTCCGCTTCACATGTAGATCCCGCCACGACGCTTTGTTTAGAACTGCACCAACCGACAGCTCCACCGCTTAATAAAAACACGATCCGGTTTGCGATTTAGAATCGTCTCGGATCAGTGTCAAAGCTTGCATCGACGTAACCATTTACGACTAGCTCTTTGTCACCTCCATATACGAGAAACATATCCTTAGTCCTTTTCGTATTTCAGGATGTTCTTGACCGCTGTCCATGATCCACTGGATTACTTTGGTACCTTCCTGCCAAGCTTACAGCTAAGCATACGTCGTCTGGTACACAGCATTGCATACATGATAGAGCCTATGGCTGAAGCATAGGAACATCTTTCATTTTCTCTCTATCTTCTGCTGTGGTCGGGCATTGAGTCCGACTCAATCTTACACCTTGCAACACAGGTAAAAACCTTTCTTTGCCTGATCCATTTTGAACTTTTTCAAAACTTTATCAAGGTATGTGCTTTGTGAAAGTCCAATTAAGCGCCTTGATCTATCTCTATAGATCTTGATGCCCAATATGTATGCAGCTTCACCGAGGTCTTTCATTGAAAAACTTTTATTCAAGTATCCTTTATGCTATCCAGAAATTCTATATCATTTCCAATCAATAATATGTCGTCCACATATAATATCGAAATGCTACAGAGCTCCCACTCACTTTCTTGTAAATACAGGCTTCTCCAAAAGTCTGTACAAACCCATATGCTTTGATCACACTATCAAAGCGCTTATTCCAACTCCGAGAGGCTTGCACCAGACCATAAATTGATCGTTGGAGCTTGCACACTTTGTTAGCACCCTTTGGATCGACAAAACCTTCTGGTTGCATCATATACAACTCTTCTTCTAGAAATCCATTCAAGAATGCGGTTTTACATCCATTTGCCAAATTTCATAATCATAAAATGCGCAATTGCTAACATGATTCGGACAGACTTAAGCATCGCTTCGGGTGAGAAAGTCTCATCGTAGTCAACCCCTTGAACTTGTCGAAAACCTTTTGCAACAAGTCGAGCTTTGTAGACAGTTACATTACCATCGGCGTCAGTCTTCTTCTTAAAGATCCATTTATTTTCAATGGCTTGCCGATCATCGGCAAGTCAACCAAAGTCCATACTTTGTTCTCATACATGGATCCCATCTCAGATTTCATGGCTTCCAGCCATTTTGCGGAATCTGGGCTCACCATCGCTTCTTCATAGTTTGTAGGTTCGCCATGGTCAAGTAACATGACTTCCAGAATAAGATTACCGTACCACTCTGTGCGTATTTTACTCTGGTTGACCTCGAGGTTCAGTAGCAACTTGATTTGAAACTTCATGATCATCATCATTAGTTTCCTCACTAATTGGTGTAGTTGTCACAGAACCATTTCTTGTGATGAACTACTTTCAAATAAGGGAGCAGATACAGTTATCTCATCAAGTTCTACTTTCCTCCCACTCACTTCTTTCGAGAGAAACTCCTTCTCTAGAAAGGACCCGAATTTAGCAACGAAAATCTTGCCTTCAGATCTGTGATAGAAGGTGTACCCAACAGTCTCCTTTGGGTATCCTATGAAGACACATTTTTCCGATTTGGGTTCGAGCTTATCTGGTTGAAGTTTCTTTACATAAGCATCGCAGCCCCAAACTTTAAGAAACGACAACTTTGGTTTCTTGCCAAACCACAGTTCATAAGGCGTCGTCTCAACGGATTTTGACGGTGTCCTATTCAACGTGAATGCGGCCGCCTCTAAAGCATAACCCCAAAACGATAGCGGTAAATCGAAATAGACATCATAGATCGCACCATATCTAGTAAAGTACGACACGACGCTCGGACACACCATTTCTCTGTGGTGTTCGGGTGGCGTGAGTTGCTAAACTATTCCACATTGTTTCAAATGTAAACCAAACTCGAACTCAAATATTCTCCTCCACGATCAGATCGTAGAAACTTTATTTTCTTGTTACGATGATTTTCCACTTCACTCTGAAATTCTTTGAACTTTTCAAATGTTTTAGATTTGTGTTTCATTAAGTAGATATACCCATATCTGCTCAAATCATCTGTGAAGGTGAGAAAATAACGATACCGCCAAGTGCCTCAACATTCATTGGACCACAAACATCGGTATGTATGATTTCCAACAAATCAGTTGCACGCCCATAGTTCGGAGAACGGCGTTTTGTCATCTTGCCCATGAGGCACGGTTCGCAAGTACCAAGTGATTCATAATCAAGTGATTCCGAAGCCCATCAAGATGGAGTTTCTTCATGCGTTTTACAATCGATATGACCTAAACGGCAGTGCCACAAATAAGTTGCACTATCATTATCAACTCTGCATCTTTTGGCTTCAATATTATGAATATGTGTATCACTACTGTCGAGATTCAACAAGAATAGACCATTCTTCAAGGGTGCATGACCATAAAAGATATTACTCATATAAATAGAACAACCATTATTCTCTGATTTAAATGAATAACCGTCTCGCAATAAACAAGATCCAGATATAATGTTCATGCTCAACGCTGGCACCAAATAACAATTATTTAGGTCTAAAACTAATCCGAAGGTAGATGTAGAGGTAGCGTGCCGACTGCGATCACATCGACTTTGGAACCATTTCCAACGCGATCGTCACCTCGTCCTTAGCCAATCTTCGCTAATCCGTAGTTCCTGTTTGAGTTGCAAATATTAGCAAGTAACCAGTATCAAATACCAGTACTATCTGCGGTATTAGTAAGGTACACATCAATAACATGTATATCACATATACCTTTGATCACCTTGCCATCCTTTTTATCCGCCAAATACTTGGGGCAGTTCCGCTTCCAAAGTCGGTCTGCTTGCAGTAAAACACTCGAGTTTCAGGCTTAGGTCCAGACTTGGGTTTCTTCTCTTGATCAGCAACTTTCTTGCTGTTCTTTTGAAGTTTCCTTCTTCTTCCCTTTGCCCTTTTCTTGAAACTAGTGGTCTTGCTGACCATCAACACTTGATGCTCTTTCTTGATTTCTACCTCCATGCTTTCAGCATCGCGAAGAGCTCAGGAATTGTCTTAGTCATCCCTTGCATATTATAGTTCATCACGAGGCTCTTGTAGCTTGGTGGCAGTGATTGGAGAATTCTGTCAATGACACTATCATCCGGAAGATTAACTCCCAGCTGAATTAAGTGATTGTTATACCCAGACATTTTGAGTATGTGCTCACTGACAGAACTATTCTCCTCCATCTTGCAGCTATAGAACTTATTGGAGACTTCATATCTCTCAATCCGGGCATTTGCTTGAAATATTAACTTCAACTCCTGGAACATCTCATATGCTCCATGACGCTCAAAACGTCGTTGAAGACCCGGTTCTAAGCCGTAAAGCATGGCACACTGAACTATAGAGTAGTCATCAGCTCTGCTTTGCGGACGCTCACAACTTCGCTCAAGATCTGCAGCAGGCCTGTCACCCAGCGGTGCTTCCAGGCGTAATTTTTCTGTGCAGCAATGAGGATAATCCTCAAATTACGGACCCAGTCCGTGTAATTGCTACCATCATCTTTCAACTTTGCTTTCTCAAGGAACGCATTAAAATTCAACGGAACAACAGACGAGCCATCTATCTACATCAAACATAGACAAGCAAAATACTATCAGGTACTAAGTTCATGATAAATTTAAGTTTGATTAATCATATTAAAAACCTCCCACTTAGACAGACATCTCTCTAGTCATCTAAGTGATCACGTGATCCAAATCAACTAAACCATGTCCGATCATCACGTGAGATGGAGTAGTTTCAATGGTGAACATCACTATGTTGATCATATCTACTATATGATTCACGCTCGACCTTTCGGTCTCTGTGTTCCGAGGCCATATCTGTTATATGCTAGGCTCGTCAAGTTTAACCTGAGTATTCCGCGTGCGCAACTGTTTTGCACCCGTTGTATTTGAACGTAGAGCCTATCACACCCGATCATCACGTGGTGTCTCAGCACGAAGAACTTTCGCAACGGTGCATACTCAGGGAGAACACTTCTTGATAATTTTTAGTGAGAGATCATCTTATAATGCTACCGTCAATCAAAGCAAGATAAGATGCATAAAGGATAAACATCACATGCAATCAATATAAGTGATATGATATGGTCATCATCATCTTGTGCTTGTGATCTCCATCGCCAAGCACCGCCATGATCACCATCGTCACCGCGCGACACCTTGATCTCCATCGTAGCATCGTTGTCGTCTCGCCAACTATTGCTTCTACGACTATCGCTACTCCTTAGTGATAAAGTAAAGCAATTACATGGCGCTTGCATTTCATACAATAAAGCGACAACCATATGGCTCCTGCCATTGCCGATAACTTGGTTACAAAACATGATCATCTCATACAATAAAGTATAGCATCACGTTTGACCACATCACATCACATCATGCCCTGCAAAAACAAGTTAGACGTCCTCTACTTTGTTGTTGCAAGTTTTACGTGGCTGCTACGGGCTGAGCAAGAACCGTTCTTACCTCGCATCAAAACCACAACGATATTTCGTCAAATAGACTCCGTTTAACCTTCTCAAGGACGGGCGTAGCCACACTCGATTCAACTAAAGTGAGAGAGACAGACACCGCCGCTCACCTTTAAGCAACGAGTGCTCGGGCGGTGAAACCAGTCTCGCGTAAGCGTCTGCGTAATGTCGGTCCGGCCGCTTCATCTCACAATACCGCTGAACCAAAGTATGACATGCTGGTAGGCAGTATGACTTGTATCGTCCACAACTCACTTGTGTTCTACTCGTGCACATGACATCAACGCATAAAACCTGGCTCGGATGCCATTGTTGGGGAACGTAGTAATTTCAAAAAATTCCTACGATCACGCAAGACCATGGTGATGGCATAGCAACGAGAGGGAGAGGTCCGCCCACCCTCGTGAGACCGAAAGCGAAGCGTTATAACAACGCGGTTGATGTAGTCGTGCGTCTCCACGATCCGACCGATCCAAGCACCGAGCGTCGGCACCTCCGAGTTCTGCACACGTTCAGCTCGATGGCGATCCCGGACTCGATCCAGCAAAGTGTCGGGATGAGTTCCGTCAAGCACGACGGCGTGGTGACGATGTTGATGCTCCACCGACGCGGGGCTTCGCCTAAGCTCCGCGACGATATGACTTCTCCGCGCAGGGCTTCTCCTAAGCTCGCGACGATATGACCAAGTGGAATATGGTGGAAGGGGCACCGCACACGGCTAAGGCAAGATCCGTAGATCAACTTGTGTGTCTTGGGGTGCCCCTGCCCCGTATATAAAGGAGCCAAGGGGAGGTGGCGGCCCTAGGGGAGGCGCACAGGAGGAGTCCTACTCCCACCGGGAGTAGGACTCCCCCCTCTCCTAGTTGGACTAGGATTGGAGGAGGGAAGAGGAAGGCGCCGCCCCCTTCCTTGTCCTATTCGGACTAGAGGGGAGGGGGCGCGCAGCCCACCTTGGCCTGCCCTTCCTCTTCTCCCATGGCCCATTAAGGCCCATAGACTTCCCGGGGTTCCGTAACCTCCGGCACTCTCGTAAATCCCGATTTCACCCGAACACTTCCGATGTCCAAATGTAGGCTTCCAATATATCAATCTTTATGTCTCGACCATTTCGAGACTCCTCGTCATGTCCGTGATCACATCCGGACTCGAACAACCTTCGTGCATCAATACTTATAAACTCATTATGAACTGTCATCGAAGCGTTAAGCGTGCGGACCCTACGGGTTCGAGAACTATGTAGACATGACCTAGAACCATTCTCGGTCAATAACCAATAGCGGAACCTGGATGCCCATATTGGTTCCTACATATTCTACGAAGATCTTTATCGGTCAAACCGCATAACGACATACGTTGTTCCTTTGTCATCGGTATGTTACTTACCCGAGATTCGATCGTCGGTATCCAATACCTAGTTCAATCTCGTTACGGTAAGTCTCTTTACTCGTTCCGTAATACATCATCTCACAACTAACTCATTAGTTGTAATGCTTGCAAGGCTTAAGTGATGTGCATTACCGAGAAGGCCTGGAGATACCTCTCCGACAATCGGAGTGACAAAACCTAATCTCAAATCGCCAACCCAACAAGTACCTTTGGAGACACCTGTAGTACTCCTTTATAATCACCCGATTCGTTGTGGCGTTTGGTAGTACCAAAGTGTTCCTCCGTAAACGGGAGTTGCATAATCTCATAGTTATAGGAACATGTATGGGTCATGAAGAAAGCATTAACATACTAAGCGATCAACTGTTAAGCTAACGGAATGGGTCATGTCAATCAGATCATTCAACTAATGATGTGACCTTGTTAATCAAATAACAACTCCTTGTTCATGGTTAGGAAACATAACCATCTTTGATTAACAAGCTAGTCAAGTAGAGGCATACTAGTGACATACTGTTTGTCTATATATTCACACATGTATTATGTTTCCGGTTAATACAATTCTAGCATGAATAATAAACATTTATCATGATATAAGGAAATAAATAATAACTTTTATTATTGCCTCTAGGGCATATTTCCTTCAGTGCTGGGGTGTTCGGGATAAATTTGAGCACTCTTGTTCCCATATTTGGGTCCATCTAGGGAGGCGCTCAACACAATGAACTAGGCAACCGGACTTATAATGCTTGAACACTCTCACTTAGCCATAGAATTCTATAATTTTAAATTTCGGCGAAGCCCCTAGTGTTCGGAAGGCCGAATTCGGGGCGCTATCCACGCCTGGGCCGGACAAAGCCGGTTCCTCGCTCTAAGCGGCATAAGTCTTTAGGGACTCGAAAAAACCTCTCGAACAGCGACCGGCTCTCGCCTCATCATGACGGTCAGTTTTAGCTTTCTCCACTGAGGCGCTCGCCCAGCTCAACCGGGGCGCAATCGCAGTGGTTCTCCCAGTGCTACCTTAGCCGATAGAACGGAACGTAAGGTACCAAAACATGGGAGCCGGGCAAACCCAACTATTGACCCAAGACATGATTCGGAGCCGATGCATATAATGCTATAAGTTCGGGGTGCCGCACTTGTGAAAGTGTTCGGACTTATCACACCATAAAGTGGGGAACTTAAGCCCCTGGTGTATTTAGCCGTACCAAAGTGTACGGATGCGGCATGCCATAAATGAACATATGTATAAGAAAGGAATGCAATTAAAAGCAAAAAGGTGCTGCATTTTTTATTCAAGAAATACTGCCATGAATGCAGGACGATACAAATAGTGCGATAAGCAAGGGATGGGGCTATTAAACAAGTCCCCCTCCAGGGGTAGGCTGCGGAATGGTGTATAAAATAGATTTAGTGCTCGAAATGGAGACCACCTGGATATTCGTCGTAGCCTTTCATCTTCCATGGCTGTTGCATCGTGAGTTCGGCCGGTCTACTCCCGGACAGGGCCTCTGGTGAACGGAGTCCTGTGGGTAAGAAAGAAAAAGAAAAAAAAGGAATGACACACTTGGGAGCCCCTGATGTGGTTTAGCCGCATTCTGGGCCTGACGTGGTCGTGCCCCTTCCCCTATGCCCATGGTATCTCCAGAGCGTAATGATGTACGCGAAGGACCAGTCTTGCGATCTTGCGAGGGCTGGGGTTGGGGCCGCATTGCTACGCGTGCTCGGAACGTGCCAAGTGGTCTTGTTGTAGGTTACTCCGGGCGCGTTTAGCCGTGTCCGGTCGCTTAACGGACGGACTCGAGAATTACCTTAAGAGGCTGCATTGTACTTCTGCCGCGAGAGCCGCTGTATGTTCCTCCGTTCGGAGGGAGCATTCGGTGTTTCCGTTGACCGTGATGACTCCTCGAGGGCCTGACATCTTGAGCTTGAGGTATGCGTAGTGCGGCACCGCGTTGAACTTTGCAAACGCGGTTCGTCCGAGCAGAGCATGATAGCCGCTGCGGAACGGAACTATGTCGAAGATTAACTCCTCGCTTCGGAAGTTATCCGAGGATCCGAAGACCACTTCCAGTGTGACTGAGCCCGTACAATTGGCCTCTACACCTGGTATGACGCCTTTGAAAGGTCGTCTTTGTGGGTTTAATCCTTGAGGGGTCTATGCCCATCTTGTGCACTGCGTCCTGATAAAGCAGGTTCAGGCTGCTGCCACCGTCCATCAGGACTCTGGTGAGGTGAAATCCATCGATGATTGGGTCTAAAACCAATGCGGCGAATCCGCCGTGGCGGATGCTGGTGGGGTGGTCCCTTCGATCAAAAGTGATCGGGTAGGAGGACCATAGGTTGAACTTCGGGGCGACTGGCTCCATGGCGTATACGTCCCTGAGTGCACGCTTCCGCTCCCTCTTGCGTATGTGGTTGCGTATATCATATTCACCGTCCGCACTTGTGGGGGGAAACCCTTCTGTCCTCTATTGTTCGGCGGTCGGGTCTCTTCTTCGTCATCGCTATGCAGCCCCTTGCCATTGTTTTCGGCCATTAGCTTGCCTGCCTGCTTGAATACCCAACAGTCCCTGTTGGTGTGGTTGGCTGGCTTTTCGGGGGTGCCGTGTATCTGGCACGAGCGGTCGAGTATTCGGTCCAAATTGGACGGACCCGTAGTAGTTCTTTTGAATGGCTTTTTCCGCTGACCGGGTTTGGAGCCTCTGAATCCGGCATTGACTGTCGTATCCTCATTATTGTCGCCGTTGATGCGGCGTTTGTTCTTGTTGCGACGCGACCTGCCATTGCGGTCCTTTGTATCCGGACTGCCAGAATTTTTGCTGAGGTTGTTGCTGCGGGCTAGCCAGCAGTCCTCTCCCGCGCAAAAGCGGGTCATGAGTGATGTGAGGGCTGCCATGGATTTCGGCTTTTCCTGTCCCAGGTGCCGGGCAAGCCACTCGTCGCGGATGTTATGTTTGAAGGCCGCGAGGGCCTCTGCATCCGGACAGTCGACGATTTGATTTTTCTTAGTTAAGAACCGTGTCCAGAATTGTCTGGCCGATTCGTCTGGCTGCTGAATTATGTGGCTCAGGTCGTCAGGCGTCGGTGGTCGCTTTACGCGTGCCCGGAAGTTATCAAGGAATGCGGCTTCCAGGTCCTCCCAACACCCAATTGATTCTGCTGGCAAGCTGTTAAGCCAATGCCGAGCTGGTCCTTTAAGCTTGAGTGGGAGGTATTTGATGGCGTGAAGATCGTCACCGCGGGCCATGTGGATATGAAGGAGATAGTCTTCCATCCAAACCGCGGGGTCTGTTGTGCCATCATAGGATTCAATATTCACGGGTTTAAACCCTTCGGGGATTTGATGATCCATTACTTCATCTGTGAAGCATAGTGGGTGTGCGGCGCCTCTGTATTGGGCTATATCGCGACGGAGCTCCAACGAGCTTTGTCTACTGTGTTCGGCCCGGCCGGACTTACTGTGTCCGGCGCGACGGTTGTCGTCACGTATCATGGGGCGCCCACGCGATCGTAGATCGATCTTGATTGTCTTGCCTTATCCTCCAATATATCTCGCAAGTCCGGAGCGTTCCCCTGTGGCCTTGCGCTTTTCGAGCGATGCCGGGGTACGGTTCTAGTGGAGGGCCTAGAGGCCTCTCTGTCGCGGCCACGAGGTGGTCGGTCAGCCGCATTGTGCTCTGGTGATGCAGGTTTATATGCCTCCTCCTCTAGTCGGGGGAGAAACTTGCGTTTGGGGTAGCTTTTGGAGGGGCGTTCGAGCTCATGCTCTTCGGCCGCAAGGACTTCAGTCCATCTATCGGCTAGCAGATCCTGATCAGCTCTAAGCTGTTGCTGCTTTTTCTTGAGGCTGTTTGCCGTGGCCATAAGCCTGCGTTTAAAACGCTCTTGTTCGACGGGATCCTCAGGCACAACAAATTCGTCGTCGTCGAGGCTCGCCTCGTCTCCGGAGGGAGGCATGTAATTATCATCCTCGACCTCTTCGTCTGCCGCTCTCTCATGAGGGCTGGCATCTCCGTCCTCCTGCGCTGAATCTTGCTGGAGGGGGTTGTCTTCGGCAGTGTCTGAGGTATTATTATCTCCGGTGCCAGAATCGCCATTCTTGTTGTGGCGGGATTTAGAGCGGCGCCGCTGACGCCGACGCTTGGGCTGTTTCTTGGAGGGGTCTTCCTCCGCTGTTCCTTCGCCATTCCCATCCTTTGGGATATCCACCATGTATATGTCGTATGACGAGGTGGCTTTCCAGTGCCCAGTAGGCGCTGGTTCTTGGTCGTCTCCGGCATCGTCGTCCATACCGTCGATGTCTTCGGAGTTGAAGTCTAGCATGTCGGTTAGATCATCGACAACAGCTACTAAGTGGGTGGTGGGTGGGTCTTGAATTTCTTCGTCGTCCGCATCCCAACCGTCCTGACCGCAGTCCGGCCAGGGCTCTCCTGATAACGAGAGATACTTTAGCAAACTCAGGATGTCGCTGAAAGGTGAGTGCTGAAAGATGTCCGCAGTGGTGAACTCCATAATCGGCGCCCAATCGGATTCGATTGGAGGGGGCGCGGGAGGTTCGGAGTCCGGAAAGGAGTTCGGCACCTTGGAGTCACGAGCTTTGGAAGGGACAAAGTCAGTATTCGGCTCTATCGCCGTAGAGGTTGCAGCCCCCGAGGCGGTGTCTCACCATCCGTCCTCGATCTGCACAGTCGGCTCTGAATCGAGGGTCAGAGCAGACTCGTGTGCGGCCTCCATGGCACTGTCCGGCAGTAGAGCTAAATCATGCCCATCGTGACAGTGCGGCGCGCTCGGTTGTGGCTCGAATCCATTGAAGATCAAGTCCCCGCGGATGTCAGCCGTGAAGTTAAGACTTCCAAATCTGACCTGACGGCCAGGGGCGTAGCTTTCGATCTGCTCCAGATGGCCAAACGAATTGGCCCGCAGTGCAAAGCCGCCGAATACGAAGATCTGTCCAGGGAGAAAAGTCTCACCATGGACCGCATCGTTGTTGATGATCGAAGGAGCCATCGAGCCTATCGGTGACGACACAGAGGAACTCTCAATGAAAGCACCAATGTCGGTGTCAAAACAGGCGGATCTCGGGTAGGGGGTCCCGAACTGTGCGTCTAGGCGGATGGTAACAGGACACAAGGGACACGATGTTTTACCCAGGTTCGGGCCCTCTTGATGGAGGTAAAACCCTACGGCCTGCTTGATTGATATTGATGATGTGGGTATTACAAGAGTAGATCTACCACGAGATCAAGGAGGCTAAACCCTAGAAGCTAGCCTATGGTATGATTGTTGTTATTGTTGTTGTCCCATGGACTAAAACCATCCAGTTTATATAGACACCGGAGAGGGTTAGAGTTACACAGAGTCGGTTACAATGGTAGGAGATCTACATATCCGTATCGCCAAGCTTGCCCTCCACGCCAAGGAAAGTCCCATCCGGACACGGGACGAAGTCTTCAATCTTGTATCTTCATAGTCTTGGAGTCCGGCCGATGATGATAGTTCGGCTATCCGGACACCCCCTAGTCCGGGACTCCCTCAGGCACCTCAAACCGGCCTCAAACTCCTAACTGACTGTTACCCCTCATATCCAACCCAAATATGGGGATGATATGGGGAGGCCCAGGAGCGACCGGACGCGTCCACCACTGTAATGTCCCGAGACCGATGCGCCAGGTGTCTTCCAGTTATTCGCTGAAGTTGCCATGTCATTTGCTTGTGTGTTGCATTTTGCCATGTCATCATCTGCATTTCATCTGCATCTTTTTCAAAACTTGCGTTCGTTCGGCTTCCCCCGATTATCTCCATTGTCCGTTCTGAGCCCGACCACACTCGCGTGCACCCGTCGCCCCTCTCAGACCTTGTTTCGTGAGCGGGAGAAAAACGTTCTCGGAATGAGCCGAGATTTGCCAAGTGGCCTTGGTATATCACCGGTAGACCGCCCCTCAAATTTCGTTTCATTTGGAAGTCGTTTGATGCCCCAACGGTTAACCGAGTTTGCAGCCTAATACCGCTCCACCTACCCCACCAAACCCCCCTCCATGCTCTCCGCTGTACGATCATGATCATGTGGGCGAAAACCGCACCTCATTTGGACTCTCCTAACTCCCTCTACCTATAAATTAGTCCCCTCCCCCGAAATTTCGGGCAAACCCTAGATCAAACCTCCCTCTCGCCCGCCGGACATGTCCGCCCGCCACTGGCCACGTCGCCCGACCAATGGAAGCTCCCCACTTCATCGTCGCCGCCGTCCCGTCCAACCCCGAGCCTCCATGTCGCCACCCAGCCTCCCCTCGCGGCCGCGGCCTGCCGAGCCCATCACGGGCCCGCACGAAGCCCGCCCGCGCTCGCCGCCACCTGCGAAGCCCATCGCCGGAGCTCCACAACCCTAGCGCCGTCTGCCGCCTCGTCTCTGCCGCCGGCCACCGCTGTTTGCCAGACTGCACCTCGCCTCCCCGCCGCCCGCGCTGAACCTCACCATCTCCGCATCCAGCGCCGCCGCCAGCTGAACCCCGCCGCCCGCTACACCATTGCGCCGACGCCCGACGCACCAGCGCCGGAGCCGGCACCCTGAGCTTTGCCTCTGGCCGGCAGGCCCCTCGCCTTGCTCGCCGCCCCACGCCGGCTACCGCATCCCCGCGCTGTCCCTCGCAGGATCCGGCCGAATCCGGCGAGATCCTACCCGGATCCGCCTCCCCGGCGATCTCCCCGCCCTCTCCGGCCATCTTCTCGCCGGAGCTCAGATCTGCACCGCGCCATTCCAGTACCCCGACGACCCACGAAACAAACGGCCTCCCGCACCACTCCGTCCAGCTGGACCGTCCCGTCCCGTTTCCCACGAGGGTATAATTTTGCACTGTCCCTGAATTTTAACGATATGTGCTCATGTTTGCCATGCCATAACTTGATGGTCGGTGCTCCGTTTTGCATGCATAATATGTCAAATTGTTCATATCAGAGTGCTCTTCATGATGGATTAGTTTGCATTCATGTTAATGTTCTTATTTATGCCTTAATCTTCATTGAAAAACTGCTATGTGATATGAACTTTTGTAATCTGCTGATTGTCAACATCATTTGTGCATTTTGTGAGTGCCACAACTTTGTCCCTATTGATGCTATGATGATGATGTTGATATGCACATGTTCTTATCTTCATACTCTACATGTTGTTTTGCTTTTAATTCATGTTAGGGTGCATCTTGATATCTTTATCCCTGTTGCAAAAGTGCATGTTCCTGTTAACTGCTGAAAACTGCTATAACTTGTTGATTTGTCATTTTTGTTGCATTTTGTGTGCATCCTATGGGCATGATGTCTACATGTTTTAGGAGCATATTTATGCCATAGTTACATGGGTGCAATCCATGTAAGTTTATATGCACTGTAGTGAGTGCATCAAGCTTGTGAAGTGGGCTACTTGCTGTTAACTTTCTGTCAATGCTGAAACTGCTATATCATGATGCCATGTTTTCTTGATGCTACCAATTAATCCATGCATATTCTGGAGATGCTTAGTTGCATGTTTTTTTGTCTATGTTATGATCTATTATGCCATGCCTTTTGTTGCCCCATATATGTCTTGTAGAATATGTTTGCATTGCCATGAACATGCTTATATAATGTGCCAGATTTCTGTAAACTTCATAATACCTTGTTGTGAGCTTGTTATTGAGTGATACATGCCTCTTATGGAGATGCTCCAGTTACATGATTTGAAGTATGCTATGAGTACTTTGCTTACATGCCATGTTTGCTAATTTTAGATGTCATATGCCTCTGTTCCATGCTTGCAAACATGCTATTATAATGTTGCTGATTTACACTTGCTGAAATTGTTTCAACATTCAATCTTGTATTGTTGGTTCCTACTAATCCATGAGCCTTGTGTATATGTTGCCATGATGTTATTTGCTCTTTTTTATGTGTACTTTGATACCATTCCCTTGGTTGATATGTTTACTTGCTGTAGGTTGTCTCGTTCTTGCTCTTAAGTTGCCATCATATTAACTCTGCTCATGCATATGCTCCTGTGTTATTAAGTTGCATTTTGCATTGATCATATTGGTTTAATATTGATGCCTATGTACCTGAACCTTAATGATATTTGAAGTATGTTATCTGTACATGAAGTGCATGTCAAGTTTGTGCTCATGTGCTTCCTGTAGCATGTTCTTTTGATGATTGCAAAGTGACTACTTGCTATTTTGGGCAGATTGTTGTTATATCTTGTTGAGAGTGTATGTGTTGCACCGTTGCTCCGTTTTGAGCATGCTCTATATGAAACTTGCTTAGAATTGCATGTAGTTGCATCATGTCATGTTGAATCCTTGTTCTGAGAGTGTTTGCTTGATGTTTGAATGCATTTTGCATCAATGCCATGTTTAACTTGTTTTGCTCATATCTTCTAGGCCGTAGCTCCGAACTAAATGAACTTTATATGTAACTTGACTAGAATTTCGTGTAGATCATCTTAGTGCATCTTAACTTGCTGTTTAACAACTTGAACATAAGGTTTATTCAGTTCTGGACCAATTTCAAAATTTGCTTATGAGGACTTACCGGATTTGTTATATGTTGTTCCGGCCTCATTTAAACTTGCTTTGATGTGTTGCTCTTGTATGCATTATCTTTTGCCATGAGTAGCATCATATAGCCTTTGTCATGCATCATGCTGGGTTGTGCATCATGTCATGTTTATGTGTTGTGTGTTTACCGTGTTGTTTGCTTCTTTCCGGTTGTGCTTCTTCTCGATAGTTACTGTTTCGTTGCGATCGTCAGGATCCGTTCGTCTTCTTCATGGACTCGTTCTTCTTCCTTGCGGAATTTTAGGCAAGATGACAATTACCCTGGATCTCACTACTATCATTGCTATGCTAGTTGCTTCGTTCTATCACTATGTTGCGCTACCTATCACTTGTTTATCAAGCCTTCTAAATTGCCATGTCCGCCTCTAACCTTTTCACCCTTCCTAGCAAACCGTTGTTTGGCTATGTTACCGCTTTGCTCAGCCCCTCTTATAGCGTTGTTAGTTGCAGGTGAAGTTGAAGATTGCTCCATGTTGGACAGGATTATGTTAGGATATCACAATATCTCTTAATTAATTAATGTATCTATATACTTGGTAAAGGGTGGAAGGCTCGACCTTATGCCCGGTGTTTTGTTCCACTCTTGCCGCCTTAGTTTCCGTCATACCGGTGTTATTTTTCTTGATTTTGTGTTCCTTACGCGGCCGGGTGTATGGGAACCCCTTGACAGTTCGCTTTGAATAAAACTCCTCCAGCAAGGCCCAACTTTGGTTTTACATTTGCCTAACAACCTATAACCTTTCCCTTGGGAGTAATTAACCCGAGGGTCATCTTTATTTTAAACCCCCCCGGGCCAGTGCTTCTCTAAGTGTTGGTCCGAACTGAGTAGCCTGCGGGGCCACCTCGGGGAAACTTGAGGGTTGGTTTTACTCGTAGCTTGTCTCATCCAGTGTGCCCTGAGAACGAGGTATGTGCAGCTCCTATCGGGATTTGTCGGCACATTTGGGCGGTCTTGCTGGTCTTATTTTACCATTGCCGAAATGTCTTGTAACCGGGATTTCGAGACTGACCGGGTCTTCCCGGGAGAAGGAATATCCTTCGTTGGTCGTGAGAGCTTATAATGGGCTAAGTTAGGACACCCCTACAGGGTTTATACTTTCGAAAGCCGTGTCTGTGGTTATGTGGTAGATGGGAATTTGTTAACATCCGGTTGTAGAGAACTTGACACCAGATTCGAATTAAAACACATCAACCGCGTGTGTAGCCGTGATGGCCTCTTCTCGGCGGAGTCCGGGAAGTGAACACAGTTTTGGTTATGTATGAACGTAAGTAGTTTCAGGATCACTTCTTGATCACTTCTAGCTTCTCGACCGTTGCGTTGCTTCTCTTCTCGCTCTTATTTGCGTATGTTAGCCACCATATATGCTTAGTCGCTGCTGCAATCTCACCACTTATCCTTTCCATACCCATGAAGCTTTGCTAGTCTTGATACCCATGGTAATGGGATTACTGAGTCCTCGTGGCTCACAGTTTACTACAACAACAGTTGCAGGTACAAGTTTTGCGATGTTCATGACGCGAGAGCGATGTTACTTGTTTTGGAGTTCTTCTTATGCTTCTTCTTCGATCAGGGGATAGGTTCCAGGTCGGCACCCTGGGCTAGCAGGGTGGATGTCGTTCGAGTTTCTGTTTATGGTTCATCCGTAATCGGATGTTTCTCTTATGTATGATGTTGTATTCGTGTGGCATTGTATGCCTCTTGTATGTATCCCCAACTATTATGTAATGGTACAATGTAATGATATCCACTTTGCAAAAGCGTCTCCAATATGCGCTTCTATCCTTGGTGGGACCTTCGAGTTCCTTTAGGATAAGGTCGCATATTGGGCGTGACAACCACGTCAGATCTGGCCCACGCTGGCCCACCCGACCCCACATATATTCGTCCCCATCCACTCACTAGATCAAGCTCTAGTCACTTCGCCACCCAAGCTCCCGTCCGGCGATCTTCGACTTTCTCCGGCATGGCGGGGCAGCAGATCCGATGATGACCAGTACAGATCTGTCGACTAGGGTGTCCTCTCATGTGGGTTGGAGGAGGCAATGGCCGTCCGCATTGCACTCCACCACTCACGGGAGGGAAGTGCTCGACCAACGGCGGGATCTGTCTAGGGGCTGAATCACCGCGGTCCTTCGGAGAGCCTTCCACTCTCTCTTTCCCCATCACCAATCTGTCGGAGTACAAGTCCTAGCAGGACCGGTGTGCCTGTGGTGGGAAGGAGAGGATGAGGGTTGCCGCGGCCTAACTCACTATCGACATGGTAGCGGCGGAGGGTCATTCGTGCACGCATTCTAAAGAAGTGATAACGGAGGAGGAACACAAGTACCCTCGCCTGAGAGCGGAAGCAGGTAGTCTGTGCCATGACTGGACTGCCCCCCCCTTCCCAAAGGAGAAGAAGGAGGACATCAACGGGTCGGACAATTCCAGTGATGAGCAGATCCGACTCAATCCATACTGCATTTTCGAGCGCTACTTCCACGAGAAGAACAACAAGGGTGTCAGGAAGGGCAAGGGCAGCCGTGGATGGGCTAGCATGTAGGTAAACACATGCCAAATTTTGGTAGTCCGACACCATGTCCTGATACAGTAGCCGGACGGTGTGTAATACATCATTCACGTAGTTGAGTTTGTATGGATTTGAGATATGCTAATTGGGGTGTCCAATTATGAGAATGGAAATTTGAGGAGTGCTCGGACGCGTCACGGTCGTTTATGGGATTGGATTTGCCAGGTCTGGTTGTAGATGCTCTGAAACGAAGAACTCAGGTAGCTAGTCACCCCACCATCTACTTATCGGCACCATTGTCCTCCTTTTCAGCAGCTGTAAAAGTGAGCATATAATAAGCAGAAGTGCCAAGTAGTGAAGTAGACATGTTTTTGTAACGGTATCTGTCTGTCAAACATGTTTTACCACTGAAGAAGCACCTTGCAGACATGTGGCCAAACAAAATCAAAGCTCGAGACGGCACAAATAGAAGCAGACATGTCTCTACTCTCTTCACACCAGCATTTGCTTTCGGTTTCGTATCCTTGCCATCTCCTACACACCATAATGAGGCCAGAAAAACTTGTTGATGTGCGGAGCTCTTCAAGGCTCATATCACAAGCGCAGGGCAGAATGGATACCGAGTGCGCAACAGTCACACAATAAAATTCAGCTACCTAGTTCTTACCAGAGATTCAGAAGTTCGCGCAGAGAAGATATTGGCAGGTACCCACCAATGTACATATTCGCAGTCCCCATCGAGGCACACAATTTATAAACTGTGAAATACATTGGTAGAGACAGTTTAATTGGTGAACATGGTGGAAAATCTTGGGCACTGCAAATTTAGCAATGCACGACCACTGAATCATACTCCTATATGTTACTGCATCCTTAACTCATAAAAGACAAATGAAGCTCGCATGGGAAGGGCAAGCAGGTTTGCTCCTCGTATATAACTTGGGAGCCAAATATATCTGCTCCAGTCGATTATTCCTACCACTTTGTCGTATCATGTGATTAATGTTATGCAACTTTGGGGAATTAGACCCACTAATCAGCATTACTGCAATATTTTTTGTTTTCACTGAACATATGCTGTTGATAATATTGTCAATCATGAGCTATAGATACCTGCAGTTTTTATGAAAGATATCAGTGTAGTCCGATGACTTACAGGTTTGCTCAAAGCCACAAACTGGGCTGAATTTTCAAGCTTTATTAATCGATATACATGTAATTTAGTGACAAGATACGACAGCAGAAAAATATATGTGTAGTTTTGTGATGAGAAACGCAAGCACTAGGTAGCAGCGCTGTGCTGTCATTTTCAGAGATTGCAGGCAATGCTTTCTTGTTTACTTAATGACAAGATCAACACCATGGGGTTCATTTTTTTTTCGCGAATACGCAAAAGTGCGCATCATTTCATTGATAGGAAGGGGGGTACAGGAGAGCCTTTTTGAGGGTGGGATGCTCAGCCCACAATATTACATACATACACGCCTATTCCAGCAAAATGTTGAGTCCGCGCGCACCGGCTCGAGCCCAGGTCCAGGCCTCGTCTTGAATGGA
The DNA here is from genome assembly GCA_021605205.1 of Aegilops longissima. Classification (NCBI taxonomy): domain Eukaryota; kingdom Viridiplantae; phylum Streptophyta; class Magnoliopsida; order Poales; family Poaceae; genus Aegilops; species Aegilops longissima. The sequence goes on from CM038681.1 coordinate 10,179,936, forward strand.
CGCCAACAGCGTCGAGATGGAGGGGGTATCGCCGTTGAACACGCAGCGGTTGCGGTGCTTCCATATGCACCATGCGGTAAGCGTGGCTAGCGTGGCAAGGCCCTTGCGAAGGCCAGAGGGGGATCCAGCGATGGCCGTCGTGCACCAGGTGAGGAAGTCTTCGTCTCCAGACGGAGGGTGGGTAGTGGCACGCACCCAGGCAAGCACATCATGCCAGATTTGCCGAGAGAAAGGACAGCTAATGATGACGTGCTGCATGGTCTCCTCGGCCTGATCGCAAAGGACGCAGCAGTCGTTGTGCGGCAGGTCATGCCGGACAACTCTAGCTGCAGTCCAGCAACGGTCGAGGTCGGCGAGCCAAGTGAAGATTTTGACTCGCAGGGGGGCCCAGCATTTCCAAGTCAGGCGCTAGAAGGGGGCCGAGGTGGAGCCAGCGTACAAGGCCAGGTAGCCAAGACTTGGCCGAGTACTTGGCATTCGCAGTCCATCTCTATTTCAAGCAGTCGGGGGAACTGGGTAGCATAATCGGCTGTAGCAATCTCCACAGGTTCACATAGTCGGCGAGTGCACCTGGGGTCAGGGCGCCGCGAAGATCGGCGATCCAACTGCGATCATGGAGCGCCTCCGCGACCGTGCGTTTCCGCCGGCGTCGTGGGACAAGGGGTAGGAGGGAGGGGGCCACGTCAAACACTGTCTGGCCATTGATCCACTGGTCAGTCCAGAACCGGCAGGTCCGGCCGTCGCCGACGTCCCAGGAAGTTGAGGCCCGGAAGATAGCGGAGGTGTCGGGGTGGCTCGGGAGATGAAGATGCACCCAAGGTCTGGTGGGTCGGTGCGTTGGAGCCACAACCAGCGCACACGGAGCGCAATGCCTTGGCGGTGTAAGTCCTGGATGCCGAGGCCGCCGAGCTCGAGAGGGCGGTAGATGCGCTGCCAGTTGACGGGGCCATGCCCACTCTGGGTGTCCTTCCTGCCGTGCCAGAGGAACTCTCTGATGATGCGATTGGCCTGCTTGAGCACCGGAGAGCAGATGGCGATGGCGACCATGATGTGTGAGGGGATTGCACATAGCACATGCGAACTAGGGCAAGGCGTTCACCACGGGAGAGGAGAGTTGTGCGCCATGTTGATAGCTTCGTAGACAGCTTTTCGACGATGGGCAGCAAGGAAGACGACGACGGCTTCCGCACGCATAGGGGGATGCCAAGGTAGACGACGGGGAAGCTCACCACGGCGCAGGCCATCACGCTCTGGATGCATGCGATCTCCTCAGCCCCACAGTGAATGGGCGTGGCCGAGCACTTCGAGAAGTTAGTGCAAAGCTCGGATGTCGCCCCAAAGACTCGCAGTAGCTCACGAATGACCCGTAGGTCACGGCAGGAGGGGTGGCAGAACACGACGACGTCATCGGCGTAGAGAGAAATGCTCGATGCAGCATGGCGGGCGGTGAGACGTTGCAGAAGTCCACGCCGATGGGCATGCACAGGTAAGGAGTTGAGGACATCGATGGCCATCGTGAATAGCATCTGGGAGATAGTGTCTCCTTGCCGCAGGCAGCAGGCGAGGGTGATCGGGGGGCCAGGGGACCCGTTGATGAGAACGCGCGTGCTGGAGGTGGAGAGTAGGATGGTGATCCATTCGATCCAGCGCCTACCAAAGCCCAGGTGACGAAGGACGTCGATGATGAAGGGCTAGGAGACCGTGTCGAAAGCGCACGCGATGTCGAGCTAGAGGAGCACCCTAGGTGCCCGCAGGTTGTGTAGTTGGCGAGCATTCTGCTGGACAAGCATGAAGTTACCATGCACACAGCGACCGGCGATGGACGCGCTCTGGTTAGTGGACACGAGCTGGCTCAGCCGGGGAGCGAGTCGAAGTGAGAGGACATTGGCGATGAGCTTGGCAATAAGATGGATCAAGCTGATAGGCCGGTAGTCTGAGAGAGCGGAGGCGTCTTGTTTTTTCGGCAGGAGGGTGATGAGGGCCTCGTTGAGACGCTGCAAGCTATGCCCGTTCATGGAGTAGAATTTGTCGAACACCTCACATATGTCAGCCTTGATCGTGTTCCAGCAGGCAACGAGGAATTCCGAGGTGAAGCCATTGGGTCCCGGAGCCTTGCCGCGGGGGAGCGCCCGCACCGCTCCGAGGATTTCTTCTTCTGTGAATGGATGCCCAAGATCGGCAAGGTCGAAGGACCGGTCATCGATCTGGTCGAGGTCGAGGGAGAACTCCCGAGGTGAATATGATCCAAAGAGGGAGGACAGGTGGTGGAACGCAGCTTCAGCCATGCCCTCGTCGTCATGGACAGTAGCGTTGTCAGTCCGCAGGGAGAAGATGTGATTCGTGTGCCGCCTGTGGGCTGCGTGTATCTTGAAGAACGCAGAGTTGGTATCGCCCTCTTTGAGCCATCTGAACCTGACCCGCTCGCGGGCAATGGACCTCTCGAGAGAGGCCAGCCCCAGATATGTGCGCTTGAGATTTCTGCGCAGCCATGTTTCCGGGGCGGAGGACGGTAGTCTTGCGTCGCATCCAGTCGAGCAGTGAGCTCACGCGCAATCAAGAGCTGGAGCGAGACGTGACCGATGGTACACGCACCCCAGCTATGGAGGCGGCGTGCAATGTGCTTTAGGCGGAGATAAACACGCCGAAAGGGGTCCGGGTCGTGGACGCCGGCCCAAGCGTCAGCCACAGTCTCCTGGACGCCATCGAGTTTGATCCAGAAGCGCTCGAAGTGGAATCATTTAGGGCCTGCCTAGAGCGGGGAGCAATCCAAGAACAGCGGGCAGTGATCTGAGACAGTTGTGGCGAGGCATCGGAGATGGGCATTAGGCTGCGAGGTGTCCCAGTCGAAAGTGCATAGGAATCTGTCGTTGCGCACGAGGGTAGGGGAGTCTCGCTCGTTGGACCAAGTGTAGCGGCGGCCATGCATGTATACGTCTCGAATCTCCATGCCCGCGATGAATCGGCGGAAGCGACTCGAGGTGCGTCTGTTGATGTGCCCATTATTCTTATCTTCAGCTGAAGAGACGAGGTTGAAGTCACCTCCAAGAAGCCAGGGGCCGGCACATGTCTCACGGGTCTCTTGTAAATCTTGGAGGAATGCAATCTTCTCGTCATCTTCCTGCGGCCCATACACGCTGGAGATCCACCAAGGGTGCGCCCCGGTGGTGGTAGAAACAAGGGCGGTGACGTGGTGTTACCCAATGTACGGGCTGGAAATGGAGAGCTCATTGCCGTTCCAAGCTAGAATGATGCCGCCACGGGTGCCGATAGCCGGTAGAGAGAAGAAATCAGCGAAGCAAGGGCCAAGGGTCTCGAGGACGAGTGGCAGGGAGACCGTATCGAGCTTGGTCTCCTAGAGACACACGATGGTGGGGGAGACCGAAGTAATAACGGAGCACACAACATTATGTTTGGCCCTGCAGTTTAGACCGCGGACGTTCCAGAACACTATCTTAGGGTTACAATCCATAAGAAGAGGGTGGGGGGGTCCAATAGGTAGAGGCAGAACAGAGCTAGTTCGCGGCAATGCCTCGCGCTGCCATCGAGGGGGTGTTACAGGCGGCCAAGGTGCCGGCGGGGATGTGCCAACTATAGTAATCCGCGAAGGCCTGGACAACATCCTCCGCAAGGGGCTGCTCAAATAACTTGCTATAGCGTTCCATGGCAGCGGTGGAGATGGGCTCGCCGTCACGTACAAGGCTGAGCCGAAGCAGCAGCACCCTCTTGGCCTTTGCTTTGGAGTTCAATCCACGGTCGTTCTTAGCGAGCCGATGGCTCCTCCTGGGAGTGAAGTTGGGCGGGAGCTCCTTTCTCCTTCTCTTGGGGCCCGGGGTGTGAAGGACAGGTGTGTCGCGGCGTTGGATCCCCAGGATGAAATCCTGCAGAACGCAGTCATCGGGGCAGCCGAAGCGGTGCCTGCATGGTCCAGCGCAAGGATTTGGATTTCGTTTTGCAAAATTTACCGTTCCCTGACGAAATGGGCGAAAATCGGTAATTTCGGATTTTTTCGGAAAATTCCGGACGAAAAGACTGAATTAAAATTTGAATTTTTGAACGAAAAACGAGCGAAATTTGGACGAAAAACGACCGAAATTCTACCAAAAATTGAAATCCTGGAGCAAAGGAAACAAATAAGGATCTTACATAATCGCAACTACCAATTGATTGCTTGCACGCATGATTCGCTTCAGTTGTAGCAAAATCCAATCACGCTGCTCACTCCTGGTCCCGTTCCGGCCGCACGCAGGTCCTATGGCCAACGACCGAGCTAGGGCCATACTTGCACTCGTCGCTGCACCAAGCTGCCGGATAGAGGCATATGGAACGGTCAGCTAGCCCCCTGTGGCCGAGGCCATGCGCTCAGGAGGCGGCGGCGCGAGCACATCTGGATCGGGACCGAGGAAGGCGCCGCCGCTAGGGGAATTTGTTGCCGTTTAGGTTTAGGAGTTTATTCAGGCCTTTTACTTCGTGGGAAGGGCTATCCAGGCTGGATCGGACACTGGAATGGGCCAAAAAAATCAAATAGGGCCGAAAATTTTGGCCGGCTAACATATCTACCGGGCCTGAACGAAACGGACGAATTTCGCCGGAATTTCGTTTTTTTCGGACGAAATCCAAAACTCTGGTCCAGCGAGGCTGGGGCCAGCCGAGCTCCGACACTTGGCAGGAATGGGGTGGCCGCAGCCGATAGCTGGCTGGGGGAGCGCGTGCAAGCCGCAGGGGATGGTGGGGCTGGCGACAGGGAGGCCTCTGGATCCGTTCCGATCTGTCGCGACACCCCGGGGAGGGCGGGGCAGAAGGTGCCTCGGGATCCGCTTCCGCATGCAGCGAATCAGGGGGAGGGGAGATCACATCCTCCTGATCTGCTGACCGCCCGCTGGTCGGGGAAGCGTGGCCCAGCCCGCCATCCTCCTTGTCCTGGAGCGGGGGTGGGTCCAAGGAAGCCTCGCGAGTTGTGCGACCAGGGAAGGGATAACCATCAGAGTCTTGGTGGGGCCAGTAGGTCAGCAGCGGCGGCGCAGGAGTGGGCCGCGTGGCCCATCTGGGGCGGGAGACCGGGTTGCATCGTCGGAGCGGTGGTCAAGGCAGCTTTTTCCGGGCCGAGGCGGCTTTTTGCATGGGCCCGGGGAGGTGCGTCAGCGTGCAGCAGGTGGGCCCCAAGGATCCCATGCCAGTCTGCTGGTGGGGGTGGAGGGTGGTGCCGAAGAGAGCGCGGGCCGGCGCCGGAGTTGCCAGGGCCAGGACGGTGCCGGCGCGCGTCACTAGAGCTTCTGGAACAACACGGAAAGTCATAGTGGCGCGGCCAGGCAGCGGGGCACGACGGCGATGGAAGCACATCGAAGGGGTTGCTGTCGTCAAAAGGGGGCGGCGGTGGCGGCGGTGGAGCAGGCAGGCGGAAATCCGTGGAGCGTGTCACGTGGATGGTCACTAGATAACGCAGGACCCCAAACGCGAAGCGCTCGGTGACGTCGGGGTTGGCATCAGGGGGCACCGCGTCCTCCTCCGGGAGTTAGAGATCGGAGGCCCGGGGAATCGTGTCTGGGTCGGAGAGCCGGAACACAGACATGTCGGCGTCGCTGCTGGTCTCGGGGGTGAGCTCGTCCACCTTGCACAACTGCGCGAGCAGAGTCACTGCGGACGAGCGGTGCCAACCATGCTCAGGGATGCCAAAGATCTCCAAGTCGACCTTGAACCGGAGTGAAACCTCCTTGGCACCGGAGAGGCGGCACCAAGGGTGCAGGAAAAGGCGAAATCGCGGCCCACGAGCAACGCCGGCAGCCTCCTGGGCTCGGTCCTCCATGTTCTTGAACCGGATCAAGAACTGCGCCGGGCCGCGCCGGTGGACCGAGAACTCATCAGCGGGGATGTCGAAACACCCGCTGACCAGACCCGTCACATCAGCGCAGGAGACGCTAGTGCGGTGGCCGGCAACCGTGGCGACTAGGGCGCGCCAGAGCGCGATCTCGGCGGCGTCGACCTCTTCGGAGCGCTGAAGGAAGCACGTCGCGGTGGCGGGACGGAGGGAGGAGTGGCCGGACATCACGGTGGGAGTGCCTGAGGAGGAGGACGCTGTAGCAGAGGATGACGACGATGAGGGCTGCGGGGTTGGCGCAGCGGGAGAGGGCGAGGGAGATGGCCATGGTGGCGGAGCCGCGGCCGAGGACGTCGACGAGGAGCGCGGGGAGGGGGCTGGCGACGAGGACGGTGAGGCATGCCCAGAGGACACGGGGAGGCCGGAACCGTTGAGGGAGGCACCGAGGAGGGGGGCACCGCGCATGGCCGCTTGGCCGGACCCGGGCCGGGGAGGGAGGCGCGAGGCACGGTGCAAGCACACGCCTTGTGGCCGAAGAACCTGCACCGCCGGCAACGGATGTCCTTGCGGCAGTCCACGAGCGGGTGGCCGGGGGAGAGACAGCGGGGGCACCCGCCGCTGGTCGCGGCCGGGGAACGGGGATGTGGGGGCGTGTCGGGGCGGCACGGCCATGGACGAGGTTGGCGCGGACGTTTCCTGCGGTGGTCCCGGGCCACCTGCCATGGCTCTTCCAGCGGCAGGGCGACGCGGTGGACCTCCGACCGCGGTCCGGGCTGGCGTGGCGGAGTGAGGCCGGCCTGCAGGTCGCCAGCGGGAGGGGTGGGAGAGGCGAGGACGGCGTCGCGGTAGGAGGACGCCATAGAGCCAGATCCAGCGGAGGAGGGGCTGGAAGCCAGCCAGCGTGGCACCGGGTGCAGTCTGCCGGGGGGAGGAGGGGAGATGTCCATCGGGGAGGGGAGCCGGGGCCGGGGAGGCGGCCGGCGAGGGGCTGTGGGTGGCTGCCGGCGCGGCCAGGCACGGGGGCGGCTAGGAGCGGGGGAGAGGGGGAGCCGAGATATTAGATTATGGGGTTCAGGAATTAAATTATCAGTTTCATCAGGCATTAGCAACGACCAAAGCAGTATGTGGCATAGATATACTACAGTAGAAACCCAACATCTATTAGGGGGGAAAACACAAATGTGAATTACCTGCTGATTGTGCAGAGTGAAAACTTTGTTGCACCATACACATCTACAGATTTTCATGGCAGCTTATCGGTTCATGTGAATATGAATCTAGTCGGCATTTCGCCTCTGCAAGCATCAGCATAGTCTTGAGCAAGGTGCGGCGCAGCTTCCTAGTGAGGGTAAATGAACATCTTCCCAAATACCTTGTCCCTCTCCTTGAAAACGGTACTGTAGGTCGGGTCGCGCTTGAGCAATCCGTTTTCCATAAGAAACTTTACAACGTAGTAGCGGGGCCTGAGCCGGCCCTCCAGGCTACAAGTGAGTATTACTGGCCGACGAGCAATGTAGGCCGGTTCCAGCCCCACCTCGGAGAAGAGGAACTCGGACTTACGGTGTAGTGACTCCTTTGACCTCGTCAGCACAAACGGATTCTTAGACACAGCCATGCCCACCTCAGCATCTAACCACCTAAGCGTCTTCTTCAAGTAGCCCATTTTGGCAGCGATCTTGTCCTCGCTGAGGAATGCGATAGCATCCAACACGTGACTGAACATCCCAGTTCCACAGGGCACACCAAGACCTTCAGCTCTTGCAACCATCGCCTGGACGCGCTCTGGCTTGATGATGATCAGCCTCGGCACCTTGCGGCACAGCTTGGAGATATCGCAAGCACCTAGCCCGCACTCCTGTAGGAGTGCAACGTTGGGCTTGACCTTCCTCTCGAGGTCAGCACCAAGATGGTAGCAGCCTTTCTTGAGCACCCGGAAGAAGTTCTCGAAGGAGCCGAAGAGGGGCAGGTAGTACTGCAGCTTGAAGGCGATGGATCTACAACGGAAATGGTAGCCGCCGGCGGTGAGCGAGATGAGGCGTGTGATCTCAGAACGCGAGAGACCGAGGCCGGTGAGGCCGTCGACACTGGGTGATAGGGTTCTCTCCACGCTGGCACAGAGGAACCTGGGGTCCTTGGCAACGAGGGAGGCGACATCGGCACCAGAGAGGCCGAGGTCGGCGAGGAAGGCTAGCACGGCGTCGGGGTTGGTGGGGGATTTGAGGTGGGAGAGCTTGGTGGAGGCCTTGAGGGCCTGGGGCCGGGTGAGGCCGCAGGTGTCGACGAGGTAGTCCTCCACGGCGAAGCTAGGGTTTGGGGAGACGCGGTGGGCAGTGGCGGCGGCCGAGAGGAGGCGGTGGGAAGAGGAGATGGGGGAGGTGGAGAAAGAAGAGAGGATACCGGAGACGATGCGGCCTCAGAAGCGGAGCATGGCGGTGCCGGCGGCGAAGCGGAGAGATCTCCGGTGGGTTTGGAACCGTCGGTGGAAATCTGAGAAACGGGATCGAGTTACACTACGTGAAGACGCACGATGGAAAATTACAGAAATAGCCATGTGCTTAACCGAAATCCTGGTTGAGGAGTTTAAATCCATTCTCTACATAATTTGACTACAAATGTGAATAAAAAAATAATACATAATTTTCATTTTCATTTCAAAAAACCAATACATAATTTTCAATTTTCATTAAAAAAAGAATACAGAATTTTACAATTACATTCTTATTTTCTAGGGATATATGATGGTTTTTAGTACTCCCTTCGTTCCGAATTGTAATGCGTATAATTTTAGGCTGTGATTCTAAATTGTACTCCCTTCGTTCAGAAATACTTGTCGAAGAAATGGATAAAAATGGATGTATATAGAACTAAAATAGGTCTAGATACATACATTTCTCCGACAAGTATTTCCGGACTGAGGGAGTAGTTTGCATTTGCAGCCACATACATGTTTGAACAAAACTCGGCCCGGATTGGGCTCGGGCTTGTGATTTCGAGGTTGGGCTTTTTAAAACTCGGCCCCGCCTGAAAGTGCCCAGGTCTACTTAGGACTGGTTAGTTGCAGCACGGCTGTTTTGGTCCATAGTGCAATATTCAAAATATATGCACAACATGAATGGAGGGAGTAGTGCTGGAAATAATTTTCAAATGAAAGAAAAAATAAGTGTACTAAATGTACTCATTGAGATATATCAAGTTTAATATGTTATCCTCTTTATACAAAACTGTAACTTGTATAAATCGCATATTCCAATAGTTTGTGTCTTTGTGACACTACTAACAAAAATCCCTTGATTCAAAAGCCTACGTAGAAAAATATTTGATATTAATGAGCATACTTGCTTTTGAATAGTAGAATTTGAATCCATTTGCATAAAATGATTTTCTAAACATGGGAAAGGAGTAGAAACCAAAGAAAATAAAATAAAAGAAATAAAGAAAAGAAAAAGAGAAGAAAAGAAAAAAGAGAAGAAATGGGAAAAAGAGAAGAAAGAAAATAAAATAGAAGAAAACAAAGGAAAGAAAGGAAGGAAAAGAAAAGAAACAGGTTTGTAGTGCTCTGTCTTCTTTTTAGAAATCAAGTGCCCTATGTTGGGCATTCGTCAAACATTTTGAGCATCTAGAAAAGAAACTAAAAGTCTTTGGTGAGTGTTTGTTAGTTGACACTTGCCAAAATACGGTTCACCACTACAATGTTCTCACTTTGCGGTGGTTAGGGACACATGTCACTGGGTTTGCCGAGTTGCCCTGTGCAGCTTTTCTACTACTTACTGATGCTTCAAGATATGTTGCTATTTGCAATTACATTACATGCATTTCAATCTCGATAATGTACTTGACACATGATATCACATTTTATTTGATGTGTGCTCAGAAATGAAAACCCACCGAGCTGGATTTGATCTATAAGGGTCTACATATAGAAAAGACTGACTATGGTGCATGATATTGTATTTTTTTGCATATTACATACACTTCCTTTCGTTTGCTAGTTATCCGGGAGTCTTGCAGATAGCACAAGTTGGGACTAGCTTAGTATTGTGGAGGGGAGTCCAAAGTTCAGCAGGTGCCTAACATCGCCCATGTTTGTTGTTGCTGCTTCCGACACCTCTCAAGCAAGTACCATTGTGGAATAACTTACTCATTGAGGTACAATATCGCCTTGATTACGTGTGCACAAATCACACCATTCATTTTCAAAGTAGTGGCAGTTGCATTCATATACCCCATCTTCCATCCAATATGCAGCCAATAGAGTTTGGGGGTTCTGGTAGTAGTTTGAGTATAGCTCGAACACAATGCCCTCTCTGGGGTGGCCTAGGAATCGATTGATGATGAAACCGACCGACCACTTTGAAACTTGCCAAAGATGTTGCGGGTGTAGAAGCCACCATCCTGGCGCTTAATGTTATCTCTACATTTTCTCAAAATGAAATGTCGTAGCGCAAATGTTTTAGTACATGAGATTTTTGCGTCAAACAATATATGTGCTCTCTTTTTTCTAGAATGTTAAGGATTTTTATAGGCGGTTTGCATCCTGCTATGCAGAAAGTGGGATATAACTCTTATGGTTGGATCGCTCATGCAATGCTAGAGTCCATAAAAACTCATTTTATTATTAAAAAGTATGCTTGACAAAACATGTTGACATAAAGAGCAAGTACAACCTAAAAGTTTCAACCAACTGATAAAAAATTAGAGCATGGAAGAGATCCACAATAACAATTTCAACAACAAAAATAAAATTCCCTTTGCTCAAAGAGAAAGACTGAGACCGATTGTCTCATCTTATTCATGATGTCATCCATGCATGAGTCTTATTAGCCATGAAAAAACTAAATAAAAGGAGATGAGGCACATGTAGATGGGCATGCCCTACATGTAGAGATCCTCTCCATGCTTACATATTCATATGACTAGGAAAGAAGCCGAAGTTGGTGCCATCATGGCCACCAGTACTCTGGCCATTGTAGATCTGGGTGCCAAGGTCCCCTTCGGACCTCACTGTCTCAAGCCAACCCTCCTGCTGCTGCGGCAGCACCCGATACATGGCTGGAGGCCCCATGTCCATGTTGCCGATGATGTATGGTGCCTGCGTTTGGTAGACTGGCGGCTGCCCGCTCAGTTTTGCGATGCGTTCGCCCAGGCCTTTGAGCATTAACTCCAACTTCCAACCCATGGTTGTGAGCTCCTCAATGTTTACAGGGAGGCGGCCGCTGACCATGGCCTCATGCAGGAGAAACTTGGTCTCACGGTCTTGGAGCTCGCACCTAGTCTTCTGGACCTGGTCTCGGAGCTTTGCAACGCGCTGACTAAGGACACTCTCCTGGTCCATCGTCTTCTTTAGCCGCGCCACCTCCGGCATGCTCTTAAACCTTTTCAAGATAGCCACCGCCTCAGCATGGGATGGGAACACCTCTGGCACCATTGCGCCCTCGCCATACACCAGCATGCAGGCCTTGGCGTTGCACAAGGTGGTAACCTCATCGGCCTTCTTCATCAGGTTCTTGCTGCGCTTCTTCAAGGTATTCTGCCGCGCCGAGTCATCGCGGATGTACCGGAGGGCCACCTTCTTGCGAGCCATTGTTGACCGAGGAAAAAAATCTGCAAAGGAAGGAAAATTGCTAGTTTGGATGAGTTGAAAGCAAGGGAGGCAGGGTAGATTTATAGTGGAGGTCTGTGACGATGAGGAGGGTAGAACCATGCCAATGGAGGATTTGGCTGACTTGGAGGCAGGTCTTAATTGTGCCCAGCTGTAAATTTGGTGTCTATTTAAAACTTTAAGATTTACTTTCCTAAGATCATAGATTTTGTCAATCAATACCAAATTTCTCTTCGATTGAGCCATAAAAGATATGGAAGGTTTCTACCTATAGGCGCACAGTACTAGGATATTCCTATTTAGTAATATATTGCCAAATTAATTTTACAGTTTAATTTTATCCAAAGTTGGATGTTTATTCCAAATATATACCACCCCGTCGACCATCCATTCTTTTGTAACCAAATTAAGAAAGTATTAATGAGTAATAGATCTAAATTATCCCATAATGAAAAACCAATTGATCATGCATGTTGGGTGACTAATAGCCAATTTTCCTATATGTGAATTGAATGAGGTTATATATATCCAGGGTTGACTATCATTGCTCGCTGATCAAGTGGTTTGTTGGTCATATTCATTAACACATTCAAACATAATATGCAAGCCTGCCCATACAATTACCTTGTTATATAATTAGAGAACAAAATTTAACACACAACTGGAAGAAAATAGATGTCCCCAAGTTGATTTTCATGTTAATGAGAACATGATTACTGATCTAACCATGTGCATGAGTTCTTCATAGTGTTTGGCACATTTTATGTAAATCACTCATGGGCAGAGAAGGAGAAAACTAAAGGTTGATTTACGTGATTTATCAAGTCAACAAGAAGTCCATACTATAGGGGGAGGTGAGATACATAGTAAACGTACCTATAGTTTTTGTATCTTGCATGCTATATTCATGTAATTCATAGATTCCATACTAACCTATTCACTAAGTACCATAGTGATAGCTGTTGTTTTCTATTGTTTTTGGTTTACCGGAAACATGCATTTTCTGCAGATTAGAAAAATTAAATTAAAAGGTTGCATACATTTTTCGACTAGAAGCCCACCTAGGAGAAGGGGGGGTCCACATGCCGTACTAACACGCCTAGATCTTGGGGCATGTGTAAGAGGTGTGTGGGCACTTGGTAGCTCCCCGAGAACCACCTTTTTGGCGCAAGCTTGTACTCCAAATTTTGGAGGTGCCATATTTTTCTTTCAGATTTTTTGAAGTTATGGATCCCCTGCTAAAACGGTATCTAGACTCAGAAAATAGCATCTAGAAACGGCTCCACCGTACATCCAGAAACAACATCCAAAATCAATTTATTTTGATACGAGCATTTGAACTTGCTACCTCTTGAGCTTGCATTGGTTTTTCCCTTGAAGAGGAAAGGGTAATGCAACAAAGTAGCGTAAGTATTTCTCTCAGTTTTGAGAACCAAGGTATCAATCCAGTAGGAGACGACGCACAAGTCACCGAGTACCTGCCCAAACAATCAAGAACTTTCAACCAACGCGATAAAGAGGTTGTCAATCCCTTCACGGTCACTCGCAAAAGTGAGATCTAATAGAGATAATAGAGTAATTACTTTTGGTATTTTTTGATGTATAAATTGGAAAGTAAAGATTGTAAAATAGTAAACCAGATTCAATAATATGGAAAAGAGACTTAATATAATGGAAAAGAGACCCGGGGGCCATAGGTTGCACCAGTGGCTTCTCTTGAGATAGCGTGTATTACGGTGGGTGAACAAATTAATGCCGAGCAATTGATAGAAAAGTGCATAATTATGATGACATCTAAGGCAATGATCATGAACATAGGCATCACGTTCGTGTCAAGTAGACCGACTCCAGCGTGCATCTACTACTATTACTCCACACATCGACCGCTATCCAGCATGAATCTAGAGTATTAAGTTCATAAGAACAGAGTAACGCATTAAGCAAGATGACATGATGTACAGAGATAAACTCAAACAATATGATATAAACCTCATCTTTTTATCCTTGATGGCAACAATACAATATGTGCCTTGCTGCCCCTACTGTCACTGAGAAAGGACACCGCAAGATTGAACCCAAAGCTAAGAACTTCTCCCATGGCAACAAAGATCAATCTAGTAGGCCAAACTAAACTGATAATTCGAAGAGACTGGCAAAGATATCAAATCATGCATATAAGAATTCAGAGAAGAACCAAATAATATTCATAGATAATCTTGATCATAAATCCACAATTCATCGGACCTCGGCAAACACAACGCAAAAGAATATTACATCGAATAGATCTCCAAGAACATCGAGGAGTACTTTGTATTGAGAATAAAAGAGAGAGAAGAAGCCATCTAGCTAATAACTATGGACCCGAAGGTCTGTGGTAAACTACTCACGCTTCATCGGAGAGATAATGGTATTGATGTAGAAGCCCTCCGTGATCGAATCCCCCTCCGGCAGATCGCCGGAAAAGGCCCCAAGATGGGATCTCACGGGTACAAAAGGTTGCGGCGGTGGAAAAGTGGTTTCGTGGTTCCCCCTGATGTTTTTAGGGTATAAGAGTATATACAGGCGAAAGAACTAGGTCGGTGGAGCTATGAGGGGCCCAAGAGGGTGGGGGCGTGCCCTCCTGCCTCGTGGACGCCTCGTTGCGTCTCCGACTTCATCTCCAAGTCTTCTGGTTTGTTTTCGGTCCAAGAAAGATCATCGTGAAGCTTTCATTCCGTTTGGACTCCGTTTGGTATTCCTTTTCTGCAAAACTGTAAAATAGGCAAAAAAAATCAGAAACTGACACTGGGCCTTCGGTTAATAGGTTAGTCCCAAAAATAATATAAAAGAGCATATTAAAGCCCATTAAACATCCGAAACGGATAATATAACAACATGGAACAATCAAAAATTATAGATACGTTGGAGACGTATGAAGCATCCCCAGGCTTAATTCCTGCTCGTCCTCGAGTAGGTAAATGATAAAAAACAGAATTTTTTATGTGGAATGCTACCTAACATATTTATCAATGTAATTTTCTTTATTGTGGCATGAATGTTCAGATCCAAAAGATTCAGGACAAAAGTTTAATATTGACATAAAAACAATAATACTTCAAGCATACTACTAAAGCAATCATGTCTTCTCAAAATAACATGGCCAAAGAAAGTTATCCCTACAAAATCATATAGTCTGGTTATGCTCTATCTTCATCACACAAAGTATTTTAATCATGCACAACCCCGATGACAAGCCAAGCAATTGTTTCATACTTCTGATGTTCTCAAACTTTTTCAATCTTCAAGCAATACATGTGCGTGAGCCATGGACATAGCACTATGGTGGAACAGAACGGTGGTTGTGGAGAAGACAAAAAGGGAGAAGATAGTCTCACATCAACTAGGCGTATCGACGGTCTATGGAGATGCCCATCAATAGATATCAATGTGAGCGAGTAGGATTGCCATGCAACGGATGCACTAGAGCTATAAGTGTATGAAAGCTCAAAAAGAAACTAAGTGAGTGTGCATCCAACTTGCTTGCTCACGAAGACCTAGGGCATTTTGAGGAAGCCCATCATTGGAATATACAAGCCAAGTTATATAATGAAAATTTTCCACCAGTATATGAAAGTGACAACATAGAAGACTCTCTATCATGAAGATCATGGTGCTAATTTGAAGCACAAGTGTGGAAAAAGGATAGTAGCATTGCCCTTCTCTCTTTTTCTCTCATTTTTTTATTGGGCCTTTTCTCTTTTTTATGGCCTCTTTTTTTTTCTTTTCTTTTCTTTCGTCCGGAGTCTCATCCCGACTTGTGGGGGAATCATAGTCTCCATCATCCTTTCCTCACTGGGACAATGCTCTAATAATGAAAATCATCACACTTTTATTTACTAACAACTCAAGAATTACAACTCGATACTTAGAACAAAATATGACTCTATGTGAATGTCTCTGGCGGTGTACTGGGATGTGCAATGATTCAAGAGTGACATGTATGAAAAATTATGAATGGTGGCTTTGCCACAAATACGATGTCAACTACATGATCATGTCATAATAAATGGAACGGTGGAAAGTTGCATGGCAATATATCTCGGAATGGCTATGGAAATGCCATAATAGGTAGGTATGGTGGCTGTTTTGAGGAAGGTATATGGCGGGTGTATGGTACCGGCGAAAGTTGCATGGTACTAGAGAGGCTAGCAATGGTGGAAGGGTTAGAGTGCATATAATCCATGGACTCAACATTAGTCATAAAGAACTGACATACTTATTGCAAAAAATTTAGTAGTTATCAAAACGAAGTACTACGCGCATGCTCCTAGGGGGATAGATTGGTAGGAGAAGACCATCGCTCATCCCCGAGCGCCACTCATAAGGAAGACAATCAATAAATAAAGCATGCTCCAACTTCATCACATAACGGTTCACCATACGTGCATGCTACAGGAATCACAATCTTTAACACAAGTATCTCTCAAATTCACAACTACTCTACTATCATGACTCTAAGATCACCATCTTCATATCTGAAAACAATCATAAAGAATCAAACTTCTCATAGTATTCAATGCACTTTATATGGAAGTTTTTATTATACCCATCTTGGATGCCCATCATATTAGGACTAATTTTGTAACCAAAGCAAATTACCATGTTGTTCGAAAAGACTATCAAAATAATATAAGTGAAGCATGAGAAATCAACAATTTCTATAAACTAAAACCACCGCTGTGCTCTAAAAAGATATAAGTGAAGCAGTAGAGCAACATTGTCTAGCTCAAAAGATATAAGTGAAGCACATAGAGTATTCTAATAAATTCTGATTCATGCATGTCTCTCCCAAAAGATGTGTACAACAAGGATGATTGTGGTAAACTAAAAAGCAAAGACTCAAATCATACAAGACGCTCCAAGCAAAACACATATCATGTGGTGAATAAAAATATAGCCTCAAGTAAAGTTACTGGTAGACGAAGACGAAAGAGGGGATTCCTTCCGGGGCATCCCCAAGCTTAGGCTTTTTGTTGTCCTTGAATTTTACCTTGGGGTGCCTTGGGCATCCCCAAGCTTAGTCTCTTGCCACTCCTTATTCCAAAATCCATCAAATCTTTACCCAAAACATGAAAACTTCACAACACAAAACTTCAACAGAAAATCTCATGAGCTCCGTTAGTATAAGAAAATAAACCACCACTTTAAGGTAATGTAATGAACTCATTATTTATTTATATTGGCGTTAAACCTACTGTATTCCAACTTATATATGGTTCATACCCCCCGATACTACTCATAGATTCATCAAAATAAGCAAACAACACACGAAAAACAGAATCTGTCAAAAACATAACAGTTTGTAGCAATCTCTAAATTTCTAATACTTCTGTAACTCCGATAATTCTGAAATAAATTTATGTACATGAGGAATTTTTCTATTAATCTTCTTAAAAAAGAATCAACCTAAAAGAACTCTTCTGTAAAAATGACAGCTATTCTCGTGAGCGCAAAAGTTTCAGTTTTTTACAGCAAGATCGCAAAGACTTCACCCAAGTCTTCCCAAAGGTTTTACTTGGCACAAACACTAATTAAAACATAAAACCACATCTAAACAGAAGCTAGATGAATTATTTATTACTAAACATGAGCAAAAATCAAAGAACAAAAATAAAATTGGGTTGCCTCTCAACAAGCGCTATCGTCTAACACCCCTAGCTAGGTATAAAAACACGAATAGATCTAGGTACTGCCATCTTTGGTAGGAAGTCCATAAGTGGATCTCATAGTAGATTCATAAGGAAATTTAATTTTCTTCACAGGAAAGTGTTCCATGCCCTTCCTTGACGGAAATTGGAATCTAATGTTTCCTTATTTCATATCAATAATTGCACCAATCGTTCTAAGGAAAGGTCTACCAAGAATAATAGGACATGTAGGATTGCAATCTATATCAAGGACAATGAAATCTACGGGCACATAATTCCTATTTGCAACAACACGAACATCATTAATCCTTCCCATAGGTTTCTTAATGGTGGAATCCACAAGATGCAAATTTAAAGGACAATCATCAAATTCACGGAAACCTAGCACATCACATAAAGTTTTTGGAATCGTCGAAACACTAGCACCCAAATCACATAAAGCATAACATTCATAATCTTTAATCTTAATTTTAATAATGGGTTCCCACTCATCATGAAGTTTTCTAGGGGTAGAAACTTCTAGTTCAAGCTTTTCTTCATAAGATTGCATCAAAGCATCAACGATATGTTTAGTAGAAGCTTTATTTTGATTATAAGCATGCGGAGAATTTAACACGGATTGCAACAAGGAAATACAATCTATTAAAGAACAATTGTCATAATTAAATTCCTTGAAATACAAAATAGTGGGTTCATTGCTACTTAAAGTTTTGACCTCTTCAATCCCACTTTTATCAATTTTTGCATCTAGATCTATAAACTCCGAATCATTGGGACGCCTTTTAACTAAAGTTGACTCATCTCCAGTCCCATATTTATCAAGATTCATATTGGAAAACAAATATTTAATAGGATTCACATCAATCACTTTTAGATCTTCATCATTATTGTCATGTAAACTAGAAGAACACGCTTTCACAAACCAATCTTTTTTTGCACGCATCCTAGCGGTTCTTTCTTTGCACTCATCACTGGAAATTGTCATGGCTTTGAGAGACTCATTGATATCATGCTAAGGTGGAATAGATCTAAGTTTCAAAGAATCAACATCAAGAAAAATTATATCGATGTTCCTAGCCAACTCATCAATCTTAAGCAATTTTTCATCAATCAAAGCATTGGAATTCTTTTGCGAACTCATAAATTCTTTAATACTATTATCAAAATCAGAGGGAAACTTATTAAAATTTCCATAAGAGTTGTTGTAGGAATTACGATAATTATTAGAGGAATTACTAGAAAATGACCTAGGATTAAAATTGCCTCTATACGCATTGTTACCAAAATTGTTCCTACCAACAAAATTCACATCCATAGATTCATTATTATTCTCAATCAAAGTGGACAAAGGCATATCATTAGGATCAGAAGAAACACTTTTATTAGCAAATAATTTCATAAGTTCATCTATCTTTCCACTCAAAACATTAATCTCTTCAATCGCATGGACTTTTTTACTAGTGGATCTTTCGGTGTGCCATTGAGAATAATTAACCATAATATTATCTAGGAGGTTAGTAGCTTCTCCTAGAGTGATTTCCATAAAAGTGCCTCCCACGGCCGAATCAAAAAGATTTCTCGAAGCAAAATTCAATCCGGCATAAATTTTTTGTACAATCATCCACAAATTCAAACCTTGTGTAGGGCAATTACGTATCATTAATTTCAGCCATTCCCAAGCTTGTGCAACATGCTCATGATCAAGTTGCTTAAAATTCATAATATCATTCCTAAGGGAGATGATCTTAGCGGGAGAAAAATACTTAGAGATAAAAGCATCTTTGCACTTATTCCATGAATCAATAATATTTTTAGGAAAAGATGAGAACCAAGTTTTAGCACGATCTCTAAGCGAAAACGGAAATAGCTTCAATTTAACAATTCCTTATCCACATCTTTCTTGTTTTGCATATCACACAAATCAACGAAGTTGATTAGATGGGAAGCGACATCTTCACTAGGAAGGCCAGAGAATTGATCTTTCATAGCAAGATTCAACAAAGTGACATTAATTTCACAAGATTCAGCATTGGTACTAGGAGCAATCAGAGTTTTAATAAAATCATTGTTATTGGTATTGGAGAAGTCACACAATTTAGTATTATCTTGAGCCATCGTGACAGGCAATCAATTCAACACACAAGCACACAAGAAGCAAGCGAAAAGAGACGAACGGAAGAGGGGCAAGAAAAGGCAAAAGGTTTTCAAAAATCGTTTTAGAAGTGGGGGAGAGGAAAACGAGAGGCGAATGGCGAATAATGTAATGCAAGGGAGAAGAGTTTATGATGGGTACTTGGTATGGCTTGACTTGGCGTAGATCTCCCCGGCAATGGCGCCAGAAATACTTCTTGCTAGCTCATGAGCTTGCGTTGGTTTTCCCTTGAAGAGGAAAGGGTGATGCAGTAAAGTAGCATAAGTATTTCCCTCAGTTTTGAGAACCAAGGTATCAATCGAGTAGGAGACGACGCACAAGTCACCGAATACCTACACAAACAATCAAGAACTTGCAACCAACGCGATAAAGGGGTTGCCAATCCCTTCACAGTCACTCACAAAAGTGAGATCTAATAGAGATAATAAAGTAAATATTTTTGATATTTTTTGATGTATAGATTGGAAAGTAAAGATTGCAAAATATTAAACGAGATTCAATAATATGGAAAAGAGACTTAATATAATGGAAAAGAGACCCCGGGGCCATAGGTTTCACTAGTGGCTTCTCTCGAGATAGCGTTTATTACGGTGGGTGAACAAATTACTGCCGAGCAATTGATAGAAAAGTGCATAATTATGATGACATCTAAGGCAATCACTAGTAGAAAAGGGGGCATCAGTCGCGGTTCGTAAGGGCCTTTAGTCCCGGTTTAATGAACCAGGACTAAAGGGTCGGGACTAATGCCTCCCCCCTTTAGTCCCGGTTCTAACACGAACCGGGACTAAAGTTTGCGGCCACGTGGAGCTCCACCTTTAGTCCCGGTTGGTAACACCAACCGGGACTAAATGAAATTTTATGATTTTTTTTGAAATTTTTTTTTGAAATTTTTTTATTTTCAAATTTTGGAATTATTTTAACCTCTAATATCTAATCACCACCCCTCACCACTGCTCAATTTATCCTCTAATCTCTAATCACCCCTCATCATTCCAAATCATCTAACTTCCCGAACGGTCACCCATCCTCCCACTCCCCAGCCTGAGCACGCTTAACTTCCGGGTTCTATTCTCCCTCATTTCCAAGTCTGCACTCGTTGTTTTCCTGACAATAGTAAGATGTCAATCCTATTAACCCTCAGGAATTTTGCTTGAGCATGAAGTGACCCATTTCACTGTTTGAGTTTGAAACTATTGTTTTAAAAACCAATAATTATTTAGTAACACTAATATTTCTTGAATAATTAGTTTGACCATTGTTTGACCACAGTTTGACCAGATTTGACCAAAATTCAAAATAACTGAAATAATTATTTAGTAACACTACTATTCTAGAATAATTAGTTTGACCATTGTTTGACCACAGTTTGAAATTTTTTCGATTTTTTCCACTTTAGATCTTAAAAGCCCCGTAACTTTTTTTCTGTTAGGTTTTTGAGGATTTTGAAAATGTTTAATGGTGTTCCCCCATTACATTTGGATGTAACTTTTCAAGTAGATGATTTTTCATATAAAAAACTTTTTCATCCGAGTTAGTATGCAAAAGTTATGCCCATTTTTACAAATTCCAGAGAGATTTTGCAAATAAAGTCGAAATTCACATTTGCAAATTTTCCCAACAACTAGACCACATATCACATGGGAAACTTATTTTCTTTTATTTTTTGACATTTCCATCATTTGCTTTTTTTTAAACTGAAAAGCGATCCACAAGGGGGGTATAGTTTGAAGCGGGACCTTTAGTACCGGTTCGTAGCACGAACCGGGACTAAAGGTCTCAACCCCATTAGTACCGGTTCGTGTCTCAAACCGGGACTAAAGGTCTAATCTTTAGTCCCGGTTTGAGGCATGAACCGGGACTAATGGTCATCGCCTCCTTTAGTCCCGGTTCGTGTCTTAAACCGGGACTAAAGGGCTCAGGTGAACCGGGACTAATGCCTTAGCCGCACGAACCGGGACCAATGCTCACATTAGTCCCGGTTCGTGACTGAACCGAGACTAATGTGAATATTGCCCCGGACCAAAGCCCTGTTTTCTACTAGTGAATGATCATGAACATAGGCATCACGTCCGTGTCAAGTAGACCGGCTCCTGCCTGCATCTACTACTATTACTCCGCACATCGACCGCTATCCAGCATGCATCTAGAGTATTACGTTCATAAGAACGGAGTAACGCATTAAGCAAGATGACATGATGTACATGTATAAACTCAAGCAATATGATATAAACCCCATCTTTTTATCCTCGATGGCAACAATACAATACGTGCCTTGCTGCCCCTACTGTCACTGGGAAAGACACCACAAGATTGAACCTAAAGCTAAGCACTTCTCCCATGGCAAGAAATATCAATCTAGTAGGCTAAATATATCAAATCATGCATATAAGAATTCAGAGAAGAACCAAATAATATTCGTAGATAATCTTGATCATAAATCCACAATTCATCGGATCTCGGCAAACACAACGCAAAAGAATATTACATCGAATAGATCTCCAAGAACATCGAGGAGAACTTTGTATTGAGAATCAAAGAGAGAGAAGAAGCCATCTAGCTAATAACTATGGACCCGAAGGTCTGTGGTAAACTACTCACGCTTCATCGGAGAGGTAATGGTGTTGATGTAGAAGCCCTCCGTGATCGAATCCACCTCCGGCAGATCGCCGGAAAAGGCCCCAAGATGGGATCTCACGAGTACAAAAGGTTGCGGCGGTGGAAAAGTGGTTTCGTGGCTCCCGCTGATGTTTTTAGGGTATAAGAGTATATACAAGCGAAAGAACTAGATCGGTGGAGCTACGAGGGGCCCAAGAAGGTGGGGGTGCGCCCTCCTGCCTCGTGGACGCCTCATTGCGTCTCCGAGTTCATCTCCAAGTCTTCTGGTTTGCTTTCAGTCCAAGAAAGATTATCGTGAAGGTTTCATTTCGTTTGGACTCCGTTTGATATTCCTTTTCCGCAAAACTCTAAAATAGGCAAAAACAGAAACTGGCACTGGGCCTTCGATTAATAGGTTAGTTCCAAAAATAATATAAAAGATCATATTAAAACCCCATTAAACATCCATAATAGATAATATAATAGCATGAAACAATCAAAAATTATAGATACGTTGGAGATGTATCACAACTCATAGCCCCTAATTTCTTTTGATTCTAATATGTTTTCGTCCATGGCAGAAAAACCAGGTAGTATGATGTGAACCCCACCGTGTCATTTTCTTAATCCTTTTTCTAACTCGCCGTACATTTTCCGTGACACAAAAAATCATCGTCGAATATGCACATGCTTAATGACGGCCAAATGCGTCGCCCAAAGTCAGGCCAGAGCGTCACTAAAGTTGCCGAGGGCGCTGCCCCGAGAGAAAATCAACTCATGACTGTTTTCCATCACGAAGATCTTAGGCGGTATTTTTTGTTCAGTCATGAGGATTTACATCACAGAAGCACACATTTTGTAGTGAGCACATCGGTGATTGCCTGGCTAGCAAGTCTACAATGGTTGTGGAGCAAGGGGAGAGGAATCAAGAGGGGCAGGGTGTAGTGATGAGTAGAAACGAATGCTCTGGGTTCGACGGCTCCGGGGTCGTTTGGGCTCCACATGTAATAGTGCGTGTAGTTGGTTGAGGGTTCCTGTTTTTTTTCTTTTATTGTTTTTTTGTTTTAGTTCATGAAAATTTACTAAAAATTGTGAACATTTTTAAAAATATGAATATTTTAAAATATGTGAATATTTTTAAATTCAAATTTATGAACTTTAAATGAAATTTGTGATTTTTTTCGAAATCAATGAATATTTTTAAATTTCTGAGCTCCCTAGATTTTGAGTCGGTTGGTGTGTTAAGGGCTGTGGGGTCTTTTGGGATCTCCATGTCAGGGTGTGTGTTTGTCATTGGTTGATGGTTCCAGTTTTTTCAGCTTTCTTCTCTTTTCAATTTTTTATTATCATTTTTATATTTCAATTCATGAAATTTACTAAAATTAATGACTATATTTTTAAATATGAATAGTTTTAAAATCCATGAATATTTTTAGAGTCCACTAACATTTTTTTAAGTTTGTAAACTTTATTTCAAATTTGTGAATATTTTTGAAATTCATGGGCCGGCCCGTGCGAACATTATAGTGGCAATTTCATGGTTTCAACATGGAATATGAGCTTCCAAGGGCGCTCACACAACGACCGCCGGCTTATACCAAGGTCATAATATGTAATGGCACAACCACACACCGAACAACTCTACTCTCCTTTGAGGACAAATATTGTCCCTAGCAGCACCCTAGCACTGAAGGAAATATGCCCTAGAGGCAATGATAAAGTTATTATTTATTTCCTTATTTCATGATAAATGTTTATTATTCATGCTAGAATTGTATTAACCGGAAACATAATACATGTGTGAATACATAGACAAACATAGTGTCACTAATATGCCTCTACTTGACTAGCCCGTTAATCAAAGATGGTTAAGTTTCCTAACCATATACATGAGTTGTTATTTGATTAATGGGATCACATCATTATGAGAATGATGTGATTGACTTGACCCATTCCGTTAGCTTAGCACCTGATCGTTTAGTATGTTGCTATTGCTTTCTTCATGACTTATATATGTTCATATGACTATGAGATTATGCAACTCCCGTTTACGGGAGGAACACTTTGTGTGCTACCAAACGTCACAACGTAACTGGGTGATTATAAAGGTGCTCTATAGGTGTCTCCGAAGGTACTTGTTGAGTTGGCGTATTTCGAGATTAGGATTTGTCACTCCGATTGTCGGAGAGGTATCTCTGGGCCCCCTCAGTAATGCACATCACTATAAGCCTTGCAAGCAATTTGACTAATGAGTTAGTTGCGGGATGATGCATTACATAACAAGTAAAGAGACTTGCCGGTAATGAGATTGAACTAGGTATTGAGATACCGACGATCGAATCTCGGGCAAGTAACATATCGATGACAAAGGGAACACACGATGTTGTTATCCGGTTTGACCGATAAAGATCTTCGTAGAATATGTGGGAGCCAATATGAGCATCCAGGTTCCGCTATTTGTTATTCACCGGAGACGTGTCTCGGTCATGTCTACATAGTTCTCGAACCCGTAGGGTCCGCACGCTTAATGTTCGGTGACGATTTACATTATGAGTTATGTGTTTTGATGTACCGAAGGTAGTTCGGAGACCCGGATGAGATTAGGGACATGACGACGAGTCTCGAAATTGTCGAGACGTAAAGATCGATATATTGGACGACTATATTCGGACATCAAAAAGGTTCCAAGTGATTCGGATATTTTTCGGAGTATCGGAGAGTTACGGGAATTCGTCGGGGAGTATATGGGCCTTATTGGGCTTTAGGGGAAAGAGGGAGGGTGGGGGGGCTGCGCGCCCCCCCAAGGCCTAGTCCGAATTGGACTAGGGGGAGGGGCTGTGCCCCCTCCTTCCTTCTGTTCTCTTTTCCATTTCCTTGACTCCTACTCCTACTACTTGGAAGGGGGGAATCCTACTCCCGATGGGAGTAGGACTCCTCCAGGGCGCGCCATAGGAGGGCCGGCCCTCTCCCCTCCTCCACTCCTTTATATACGGGGGCAAAGAGGCACCTCTAGACACAAGTTGATCTGTTGATCTCTCCCAACCGTGTGCGGTGCCCCCTCCATCATATCCCACCTCGGTAATATCGTAGCGGTGCTTAGGCAAAGCCCTGCGTCGGTAGCATCACCGACAGCGTCATCATGCCGTCGTGCTGAAGAAACTCTCCTGCAAAGCTCTGCTGGATCAGAGTTCGTGGGACGTCATCGAGCTGAACGTGTGTTGAACTCGGAGGTGCCATACGTTCGGTACTTGGATCGGTCGGATCGTGAAGACGTACGACTACATCAACCGCGTTGTGCTAACGCTTTCGCTTTCGGTCTACGAGGGTACGTGGCCAACACTCTCCTCTCATGTTGCTATGCATCACCATGATCTTGCGTGTGCGTAGCAAATTTTTTAAAATTACTACGTTCCCCAACAGTGGTATCAGAGTCAGGTTTATGCATAGATCTAATATGCACGAGCAGAACACAAGTGAGTTATGGGCGATACAAGTCATATTGCTTACCAGCATGTCATACTTTGGTTCGGCAGTATTGTTGGATGAAGCGGCCCGGACCGACATTACGCATACACTCACGCGAGACTGGTTCTACCGACGTGTTTTGCACACAGGTGGCTGGCGGGTGTCAGTTTCTCCAACTTTAGTTGAACCAAGTGTGACTACGCCCAGTCCTTGAGAAGGTTAAAACATCACTAACTTGACAAACTATCATTGTGATTTTGATGCGTAGGTAAGAACGGTTCTTGCTCAGCCCGTAGCAGCCACGTAAAACTTGCAACAACAAAGTAGAGGACGTCTAACTTGTTTTTGCAGGGCATGTTGTGATGTGATATGGTCAAGACATGATGCTAAATATTATTGTATGATATGATCATGTTTTGTAATAGAGTTATCGGCAACTAGCAGGAGCCATATGGTTGTCGCTTTATTGTATGCAATGCATTCGCCCTGTAATTGCTTTACTTTATCACTAAGCGGTAGCGATAGTCGTTGATACGTCTCCAACGTATCTACAATTTTTGATTGTTCCATGCAATTATATTACCCGTTTTGGATGTTTATGGGCTTTATTTTACACATTTATATCATTTTTGGGACTAACCTACTAACCGGAGGCCCAGCCCGTATTGCTGCTTTTTTGCCTATTTCAGTATTTCAAAGAAAAGGAATATCAACCGGAGTCCAAACGGAAAACATGATCCAGAGGACTTGGAGTGCAAGCCAAGAAGCAGCCGAGGCGGCTATGAGGGTGGAGGGTGTGCCCACCCCTACAGGGCGCGCCCCCTATCTCATGGGCCCCTCGGGCGGCCACCACGTACTTCTCCCTCTTATATATACCCACGTACCCCAAAAACATCCAGGGAGCAACCGAAACACAATTTCCGCCGCTGTAACCTTCTGTATTCGCGAGATCCCATCTTGGAGCCTTCGCCGGCGCTCCGCCGGAGGGGGAATCGACCATGGAGGGCTTCTACATCAACACCATAGCCCTTCCGATGAGTTGTGAGTAGTTTACCATAGACCTTTGGGTCCATAGTTATTAGCTAGATGGCTTCTTCTCTCTTTTTGGATCTCAATACCATGTTCTCCCCCTCTCTTGTGGAGATCTATTCGATGTAACTCTTTTTGCGGTGTGTTCATCGAGATCCGATGAATTGTGGGTTTATGATCAAGTTTACTATGAGAAATATTTGAATCTCCTCTGAATTCTTTTATGTATGATTGAGTTATCTTTGCAAGTCTCATCGAATTATCAGTTTGGTTTGGCCTACTAGATTGATCTTTCTTGCCATGGGAGAAGTGCTTAGCTTTGGGTTCAATCTTGCGGTGTCCTTTCCCAGTGATAGCAGGGGCAGCAAGGAACATATTGTATTTTTGCCATCGAGGATAAAAAGATGGGGTTTATATCATATTGCATGAGTTTATCCCTCTACATCATGTCATCTTTCTTAATGCGTTACTCTCTTCTTATGAACTTAATACTCTTGATGCATGCTGGATAGCGGTCGATGTGTGGAGTAATAGTAGTAGATGCAGGCAGGAGTCGGTCTACTTGTCACGGACATGATGCCTATATACATGATCATGCCTAGATAATCTCATAATTATTCACTTTTCTATAAATTGCTTGACAGTAATTTTTTCACCCGCCGTAATACTTATGCTATCTTGAGAGAAGTCTCTAGTGAAACCTATGGCCCCCGGGTCTATCTTTCATCATCTAAGATTTCAATCTACTTTTATTTGTATCTTTACTTTTCCAATCTATATCATAAAATACCAAAAATATATTTATCTTATCATATTATCTCTAGCAGATCCCACTTTCGCAAGTGGCCGTGAAGGGATTGACAACCCCTTTATCGCGTTGGTTGCGAGTTCTTTGTTTGTTTGTGTAGGTGCGTGGGACTTTTGAGGAGCCTCCTACTGGATTGATAACTTGGTTCTTAAAAACTGAGGGAAATACTTACGCTACTGTGATGCATCACCCTTTCCTCTTCAAGGAAAACCAACGCAAGCTCAAGACGTAGCAGTCATAGAAGCAATAGTTGGCGAGACGACAAGGATGCTACGATGGAGATCAAAGTGTCGCACCAGTGATGATGGTGATCATGATGGTGCTTCGGAGATGGAGATCACAAGCACAAGATGATGATGGCCATATCATATCACTTATACTGATTGCATGTGATGTTTATCCTTTATGCATCTTATTTTTCTTTGATTGACGATAGCATTATAAGATAATCTCTCACTAAATTTCAAGGTAAAAGTGTTCTCCCTGAGTATGCACCATTGCCAATGTTCGTCGTGCGGAGAAACCACGTGATGATCGGGTGTGATAAGCTCTACGTTCATCTACAACGGGTGCAAGCCAGTTTTGCACACGCAGAATACTCGGGTTAAACTTGATGAGCCTAGCATATGCAGATATGGCCTCGGAACAGTGGAGACCGAAAGGTCGAGCGTGAATCACATAGTAGATATGATCAACATAGTGATGTTCACCATTGAAAACTACTCCATCTCGTGTGATGATCGGTTATGGTTTAGTTGATTTGGATCATGTGATCACTTAGATGATTAAAGGGATGTCTATCTAAGTGGGAGTTCTTAAGTAATATGATTAATTGAACTTTAATTTATCATGAACTTAGTCCTGATAGTATTTCGCAAATAATGTTGTAGATCAATAGCTCGCGTTGTTGCTTCCCTATGGTTTATATGTGTTCCTAGAGAAAACTAAGTTGAAAGATGATAGTAGCAATGATACGGACTAGGTCCGTGATCTGAGGTTTATCCTCATTGCTGCACAGAAGAATTATGTCCCTGATGCACCGCTAGGTGACAGACCTATTGCAGGAGCAGATGCAGACGTTATGAACGTTTGGCTAGCTCAATATGATGACTACTTGATAGTTTAGTGCACCATGCTTAACGACTTAAAATCGGGACTTCAAAGACGTTTTGAACGTCATGGACCATATGAGATGTTCCAGGAGTTGAAGTTAATATTTCAAGCAAATACCCGAGTTGAGAGATATGAAGTCTCCAACAAGTTCTATAGCTAAAAGATGGAGGAGAATTGCTCAACTAGTGAGCATGTGCTCAGATTGTCTGGGTACTACAATCGTTTGAATCAAGTGGGAGTTAATCTTCCATATAAGATAGTGATTGACAGAGTTCTCTAGTCACCATCACCAAGTTACTGGAACTTCGTGATGAAATATAGTATGCAAGGGATGACAAAAAACGATTCCCGATCTCTTCATGATGCTGAAATCGACGAAGGTAGAAATCAAGAAAGAGCATCAAGTGTTGATGATTGACAAGACCACTAGTTTCAAGAAAATGGCAAAGGGAAAGAAAAGGAACTTCAAGTAGAATGACAAGCAAGTTGTCACTCCCGTGAAGAAGCCCTAAGCTGGACCAAAGCCTGAAACTGAGTGCTTCTGCTGCAAAGGAAATGGTCACTGAAAGCGGAAATGCCCTGAATATTTGGTGGATAAGAAGAATAGCAAAGTGAACTAGGGTATATTTGATATACAGGTTATTGGTGTGTACCTTACTAGTGTTTATAGTTTCCATGGGTATTTAATACTTGTCCGGTTGCTAAAAATTAGTAACTAGAAACAGGAGTTACAGTATAAACAGAGACTAGTTGAGGGTGAAGTGACGATGTATGTTGGAAGTGGTTCCAGTATTGATATGATCATCATCGCACACTCCCTATATTTTCAAGATTAGTGTTGAACCTAAATAAATGTTATTTGGTGTTTGCGTTGAGCATAAATATGATTAGATCATGTTTATTGTGATACGATTATTCATCTAAGACAGAGAATAAATTGTTATTCTGTTTACACGAATAAAACCTTCTATGGTCATACACCCAATGTTGGGGATATACTACTGAATGTAAACCGCACTGAAGGGGCCGGGTTACCCTCGTCCATGAACAGGGCCCACGAAGGCACGAGGCCCAGAGCCCAGAGGCGGATTAGGGTCCATAAGTGTAAACCGCCTTAGTCATGTAAACTTGTGCTGTAAGATAAGAGAGAAGAGACCGAGCCGGACACTTGTATGAGCCGGATCGGGACTCTGAGGCCGGCCAAGCGCCAACCCGTGTATATAAGGGACGACCGGCGGTTTAGGGACGAACAATTCGAGGCTTAGGCGAAGCTATTGCTCCCTAGTCGCCAAATCACATCAATCCCATCACAACTAGGCGTAGGCTTTACCTTCATCGAAGGGGCGAACTAGTATAATTCCGTGTCTTTGTGTCGCTTTAACCTCTAAGTTAACCCGTCGATGGCCCCGCGACTAAGTCCTTTCACGAGGACATCTGCCGTGACAATTCCACGACAGTTGGCGCCCACCGTAGGGCTATCGCACGATGGTTTGATGATCTTAGAGGGCAAGTTCGAAGGACTCGAAGGCTATGCTGTGGGCGGATGACGAAGAGTCGTCGCGGCAAGCTCTACATCGACGATCGGATTGGGGCCCGAGGCCGGCTCGATCGAGTCTGGTACCGGGTCCCCTTTGGCGGCATACACGTGTTCATCGGCAAGATCGGCGAGCGGGGCCTGGGCGGACATCTGCACCGACCTCGTCGAGACAGCTCGGTGGCGAAGAAGAATCCTGCCCTGGCCAAACCGGCTGTCAAGCGTGCTTTCGTGGGAGTCGTCCACGGAGACTATGAGGGCGGATCAGCATCTGGCGGCGAAACCGTTGTCTACTCTGGCAACGAGTCGTCAGCCGGAGAAACCGAGTCTCTATACCAGCTGCAAGATGGCCAGATCGGGGGCTGTTCCGACGGTGAGAGTATTCCGGACCCCTTTGATCTACCCAACCGGGTTGGAATCTTCATGGCCGGTACACAAGCGACGCTT